>OV121074.1:69381313-69981313 GCA_921293005.1 Nemoura dubitans
AAAAACAGAGGGGAGCCTAAAATACTTATTTAAAAACACCTAGCATTGTTTCGTCTGAAGACACGCACTAGAACATGACAACGAACAAGACGACAGTTGCTTGCTGTGATTTCCACGGACTTCTATAATCCGCGTCGTGGCCCGTGACAAAGCCGTTGCGACGCCCCCGTGGCGGAGACGGCGACGACGACGACCTACAGCTACCTTCACGCTCCACGCGGCGTGAACGCCTCCCCTGCACGGCGGCGCGCGCACCCAAGCCCGACGCCTCCGTCGCCGTCGGTTACGCTGGGGTGGATCGCGAACGGTGGACGAGAGTCGTCGAGCGGCGGGAGTGGCCGACTCGGAGCAGGGAGCAGTTAACGCGAGCAGGGCGCGGACATTCGAATAGTATTGTTATTAAAAAAATACGAGAGTTTTTAATTCTCATATCTGTGTCATCTGATATTTTGCGGCAACCACCACTCCTTTAGGACAGTTCATATAGAGAATCTCGTTGTAGAAACGCAATTGATTCAGCGATTGATTTGAGCGATTCAACGTTGAATGCATCAATTTCCATTCATGAATATCGTCTTCTGCTGAACGAGAGCGAAGCTTTAAACTCATCAAAGCTGTCGTCCGGCAAATCAAGGGACTTCTCTCTCAATCTAATATACAACTATAATGCTATGACATAATTTAGATATGAAAGAAGGTCCTATTTAGTATTTTACCTATTTACCTATTTTATCTATTAAGTATTTCTGTAGATGTACGTATACAACAGTTACATAAAAGATCCGATCTTCTAAATTTGGAGCTAAACCATGTTTTGATTCCTAAAATATTTCGGGCGTCTCCTGCCCTTCGGTCCTCCCCTTCTGCAATGCCCTCGTGGGTTGCGATTACGCAGGGTGTTTGCTGGAGATGCCGTTCGCATACCTAGAGCCTCGGCATGAAATAACATCGGAATGGCCTTGAGACAGATTGCCATCCCTAGCCTCAAACAGGTATAAAAAGTCACAAAATTGCCACCCAGGTCCCAACATGGCCGTGCAATCCCCTGTCCGCCAGAGATCGCCACTCCATCGCGGACATCGGCCCTCTTTGCCGCGATTGTCCGTTGGCTGCGGGTCACGGTCCGCGAGATCTTGGGCCGGTGCGTTATGCCGACGCCCGCCACGCTCCCAGAGACAGCGCTGGTGCTCGTCACGGCCCAGGAGACGTCTCGCGGTCTGGCCCCGGCCACGCCGTGCTGGATGCACACTCTCTGCACCGGCCACCAGGATGGACTCCCGACGTGGCCGTCACAGATCACTGTGGGAACACGCCTGCCTTTCACACGGCTGCACTCTCGGTTTCAATCGTCTGTCTCAAACTATGTGTGCACTCACTCACTAGCAAATACGTTTCCAATGCTGCCTTATGAAAAAAAACACAAACTAACCCCTGTTCCATTTGCTTTAAATCAACATTGTATCTCATTGAATACCAAGAAATGAAGAAGTACACCTACATTATGTTTATAGATTAACCATATACCAAGAAAAATCATGAACCAGATTTTGAAATCAAAAAATATATTTTCGTATTGGTCAGTAAAGGAAGTAAAGGAAGGTCAGTCAGAAGTTTTATGTAAGTGTATTATTCAACAGCACAGATGAAAGGTTTTACAGATATAGGTAACCTTTTATCTGTGATTGTAGGTATAGGTAGTTTTTAAAGTTTTAAAGAAACAGGTGGTGGCACTGGCAGTGTTATTTACCAACTCGATATAGGGATTGGCTGCAATCAGGCATCTGATTGGCCCATTTGTCTATTTAGCCAATTTGGAGCACTTTTGAATTCGGCAGTCGCTGTTTCAGCGTTCAACGACCATTGCCGTCGAGAACACTGCATCAACATGAACGTGCCATTATTATTATCCCAGAACACGCGGGGTTCCACTTAAAAAATTATCACAGCGGAAGCGCTACAAATCCCGGGAAATTGTTAACAGCCACTTTATGCAAATCTCGACCGAGCCAGGTGTAATTATGTCGTTGTAGCCAGCATTGCATGGCATGAGAACGAGATCCATGTGCCTGGAACAAGACAGCCGTTGGCTCGCCCTGAGCACCGGCGTGACTTATTAGCATGAGAAGGAGTCCGCCCCATTGTGCGGTCGACGTCGACACACGGGGGTAGCCAGCCACCCAGCCCGATCGCCAGGAGGACCGCGTCGACTCGTCGAGTCAATATTCGCCGTACCGCACTCGGGTGAACACAGCAAAACACTCCGACTTACTCTGTATATCTAGTTTTTTTTGTGCATACGCAAACAAAAACACGCTTTTAGGGGGACATTTTTATGTCCTCGAGTCCATTTTTTGCCTGTCGATGGATCCAAATTGGCCCGCGCTGACATGTCAATATTTAAGTCTATCAGAACTATATCGCCATCATGCATGTATAAGCATTAAGCACTTATATAGCTGCAGAGGCGGTTCGTATAAAAATAACGAACGGAAGCTGGTTATTATTTTGCGATTCATCGGTAATGCAATGACAATGGCATGTCAGCTAGATATGTCACGTGCATATATCTGTGTCATGTTTCATCGGGGACAATGCATCACAGCAATTATGTGCCAACTATTTAAACGATTTACAACGCATTGACTTCCATTTAGCTATAATAAACCATTTCAGCTACAAAATGCCACGACAGGATTCTTGAACCAATTACCGCGCATTCCCACCGGATCGTCTCTGCCACAACGCCTCCATCACAACACCGAGTGTCAGCGCCGTGTAACGCGACGACAAATCACTCCCCCTCGCGGCACGACTCCGTCGGCGACTGGTGACACTCGTCTGTCGCCGGCTAGACGCGGTCAACGCCGCGGTCATTGTGACGGGACGGACCCATGTCGGAGGATCGCGACACGTCTGTTTACTCGACCGACATGTCCGCGTCAGAGTCAGACGGGTGCGCGACGAATCGGACTGGACTCGGCACTCGCTGGAGCCAATTCGGTGTATACCCTGCTGCGCGCGCAGTCCACTTAAAAAGTGAATTGAGCGCTTTCCCAATAATGTCACCCGTCGTTTGACGTCGTTACCCAGCTAATTTCATCGGTAATTCTGCTCGGAATCCGCCCCTGGGTGGCCGAACGTGAAACAGGGGCGGCCCGAGAGGCGATAACGGCTCAAGACATTGTTCTCGGGTCCGTATTAGCGATGGCTGTTTCTACGCTGGGTCATCACACTCCATCACGTTAACGTCGACGTGTAGGTACCTAAATACACGGACGGGACGGCCAGGAGCCGAATGCTCCCTGGGTACAAGACGCACTATTTCAAGACGAGTGAAACGAGCTAAGGATAGGGTCGCCGTCGCTGCGGGAGCTCCCAGCACGCTGCACTCAATTGGGCCGTGATCATCCTTTGCATGGCCTTCTTATTTCCAGCACTGCCTTCCCGAAACACGGAGACGCATCGTTCAAGGAGGCCGATCTGCGATTACTTGCAAGATTTTTCGTTATCGACACTTTTTGATAAAATCCCTATTGTTTAATTTTTAAACTTTGAAACCAATTGAACGAGAAAATCAGAGTTACGAGGTATTCCCATGTGGTGGCGGTGCGGTGACGCGATCCAGCGCGCCGTGCCCGCCACATTGTCGACAAGCACGGCCCCGTCGACGAGTGGGGTGCGCCCGGCGCCGCGGACACTTCGGGGACACGGCCCGGCGGGATGTCACGACAACACATTACTCGACGACGCCAGAGTGCTTTCAGTTAGCGCGATAACGCGATGGCCGTGATGGGCCATGGGGGCACGGACACGCATTCCTGGCGCGTCTGTGGGATGGGCGTGCATCGAGGAGACCGTGGGCACATGTCAGTCGTTCAGGTTTACATGCTTCAATTTGGTTCACTGTTAAGTTGTCGAATGCATGATTCATGGCCAAGAATCCATAGGGGCTCAAAGCAAAACCTGGGTTTTGAATGCCAACAATGCTAATGCCTCTTTAAGTGCTAGGCAAACAAGATGAAGCTCAAAAAGTTCAACATGATTCAAGTCTGATATGTTCGCCCACAAGTTGAGACTCAGAGTGTCACGTAACCAAATCGCGGGCTGTGATTGGCTGATAGTAGCGAGGTTTTAGAGTCTCTTTAGAGCCTAGCACTAAACGAGGCCCAACATTTCGTTGCCTGTATATTTCTGAAGTAATTGAAATTAAAAGAATAAAGAATCTAAAAGAATCGTGAAAATGTCCCAATCCAGAGGGCACACAGCCTCTCGCGGTGCTATCGCGTGACATCGTCGCCCTCCCCGTCAACGCGACGAGAGCGCGCATCGACGAGTGGCGACACCCGCATCACCAAGCCGTCGCGACGCCCTCGCCGAGGCCGTCGACGACGCGAGGTGTCGATTTCGCCGGATCGGGTGTCGACCGGACACGGATGATCGGCGTCCTGTCGCTTCCCAGGGCGATCACGTCCGGCGCCGGGGGCGACAGCTCTCTCTCTCCCTCTAGCGCGCGGCGTGGAGCATGGGGGGACCGCGTTGAACGGGGCACGGGAGGTCACTGCATGGGTCATCCATCGAGATCAGCCGACAAGCACCGAGTTTTGGCCCCAGAGTTGGGAGGTTGCTTTGCAGCTCGCCTGGTTTCGGCTCAATTTCGACTAATTTCGACTAATTTCGACTGCCCCTTGAGACACGGAGCGCAAGGAAAACACGTTGACTTCACTTTGTAGTTTATACCCATAACTCAAAAGTCAAAACCCAGCAAGATGATTTTTTGAACATTCGTTCTCTAAGGCTACACTCCATTTCACGTAAAGAAGGAGAGTGGATTTGCATCTTCCTCGCGGACCCACTGCTGCTATAGACAAGAGCCAAGAGTTTCAAAATTTACAAGCCAAGTCTTGAGCCGAACAAAAGGCTCTACGGGCAGTTTTGAAACTCTTGGCTCGTGTCTAGCAGCAGTGGGTCCTCGAGGCAGATGCAAATACACTCTCCTTCTTTACGTGAAATGGAGCTTAGGAATGAATAAAAGAGTCTCAAAAATGTCCTTTATATTATTCACATTCGCTTATAGGGTTATATTATATAAGCGATTTATGTATGGCAAGTAATTGTCAATGTAACCATGTTGGATCATGTCGCTTCAGTCCTCGGTCGGTATAGTCGGTGTGTATTAATCATTGCCTACTCTGTACAGATTGGTCATTGGAGGTAATGATGGTCTGCGCATAGAGTAAGGATAGTTTGATCATTACTCTATGGTCTGAGCCTCTGAATATGGCGCTCTGCTAATGGCAATCATTTCCCACGCCTTCGATGGTGTATACGGTCCTATCCTAACTATGACGCCTGAAGAGAACTGGCCATGACACAACAAGCCCCTGTGACAGCAAGTTTGGGGCAGTCACTCAGTTAGCAGCACCCATAAAGATGTAGAAGTCTGCGGTCGTTTTGTGCTGCAGCTCACGAATGCATCCGAGTGAAATTGCCCGTGACCAACCACGGCGCCATCCGCACTGCGCAGACGCCAACGCTAGTCGTCTCAAAGGTTGACGTGATTAGTCTAATCGTTTGTCTGGAATCGCCACCTTAGTTTTATTGCAACAGGTATAGTATACAAATTTGGTAACGCAATTTGAAACAGCCGCTCGCGTGGGCTTCGCTGTGGGCTGCTGTTACATCACGGTAGCCGTGTACTGATGGTTAAAAACCCATCGGGCTCTGGAACTTGGCCACTCCCTACCCCCCCCCCCCCCCCCCCCCACCACCAAGCAGTTGTTTCCACCTTGAGCTTGATGGCAATTATTGTCAATACTGAATACTCATGGTAAAACTAATGTTATGTTAAACTCCTTCTTATCTATCAGCATGTTATTGCAAGCACAATTTTGCGTGACAACATTGACAATCTGTCATCCGAATGTTTGCATGTTTATCAATCAGGAAATGGCAGAGCGAGTATTATTTGCTCTGTTTGTTTATAATTCAGCTTGACATGTTGCCCAGCTTGAGTTGTTTACATATTCTGTCATGGCATGTGTTTATTCTAGACAATAATTATGTCCAGCCATAGAAGTTTAGATAACGAAATGTGGCCAGCGTGATTTGAAAAAAGAGTTACATTGGTGAAATGAAACACGATCAGTAGTAGCGTGGAATGAAATTAGTTGCAATTTCAACTTTCAATGTTAAAATATTACAGTTGCAATTAAATGCGCACTTACCCATGTTAAACAAGTGACTGCTTCCAAGAAACACACACTGCACACAATGTTTTGTCTTCACATTGTTGTTCTTTAGTGTCGTTGCTGAAATCAGTTCGATGGTGGACCGCTGCCAGTCAAAGCCAATTGTTGCGTCTTCGCCCGAGTAAATAAACCCAGTGGGCAGTGGAAGCTTTTGAAGGTCGCGACTCGCGCTCCGTGTTTTGTTTCACTCCACGTATAGCCTTTTTTGCCAATAAAATCCTTCGCGTTATGAAAACCTTCCAAATGCTTCTGACTTGAAACGATACAGCCATTCGTATGTCGTCAGAATAATAAAGTATCCAAGTGGCCATTAATCACGGCAATTAGACACAAATTAGTGCAGTAAAAACAGAGTTTGCCCAGCGGTAGCCTACGTGCAGTGCGCCAAGCGGCCAGTTGGGTCATTAAAAACAATCGCTGAGCGCTCTGTAAACCAATTAGGAGGACTGCTCGACTCATAAATCAGCCGGATCAATATTTAACCATCGGAGTAATCGTCTTCACGATACGGACACGATTAATTGAGAGTTGCCTGAGCTGATAAAGATTACAGGCTATCGTCAAAATCATGTAAACAAATCGTTGACTCATGATTTTCAGCTTTGCACAGATATTATAGAATGTCAAAGCTAGCGACCAATATGAAATAGCCGACTAGTTATGTATACACTATGTCTACAAAAGCTGAAGCGAAGCTATTTCTGTTTGATTAGGTGATAAAAACACATATTAACATGATTTCTTGCGTTAAATAAAACCTATACAGTCACTTTTATTAAAAATCAGAATACAACTTGGTACCTAAATATACAAACGAACAAAATCACGAACCACAGACTGAAAAACAAACAAACTAAACAACCAAACAATCAAACAAAAGCTTGCGAACGTGTTTCGCTCTCAGCGAGAGTGACGCATGAGGGAACAATCGCCGGTATAGCATGCAGCGTGCACGGCCCAACAAGGCCCAGCAGACAAGGCCCAGCAGACACGGCCCAGCGGAAGCCGTTGACATAGTCGTGCGCACGACTGTCTCAATTTTGCCCCCCTAATAGGCGCGTCGGCGCACTGTGCGTGATACGTGCGTCGTACGCGACAGGCATACTGACGAACGTGCGTGCGGGAGACCTACACCATTTTTTTTAAATCTTTGGTCTGAGCTGCGTTTTGGGTCGGCGGCTATGCCGAACCCTTAAATGACTAAACACACTGACAATAATAAATTAAAATAATATGAAAATGTCATTCATAATCTTTCGTGACATCAAATAAACTCAATCAGAAACATAAACTATAAAATAAATAGTGATAACTTGAATAATATAAATATAAACACGAACGCGATGACAAATGACTGATGCGTGGCGCGATTGTGTCGATTTAAACTTTAAAACGCGCCTCTTGGAGGCTCGACGTGCTAGTGGAACAGCAGAGAGACTGGCAAGGGGGCTCGTGGTGGCCGTGATGAAGTCGTCGGTCTGTGGACGAGGCGCTTGGCTTTAGGGTACATTGGGGTACTTTAGGCGGTATACATCAGGCCGTGGTACATGGTACATTAGGGTACTTAAGGGGATTGATTAGGGGGTACATTAGGTACATTGGGGTACTTTAGGCGGTATACATTAGGCCGTGGTACATGGTACATTAGGGTACTTAATGGGATTTATTAGGGGGTACATTAGGTTAGATTAAGCAGCCACATGCATTTTGACAGCCCATGGATTCGTGGAGCAATTAATAAATTTGTTTATTGTCAACGGGAACACGCTGTTGGTTATTTTGACAGTCGGCGCTTCCATGGTTTAGTTAGACACGTAGACAATCTGGCTTGTAATGGTTTAACAGCGTTCTGGCTGCTCCATGTAGGCACTTGTTTTTTGCACAGGCTGTACCAAACTGCAAACGTTGATTGTCACCCCCACCCTTATGTGGTGTTATCGCTATCTCTAGCCTGCGCAGGCCCGCTTCCCTGTGCCATCATGCCATGTGCAGGTCTGGCTAGCTATAGTCAAAGTTTTGTTGCCATGGTGAATAAACATCCTTACATCGATTTGGTTGTTGCCTAGGCCTTTTCAATGAGCTCCGAAATCGAGCCGTTTCCTTCGCCTCGTAAGGTACACACTTTCCAGGCCACACCTTTCGTCGGATCGCTGCCTTTACCTCGTACGGGATACACTTTCCCAGGCCACACCTTTAGTCGGATCGCGACGAAACCTACATTTTCGGAATCTTCACACTCCTGGCAACCAATTGAACCGTTTTCATTTCGCAAGTTTCCCTCGACTATTACTTCCAAGAGTGTTAAAATAACCTTGTCAATCCGGTTCATTGAAAGATGTATTTAAGGGTCCCTTCCAGTTAAGAATTTACCTCTTACCATATACACTTTCCAGGCCACACCCGTTATCCGATTGAAAAGAAACAAATATCTACGGAATCCTCACACTTTTGACAACCAATTAAATATTTCAGAACTCGAAATATCTCATGGAAATCCATAAAACGTTTAATTCAATTTACTTCAACAACCATCACTAAATGTCCGTAGGTGTTTTTTTAGAAACTGTTGCACCGGGTTCACCCTCCGCTCCCGTTCAGGGTCAGGTAGCTTCGTCTAGAGACTAGATCCATGTAGATCTAGTATATTTAAGTCTATAGATCTGAACAGAGTTACAGTCCATAGAGCTATATACACTCAGCCGGTATTGAAAGATGTCACAGGGGAAGGGTCAATGCTCATCGCCCATGAGGCAAAGCGTGGGCAGAAGTCGATGTTTCGTGAACAGGGACAAACACTTTGCCGACTCAGCGTGCGTCCTCGGCTCCCTTCGAGGCTAAACTCCACTTCCCGTGAAGAAGGAGAGTGGATTTGCATCTTCCTCGAGGACCCACAGCTGCTAGGCACGAGCTTAGAGTCCCAAAACTGCCCATATAGCCTTTTGTCCGGCTCAAGACATTGCTTCAAAATTTTGGAACTCTTAACTCATTTCTTACAGCAGTGAGTCCTCGAGGAAGATACAAACCCACTCTCCTTCTTAACGTGAAATGGACCATAGTCTTCATCTGCATCGCCATTCTGCGTCTACGGTAGACACAGAAATGCCAACGCCACAAGAGTCTACAGAGTGACTTCAGAGTCCAAAGAGTGTCTTCAGAGTCCAAAGAGTGTCCTCAGAGTCCAAAGAGTTTCCTTAGAGTCTAAAGAGTGTCCACAGAGTCCAAAGAGAGTCCAAAGAGTCCAAAGAGTGTCTTCAGAGTCCAAAGAGTGTCCTCAGAGTCCAAAGAGTTTCCTCAGAGTCTAAAGAGTGTCCACAGAGTCCAAAGAGAGTCCAAAGAGTCCAAAGAGTGTCCTCAGAGTCCTAAACCTACCTCCAATTGTCAAGGCTCGCGCGGCGCCTCCACAACGGCGTCCTCCTGCGGCGCAGACGGCGGCGGCGCCGGCGGCGGATGGATCTGCTCGTACTCCCACCGGCCGTTGTCGACGGGCTTGTCAAGGAGCACGTCGTAGCCCCAGCGCGCCGCGAACCGCTGTCTCTCTGCCTCGGCGTCGCGCTCGGCGAGCAGTCTCTCCTGTTCGGCGACGTCCTCCGCGGGGACGCCGTCGACGGCCACCGCCGCCTCGACGGGCGCCGATCGTTCGGCGACAGCGTCGAACTCGGCCATCAGGTTGCGCACGGCGCGCGGGCGATCATTGGCCATCTCGGTTCTGTGGACAGACGAGAGGACGCCGTCAGCGACGTGAGGAGGCCATCATCGATTAGAGGAGGCTGTCTACGACGTGAGGACGCTGTCAATGACGTGAGGACGCCGTCAACGATTTGAGGACGCCGTCAACGATTTGAGGACGCCGTCAACGATGAGATGACGCCGTCAACGACGAGAGGACGCCGTCAACGACGTGAGGATGCTGTCAACGATTAGAGGAAGCCGTCAACGACGTGAAGATGCTGTCAACGACAAGAGGACGCCGTCAGCGACGTGAGGACAACGTCAACGTCGAGAGGACTCCGTCAACGACTAGAGGACGCCGTCAAGGAGTGCACGGGTCGCCCAATGCTGGGAGTGTGATTTACGCTTGACGACTTGTCGAACTCTAGAGATTAGAGAGGCATTTATGGGAGGGAGATTTCACTCACCGGGGATCCAACAGCTGTTGTTTGATTTGGAACCTGCACTGCCGATTTCGACAAACCACTGAAGACACCCTCAACCTATCGCCAAAACCGCTAAAGGTATCGGCAAAACACAACAGAAAACAACAGAGAAGCAACCTAGTTGTTTGTCACTGCTCACTGCACACTGCATATACATGGTGCCATCCAGGGAAACTTACGTCTGCATGTAGTGTTGCCAACTGCTGGAACTTCCATTAGCAAGAAAATACTTTCTCTGCCAGTTGGCAGTGATCCATTCCACGGCTGTTATACTCCGTTCGGTGTCAGCTCAGCTTGTTACCAAGTGCTGCCACTACAGCCGCGCCAAACTGTCGTGTTGTCACTAGTCCCAGGTGGAAAGGCTGTGCCAAGCGAGGCCTATTAGCTGCAACTTGCTCGCAAGCCCCACAGACCTAAGCCATGACAAGAGCCCCGAGAACTCGACACTGCCCCTGCCTGCCCCGACGCCTCCACGACGCTTACCTGGCGCGACGTCGACGTGCTCCCCCTCGCGCGGCGAGCGGCCGACTGCCGACTAGCACGCCTCCCTAGGTATCCACATCCGGTGTCCGAGCGCTCGCACTTCCGGCCGCGAGCGGCGCGCGCTCCCGCGGCGGCGTCGGCAACTAGCGATGGACGCTCGGACGGCGTCGGCCGGCGTCGGACGGCGTCGGACGGCGTCGGAATAAGTTTTGGACGCAGGTAGTGACGACTTGCCAGGCAAGATCGCTCGCTGAATGCTGGGCCGAACTCTGCCTGCCTTGCGGGAAGCTTGTGTGCATTGGGGGAGCTCAGTTTCAGAGAGAGAAGGCAGATTTTTGGAGCTCGCTTGAAAATTTCGACCGTTTTCTTAATTTTTGTTTAAATGAAATAGATTTTTTAATTCATATTATCAGACTTCTTTTTTGTAATACCCTACAAAGGGTCCAAGGAAATAATTTTAACATTTGGCTGTCTTGTGGCGGGAAACAAATGAATCTGCCCCGAATTGGAGTGCGACACTCGAAAATGTGCCTCCCATTGTCTGCGCGTTGGGCGGCTCGTTGACGAAGAATCTATGTGCGAATCAGTTTCGAAGTCAGCCTTCCGGAGCGAACCACCTCAGCGCGACAATGCTCGGTCGAGGGTGGACTCTGGGCGGCAGGAAGTCGGCGTTTGATGGTTCAACGCCTCCACCTCGACGTACTCCCAGCCCAGGCCAGGCTGTTGACTCGCTTCCCAGGGCAGCGACGGAAATTTCGACGAACTGTATATGGTAGGTCACATATGCAGACGTCCACACCAAACCGGTATGCAGTTTACAATGTTCTAGTACCTGTCCAATGCCCCGATACGCTGACATCAGAACCTGATACGCACTGTACTGAGTAGTGCCTATAACGTGACAACGCCAACGTCCAGCGCGTTGCTATTTGCAACGCGGCGGCACACCTTTGCTGCCGCGTGACAGGCTGGGAGAACTACGACAGCGGCCTGAGAGAAATCGGCGTCGATGTCGACGAGTGTCACTGTCAATTCCACGGCCACTTGGACAGTCGGCTCGACAGCGCCCTCCACCTCGGCGGCGACAAACAGACCGACCACACGTGCGGCAATTCCCCGTACTGAGTGATAAGGAATGTCATGTGTTTCGACTGTATCGAGCCTTCTGACATCCGTTTACCAACAAGAAGGTGATTGCGCAAAACGATGTCCCATATCACATGCAATAATACCTATAGCATCAAATATATAATTCACAATCACATGTAAACGCGTACATCAATACAAACATGACACCCATATGTATGATACGTCGTTGACGTGTTCTATTTCACTGCACGTATACAATAGCTCGGCATGTGACTTTGAGGATAAGAACTGGAGCGATATCTCATCGAAAAAGTACTCGATAACGGCATACCAGCAACTTCCCGATATCCAATACACAATAATATTATGCTATATAATATCCTTGCAATAATATTTTTGCACAATACATGAACATTAGCTGTTCGAGTCGAAAAGAGGACAGAATGTATCCACTCACCACGCGCGACCGCCGACTCAGGAATGACTCCACACCACGCCGGCGAAACGCCTCTCACATCGACTCTCTTGTATACACAACGCCGCACGTATCGATTTCGCTCGCGACTCGCATCCGCCTAGCTGCACCGTGCCGAGCAACAACTGCCGCCCCGAGCGCTGCCCCAACGCCCTCCCCGGCCGACCACGTTCCCGTCCAGACGCGAGGTGTTTGCACAAATGGAGGGCGTCGATTGTGCATCGTTATCGCGCGCTGGGCGCGAGCTCACTTCTACAGATAACCGCGAGTATCGGCAGATAACGGAGCAGCTAGCTTCCTGGCAAGATGGTCCATGTCCACGTCTCGCGGTTGTGGGCGTAACAACAGGCAGGGGGGGGGGGGCGATTACGCTGGGGTGACAACACCCGAGTGGCAAATAAACACGGGAGATTGGCAAGAGTCATCGCGCGATTAGGGCTCGATAGTTTTAAACTTTAAATCGCTCGCAATCATCGAGTGATATTAGTCACTTTGATAAGCGTGATGCTTGTATTGAGTAATTAGGCCCGATCACGCGGATAGAGAGAAGGCTTGCCACCGAAGGAGTCGAGTGTTATCAGCGTCCTCGAATCATGTCCGGGAGGAAGATTGCCGAGCTGATTCCTGATTACAAGTTATCGGTGTAAAACCCAACCACTTTGAACTGATCAAGGAATCTGGTTACGGCTCTGCTTGGAAGTCAAACGCCAAATTGCCAAATGATCAGTCGATAAACTGTAGAGTTGTTTATGTTTAACGTTTTCCACTGCTTTGTAGCACTGTACAATGGCCAAAAGAGGCGAAGTATATTACAACAGCTCCATGTTTAGATAGCGGTGTGGGGGTAAACTCAAACTGATCCTAGTGTATAGATTGCTCATCAGTACGAGGGCACCAGACATGTTCGCATTGTAATGAGCCTGGCATGTTCTTGCCGGTCACCCATCCACTGTGGCGCCAGCATCTTTCTTGCTCAACCCCGGCCGGCGGCGGCCGTGAACGCGCTCAGAAACCATGGGAAAGTTCTCATCGTTTCGCGAGGCACATCCTCCGACACATCGGCGTCGTCATCGCGGCTGCTATGGCAACGAGTCTGGGAACGCGCGGCTCATAATTTGTCTGGCCGACAATTACACGTCGAGAGAGAGAGGGAGAGGGAGAGAGAGTGAGAGAGAGAGAGAGAGAGAGAGAGAGAGAGAGAGAGTTTTTGTTTTTTTGTTTTGTTTTTTCAACGATCAGTTTTTATTCACAACTTCACGATATACTAAAATACATTATTGTATCACATTATCAAAGAAAAAAAAACAGTGTGATGGCCCTTAGTACATTCAAAAATTCTTGACGTATTTAGAAGAAAAATAATAATTTACCATTTCGTTGGCAGATGATTGCTTTGTTATTCCACCGCCCCTGCGCCTCTTTTGGCTCTGATTGGGGAATTTTTTTTAATATTTACTTATTTCTAATCTTAATCTAAATTTTAAGCGGTTGCAGAAGACGTTGCGGTAAAGTGGTACGGGTGTATTTGGTGTCTGAAGGAGTGTGAGTACGTACGACAAATTGTGCTTTTTGCTAAACTAATTAAGAAATTGGTGAGTCGAGAACTATAGTCGTTTGTTGTGGATAGGCCGTTGATTAATGTGGAGGTTGGAAGGAGTGAGTCGATGGAAGGTTAGGTTAGAGAGAGAGAGAGAGAGAGAGAGCTAATTGGTGTGCCGGTTCGATCCCCGACAGAGTCGACATCGCGGACCCTCGTGGGTCACACACTTTTCCGCTGCGCTTCTCGCGTCCATTAGGCTCGGCGTGGTCCATGACACATGAGAACTTGGTTCCGCTAGGCCACGGCTAGCCGCATGATGACCGGGCTCTTGAGGACAATTAGGCTTGAGGACATACAACGTTGTATGCACGTTTTATACATACAACGTGTATATATAGATTGGATTTGATCCAGGGCCTGCCCCTGCCATAGCTGCCGTCAAGTATATGTTTCAAGCCCCACCACACACCGAAGGTACCTATGCAATAGTATCTTTGGATTGGATTGCCTAGCTGCCTGGCTGGACACAGGGCACTCATCCATCGAGCTATACATGGAAAGGAGGATGGCGTTTCGACGATGCGAAAGCAGCTCGCTTTCTTCGATTGCAATTTCATTCATTTGTTGATCGCTTTGCTCTGCACCAAATAACGAGGACAGAACGGGATCCGTGTTACCTTTCGATGGTGCACAAAGCCGGGTTTCCAGCTAGAAATGTCATCAACATTGACTCTGCCAGCGATCACAGACTCTCAATGTGCATGACGTCATGTTAGCGACTCTGCCATTGAGTCTCTGATAGGTACATTGCCAATATTCAGGACACCGTGTCACTGACATTGCTGGCTGTGTAACTCCAGCTCCAGGGGCAGCCGTCGACGCAAGCGAGCTGCAAGGAGTCGACCTCGGCACTCGGCACCCACCCCATGGCTGCAGGTGTGCAGGTGGCATCGGCGTTTGGCAGGCTTGCTCGAGATTTCTCCCGGACGGCCGTGGGGGGGGGGGGGGGGGGGGGGGGGAGGACAAATGCAGGTCGAGGATGTCGCTTTGTATATTGTCGTGACGGCCGCGACCGGGACGCGGATCGCAGGGACCGTGGTGCCAGGTTGGCTCAGGTAGACGGTGCATTGTGTCCGCTCTGACGTAGGCGAGGTGCATTGTGCAGCAGTCGGTGCATTGTCAAGACGAGCTGCAGTGGCGGACCGACGCGGTCGTCGCGGGACTACGTGGCGCTCACGTGACCTTCGATCGTTGGCAGTGATCGAAGACACGAGACTCTGCCAAAATCGCGTGGAGGCTGGACTGACCTTGAATCCTGTCGCGCTTCCTTCGGGATGGCCTTGAAGGCGTGGACGTCCTTCTCATGTTCACCCTCGGCTCGGCCAGCTTCATCGTCATCTCATTCACTAAGAGGCATTACAACAATGCCATTGTGTTTGGGTATGTTGGCCTAATTGGTGCTGTTGGACGTTAGAGGTATATATACGTGATGGCATCGGGTCCACCCTTGGCTCCCTTCCACGCTAGGCTAGCTCCCAGCGTCCAATGACTCCTTGCAGCACGGATGGTTCAACTTCAAGGTCATAGAGACAGAGTGACATCGAGAGCGAAGTCGTGAGAGACAGAAAAACTCGCAGGTAGCGTGAAAATCTCGGCACCGCGTCGTTTCCGGGGAGTTTCCTTCCGAGGGGAAGCCGTCGTCGGCTCGGTCCCGCGGCTTGGTGAGCACAGGACGGATGCACGCCACCGGATCGGAGTCGGAGGCGCCCTCCACTTTGCACACTCCACGGCGAGCCGAGACGCGCTCGAACCATTTCCTGGCAATTTCATCGATTTCGTACGAATCTCTGTTGCCCGGAGCGGCACTGGAGGATTCGGCCATCTGCGAATCGGCAATGCGCCAGGTGGGGGCCTAAGGTCCTCGAGGACCTGCCGGCTCCTTGACGCACCTCGAGCGAACGACGCCTCTCGCTCTAGTGGCACTACAACGTTCTGTGCAACGTTATTTCGAACGTTCGGTAGACGTCGAAAGCTAACAGGGGGTAACTTGCGTTAAACGTTCACATTCGCCTAACGTTCGATTAGGTTCTACACGAACGTTGGTCGCACGTTAACCAGCGCTAGCTTTCGGACGACCACCGTACGTTCGTAAGGCGTAACAATGGTTTTTGTGCCCGCTGTGTGTGTTTAGGCTTCCGACCAAGCAATCCGTCCAGAGACTCCTTTTGAGACGCGATCGGACCGAGACGAATGTACCACTGATTGGATTCGGGGCGCAAAGCAAAGACTGCATCCAAGGCGTGACTTCTTCCAGCCCTGGCGATTTCTCGGCTCGATCCGGCCATGAGCGTGACAACTTCCTCGTCGAGTGGCTTTACTGCGCAGGCTTGATCCACGCTTTTTATGTCATGTCTCACACTCCCGAGCACAACTTCCTGCGGCGTCGAGCTTGCTCTGCCAGCGACGCCGTCTAGGACTGACGGAGCCCGTCAACTATGAGCACTCCGCCTCCTAAACAAAAGTAGGATCGCATTCAAGTAACGTGGTAATTTGTCAGATCTCAGTATAATTTTCCTTTACAAACCTTTATTGCGTAAATGAATACTTCTTTCGACGTCAATGTTTGCCACGATATCGATCCACGCCAAAACACGGTCCCATCGGACGGAGACGATGTCACCCTGTCGCCGTCCGCCACTGCACCCTCCCCCCTCCCCCCGCCCCCGAGGTCGCCGCCGACACCTCCATCCGCGTCACGCAGAGAGACAGCGACGAGCAGTCTGGCCGAGACAAAGCCGGCCGTCGCCTCTCGGTCTCGGCCGCGCGTCGACCGGCAACTCGCCCCGGCATTCACCGACAGGAAGCCGCCGAGGGGACAATGCCGAGGATGTGTGTCGCGTTCAGTCGACGTTCACTGCGTTTCCTCTCCGAATTGGTCCGCCACGGCGCAAGCGAGCTATTTCTGTCCCGCAGACCCCCTCACATCCACATGGCCGTGAGTGTGTGCGAATCTTCGCCCTTTCAATGCGAGCGCCCTCTGCCTTTTTTGCACATCCTCCATTTTCGACGATCGCAGCCCCCCCCCCTCCCCCTCCCCCGGCCCCTGGTTTCCGGGTCACGCCGGAAGCGAGCCGATGCATCGAAGTGCACCGCGTTGCAGTTGCACTCGCTCGGTGCATCGCGAGCTGCTGCAGCGGGTGATGACCCTCGGCCAATCAAGCCCGCTTCCGGCCTCGCGGACTCTGAGGCCTGCCTCGCTGTGTCTGGAGTTGGTACCCCTGGACCACTCGACCTACTCGAGGCCTCCGTGGCTTGCCCTGTATCGACCCTGGAGTCAAATCCAGCATTTTCAGCATATTTCTTCCACTACTAATTCTCTCATCAATTACCTATTTATCGTCTCAGAGAAACTATATAGTGGCTGCTCCCTCTCCTGTCTTTATTTCAAGCGTATGCAATCTTGAAAGCTTATGAAACCTTGATATATTATGAAGCTAATTTATATGAGGAGCTTATTAAGCTTTCATTGAAAGCTCTCCGATGACCACTCATTTTGATGCCTTGGCTATTCGATTGGTAAATCATTGTGCATTGAAACTGCTGGCCCAGAGTTGTTATTTCTGTCAAGCTCACAGAATACATTTTTGAGCTATGATTCAAGTTTGATAAATACTTTCAGTTTAAGACTTTTATTTTTACCTAAAATGATCTCACATTGAGACGATTAAGTTTTTACCATAAATCAATACAGCAACGGAATGTGAAATCACCATCACCCAAATCTGCTAGCTTATCGAGTTTTGAACACAGGTTACTTGTAGGGATATGTCAGCAGCGTATATTATATAGTGAAAGACAAGACAGGGACAGAATGTGTTGGGCATTCGGTCCTTCCTGGGCGAAGACTAGATTACCATCATCGACGCACATGAGTTTGACATCAACAAATGTGTCAGTCGATCGACAAATATTCACAAGCGCTGACCGGCACAAATAGCCTCGGAGCTGACGTGCCGTTAAACACCACAATCATCATCATCATCACATCAAGCGCTGACAAACAAATCGCTCCCGACGGAATTCCAGGAACAAAAAAGACAGTCAATAACTCCCTTGATTTACTCTTAATAGTCGCAAAGACAAATCTTTTCAATCGTATCAATCGTAGTTTCAATATTGGTTTTCCACGCGCTTATCAATAACACATTGTAGGAATTCGACCCGGCGAAATATAATACGAAATATAATCTATTATTGCACTTTCAGTTCAGCATGCGAGGTGATTCAACGAATGGATTGTCTGTGTTCTGTGTTTTCTCATCGCAACTCAATCAGTATCTTCTATGTTTGCCATGATTACATAAACCTCGAACAAATACTTTCCAAGTAGGGAAATGAATGCTAAAAACATAAATTGCGCATCCAAATAGTCACAATATGATAATTCAAATATTTTATTTGGATTTTGAAGTTTTTCATGATAAATACAATGTATAACACGTATCCTGTTCATCCCTTCCCATATGTCGAAATCTTTCAAGTTAGTCATGATTTGACGGAGGTAAATATTAGCCCATGGAATCCGCTACGCTCCTGGCGATGCGTTGGTACTCGGATGCAATGTCCTAGATCGGGTTGAGAGGGGGGAAACCACAGGAAACCACAGGTGACCACAGGAAAACCACCAGTCCAGCCACAGCCGCTCCCAGGTCCCGACTGCGGAAGGGAAATGCACTCGAGCCTACTTATTTTGATGCCTTGACAACGGAATTGCGTATTACGCACAATTTTTTGAATGTATCGAAACCAGGGTTGTTATGAGAAATGCTCTCTCATTAGCAGCAAGAAAACTACTGTATTTGGGGCCCAACATCGCTAAAAATACAGATTCGGCGCCGAATTGTAGAGAGAAATTCCCAGTTTTAGTTTGGGCTTTGGCTGTACGATACCGCGTTGCATTGC
The DNA here is from genome assembly GCA_921293005.1 of Nemoura dubitans. NCBI lineage: Eukaryota > Metazoa > Arthropoda > Insecta > Plecoptera > Nemouridae > Nemoura > Nemoura dubitans. Next base: position 69,400,265 of record OV121074.1, read on the forward strand.
ATGCGCCTGTCACCAAAGGGGAACCCTAACTCACCCCCGGCAGTCGTCCACCCCCTCAGTACGCACGCTGCCTCCGCGGAGGGTGCTACCCTCCCCCACGACACGACGGAGAACCCAGCCTGCAACCTCCCGGCATGTCCGCATTGGATGACTATGATATTAATGTGAGTGAGTGCATTTTAATAAATCGAGCAGCGATGATCGAAGAAATTACCTTCCCGAAGGCCGCTGCACCCACGCACTGCACCCTCCTTCGACGAATGCGACGACGGCGACGTCGACCAACAACGGCGGCGACGCTGCCTCGATCCCCGCGCCCGACTGACAGCGCCGTCGCTCGCATGGCAGACGCACGCTGGCCGTCGCACGGCCGGCAGCGCGGCCCTCGTCCGTCCCGCCGAGCTTGCTCTGACGTCACAAGATGGCGTCGGCGCGCTGCGATTGGCCGGCGAAGCACGTGATCGCCGGCGCTGGTGGGGGAAGTCGAAGTGACGCCAACTTCAGTCGCAGTCGGCCAGTTCCAAGGTGTGGTCGTTTTCGATCGGCTCGATCCCACCGCATTTTGGGGTGCTAGTGACCCGACGCGGTGTGCAGTGATTTGGTATCGACAAGACGCTGTGTGTTTGTGAAACTATAGTGTGTGAACCAGCAGGCCGTGTTTGGGTGTTTGTGAGGTGGCAGTGATTTGAAACGTTTTAACGGCGCGACTCGAGAAGGCGGTGAGCGCGTTGTCGGTGCTGGCTAGATACTAACAACCGAGTGTGACAAGTGACGACGCCGTTTCGGTGCGGCCCCCGAGAGACAGCGAAACAGCGGCCCCCGTGCATCCAGAGGGCTATGCGCACGTGCTAGTCGGCGACCGGAGAGAGCGAACCAGCGTTGCCGACGCCCGTGTGATGAGTGCTCGCGTGTTGCTGCCGATGATGCCGCGACGCGCGCCGACGTCGGGCGCCGCCGCGACGCCGACGCCGACGACGACGCCGGACGCCGCCGTGGCGCGCGTCCGTCGCGACCTGTTCGGCCCCGTGGATCGCGACGCCACGCGCCGCTTCCTGGAGCGCGAGCTGGCGGCGCAGAGCGAACGCGACGCCGACCGCTGGGGCTTCGACTTTGTCAACGAGGCGCCGCGACGCCAGGGGCCGGGCACGGCGCGCTACACGTGGGAGAGGGTCGGCGTCGACGCCGCCGACGTCCCGGAGACTTACGCATTGAACAGAATGCAATCCTTGAAGAGTGCGCCGAGTGTTGCCTCTCCCGAGGCGACGGCGAGGAGAGAGGACGTCGTCGTCGCGAGCACGGTGGAGGGCGTCGTGGTGGTCGCCGCCGTCGAAGCGGTCGCCGCCGGCGACGCGGCGAAGAAGGCGAAACAGTCGCAGATCACAGGTGAGAAACGTTCACTGCACACTGACCAAAATCACGGCCATCTCGGACCGCTGGGCGTCACCGGTTCAAACTAGAGCAGCTCAGCGTCTTTCGAATCCTCACCAACGCGACCCATGTACGTGTACAATCACTCTCCTACCTTCTAATCAGACACCAACGCGGTGCCCTGCTGTCTGTCCCGCACAACAGCTTATATCATTTCGCACTTTGCCTGCTGCGGACGTTTTTATTAAGCCCCTTATCTCTCGTTTTCGCGTGCTCATTCGATCGCTGCTTGCCGTTTACCGTCTCGCCTGTCGACGTCAACACCTCCACCTCGGTGTGCCACCGCGTCGCGGCCCCACGGCGTCGCAACGCCTCCCCCTCGGGCATTTAACAGCGTGCCACTCGGAGTGGTCGCGCGTTGTCGGGCACCCGGTGGCTGCCGGCCGAGGAGGCATCGGGGCCAGGTGCGCGCTACACTCCGTCGCGCAAACATCGCCGTCGTCGCCGCGGTCGCCCGCCTGGCATCGAGGGGTCGTTGGACACGCGGATGAGCGGCGCGGCGCAGTGATTCACCGGGGGGAGGCGATAACGAGCGTGTCACGGAGACGACGACGACGGCCACGACTTCCTGGGTCTTGGTTGTTGTTTGGCGTACGGCTGTCGGGGCAGGGGCGTTTGGCTGGATGCGGACTGTGATGCCTTTGCGTTCGGCTGTGCGATCGCGTTTTCGTTGCGGGAACGAGGAGGATTCCTGCGATTTAGTGCTTTGAAAACTAGATCCATGTCTTGGCCAACACTTGCGAGTTGTTTAGGATTTTAAACTTCTGGCTCCAATATCCTTTTCTTATCAATCTCATCATCATCAATTTTCATCTTCGTCGTGTTTGTAATTCCGTTTGCAAATGCTCGTATAGACACTAAATGCGTGTCTGCGGCTGACTGCTGGCGATTGTCCGGGACTCGTACTTCCCGAACGACCGGGAGTGATGCTTAACAGTCCTCAGAGAATCGCGCTATCGGGAGCCCCGACCGACGGGGAAAACTTCAAACATCTGCCCTTGCGGTTAACCGTGCCGTCTTATCTACCCGCGTTCGACTAGCGTCAAGTCCTTGCACCACGTCTTTTCGCGTTCACGGTCCCTTGGGGTGTATGTCAACTGTCAAGTATGTCAGACACGGCGATTTGGAACCGCATTTGGCATGCACCGACAGCCGAGCACCGCGATTCGAATTGTCCGCCTCGGCCCCCTAGATATACTCATGTCTTGTCGCTGTGGCAATGAAACGTGTCGTTATCGCCTTCCGTTATCTCCGCGGGTAAACACCGGCATGTCCGCGCGACGCGGCACTGGTTGGTTGCCAGGCAACCAGGCGCTGTTGGTTCGGTTGTTATGGAAATCACGAGACTCACGGCGTCCTCGATTCGCGCAGAACGACCGTTACTCGCGGCGGGAAAGACACGTGACGAGCGGCGAATCGATCACGTTCACGGCGGGCGAGATTCCGAGTCTCGGTGGATTGCTGGATGTAGCCGATAGATAGGGTGCTTGTTCGAGAGGGGCGACACGGGCAGTAGCGTGGCGTGGGGGGACACCAACTTGAGCCGATGTGAACCCGGTCTTGTTTGGTCGTCTCTTGTGAAATTGGGACAAAACTAAAAGTGTCAACTTCTAATGATACACCGATATCTTTCTGTCTCTTTTCGCCAAATGCTGCAGTAGATTTTTATTTGTAATTTTCCCACCGCCTCCTAGCAATAATAAAGGTCATAAGGGCCAGAGTATAACAGCTCCAGCTACAAGAAGGCTGTGAAATGGCAAACTGAAATTAATTTCTCTCAACTTTAGGCATGTCCGTGATAAACCATGTTGATTTCGATGTCAGTCAAAAGTTGAAACTTTCTGGCTTAATATGCCGATTCATTTCTTTCTGGCATGAAAAGGCGTGTATGAACAGTTGAAAGTGAGACATTTCACTGCACTTTGACCCATGATTTCACCGTGTTACATAAGTGGATGCAGGCATTAGCATTAATTTCCACGTAGGCATATATTTATATATCGCGTCATACGCACGACATCGCCCTCCCTGCGTGCTCTATCCACATAGAGGGTGGCCCTTTAAATCCGCGACGACGTCGACAGCTGTTTCGGCGCGATGCGGGTCTGGGGGTGCCCGTCGTCGCCGGGTGCATGGGGGTCGGACCCAACGGACTTTTGCCCGAGCGGGCGAGACTCTGCTTTGTTTACTGATTGTGTGTGTTAGACATGCGGGACCGATATCGATTTAATAACGGTCATCGGTGGTGATGATGGCAGGGAGGGCGTTGTGATGCGACCCGAGATGACGTTGCAAGTTAAGCGACACTGCGCCGGCTCAGTGATTGGATGGGCGGCCACCAAGATTGTATGCGCAGCTCGTTGATTTGAGTTTACAATGTCAAAGCCTTCTAACTGAAACTGTTTACATAGGCCATTCTGGTCATTTATAATGCTAGAAGGCAGTGGAAAACGTTAACCAGTAAAAAATTCTACTTTATAAGGAGCTACTGACAGCGTACATATTCTTTTCCGGCCTTTCATCTCAGCGTGACGGCTTGACACGATTTGGTCATTTAATATTTACAAAGCACCATTCAAGAGTGGGGAATATCCCCACATGGTGTATGAAAGAAGCCAAACCGGCCAGCCCTTGGTGCTGTCTTCGAGTACGTGCCGGCACCGGGTCCACTCGCGGCTCCCTGCCAGGCTGGACGTAGGTGGAGGGCGTCGAGCGAGCATGGCAGAGGATGCGAGATAACGCTCGGTCAGACACCCCGGTCGGTCGGATCGGACCCAAGTCGTCGTCGTCGTCCAGGAAGTGGGCACTGATACGCAAACGAACGAACGCGGTTCAACACTCGCACATGTGTCACTATCCCCTCGCCATGTGTGGGGGGGGGGGGGGGGGGGCGGAATGAGGTCGCCAAGCAACGCTCCTCTGTTTACTATCAGTGCCTAGCGCGCGCTCTCTCACACTCTCACTCCCACGAGGTTGTAAGAGTATTGTGCGTAGTATGTTTTCAACTCGCACACATGTCGAGACTAGCCGAAAAGCGCGCGAAACGTGACGTCACACGACGACGGCGGCGACGACGGGAGGCCGTGATTTACGCAACGCGCGACGTGCGGCCTCGCCGTCAGAGTGTCGAGGGTCACATCCATCAGGGATCGAGTGTGGCGTGCTCACGTGACGATGGCCGTTCTAGCGGCGAACGAGACGTGACAATGGAGTGCTCGCAGCGTCGAAACCGGCGATTCTCGCGGGGGGGCGAGGCGTTTGACAGGCTTCGATCTGTGTGTGTGTATAATGAGTGCGTTTCGCGTGAAACGGGCGGCGAGGTCGAGAGGCGTTTTATGACGTGCATTTGTTGGATTCCGGGCGATTAGACGCTGACCGCGTTGCGCATTCCGCGCGCTAGCTGCTACTGCGCATGGCACTGACACGAACGCTGCCAGCCGAATTGCGCTAGTGCCTAATTGTCCTCGGCTGGTGGTTTTGTTTAGCACGGCTTGCTAGAAAATTCTAATTAGGTATACTATAACTAAAATAATGACTAAAATAGTGAACTATATAAGACTGGGTTTGTTTGTGTTAGTAGCAATTTGCGCCACTTTGTATCGGACATATGCATGTCGTGCGAGTTCGTATTTCACTTTCAAATGCTCGACACCTATACAGTCGTATAGATTTAATTCCAGATTTAATAGTAGGTAGAATGGAACAACGCTCAAATTTCAAGTAATAGCAATGTATAACAAAACTTGATAAAGAATAATTATGTTATTGTTATGTTATCTATTGTTACTTCGGTTTGGAAGCTCGAAGGAAAGTTGGAAGCAACTGCCTCAAGGGTTAAAGAGAGTGTGTAACTTTGTCTCGGTTGTTTTGTGGCTCGAAATCACTCGATTTCAAATCACAGTCACGAGACATACACCCCCCCCCCCCCCCATTCTGATGAGCGAAGTTGATGGATTCGAAGAAGTCCCTCGGAATCGTGGCAACAATCGCATCACCGGCAAAACACCGAAAGACGCGTACCAAGAATCGGCCTGGCACCCAGTCCGTCGGTCCGAGAACCCGAGCCCATCTTCGTCGAGCGCGTCATGTCCTTGAACGCCCCCCCCCCCCCCCCCGTCCCGTCCCGTCCGCCTTCGCGCGCTTCTCGAGCAGTCGATCTAGATCGCGGCGTGCAGAATTTTAAACTTTAAATCGCCTCGCACGCCGCGGCGATGGCAGCAGGACGCCGTCGAGCGGACCGTGGGAGCGGCGACTTGACGGACAGGCTTGGGGAGGTCGACGTCCCGGCGAGAACCGGTTCGCTGCACCCTTGCGTCGCCCGGTTCCCATCCCCCGGCCCGGCCGACACCCTGTTGCTCTCGCACTAGCCGTGATCGCGACCCTTCGGCCCCGAGGAGGAGCGATGCTCGTTTGCTTGCTAATTTCCATCCGTTTGTTTCCGAGTTGTTCGTCGACGTGGCGCGAGACACGGCTTCCTGGATGCGCGCGGCGTGCAATACGATTCGCCAGACAAATTTCCTATCGCTAGAGCCGTCGTTGTGGTTTGTGATTTGAATACGAATGCTGGTAAAAAAAGAGCGCGTGAATCTGGCGTTGATCGCGTAATCGCCGCGTTCTGACAAGGGAAGGCTTTCATGAGGCGGCCGGGCTAGGAGCGCGTCGATGGGTCGGTGCCCTCGTCCCTGTCTCGCTCCTCCGCCTCGGTCGTGACAAGGAGTCGCAGGGCGACCTTCTACAGGGGGATTCAGGGACTCAAATTCGTCAACTCAAACGCATATTTTGTGAAATGGACTTCGTTGTTATTTCTAGTCTCATATCATCGACAGCGCCCTTCCATAAACAAAATCACTGGTCAGCATACAAAAGTCCATCTCTTGTAAAGAATTCGGACAAAGCCATTATACAAGATGCCTCAATAAATTGGTTCTCCGACGATTTTGAACATACCAAAAATATCTCCCAATGTTTATCGTGGGTATCCATTACGAAAGTTTTTTTCACTCGACTAATTACTAGCTCACGACGAGCATCTATAGGCACCTCGATACCATGATGGTGCGGGTGTATGTGGGCGGCCGTGCCCCATGCGCTGCCGATCATGCGCGATGGGCGGCGTCGCACGCAACGCAACGCAATGCGTCGTGCCGTGCGTGACCGTCGCCCACACCACGCATGCGTGCGCGATGCGTGAGAATCGACGCACGCATTCCTGCGCAGGCGCGCTCGAATCTCGGCCGCGGCGGCGCAGCGCAGCTCTGCTGGAATAGATTTGTGTGCAAGAATTTCGAATATCCTCGATAGTTAAATAGCAAAGGCTGCATCAGAGTTGATTGGTAATAAATTAAACCCTCTGCGGTAGCGCTTCTGTGCGCCAGACGTGCAGCTTTTGAATTGGCAAGCCGCTTCTGAGTTTGCGCAGAAGTTAGGTGGATTTGAATAACGAGACGTAAAGTGCGCTGTTTTCTTCTCTTTGCTGCAACAATTGCCATTGTCCTTCGACATCTTCATATTGTGTATAAAATCTAACTTATGACAAATCGTGCAGAGCTAAAGCAAAGCACGAAATGTATATAGATGTACTTATGTAGCTTCAGTCTCAAGATCAGAATTCGTACCAACCATCATGTATAATCCACACTGCGGTTTCGATTTGTTACGAATATCAAACAATCAGAATCCATTGTGTTTTAAGTTTTCGATTTTTCTCATCGACTTTTCGAATCCTCCGTTTCCCATCATTCCGAAATTCCTCGCCAGTCGGACAATCGCGTCCGAATCAAAGAGGCAGTGACCAAGGCCTTCTTCACACCGAATCTATCGCCACTCGGATGTGACCGGATCGGCACTCTGATGATCGGCAAGCGATGCAAACGCCTCTCCTTGAACCCGACCAGAAACCTCGCACCTCTATATATCCATGTAATCAACACCAGAACAATGGCACCGCTTTAGGAAGTCCGAAAACACGAGAAGTCCAGGACTCCGCACGCCAAGCCAGTTAAACGCCCCACCGCGGGCAGCGTCCATCCGCACGGCGCGCGTCCACTGCGGTCGCGGGTTCATCGGCTAGCCTTGACGGGGTCCGTTCACCTCCCGGCCCGCGGCGTCGCCATCACAATGGCTCGATCGACCGCCGCCTCATTGAGGTGGTGGTGGATGTTGTTGTTGTGGTGTGTGTTGTGGCCCGGGTCCGGCTTCTGTGCACGAACCTCGTCGGGGCCCCTCGCGGATGCCGAAGACGACGACGACGACGGGCCTCTGAGAGAGCGATGTCCGCGGCGGTTTTTGCGAGACGTGAGCTCATCGGAGCCGACCGATGGGGATAGGGATCTGGCCGATTACGTGCGGCCGTCGTCGCTCGTGAGCTGCCTCCACGAGTGCGATGAAGAGGATGCGGTTCAACGGCTCGTTTCCGTGGACGATCGTAAGGCCAAGCCGAGATAATTTGCCGAGAATTTGGCGAACAGGAAGATCATCTTTGGTTGCTTTATACATGCAAGCATTCCCAATGGAATTATGGCCACAATTTGTTATCAAAAGCCATAACTTCAGAATTTTCACTCAATTGGACGAACTTATTTTCTTATGGCAATTACTTTCCCACATAGTGATTGACTGTGTATAGGCGTCCATTATCGCGCTATTTGTGCCACATTCCTTGGCATCAGGCGATTCGAACATACGCTTGACACACGGTGCCAATATTGCCCAAAACTCCTCGACGCCGAAGTACGATTCAAATCGCAATGGCTGCTAACCGACACCCCCATCCCCGCGTGATCGCCTCCCCCCCCCCCCCCCCCCCCCCCCCCCCCCGAGGATCGACGTCGTCCTCGTCGTGCGTCACGCCGTGCTCGTCGTATCGCGTGGTTCAATCGAGCGTGTCCCCCCGGTCCCCCTGGCCCCGAGGGCCGGCGTGGTTCGGGGATCGTTCCCCCGTGCATGGGGGGCCTTGGCACGATGCGTTGAACTCTCTCTGCGATACGCCATCAGATTCCACTCGGGGGCCGGGCCTCTCTGATCGGACGACGGACAATCACCTCCCATCGGGCACCCTTCGAGGCCTTCGGAAGGGTCATCGGCGTCCTCTTGGACGATGTCTTCGGCAGCTCGGCAATCGCGGACAGCTGCGGGCTCCAGCGGCCAGAAGGCCTCTGGTTCTTTCCCTTTCATACACAAAGCACGGCCATGCGGACATCGCGAAGGAAAATACAACAAAGGGCAGCGTTCGGCACCGTCATTGGCACGGAAAAGCCTAGATTTCCACGAAAATCACTAGATTTCCGTTGCCCAATAATGTCAGCTAAAAACGCGACGCCTTGGACATTTACGCCGGACGCCGATGGGGTGCCTGATGGAGACTTCACTGTGACGCGCAACAGGTTCGAACAGGTCGGGAACCGCCGCGTAGTCATCGGCAGCGTCCTCCGCGTGGTTGTAACCTTGGACGCCGACCGGCCACGAGCTGCTGCGCAGAGCACAACAAACAGATTGTTGCCATGGAGACCCCGAGGCGGTGTACCGACGCGATTGACAGCGCGTCTCTCTCCGTCTCACTCGCTCTCGCGGGGTCACCGCGCCCTGGTGCGCTGACCACGTGACCGCCCGTAGGGCCCGACTGGCCGTGACTCGCCGAGAGAGACGGCGATACGTCGTGTTGTCATCGTCCCGTCTCGCTCTCGCACACGGCCCTCTAGCGCAGCGAAAAGAAACAAAGCAAACATTCAAGTCCCCCTCCCCCCGCGTCCCGCGCGCAAGCCCCTTCATCACATCGGCCGTGCCCTGACGAACCTTTAAAAGTTAAATGCGCTCCCCGCGCGAGCACGGCTTGCTGGATACCAGCGCGTCGTCGGTACAATGTCGTTCTCGTAGATTATTTCAAGACATCTCGCTGGCACGGCATGGGATCCATGGGGCCGCGTCTGTTGGCTGCACCATGTGTTTAGCTCGGGCCGTGCATGAGCATCGACAACAAATGAATAACCCTCTCCGCGTACCCTGTGTTTACGCGATCAACCCCGCAGTGGAGGCCGTGCGGTGGGCGCGCACGGCCCCGAGGGTGCGCATTAAAAGCAGATTAGTGGCGCGGGCAATCAAAGCCATGGCCGTCGCTCGACGAGCTCGACGAGCCATCGTTTGTTTCCTCGCGGCGCTGTTACTTCACTGCCCCTCGGGTGCATGACTCGGCCACGGCCACGGGGACCTGTGACCCCCGGCACGGCCATCAGTATGCGAGGCGCTGCCCCGTGGATTTGACTCGCAGATGAGCGCTGCCCCCTGCCCCCCGCCCCCCGCGCCGCGGCCCCCTCGTAGCGGACACGGCGGCGTGGGTTCCACGACTCCTTAGCTCACTGCGATCACGATGTACGCACTCGCAAACAAGACGAGCATCGAGACGCGGCCTGCTGTAGCCGTAGTGGCTAGTTTTTGCACAATCACTGACCTATGCAGGAGAGCTGCTCTTGAAACTCGTTGTGTCTCTTGGGCCGGGACGGACGGGTTCGCCGTTGAGAGGCGGACTTGGACGCCGATCCCAGATTGGCTCGCGTCGTCAACACTGTAAACACACCGCGTCGAGTTTTCGTGTTTCACTTGTTTTCTTCGCGTTTGATCATTCGGGTTCAGATCTTAAGATGCAGATTGGTTACATCTGGTTTGGGTCCTGATTGATCAAGCTTGAATGAGCATGCGCATTGCTCACAAACTTGCTTATCTCGCGCCTTTTTTTATAATGGTATATTCGTTATAGGTCATAGCCCCTCAGCTGAATATTCTTAAACATATGTTACCTAAGCCAATTATTTACAAGATTGCTATAAATGCAAAAGTGGCGAGTTTTGTTAACCATTTGAAACCATTGCAGTAGAGAAAGAACCCTTTTGGATGGCACTTATTTAAAAGGCGGTCATTGTTTCCCATTGTATTATACCATCAAATTGTCCACCTTTCTGAACCGTATTTTGTATAACCACTGTCTCACCGTACCTTGTCTCTCTTCTTCCGCAGACTTCATGAGGAAGGAAAAACCGCGCAAGCGCCGCATGTCGACCGGCGACGCCGACGCCTGTCCGACGTCTGCCCTCGGCGGCGTCGGCGTCGGCGCCGAGACGGCGTCCCGCGCCGCCAAGCTCGCCCGCTCGACGCCCAGCTAGGACGCCCCAGACAGACAAGACAAACAAGCTCACAACGCGATCTCCTAACCTTCGACATGTACAAACGCCGTCGTCCTCATCGGCGTCTTCGTCGGCGTCCTCGTAGCTAGCGCGCGTCTCGCTCTTTAGACTATGTTTTTTTTTTTTTTTCTATCATCATGGACACGGACGCCGTTCACATTAGTGATCGCGCGCAACAAGTTGACGCTCCGTTAAACGCTTGTTAACCGGCTTCGTCGTCAAGGCGACGCTCTCGTCGAGTCGGGCTGGGTTAGTTGCTAAGCAACCAGTCGTCTGTGTGGATCGAGGAGCCTTGGACCTGTTGAAACCGGGCGCCGCGCAAAGACGAAGACTCGATCAAATCTAGGCCTCCTTTTGGTGGCAATGTCGATTTGTGAGCTGGAATGTTTTCAAAACATTCGCACAAGCGTTCGTGACGTAGATTTTCGAGTATCTTGCCTTTACTTTGCCGGAAACAAAGGAACGACAAGTCACAGCCTCTTCGATCTGGCGATTCTACCATATGCCGCTGTCACGATGACAGGTTGTCAGCTGTTTTTGACAGAACCGCCATGTTGGTTCGAAAAGCCGACTCGTATGCAGACGCTCTTCGCTAGGGTAGGTTAGTTTGTAAAACGGCCTGTTACACTTTTTTTTTGTCCGCTGGTCCAGTGGAGAGTCGCTGGCCAATCACCGCTTAGCACGTGCATCGCAAGCTAGGCAACTGTCGTCGGTTGTCTCGAGCAGGGCTGCCAACCGCTTCGCGCGGGTTGAGCTAGAGTAGGAGGCAATTTCGTGCCGTATCAAGTGTGCAGTGTGTTGTCTAGCTTCTGTACGTAATTTATTTTCTTTTGTTTTCGTTATTCTTTTGTGAAAAGCGTTTTTTTTTCTGATATGATCATTTTATTTTTAATTTTATTTTGTTTTTCGCCCTGATCTCTGTGTATGGACATACTTGTACATTTGTTTCCGCACGCGGTATCCAGTAGCCGGTGCCCGGGACGGAACAAAACACGACGAAGACCAGGAATTGAAATGGTAGAGTTGACGCGTGTAGGTAGAGGAAATTTAACCTGTTGCCTCTGCGATCTACCTTGCTGTGCTCGTCGGTTGTCGTGACAACGGAAAGAAGCCGACTGCAATAAAGAATTGCCATCTCCTGTCATGGCCGCCTTGTTTTCACCACGAAGCACTGGACATGCGAAGTTAAAAAAACAAAGTCCTCCTGGCTTTACGAGCTGAAGTAACTTTGTGTTGAGTCTCAGTTCGATTCGAATGAGATTTGGTATATAATGACTAGTACAGGAGAGAATTGCAACGGAGATGTCCGACTTTTCGTTAAAAACATACATGGCGGCTACAAGGAGATGGCCACTCTCTGGCTAGTGGCTCTCTATCCACGGCCGTCTGGAATCGGCGTCTCTCTGACGTCACCCGAACGAAGAGCGCAGGGACCGTGATCGCAGAGGGCAGCACTGGTGTGAGGATGGCTATAGTTGGCCGCAAAAAGCACGGGACGAGTCGATTTCCAAAGAATTTATAGCCACAAGTAAAAGTACAAATTGATTTTAATGCTCCACTCGGAAACTTGTTGTTTTTTTGCGTCATCTCGGAGATGATTCGTAAGATTATGTTCGCCGCATGTCGCGCGCCGACCGACAGACTCACACAGCGCGCATGCGCACGGCGCACTCTGCGCGCATGCGCAGATCTCCCGGTTCTTAGCTAAGCCACGCCCACGATTACACTGGGACGAAAAGAAATATATATTTTTAATATTAGCGCATATAGTAGATTTATATATATATATTATATATACACATGAAACTATATATTATATTATATTAATAATTGATGTAATGTCAATTATTATTATTATTATAAAATGTGGATCAATGACTAATTTTTAGTTTATTGTGTAGCCTGTGATGTAGTATTACAACTAAATGATCTCAAAACAGAAAAACACACAGACGCTGTAGTTAGGACGAAGGTGGAAAGAGGGGATGAAAAATGTATTTTGGAAAATATATATATGCACAAAAAACCTGTACAGTTGTTGAGCATGTGAGAGAACAGAAATGTATAAGATGGAAACAAGCAAGGAGAGAGAGAGAGAGAGAGAGAGAGAGAGAGAGAGAAATATATATTTAGAGATGATAGGTATCGAGATAGAAAGAGAGAGAGAGAGAGTTGAATAAAACATCTATTGTTGGCTAAACCGCGCGTTGTGTTTTGTTCTAATGCCTAAACACTGCTTCCTTGCGACTCCCGATTGTTTGCTGCCAGAGGGCCCATGGCAACTAATATGGTAGGTGGATACCTGCAACCAGAGGGCCGTGCGTGACTCACGGCGCGTTGGAAGCCGCGCTCGGGGCCCCCGAGGCCCCAGAAACGACCGACGACGCCGTCCTACGCCCATGCGGTGAAGACGCCTCCGTAACCCGCGCGGAGTCTACAGGGGCCGTGACTTTGGAGTGGGTTTGTAACACGGCTGGCTTGAAACAAAGCATTTTAGATTGTAGAGCTAGTTTTTGGGAAGCTATGTTCCTTTATGGTTTCGCATCCTACTCGCAGATGGCAGTGTCCTTCTAGCTTGGCACGAATCATAATTTAACACCATAATAGTATAGGGTAACGTTAACTATAACATGTTGGTCGAATAGAGATAGCTTTATTTGCGAATTGCTCTAGGTAAACATTTACCTATGATTGGAGCATATCTGAATGAATGGCTCAATTGTTTCCACTCTGTGAGGAATGTCTTATCAGTTAAGAAAAGGTAGGTTTGTTTGGTAAATTGTTTCTAGAATTTTAAAAGCTTTGGTCGTCTAGAAATTTGAATTGAACAGATAACGATATAAAACGATCGTTTCTTGTCGATCGTCGCCGCCAAGCGATCCAATTCTCAACGGAAAGCGTTATCAAACAAAGGAAGGTGTATCGGTGTGTGAATGTGCTGTCACGCGATGGGCATTGCACAGTACGCTTCAGCAATCGGATGGGGTTTTTCTCATTGCGTTTTCTTGCCGTGTCCGAATAAATCAGTCCCACTCTGCGCCGCGGTCACCGCCGTCGGATATTGCACACGAACACGTCACGAGTTTACTGAAGCCGGGGGACGTTGGGTGTCGTGTCAGTCGATGCACCTCCAGCCTCCGTCGGCCTCCCCCACGCCCGACCGAGACCGTCTGACTGCCTGCTGTCGCGGGTTCGATCCCCGCTCGCCATGCCCCCGTGATGCCAGGTAGCCCGAGTAGCCCCCAGGCTCACAGGGGTGGAAGTCGTCTGGGCTGCTGGGAGCTAACCCATCCTAACCTACATCTCGGTTGCACAAGCACGTGATGATCAGTGGCGTAGTGCTGGAAATAAAGGTGGGTATACGTCAACCGTGGGGTGAGGGGGGGGGGAAGTAAAAATGAAACTGAATTCTTATTTCCACATTTCCGTCATTACCAACACACCCTATTTTCAGATATCAAACATTGTTGTTTGGCGCTTCAGACTATTTTCGCTTGGGATATCAATAAAAAACGTTCACATATCTCGATTTGCGCCTCAAAGGTAAATGGATAAATGGGTAGTGGGTAAATGGGTGTGCTATGGGTGGGTGGGAAATGGGTAAGATTAGGTGAATGGGTATATAAAGTGTGAAACATAGAACAAGAATGGAAAACTCGAAAAGTAAGACATTTAAAAGCTAAAACTTCGCGTAGGTATACCAGCGTATACCAGCGTATTTCTTTAAAATAAAGGTGAGTATGCGATAATTTCGAAAATAAAAGTTGAGTATACGCCGTATGCCATGCGTATACCCTGGACTACACCACTGGTGATGATGTAGATAGTGGGATATCGGAGAGCGGTTTGGCGCGCTCGCTGCTTCGAAGACGAGAGACGAAAGTGTGTGCCCTTTGGCACTTCAAAACAGCCTCGACTTGACGCCAGCAAGATCGTTTGGGCCGACATTCTATAAGAAGCAGCACAGACACTTTCAAAACGCACTCGGCGCATGCTCTTACGTGGAGTTGAAGTGGCACACTGGCAAGTACCTCCGGTATTGCCTAGAGTAATTGTCACGTTGAGAAGGAAAGTATTGTTCTGTAGACTCCCAACACAGCGCTGTCAATCATTCGATGCTCAGACTATTCAGTCCTTTAGCGGAACAATGGGACAGCCTGCGAGTGTTGACACCTTCGGCTCTTCTAACAGCAGGAGAGCCTTTTTGAGGGTGAAACACAACTCTCCTTCTAAACGTGAAAAATACTATTGAATAATATAGAGGAGATTGTGCACTAACGTGTCGAACACAGGAAATTTGATATGTTTGACGAACCTAACCTAACCTACGCTGACCTTACCTAATCTTAGCCAAGCTGGAGAAACATAAGTTAACCTAAGATAAGCCATTCACAGCTAAGCAAAGCTCCGATCCAACCTTTAGAGGAAGTACATGAATAATATAACCCAGTTCAACCTGTCAACCTCGCCGCCGCCGTCCCAAGCCAACCAAACGCCTCTCCCGCCGTGTCCAGCACCCTCTCGACAGTCACCTGACTGCGACTGATGGGACGGGTACCTGCCGAGGATGCGGCTTTGTCCCCGTCCACGACCGAGAGACAGCTGCAGGCTGCACGGATTTCCCGCCGTCGGAGGGTCGGAGGGTGGCAGGTGGCGGCAGGTAGCGGTCGTCGGCGACCTCGGGACGCCGCCGAGGGGGAGGCGTTGGCGAACACCGGGACCGCTTACTGGTGCGCACCTTTTTGGCGCTCATTTTCTTATCATATCGTGAATCATTTTGAAATTTCTAAAACTCATGCATTCTTGTCCTTTCTTTATATAAAGCACTAGTTTTCAAAAGTAATTATTTCAGACTGGGTTTCGAATGCTAAATGAAGTCTCACCGTTTACCCGAAGTTACTTCCTCAACGGTGTTCGCTCTACTGACATTGTTATTCACGCTTTTTGTCAACAATCTCTATAGGACCAATCAATCATGCAGGCCGGGAAAGCCGTGATTCCCACGCCTTGTGGATCATGCTCAAGACAGAGAATCAGCGAAATTGAGTTGAATGACAGCGCATTGTACTTGTTCTTGTTATTTTGCAGCCACTGGGCTGCGACCGCTCGCAAAGCCATCTAGATCGTCACACTCTGCACTGCATCCAACGGCAAAATGAGTAATCACACATTCGCGACGTTTTTTGCGCAAGATCTCCAAGCCTTGCTGCAGTTGCAAGATGATGCACGGCCGTGTGACGCACTCGCTCGAGCAGATGTCGACGACGACGACGACGACGACGACGACGACGACGACGGCGACGGCGACGAGATCCTTGTCTACACTTGCAATCCTTCCACTTCCCTAGGCCACATGGAGAGTCTTGCGGGAATTGTCGAGTGTCTCCGTGATCGGACGACAAACTCGCCCGTTGCCTCGACTTCCATCCGAAACCATCGGCAACGACCCCCGACTTCCATCCACCCCGCATCGCCATCGATCATTCGAATCGCCGCCGGCCCCGACGCGCAGCACACAGCAGCCCGTTTCGCCAGCAACACCCACTATTTGCACAAGCCCCGGCGACGACGCGGACCCCATCGGATCGGAGCCGCACAAACCGCCCATTGTGTCGGGGTGCTCGCGTTACCCAACCGTTCGTTCGCATTCGTACACAGCACAGGGTACCGTGCATGCAACAGATGATGCCAGCCAGCCAGCGCTCCACAGGTAAAACACCCGAGCCGCGGCCACCTGTTCGCACCGGCCGACCACGTGGGTCGTTCCCGCCAAAAACACGGTCCCTCGGACCTGGGCCGCTACCTGCGCCTCCTCGAAACTCTCGGCAAACAACAATGCGCGGCGCATCTGCCGCTCGCTGCAGCACAGTGGTTTTCGGTTTCTATGGCGACCGTTTTCGTTAATCCTCTTGCTGCGCCGAGCGGGGGTTGATGGATGGGGGTTGGTTGGTTGGTTGGTTTGGTTGCCCTGACGACGACGACGACGAAGACGGTTTGTTAATCTTTGGTTCGCGTTTTTGGGGCGAAGAAAGGAGATCTTAAGGGGGTGCGGGGGTCATTGTTGCGTGCTTTGAATTAGGGAGATGTTTGGGTCGGATGGCCTTGCTCGCCATGACAACAGGGTGCATCTGGATCGGGTGCATGCGGGGGGGGGGGGGGCGTTGAAAGCTGCACTGTCCTCGCCCTGCCTCACTTGATGCTGCTTGGTTTGGTTGCACAGCACTGCACTGCACTGCACTGCACTGCAATGCACTGCACTGCACTGCACTGCACTGCACTGCACTGCACTGCACATGCACATGCACATGCACTGAGTGATCGATGCAATCATGCACATGACTCATTCGCCGCAAATAGATCGAAGCACCAGACCAGTCGACGCGTCGTTATCATTCGGTTGCCATGCGAACGTAAATAAACAATGGGAAGAGGTAGGTAACGAGGCAACGCTCACCCTTACCTATATCAATATACCTGAGCACGAAACTCATTAATCTGACCTGGGATACAAAACAAACAACAGTTTAGAAATTGTGCAACAGAGTTGGACGAATGTACACCCAACCCTAAACATAACATGACTATGCACAGTGTTGCTTAACTCGGGTCACCCATCCAACACCCGAATCAGCGAAGTGTTGCTTAGCTCGGGTCACCCATCCAACACCCGAATCAGCGAAGTGTTGCTTAACTCGGGTCACCCATCCAACACCCGAATCAGCAAAGTGTTGCTGAACTCGGGTCACCCATCCAACATCCGGTACGACGCAATGTTGCTTAACGCCACGCGCAGGTCGCTCGCTCCGAGCCTGTGCAACGCCTCTACGTCTTGCTGCCACGCGCACTTCGCACACGCCGACGTCGGCCGCTATCTCTCTCTCCTCGCGCTCTTATCTCGGGTCTATCCGCGGGGGTCAGCGTCGACCATCTGCTCGCCGATCGCCGACGACACCTCGAGCGAGAAGTGTTTGCACCGTGCACTTGCAGGCGTGGGCGATACGGGGCACCGCGAGGTCACTCTTGTTAGTACGTAGTTACTTATCAGTTCTTACAAACATTGGTTTTCATACGGACTGGAAGGAATGCAGAGAGTGGACGCATTTTTTGAACTACGAAACTCTGGCCCCCGTGTTCGCGTTGTAGGATGTGCGTTACTGTCGCCCTTCCACGCGTCCAACATCTGAATCGGCGCAGTGTTGCTTAACTCGGGTCGCCCATCCAACATCTGAACCGACGCAGTGTTGCTATGCTCGGGTCACCCATGCAATGCCTGAATCGGCGCAGTGTTGCTTAACTCGTGCTGCCCATTTAACGCCGGAGTCAGCGCAATTTTTCTTAAATAGGGTCACCCATCCACCACCCGAATCGGCGCAGTGTTGCTTAACTCGGGTCACCACTCAGTGAATTAGAATCGAGTGGTTACACTCCAAACAAGTCTCGGCCACCATGATAAATGCGATTGGCGTTAGCTGTTTCGATAATTAGAATCGCATGTTTTTATGCACTGCACCTTCGAGTTCGACGCCGGCTAATAGAGCGATCGAGGGGGCCGAGTGTGCACGGATTGGCGCCAAAACTCGACGCGATGGCAGCTGTTTTCGGCCGACACGAAGAAAGACATTCCGTGCCTCGTGCCGATCGCGCAACGGGATGCAGCAGGGAACAAAAGACGAGCGAGCGAGCGAGCGCCCATCGCCAGTGCACACCTGTGTCGTCGCGTTGCGTGGTACGTGGATCGGTGCAGCGTGCTGCAACTGTCTCGAGCGAGGTCTGCCGAAACGCGGGTCTGTCGAGGATGGCGTTGGGCCGATCCTGGCCAGGAAGTTTCTGCACTATCGAACCAAGGACTGGCCATACGTGCAGTTGGAGCCGTCCTGGTCACTTGTCAGCATGTACACACTGCACGGATTTCCAATACTCACTGTGCCTTTCAAATCGTCAGACACGAACTTCCCTTCCAAAATGCACCGAAGACTGAAGGTACTTCGCTTCGAAATGTCGAACGATTTGTTTATTTGAGTTTGGTTGCCGGCCCTAGGGCTAAGATATAGGTAATCGCTCTGGCTATATATATATAATGGGGAGATTCTGAATTTGATTGGTGGGGATTGGAATTTAGGGGAGACATCTCGATGAACCCATGTCTTCAGAGTGCCAATTCTTTAGATCCGTGTATTATTAAACTGCCGCTGTTTAAAAGTAGACCCTCGATCAAATTCCACACCCTCTCTCTCTCTCTCTCCCTCCCTCTCGCTTCCTCCCTCTCTCTTTCTCTCTCATCCCAAGCTGGTGTGCCAAAAGATAGCCCCTGCAAGATCCCTGCACCGAATCCTCGTCCCCAAAAGCAAGTCACCGCCAGTAGTTGGCACACAGTGCGTGCACGCAAAGCAGACGGTGCATTGCAAAGCGACCCAAGGGGCAGTGCAATTAACAGCGAGCGGATTCGAAGCCCCGATCGCTCGTTCGTGATTTCCCCGCCCCCCCGGATCGTCTGCCTGCACACGGCCCCGTGGCTGCGTGGAGTAGACGCCCAGTCGGCCTCGTCCCCGGGCCCCCGAGATCGCACCCTACTCTAGGGTGCGCAGATTGAGATCTAGGGATCGGTGGCGATGACGATGATTGAGCGCTTGACAGATCCAACGGAGGTTGTGGGCGATGTTCTTGTGATCGAGAGAGAGCCGTGGCTGGGCTAAGAGTGGCCGGGTGGGGGCATCGACGCCATATTTGCGTCTAGACTGAACAGGGCTGCACAGTTGCAGACGCGGAAAGAAACATTTGAGGGAAATTTTGCATCGAAATGCATTTTTTAGGATTTATTACCGTAAATATGCAGTCAGAAAGCCGAGAAAAATATGTTCTCCGAGTCTCCGCATATGTAACGATAAATCATTCATGCAAATTTCAAATCATTATTTATTGGTGTAGTGGTGGGCACTGGGCAATATACTGGAGAAAAATACAATTGTATTAAAATGTAATCACTGCCTTATTCTGTTGCGGATTGCCCATAGCTATAATCGCACCATGTGACTAAAATGAACTAGGAAACTCAAGAAGTCAAGAAAATCTCTACAAATCAAGTTAGAGGAAATGGATATGCTACACTGGAAGTAGATTGCAATAGAATAACAAGCCCGTATCTGCTGGTCGTAAACCGTATCGCCAATCGCCTGTAGTGACTCCAGAGGTCGTCTCCGTCAGCCCGCGGCGGCCCTCCAACGTCTCTCTCTCTCCGCGAGCAGGGTGCGTGATAGACGCAACAGGTGCAGGGTGAATCTGAGCGGCCTGTTGATCGCCACACCACCTGTTGCGTCGCCGCTCGCTGTGCAGGTGGCAGGCGATCACGGCCCCGTGCGATTCGCGACCGCGCCAACCCTTGCCTGTCTGCGCATGTGCACAGAGAGTCCGTGCACGTCTGCACTGCACGTGGAACAACGGCCAGTGCTGGAATGGTCGCGGCCGCCTTGATTCGTTGCGTGGCGACAAGCGGGCTGTGGTGCTATCGAGCCAGATTTCGGACGAAAAACATTTTCTCAAAGGCAAACGAACACGTTTGAACTGAAGGGGGAAGAGTCATGACTCAGTTCGTTTGATCTTTAGGGAATCACAGGTTTCACTTCTACCTATCGACACCTGACGGCAAATGGTTGACCTACCCCTTTCTATTTGGTCTATAAAAGTCTATATGGCCTACTATAATATCGGGGTGCGGTCATGCGACTTTGTGATTTCGAAATCATTCGTTTGCCCCGTGGTTTCACACGGGCAGTGATTTGAAATCGAGTGATTTCGAGCCATATCGTATGAAAGAAAAGTTGCATGATCGCCACCCAGGTCTTAAATATAGGATACACGCCCAGAACTAGAAGTGTTTGAACCATAGAGCGAAACATGTCACATGAAAGTTTCATGTGACATTGACATGTTTCATGATGAATGAAAGATTGATACATGCTTTCACATGAATGTACAGTCGTCCAACGAACGAAGCTGAGCGCGAAGTGATCATGATTTGACTGCACGTTCGTGCTCAAATGCACCAATTCCATCTCTCTCGCAGCACAAACCCCGGGCCAGCCAAGAGACCGAGGAACCACACTCAACTCTCACTCAGTCCCGCAATGAGCGATCGGTTTCCACCCCCCGCGGTGACGTCATCCCTCACCGGACCAATCGCCCATCCCCGGGCAGCGAGCGGGACAAATTACACCCGGCCAAAAAGACCAGAAAAACACGCCACGGCTGTCATGTCAACTCGCAAGTCATTTGTAACGCTCGTGCACCTATTTGCATTCGCGTGGGATGTGTGCTTAGGCGTTTGACACCTGCACAACCTGAGGACTCTCCCGAGGAAATAAGGACGAGCCATCGCCGTATCAGGACGACCAGGATGCAGGATGTTAGACTAGGTGGAGCCGCGAGCGTGTTCAGGACATCGAGTGGGCCGTGATCGTATAGGTATCTCCGTCGCACGGCCTGCCGGATACGGCGCGACGCCGATGTGTTTTTCCGAGAACGTAGCCGCACAACAATGCCGTGCGCTGGGGAGCGCTGATCGCGATCGCGCGCTTGTCAAAGTGACACGGGCTTGTCAAAGTGACAGCTTGTCAAAGTGACAGCTCGCACCGGCGACTGATTACGTCTTGGCTCATGCCATGCATGGTTCATTGCGTTAGAGTGAAAAGCTGCTGTTTATTTGGGGTTTGGAAAAAAGTAAACTATGACTATGAGATTCAACAACGCAAATCAAACAGCCCGGTTACAACAATCCGAAAACATTCAAAAGAGTTGAAATTTCATTATTTTAATCAAACTGTCAATCATGCAAGCCCAAAACGAAATGTATACCTATTTACTGTGGCTTAGATAAAATAGTGTATGTTTGTTTTGTTACTGTATCACGATATTATATTATGTCCTTTACGTGTTTCATACTTCATATACCTTTGTGCATTTATTATAAAGAAATGATAATAAAATGTAGGTAATATAGTATTTCCAGGCCATGTGTATCGCATAAATGTACCGACTCTAGGATGTGTCTGCACACTAATTTGTTTGCTTATCTGTTTGTTTGTATATTGAAGAAAAGGTAAGAATTTGCCGTTCCATTATTTGCATAACGCGTACCTTCAGCACCGATATTTGCCTTCACCGCACGACGCCGCGCCGTTGTGGACTAGGCCACTTGGAGACTTTGTTCTTCGAGACATCGTCCCACCCCTTTGCTCGCGGAGAGGAAGCGCCCGTGCCGTGCGCACGGGAAGACAAAAGACGGCGCAGCCGAGACGATGTCACCGTCACTAGAGAGGCTTGTAATTGGCACAGAGCGGCCATTTTTGAAACCGTTTCGGACGCCATTAATTGTCCAAATGAAATGAATTCATATTTCATACCGATTAAACAATGTGACACAAGAAAATCAACATCATAACTTCAATGCTGCGTTTTTACTTTTAGCCTACAGTTAGCCTATATTATTTAGCCCGGTAACAGCTAAGAGTTTGGACAAGAAATGGCGTCCATGCGATTCATTGGCCGCTCTCTGGCAAACAAAGCCTCTCTACCCGTGACGAGCACACGGATCGAGACGGCGGTGACATATCCCGGGCAAACACGGCACACCGAGCGCTTCCTCGAGTCGAGTCGACCGCTTCGACGGCGCTAGCAAACATCCTGGTCACCGCCTTCCTGTTTCCTGGAGCGTCGCGCTTCCTGGGTGCATGACTCGGTGTGCAGTGCGTGCGGCGTCGCGCAGCTGCAGCTGTCTTGCGTCTTGCGTCTTGCGTGCTGCGTCCCCGGGGCTTTGTCTTGCCAAATCGCTAATGCTGACTTTTGGCGAATGGGTGCGCCACTGTCGAGCGAGGTACGAATCTTCTATCTTCACTTTAGAACATTGCATTTTGGACACGAATGTGTAAATTTTCTTCGTCTTAATACCAGTTTTGAAAGAAACACATTTCGAACTGCAATAGCCGCATACTAGGACTGGCTTCAAATTGACAGCATATCCAATCTAAAATGATGATGGGCAAGGGTCGTCATAATCAGAAAAAGTCATTGGCTGTGGTAGAAGTACGAACACCAGACAATTTGTTGTGTCATCTGGAATGGACAATGCAAATGACATAAAAAGGAGGAGCAGTTAAACAAACATTTTTATGAAAAAGACATCATGATGAAAGGGACTGTAATGCAATTTTGTTTCTGGCGGCCAGCAAGAGTCGGTGGTTGGAAATCGGACTATCACCAGGAGAAAGCGGTGGGAAGGGGTGCCCCCCCGCCCCTCCACCCCTCCTATATAACTGGCCACCCTAAACTCCAGCCCATTTTAAACCATCAAAATAATTCGCTGTTTTACGACTTGAAGCATTAAAATGTCCAATGTTAATTATTCATCTTCGCGGTTTTCTATACTAGCATAAATAGGGACTAAATTAGCATGCCGGTCGCCACTCGCTGATATTGACTAATTTTGACATTGACAGATGCCAAATGGACACTGACATAAGCCATGGCAGCTATTCGCTCGGCCATTGTTTCGTTTCGCGTCGTTTAGGTACATGCCGATAGCCTGCCCTGTCGGCAGAATGACTAAACTTCTACACAACAAGCGGTCACCCATCCCACACAAGAACCAGCGCAGTGTTGCTTAACCTCAACAGTGCTGTCAAGAGAGATACTGCGATTAAAAACCTATACAACCTTTTACCTTCATATACCTTGCAGTAGCAGCTTCCTTTATCACCGGCATTCGTCAGACTTTAATGACTTGATGACTTTACATCGCGCGCCTCTTCGCAGTTAGACAACTGACAAGCAATTCGGCTACCGACTTTTATCCTCGACGCACGCGCTTTTCGTCTTTAGCCAGGGAATGCAATCAAGAGCGCAGGCGCACTCGAGTTTGATTGTCTTTCGCTGCAGCAGCCAATCATTCGGTAGCCATCGCCTTAACGACCGAAAACAACAACAGCAGCGGCGTTTTAAAGTGGCCGAGTGCCGACTCTCACTTTTCGGCTACCGTCCCGCAAAGACGCGGGTCCAAAACGCAATCACCCGACGGCGAATTAGTTTTTAAACTGCCGGTATCCTTCCGATGTCTCAGACGTTTTGATTGGCTTGCGGTGCGATAACAGCCCAACAGAGTCCGTTTATGAATCTCATCTTGCGGTCACCGAAAACGGCCACCTCTATTTACAGCATGCACACACACCAGGATGTGCCGAATCTACTGCGCCGTGCCCGCTTCGTATACCAATCTGTGGTAGCCGGGCAGACAGATGAAGACGATGATGGATTTTACTACGTGCCGGATCGTACGGGCCGTGGATCACAGCTTCCCACGACTTGCACCCTTTGCTCGGCCACGGTCCCGTCGATGCGCGCGGCGAGGCGAAACAGCTGCGCCCTGACGCGCACAAAGGTCACTTGTTTTTGCCCGCGTCGGGGTCTTGGGGGCCGTGGCTGCTGAAGGACACCTCGACACCCTGTGTTGAAGGTGCACGCAGGTACAGGTACCGTGCCGTGCCTTTACAACTTGGCGCAGATGCTCTACAAATAAAATATAGATCGATTGTGTGGGGGGATGAATGGATTGTTGTTTGGGAATCAACTAAACTATTTTCACCTTGAGATGTCGACTGTTATTATGAAATAGCGAGTTTCTGTTCGATTTGGGTCTATATCAGACTGGTTCTCAATTTGTCGAAGATGTTATGGGCTATAGTCACTTCATAAAATCATTTGCTTTTATTTGCTCTACATTTTTCAGCAAGCGCGCTATAAAACAGGTATTATTCCACCATCCTCTGGATCATCAAGTATCTCAAGTTTTGGCGAAGTCTAGTTGATCTTCACTCATCCAATCTATTCAAATAATGGACCTACCGTGAGTGGGTCCAAGAAGCCGTGTGTCAGGGTTTCGCGACTGTTTCCCAGGGATCGGAATCGTTTCCGCGTGTGGGCAGACCAAGTCTCAACGGGTTCGGATTCCACCCGGCCGTGGAAATGGACTACCGGCTTCTGAAACTGAAACGACGTTCGTCTAGAAACTAGACCGTCGACAGCATCACGAATCCGGATAAACGCTCCCCCCCCCATCTCATCAAGAGTCTAGGTGATAAAAGCGTTAGAGAGACCGCGATATATATGTGTTTCTGCCGAGTGACTTCTTTACGAGCACTCTACGACAGCCACCCCTGTGCCGGCGAGCACGTTTAGAGCAGTCGAGGTCGCCGTTAACGACCGGCCGTTACTGCTCACGGAGGCCCGGCCCGAGATAGGGGTTGCTGAATTTATGAGTCATTTCGTCGGTGCCTAACGGCTTCAAGATGTCTTGAGGCCGAGAGGACGGCGACGACCATGTCTGGCCTGCATGTCCCGTGCGTTTAGGCTTAGATAAGCTTTGTGGCTTTAAAAAACTACAAAGAAATGGACTGGCCCGCTCGGGTGATCACACGAAGCTGTATTTATTTCGATGATAGTGTCGGGAGTTGCATTTTAGATCGAGGCTATTGTGACGGACTAACTGGAACATCTAGGACGCAAACTGCCGGACGATACAAAAGACTTGTGTGTGAATTGGACATTTTTCTCTCCCTCCGCGCAGACTCTGTCGCTTTTGATATTATTGTCGCTGGATTATGTTGGGATTATTGAGGACCACCATCGTCGTCGTCGTCGTCATCGCAACGAAGGTCGCTCGACGCCTCTCATATATAGATCTTGACACCTGGACTCAAAGCACGGGAAGTCGTGGGTTTTCTTCTAGAGTTTTTTTTGGAAATATTCGGTAAAGTTTATGTCGCAAGTTGCAACAATAACTTATAGTTATGTATTAGACAGGAACTTCCTGTAGATTTGTGAATGTTTGACCAACTTTTAGACGCCGCGTTGGCCTCGTCGTCCGTGACAACGACGCCTCCACCGATAGCGTCGCGACGCACACCTGTTAGGCGCCGCGAATGTTTGTAATAACAACAAGCAATCATTTCTTGTACACCACCGTTCATCCGGTCTCCACTCTTTTCGCGAGCTTGCAGATTTCCAAGGAACACAATCGACGCCATGGAAGTGCATTTTAGCCGCGCGTTTGAGCGCCAGCTTATTTACTCTGACCGCCAGTGATTCTATGCCGCTTAAATATTTACACGTTTTGCACAATGTCACACAAACTAGCTCCTTTTGTCGCGTACTTATGTAGAGCACCAAACAGGGCGAAATTCCTCCTCAAAGCTCCAGCCGAGCGCGCTCTGCTATCCGATTTGCTAACCCTAATCCCTCTATTTTAGCCCCGCGCTCTTCACAACAACACAAAGACACAACGTACAAAGACACCACAAAATATAGACCTCCTGCAATACATGTTATCTCACTGGTGGACAGCATACTTGCACTTGTGTTTAAATGGGAATCAACACTGAGGTTGTCCACCAGTGAGTTTAAAGAAGGCCGCTGTTGCAGGTGCTCTATATATACTTGTGACGAACAGATCGCATGGGATTTACTTCAAATGTTATAGCCTCAACCAAACACTATTTCCCTCTGCGTTATATTGCAATCTCCTGCGACAATGGAGGGTCAAATTGCGGTGGACAATCGGGCCATCCCTTGAGATCAGTGGTGTAGTCCATGGGTATACGCAGGTATACGGCGTATACTCACCTTTCATTTTCTAATTTAGCGTAAACTCATCCTTTATTTTAAAGAAATAATCTGGTATACGCTGGTACCTACGCCAAGTTCTAGTTTTTAAATGTATAGCTTTTTGCGTGTTTTCCATACTTGTTTTATGTTTCCCACATTATATACCCATTCACCTTATCTTTCCCTTTTCCCACCCACCTATAGCACACCCATTTATCCACTCTCCATTTGTTCATTTACCTTTGAGGCGCAAATCGAGATATGTGGACGTTTTTTAGTGAAGCCAACGCGAAAATTGTCGTAAGCGCCAAACAACAATGTTTGATATCTGAAAACAGAGTGTGTTGGTAATGACGAAAATTTGGAAATAGGAAATCGGTTTCATTTTTACTGCCCCCCCCCCCCCCCTCTTCCCCAGATGACGGAAATTGAGCGTATACCCACCTTTATTTCCAGCACCACGCCACTGCGTGAGATCCCGTGCCGGACGATCGGCCCACCCCCCTCGGTCCGAGTCGGCGTTGACCGTCCTGCGGACGGGGACGCCGTTTTATAGCGACGACGACGATTTTACGATCGCTACAGGGAAATGGTTTAATATCGGTTTACGAGTGCCTGCGTTTTGCTTTTGTCTGGTCTTGGGAAACTGTTGAACCGGAACTGGACTTGGAGGATCGCGTTGTTGCCTGTCCGGTTAGCGTGAGAGGGGAGAAAGGTCGCTAGACATTAGGCAAACAGCAGGACACATTGACGGTCATCTAATGTAATTGACCATTATGTGCCCTTCTTATAAATGGGTTTGATTGTCGAGTATAAAATTGTTATAGTTAACCGACAAAATTAAATATGGCTAGGTATTCATTTTGCAAAAGCTCGATTGTTACAATATAAAAAAATTTACTAGAAAAAAGTAAAGCACAACTACACTGAACGGACAAACTTATGTATACCTAAGACCTAAACAAATTATTTTAAATCAAGATTTCCCTGAGATATTACTGCAAGAAATTTTAGTTATTTCACACACATGGCCCCCAAGTAGTTAACGACGTTCTGCTTTCACAATTTTGTCCGCTGCAAACAGCTCGCTCATCTTAAATGCAACACAATTTGCGTCCGCGAAGCCTACAATAAAAGCTTGTGGTAGGGAACAGTTATACCCACCTATACTTACTCTAAGAAGTAAGTATAGGAAAGGAATACATTTCATTTCGGTCGTTTACACGTCGCCATTGTGTGCAGAAAGGCATTCGCCGCAAATAAGTTCTGCAGTTCGACGAACCCAAGAACGAACCTCGCTGCAACAACGGCCACCCCTACGAACCCGCGCCTGTCCGAGTGCCGTCGGTTCTCTGTACACCAACTCTGCCGGAACTCTGCCGGAAATCTGCCAGAACTCTGCCGGAACTCTGCCAGAACTCTGCCAGGACGCCGTTCTCTGCGCATCCCGATTTCGGCCAAACCTTCGTCCAATCGGTATCGAACCTTCACCTCATCTTGGCTGGCAATCAACTCGAGGAAGCAATTCACTCTCGCAGAAACAGTCGCCACGCCTTAGTAACATTCGGCGACAAAAAACCAGCCCTCTTGAGTGCAAAAAAAGGCTGCGAACGATAAAACATCGATGGCAACTGTTTTTGCTGACAGATCTCGCCAACTCGCACCGCGCAAACGCAGCGCGCGCGCGCTTTTGTTTCCGCGCCAGCCATCTGTCAACCGAACGTGCTGACTGCGCAGACGCCAGCCTAATTGCACGCCTGCGCAAAGGTCAGTAGGTCGCAAGCACTTTTAGTCCCCCCCCCCCTCCCCCGGCCACACAGTTTCCACGACAACCGCATGGTTGTTTACGTCGGGCAAACAATTGAGCGCGGCGAGCGCAAACGTCAGGTAGTCACGTCAGCGCCACCTGGGTTTCCACGAGCTTTTAGCGCCACTAGTAATGTACGCACACTGATTTATTGCCGTGTGCGCAGCGACCGTCACTTGTTTTTCCAGCAGAGCAACCGGAACCGTTCCTCTGCCCCTTGGAACACATCCGCGAGTTGCGAGCGCAGGCTACAAAAGCCTGCTGGAAGCAAACACCCAATAGACCGGGCGTAATGCTAGGTACTGCGCTTTGTTTAGTTTAGGCAGTGTGTGTTTGTAAATTGTAAAGAGAGAAGATTGCTTTGAGGGTCGCCGCTGGGCGCTGACATTGGTAATTAATAGTGGGCTGGGAAGCTCTAAGCAGAATAATTATCTACTTAATATGTAGCGGTTTGCCTACCACTCCCGGTATTTATGACTTCGGTGTTAAATAAAAGTCTGATTTTTTTTGTCTTGAAAGTTAATTGAAGAAATCGTGTATACCGTGTATCGTGTCGCATGAAGCGAGAGTAAAATGCACTGCCATCTGGATCCTGCATTGCCCCACAAGCCAGTCGCCGGTCCCAGCTTCGACTCCAGCCGCCAGCACAGCCTCTCATCGCAGCTCGCTCTCCGAGAGAGCACCGAGCCCACCGCTTGGCAACGTCGCATGCTCGCGGCACGATCCGGCAACGCGGGATGCTGGCCCCACGATCTCTGGTCGGTGGCGCGGCAGGGACGGGCGACGGGGGGACGGGGGCGACGCGTAACCTTGGCGACTGAGCTGCTACAACCGACCGAGCGTATACTACGAACGATCCAGCGCGCCTTGTGGACCGAAAACAACAACAACGCGGCGAACGACCACGACGACGACGACGACGACGACGTTATGCCCAGCATCCAGCCGGCCGTGATCGTCGACGGCGTCGCGACGTCTCGTATGTTGGCGACGAGCGCCCGTAATCAACGCTTCTGTTGTCAATTTGTCAATACATGCCCTTTAAACGCATTATGTATGTAAATTGGTATAACTATTGCATTGTACTTATACAATTGTGCGGCAAAAGATTTCCAATAAAACGCGTTTATATTTGCATCACTTCCCCCCCCCCTCCCTTGACGATTGGAAAAAAACATCTGACTCATCGTACTGCAATAAAACACCTCAGCTTTACGATTTCAGCCGCGCTAGACTCCAAGTCTTCGTAGCAGGCTGCCACCAAAGACGCATCACAAAAACTGCAGTTGTGCGCGGATGCCGTCGACGGCGACCTCGTGGCGACCTCATACATCTGTCAGCGCAGCGATCGCCGAGAGGACGACGTCGACGCCGCTTGCCGGGAGGCGGCGAAGTGCGCTCGGTGCACGCTACTTGTTGCGCCCACCTCGCGAAGACAGCCGATCGCGCGGGACGGACGGCGGGGACTCACGGCCGCTTGGCGTTGCATCGGCGCACTCCATGCACTGCACAGTGCACACTGGATGCATCGCTCGCTCGCGTTCATCTGGCTACTTGATTACCCAATGGGCCGGTTTCCAAGTCTTCGTGGCATCACGGCCGCTCGGACTCGCCCGGCCAGCATCACTGGCCAGCGCCCGGTCGAGTGCCAGGGTCGCATGTTATTTGTTTCACTCACGCTGCACGCACTCTCGACTGTCTCGCGCCGGACAGGGCGGGCACGCCCCCCTCGACTCCCAGTCCGACGCAGCACGGTCCCATGGACCACGGACGTACAGCGCGTCGCATCGCATCACGCCATCTGCATTGTATCGCTCCGGATCACGGCGTCCCAGATCACCTAGACTCAGCCCACATCTCGAATCATCAGACAATGATCAGACGACGCACAAAAGAATAAGGAGATCGTCTTATAAAATCTTATTGTCATGTAAATAGCTCTTCTAAGCTAATAAGAAAAACCTTTATAGTTGCATAGAGACCAAAAAAAAAGACACACAACTCACAGAGAAAGATAAAATTGACGATCACAACAATGATGTATGCAGCGGCTAATCGTGTTCGGATCTCGGCCCTCTCGGTCCATTGGAGTCCGAGGCGGCCACGGGGCGGTGGAATGGGGGGCAGTGCACACCTGCACACGCGCATTAGTAACCCACCCTCTCGGCAGGCGGCGCAGGTAGCGGCTCCTGGGCTTGCGGGCTAAACGGCCCCGATGAATATTCATCGACGCCCAGCCCGGGGCAGGGCAGGGGGGGATCGATGGGGCCGTTTTGGGTCGCCCAGTCGCATTCCTAGAGATCCTATGGGCCGTGAACGAAGCGCTCGGGAAAGAGTTTTATTTGTAGCTCTACTAAACGTCGTTGAACACGACTCGTCAATCACCCTTACATGTTTCAGGCAGGCGAAAGTGGACCCGGTGCTGACATTCTGTCCCGAAGCAACGCCATGTCAAAGGCCAAAGGCCGCCGCAGAAATTTGTCACACTAAAATAGCAGGATTCCTCCACATATATCACTGCCGCCTAGAGCTCGGCAGGCTGTTATATAAAATGACGCGTTAACTTTTATCCTGCGTGGGATCTCTAAAAAAGACGCGATTTCCTCAAATATGGTCACCCATCCAACGTTTGGCTCCGCACGGTGTTGCTTAACTCCGACCATCTGTCCCCTCGTCAAGCAGACTGCGTGGGCGTCGCCGGGCGTTGTCCCGGCAAACGAGCGGGATCCGAACTCGCGACCGTCTGGAGCTAGCCGCCGTCACGGCTGTCTCGACGCGTCGACGCTGCTGCACTCTCTGCATGCGGCCAAGACATATAGCCATGCACTCGATCGCCTCCGATCCCATGTCGGGTACTCATGCACAATCGAACCTCTCATGAATCGAATCACTTCGCTCGCCAAGTCCTTTCAATGCCACTGGAATCCACTAATGTCTTTTCAAGTGCCCAGCTCTTTCACGATCGCCCATAATACCATTATCGCCCAGCCAACATTTATAGACTGGTCTGCCTTTCTGGCCGATTACAGACTCAATAAACGCGAATCGGCTCGCACTAACGCGCTCCTATCGGCGCTGGGGCCATATTTCACCGCGCGCAGTGACAGGGGGCCGTGGTCGACGCTAGGCAACGCACGCTGCCGCAACAGCAGCAGCAGCAGCCACCGCGTTACCCATGGCAACTAACTGGCTGTTAGCTACCGGGCGACCGCTCGCTAACCAGTCCGAGGTCACCACGGCCGTCGAGATCACGAGATCTCGGCTGCAGCATCGCCGAGGCGCGACTCTGTGGCAAGACACTAGACAGTCGAACGCGGGGCAAGTGCGGGCACGGCCACGCCGATACCGACCGGCTACCGGCAGACGCGAAAGTCTGACTCACAATTCGGTGCAACAGGTCGAGCAGCTAGTGCTGTTCGTACAGACGTACAGGCGAATTGTGTATGGCCAACGTTTACCAATTACCAAAGCCTTCTAGAAATTAAATGCCCGGCGTACCCATAGAAGCCAATTGTCATCACAGCTCCAGCTCAGCAGCAGCAGAAGGCTGTGAAAATCTATTTAATCTAGCGTATTTGTGGCAGCGCTATTAGAAATTCACCCTATATACATATTACATGAATCTATACGATTATAGTTATTAGACTACTTAATTATGTGCCAGGGACTTTAGAAAATTACATTCTACCAACTTGCTTGGTTGTGTTCAGGACATGAGGACTAACAAACCCTCGCACCAACAAGTGCAGGGTGTCGGCTCTTTTCACTCACTCCACTCGCTCTTATCACTCACATGACCTCATCGGAGAAAACTAATTGTGAAACCAGGATTTAATCCCAAAGAAACGCTATAACTTTTACAAGACAAGGGTACGTCAATTGGTGACCACCTTTTGTTTAGTCGTTGTTTTCGTAACATACTCAACTCAAACAATCGTCGGTCTAAAATAAACAAAGAAACCTTCCTAAACGAATCTGCTCACCGCTCCAAAACCACCGACCTCTCTTTGAAACAACAACAAGTAAAACAACAGCAACAACGGCGACACCCAGGCGGTCAGAGGACGTTGTCGTTCAACCGAGTCTCTCGCTTTACGCGTTCCGTCGTCAACCTCCATGCAAATCTGGACTGGGGCTGGGCTGCTCGCAATCGCTAGCTTAGGGGCTGGGGCGTTACACCATCGTCGTCGTCGTACGTCACGCCACGCGGCTTGTTGACTTGCGTCGTTGGTCAAACAAGACCGGGCCGTTACCATGGAGATACCTCGCGTGTTACCGCGGTAACCAAGGGTGGAAACTGCGCATGGCAAGCACACAGGTGTGCTGGGCTCATGGTGTTGGTGTACTGCGTATCGCCTCGCGAACAAAGGACGCCGTTCAGGGAGACCACGTGACCTGATAAGCCACGTTAAGGCGACGGGCTGATAGGGCACCACTTGCTCCTTTCGCTGGGAGCGATGCACCTCGTTGGGGGGAAGGGGGGATCAAGACGAGTGTGTGTGTGTATATGTGCAAAGGACTTTTTAAAAGAAATTCTTGCAAGATAACAATGGGCGTAATTGGCACAAAGGTCATAATACATAAATGATTATGCCCCCAATAGGTGTGAGAATCTCGAAACTCAAAAGCCATACAGGGGGCCGTGGATTCACGTGAATAAGGGAGATGGAATGCTTCAACCAATCACAGAGAAGTATTGAAAAAAAGCGTTGTTCGACAAACAAAATGTTGTTGCCATGCCAACGTTTCGAAATTTTGTTTTCACTGGCAGCTGTCGGTGAATATTTTTAACTTTTTAAAACAGCTTGCATACTTTTATTTTACTTATACTTTTATGCTCATAGTCTTGATACTGCAATTGTGCGCGAAATAATTCGATGATCGAGTGTTCAGTGAA
The DNA here is from genome assembly GCA_921293005.1 of Nemoura dubitans. Taxonomy (NCBI): domain Eukaryota; kingdom Metazoa; phylum Arthropoda; class Insecta; order Plecoptera; family Nemouridae; genus Nemoura; species Nemoura dubitans. The sequence goes on from OV121074.1 coordinate 69,433,218, forward strand.
TATCAGCGGTTGGATAATTGCCTCCTCCTCCGCGGCGAGCAGCACAAGACACAGCGCTCGCGTTGCCTCCGCGAGAGTCGACGGCGGCCGGCGAAATCGCGTCTCTTTGCCGAATTCGGGTCACGCTTTGGCGGCCCGAGCGCTAAAAATAGCCTCGCACTCTCGACGGCGCGCTCGGATAGGTCAGCACTCGCCGCGGGTCACGACGTCGCCGTCGTCGGAAGGAAGAGAGGGTCGCCTCTCCCTCGAGGCAGTCGGGGTGGGGACGTCGTCGAACGGCGTGCGTTGGTAACTTGCAGAGCCGGAGTCTGTTCACTTCGAGAGACTTGCTCAGCTTCAAGAAGAAACAGAACAGTCACTTGGACCTTTTGACAACTCGTTGGCAGCACTTTTACAGCAAGGATCCCCATGCTGTTCGAGCAGCACCGGGGATTCGTCCGTCCATTCTGGGCTAGGTGTTGTTCCATGATTCCGTCAATCCTGCCGATGTATGAAATCATCCATCCAACTTGGTCTTGGTCTTGGTCTTGGTCTTCCTCGGACCACTCCGCAGAGCCCGTTGTCCAAACTTAGCATTGGAGCCCAATATAGAGACTCTTTACTTACACTTTTTCCTTAGCCTTAGTTCAAGTTTTCAATTAATTATTCGAACGAAGCACTCTACATGCCCAGTTAAAAATATGGTTTTTCTAATATAGTCACGACCTGGATGACCGTTCCCAAGGATCGAACGAAGAAACCTCCCGATCGAGAGACTGAAAAGACAATCGGGCTTTCTCACGGCGACAGTGTTCGTTTCTCAGCTATGAATCGACCTGACAAAACACCGTCGCCGCGCAGTTTCGCTCGTTACGTTCGCACCTGGCCGTGGGATAGGCACACCCGCGTCGCGTATTTTCCCGCCAAAACCCGGCCCGATTGATGCATTCGCTCGGCCCTTCGTGCTGGAAGGCCGTGCGAATTTCCAGGTAGCCAGGGGACCGTGGGTGATGGATTGCACGACCGCGTGCATCCTACCAGCAGTGACTCACAAAGGTAAACAACGGCCGACACAGCGCGCTCTTTCACCCGAACAACGCAAGACGAGTTGCTTGTGGATAAGGTGGCTAGACTCTCTTATGTTTCGCTCCCTGCAATGTGAAATATCCGCGTATCGACTCTGGATTCTTGGATTCTTTTTTCGTTGATAGTCCGACACCACCTCCAAGTTTGGTACCAATCAAATTTTATCAAATGAATATGGAAGCCGCGAGTAAAGAACGGAAATGGTGGTGATACTAAGATTGTTGTAAACTCTTCTATTGGAAGATCTGTTTCCAAAATTCCATAATTTAAAGGCCTAACTAAAGCTTAATTCCGAGTTTGGACACCAGAGTTCCCGATAATGAAAACGAGAGAATGAAAATGAGAAAAGAGAGTTTTTTTCAGACATTACGCCCTACATCCAGAAATAAGAGAGGAGAATAAGGCCTAGGCAACTTAGTTCGTTCGTTAGAGATCTCAGGTTTTTTCGTCATTGCATGGTTCCTTCCACACAGAGCCAAAGTTCCTGTGTTCCAACACAACATTGTACGTCACAAGACGAATTCCCGCGAACGACAGCGACATAGCGATTTCATTGAGTGGTCAACAATGGCGTCGTAGGCCCGATTGTCCTCTCGGCCAACAATGGGGCGCAGCGCTATCCAAGTGGCAGTGGTTTCTCGACGAACAAGTGACGCGCGATCGCGATCTGACGTGTGGAATGCGTGCGCATTGTTGCGCCCTGGCGGTCGGACTCGGCGCCTCCACATTCCGACGCGTCATCGACGACAAAAGCTTGCGTCACGCGGTCTGTTCGGTGAGCATCGCTTGACCAGCGTCCGTTGGATGCTGCGCCGGCTCCGATGCCGATCCCGACAAGTCTCGACTTGTCTTCGGACAGTCTCGGCTGGCACCGGCATTCTTGACGCTGACGAAATTTTGGCTGCGGTTTCGAGTTTCGCCATTAGAAAATGGTGCTACTTTTTGGTTAAAGGTGCGATTCACGCGGCATGGAACTTTCCAGCCGCAGTTTATTTACTCAAATTTATGTGTGTTTGCGAAATGTTACCGTCGATAAAGACATCGCGTTTAAACCTTTTTGTCCCACCCAAAAAGAATGTATTATCATCATGTCATGTTATATACGAATTGTCCGGTGTTTGAACAATTTATATTTAGTATATTGCGCACGGCACACGTCTATTGATATTTGATATACCTTGTTTATAGATACAAAGGTAACCTATATACCTATACACATTTCAAGTAATGATTACTCGATAAGCAAAAAGCACAATGTTTTGTTTGCCACTCCCTCGACTGCCATGGCAACGCATCTCGCGTCGCCAGGCAACCTCGGGCGGCGGCACGATCAAGGCAAAGGGTGGGCGTGAGCGTCTTTCAATAAGCCGATGCACTAATCACCCCCCGATTGGTCCGATTAGGGGATGTCTGATTGGCGGTTACCGGTTTCAGATTATACCTTGTTTTACGACCGTTTTGTTGCGATCGTGGTCCTCGTGCGTTCGACTTGTCTCTAAAAACCGGCCGCCGCAAGAGAATGGAGAGTCTGTGACCGATGCTGTGTATTTCAGCCCCTAATTCAGCTATAAATCACTGTAGCAAGACGTATATGGACGTCGGACAGCAGGTAGAGTTTAATTTACGCCTAATCTAGCGTGTTCGAGCACGTGGGAATGTTGATTTCCGTGACAAGTACGTCAAGCTGCGAGCCGCCCCCCCCCCTTGGATGGAGGCGTTTCACTTGGTATCTACACGTTGCGTGCTCGATATTTATTCCCTCTAGATAAGAAAAGAATGCAGTGCTTTGACTGCTTTGGATGATTGGGTGGAACCGAAGTGGCACTAATGTAATAATTTTACTGCTCAGCCTTAAATAGGGGTCAGATGAAGGTCAGATTCAGATAATACCGAACAATCGCTGAATTTGATACTTAAAAACAACAAACCATTATAAGGTAGGTTACGTACATATATCTATAAACTATACCTAATAAAGTAATAAAGTAAACACAATCTATATAGTCCAGGGGCAGACTGGCTCATGGGCGTTATTGCAGAAGGTGCAACCTCACCACTCAATAATGCGTTTTTTTAAATAAACAAACGGTGCAGTTTTTACACCCCACTTGTAGTGTGCAAGTGAAGGTTGGGGTATAAAATGGGTAGAACATCTGTGGCATAAGTATAAAGAAAAGAAATGTTATAACAACTCGTGGAACTGAACAAATAACGAAGACCTGAATGGATTTTAAAAACTTACGATTGGTTATGCTTAGGTTATTGAATGGATAAATCAACTTACAATTAGAGTAATACTAAACGATTGTTGGTAGGACCATACCTAAAGCTTCCTGATTGCAATACCTGTATGTATAAGAGGAATTTCGAATCCCGAATTCAGGATCGCTCCAAGGTCGCTGCATGGGTCGCGTAGCTAGCAGGAATGAGTTGATGAACCAAGGAATCAAATTTTAATTTCGTTTTCTTTTTTATTCAGTTGTAGATCTTACCTATTTCTACAGTTTAATTGTCAACTTGACCGAACCCGACTTGTCCTTTTACAAGTGTTATGATTTGAAGGGTTGGTCGTTAAATCCCAAACCGCGTTTGAAAAGTGCTGATCTTACCATGAGGCTGTGCATGAGGGCTCTGAAAATGCTGGGTTATCCATGAGAAAGTTAGCACACACACACACTGTTTGCACACGAATTAAAAATACGTAGTACCTTCGCGGGTTGTGATCGTCGACTGCAGACATATTAAGACAAGGGACAGGGCATTGCACATTATTTTGAACTGGATATGGGAAGGTAACGTACTTAATTCCACGACGGAATTAATGACCTGAGCCAAAACAAAACATTGGAAGATCAGGACAACATGTGCTCGTATATTATTTTGTCTTCTTTGGATTGCAATTCACTACTCGTTGTCACAAGAATTTAAAAAATAAATGTATTTATAAAATTATTTGATTAGTTAGCCCGGGTTTGATTAGACCTGCAGAGGCCCAGTATGTCAACAGCCCAGTATGTCAACAGCCCGGAATGTCATGACAGCATCCTCACTCACCTGCCAGTCCGTCCCTATATAGTTGTTGAGGGAGACATCCTCAAATGTGGAATAGGTACATTACGAAACGATATCAAATATACATTCGGCCAAGAGGTCATTCTTATGAATCAAGCATCTATAGCAAATATAGCTATACTGACCTCAAACACAATTTAAACACCCAAACCTGTAGGTAGGTTAAATAAATATGTCTTAGCCCAACTGGTTCAATGGCAGGTTAAGGAACTAAACAGTTCGTTTACTTGACAATTGACATCTGATTGGCTGGAAACCGACTTAACGAACTGTTAATTCTTCAACCAGCTTATGAGAAAGCGGGGCTTATAGTTGAACAATGTTGCCTTGGATTACTGGCATGGGATCCCCCCCCCCCCCCCCCAAATATGCTGATCTTGCATCTTACACAATATTAATTTTCAATATTTAATATGGTATACCTTTTTTATAGGTTTGTACCTTCCCGTTCCCACATATTGTGTTTCTCCCATTAACGACACATGAAGTCATAAATTAATTAATGTATACCGTGCCCATGCGTGCAGCTCGACGTATCCAATATCACGCTGCACCCCCGCCCCCACCCCCGGGGGCGGCAGGGGCAGGACGGCCACCCCGCGCGAGGGCGTCGTTGTCCGTGCGTCGTCGGGGAGGGCGATCGTCTCGGCTCGGGTTGCACTCACGGCCAGGGCGTGACCGAACAGAATCCGGCTCGCCGTCTCCGGGCACGGCCCGGCCGACGCTGACCTCCAAGGTCGGCCAGAGGTCGCGGCGAGGTCGCCGACGACGACGAGGGGTGTGTACTGTGTGGTGCCGACGTCTGTCGCGAGTGGCGCTCGCAGCGCTCGACGTGGTGACACGAGGATGGATGTCGGCGACGTCAAGTGGGAGGGCGACGTCAAGGAGGAGGGCGACGTCAAGGAGGAGGGCGACGTCAAGTGGGAGGGCGACGTCAAGGTGGAGGGCGACGTCAAGTGGGAGGGCGACGTCAAGGAGGAGGGCGACCGTCGGTTATGGACGTCGAGCTTGGTTTCGTGGCCAGAGTGGGCGACGTTTTGGTCGCTGTGTTGGCGTCGTGCTCGAAGGAGGTATAGTCGAGGAATTCGAAGAGATCGTTTCGATCGAACCAAAATGTGGTGAGCGTTGCGTTGAGTGAACACAGCACGAATGGAAATAATCTGGTGGTACGGCTCTGTCGGCAATGTTTTGTACCTACTTATTTACCTACATTTGATCTGTCAAGTTATTGGTTTGGAATATCACAATAATATATCGTAACCTTTATAATAAGAGATATTTATAATACGTCTATTATTAACAAAAATATGTGAATTATAATGTCATATATAAACGTATTTGAAGATATCTATGGTATGGTATTCAAGGGTTAAACAATGGTTAAACCTATGAGTATATAACTTTAGACTTAAAACCCATCAATTTTGACAATTCTAGAGATAATGTCCTTGGTCGAAGAAGGGTGGAACCAAGTGGAACATCCTTGCAAGTAAACCGAAACGTTGCAAAAGTGGTGATCCAGATCGCGGTGTTTGTCCCGACCCTGCAGCCCCGCATGGCCGTGCCTGTCTCATCCCGGCCAGCTTGACGCGGCAAAGCGCGCCGCCCCTTTGATCTCGCCGCCACCTCCGCCGCGGTGCACTCCGAGTGGCCCTGTCTTGCGTTCGGTTGCGCCGTTGTTATCCGCGCGGCGATTGTCATCTTCGTGCTTGCAGCCGACGCAACGAGGCGCGCAAGACTCGTCCAACGGGCAGTGATATTGGAAGCTACCCAGTTGCAAAACCAAACAGAGTATAGCGCTGAGTGGCCGACAAACTAAGAAGCCTAAAAGGTGGCCATAAAAATTATGAAACCAAGCGGCGCACGCAATCAGAATTCTCGGCACATTCCGCGCGAAACGTTCGTGCATCCATCCATCCATCCACGCCAGGCCCGGCCATTGACGCCTCCCCATCGCCGCGCGATCGGCACTTGTTCGGACACGACAGCATCGCGGTGTTGTTGGTCGGCCGACGACGCCGCCGACCCCGAAGTCTCCTACCCTTACCGCCGCCGTCTGGACAGCGTCACCGTGACAGACGATCGCCCCCCCCCCCCCTGACCAAAGAGATCTGGTTTCGAGACTCGATGCGACCAAGGACGCCCCCACGACGATGTTTGCTCACCCTCCGACACGGATCGATGGCATGGTGATGTTAGACCCGATCGCCCTCCCCCTGTCGGCTTCGGGCGACCGAAAGCACGCCGCCTGCGGGTCTGGACAGCGTCGTCACTATACGTCACGACCTCGGCTTGGGGTGGAGGCTTCCATATCTTCGAGGGTGCAACTCTGAGACAACGGCCGTTGGGGCTGATTTCATCCCCCCCCCCCCTCCCTTGGCGTGGCGAAACAAAAGCTGCGTGCGGGTATGAGGGCGTTTGCATGTCACGGGATGACGGTGTCCGGACGAGACGCGGTGGGTGGGTCGCCGACTTGGTGGTCGACGTCGCTAGCTGACCGGAACACCCTGGTTCTGTTAGCGTCACCCGTATTAAGATTAGGGACACTGCCAGTGCCATGCATAAGTGAAGTGATATTTGTGGCATGGCCCATGTTCCTTGTGCAGTCTCGCAAGTTCGGTTAACCATGCTTGTGCCCAGTACCACCCTACGCAAGGGGTTGTGTATTTTGGCGCGCGGTGGTGGTAGGCCTTATCCTCTGATATTCGAAACCCGCTCGCCTCAAGACGAAATCGAGTCTAGACTTGCAACAAGTCGCTCAGCTCAGTCCGCAGAGGGACACGACCAATCAAACCAGTGATCAAACCTCCTGGCAAGGGCACGAAGTTGGTTGCTATAAATAATGGAAGCAACGACTGGAGCTGTTGCTTTTAAAGATGACTCTTGTGTTTTCTGCGCGACGCCAGGAAACGACAGCGCGCTGAGACAGATGACGGACTTTAATCCGACCACAAGAGTCCGAGTCAATCCCGGCCGAAGGTTACACAGCCACCGCTCTGCTCTCGAGTGCTCGCTCGGTCCACGCTCTCGAGCAGGTTTGGCGGCGGCTACCGTCTTCAGCGGCCACCGCGTTACGCACGACGACGACGACGACGACGACGACGTCGACGAACCGCCGCGGCCATCTAGCGGCGAACGCGCCAAGCTCGGTCGCGCGATCGGTTGCCAGTGTGGGGGGCGACGTCGACGACGCCGTCGATGCAGAGATCGACGGCACGGACGTCGACGTCGTTGCGTTTATCGGGGAGTGGGGAATGGTCTAGCCGGAATGTAGTCTGCCTTTGCAACCTGTAGTCTGCCAAGGGTGCCAGCACCCTTTGCAACCCTTGCTTTTTAAAATGTTTTTTCAGATTGATAGGGTGCCTATCAATCAATGTAAACAACGACATCACAATGTTTGGATCTCAATTTTATCCAAGAGCATCTTACAGAACACAAAAACCAGCTGTTTAAACTCTCGAATCATCACCGCCCTCTTGATCTTGGCTCCTGAGCCCCCTTGACATTCGACTGAAGGCCAAACAAGACGGTAATTTCCAAACAGCTACTCGACAATCTTGAGCAAATTCTGTGTTTGCTTTGCGGTGACACAGAATGTACGCATTTGTACGCGATAGCTGGTGTGTTGGTTGACCACTGACCAGTAATCCAACGACAGTAATCGCAGGGACGCCGTCATGGAGCCCGTTCTGCCGCGTCCCTTGTCGCGAGCTGTAACAGAAAATAAGTCGAGGTGATCGGGCGATAGAAAGGCTCGAGTTTTCTCATGTGTATACTCAAATGCAACCCCAACCCCCTAACAAAATCTTGCCCCCCCCCCCCCCCCCCACTTCACTGTGCAAGGGGGTTGGCGATATTGGTATTGCGGGACGATGTCACCTGCTTTTACATGGCCGCGTATCGAAAGGGAATGGACGACTACAGTTCCCAGAGTCAAACATTTTGTGGGCAAATGACATAAGAAAAGCATTGCATTTATGTGGGCAAATCAGTGATTGACTCTGGGACTGTAGTCTTCCATTGGCAACGAGAGTGTTGAAATCACAACAGTTTGATGATGCGCTAATGCTCTGGTCGGTCGCCGCGCGGGCGTGGTCCGGGGGCCGATGATCATAAAGTTAATGCTCGGGCAGGGGCCGCAAATTGAAACCCGAGCTCGCCATCGCCGTTGACGAGCAAATAAACGCGCGTAGCAGCACACTTTGCCAAATGACCGTCATCAACGCGGCACATGGGACGGGCACAGCAAGCTCCTCGGCTCGACGTGGAGACGGCATGATTGCCTGCCGACGCCTCCACAGGTGCGCGTCATCGCCCGAGTCGGGAGTTGGCTGTGTGTGGCAGAGATCGGGACGATTGGTGGAGATTAGTGGTTGTCGGTAGCGTCCGCTGCACACAAATCAATGTCTGCAGATGACATCGGGGAAATCGAGTGTGCGATGGCAAATTGCAAGCGACCAATTAAAAGGTCGTCAGGGGCATTTTGTCGTGTGAGGCCCACGTTTGGATTGGGACGATTGTTTCCGGTTGCAGATCATTTCCCGTGAGAAAAAGCAACGAAATGAGACGCGCTACTGATGAAATAGGTTGGAATGTCGAGCATTGGTATTACTATTAGGTATATGTATAGAAAGTCGGTAGTAGGATGTTGTTTTAGCTCTTCTAGATGATTGATTATTCAAATTTCAGTTTGTTTTCCATAATTTGAAAGCTTAAAAAATAATATTTCTAGCTCCGCTCTCCATTCGTAGAGCAAACATCGTAAACTCCCCGGATTTGAAATTAAATTGATTTGCAATTAAATTAAATTGGAAATAAATTGATTTGCTTAGCATAAGCCGCGGTCTGAAACCGCTCGGTTGGTTGTTTGGTTCATCAAGACGCGCAGTTAAGACTTAAGACAATGGCCGGGGGTCTTCGAGCGTTTGCGGTAAACAAATGGCCGCTAATGAATCACGGCCGGTCGGACCCGGCGGCGCGGGCTCGCGTCGTGCCGCCGGTGATTTGGGAAGGCGGTGGGAAACAATCGCAGGACGCCGCGGCCGCCTGGGTGGTCTTCTTGAGTGGGGATGGACCCGAGCGCCCAAACAATGATCCATCCGGGGCCTCGGCCGGCGATCTGGACACCGGACAGCGACCATTTCGCGAGAAGCATGGTGACCTCACGTCTCGACTTCGAGCCTTGCATCGCGAATCGGCGTGGCTTGGCTTGGCGTCACTTTGTTGTCAACGAAGTGTCATGTCACCTCTTCAGCATTCGCTTTCACATGCAGGGAGGAGGTATAGATCTACATTTACTTTTTGATCGCCGTATTAAACCATTTTTCAAATCATGTCTGATCTGTATGTATACGCATTTTCATAAAGAAATTATTTACACACTGCCCCAAAGGCCAAAGCATGAACCCTGCATTAAACGTAATCCCACTTTAATTCCGGGGTATAATGTGTTTTGTGTTCAGACATTATAGTACCTATATATACCTATATGTTTGTGACCAGTTTTTGTCCTTTTTTTAATGCCTCACGATGTATTTCAATATAAATTATATTCGTACCTATTAAAAATATAGAGGCATGGATGGATCGTGAAAGGTTTTCTACTTTCCATGGCCTTTAGGGAAAAACAATCACGACCGTTTCGAATTCCGCTTATGTATATATTTTAGGAATCTGAAATCGACCTACCGGCAAGCAAGCAAGCAAACAGAACAAAGCGCGCGCGTCTAGGAACTAGCAAACATCAGACTCGTCGTGATTTACGAATGTCACGAGACGGCGAGCCAGTCTCGCCCGCCGTGATTTGCATCTGTCAAATTATTTTAATTCGCCATTTCGTGGGCTTAAGTTTCCAATTCCCGAGCGAAACGAAACAATCACGACTGCAATTGGTAGGTATACCTATATATTTTACAAGAACTCGACTACGCACGCAGCCCGCGGATGATTGCGATCGGGCAAATTGCCTGAAGTAGGTATTCGACGACGCCGAGATAGGTCCTGGGAAAACGACGACTCCCTCCTTTGTACGGTGTGGATCGTCGACGTCGGTCGGGACGCTGTCGTCGTCGTCGTGACCGCACGAGGCAGAGACGACGGGCACGATCGAACGCGAACCTATATGACTCGAATTAGGTAGGTACTCGCTCATTTGTCAGCCAGAACGACTTGAACGCAACACGATATGTAATAATACTCGAATAACTATCATTGGAAGGAAATAACTATCAGGAAACCCATCCCAAATTATCGCTTCATCATAATATTATAAACAAAGGCAAATTATATGCAAGATTCGGAAGAGATACCTTCAGCTAACATGAATTTATTCTGAATACATTCGTTCACGGTATAAACACAGGTATAATCACAGAACCTTATATCTGTGGTATAATCACATGTCCTAAACACAACAATGATCCTTTTGAAGCGCGCTGCTATGTAAACAATATCGGTGATCATGGTAATAAAGGTCCCTTTAGACAAAGAGAACACAGGAGGTAAGTATGGGATAGGTCTGGTTATCATATTTTTACTTTCGACCCATCTACCTATGGTTGCAGCAAAAGGGTTAAAAATTAATATTTTTCTTGTTTATAGTGTTATTGGTATGTTAGTATATATGTATTGTACATATGTTTCTACAAAGAAAAGAAAAGGAAAGACCATGCGAGGAAGATGAGCGGTTTTACCTAGGTACTTACTTATTTTCATCTTGATTTAACGGCCAAACAATTCATCACACTGGGGCCTACTCAAACACTTTTGGCCTTTACCAAACTTTAATGAATTTTGGGTAAAGGTTACAACAGCAAATGGAAAACGTACGAGGGATGATTTATTGATTTTCGTCCACTATCGGCATTAGCAGCTTGGTGCCGTTTATAAATTAATCAACTTCTCACAATCCATAATAATATAATGCTCCAACTCTCGAACAAACCCGGGCTAATGGTTAGTTTCTGTAGTTGACGCTAGTGTCAGGTCGAATCCACGTCGAATTTTGAATGTTCAATGGTGTCAACAAAGTGCCTTTCGATTTTAAGGTTAACAATTTAAGAAGGGTATTATTTATAGTTCTTAGAAAAATGGATCATTCCGATGGTGAACGCGAAGAGCCAGAGAAATTGTTCGATCAAGAAGTGGTTGTCACCGATCGTGACATGCAGACCATGCCGACAGACTTAGTGGGAGGAGAAAACATGGACCTAACCAGGCTCACTAGACTATCTCTTTGTGACACTTTGTTTAGCACTGTACCAGCGTGTCTGGGTCTTCTAACTAACCTTTCTAGCCTTGAGCTGGCCGATAATAAACTAACGGACCTCCCGGAGGAACTCGGACAGTTGCGAGTGAACCGTTTAATTGTTGCTGGCAATCAGCTCAGCTCGTTGCCCTCGTGTTTCTATCTCGGTCTCAGCGACGTGCGGGAATTGAACATCTCAAGAAATAAGATCAACAGCCTTGTGACTCCGCCTTTGTGTGCTGCTAAGCTGCGGACTCTAGACTTTAGGTGATTCTTGCTTACAAACACCGCCACCGCAATGATCAAACATAATTATTACCTATATATGCATTTAGGTCATATATTATCTAGAAACTTTGTAATGCAACTGGTTTCCTTCATTGACGGTATTTCTGTATGTTATTCAAAGAAAGAAAGATTTTTTTTCAGGTTCTAGGTCAGTTTTAGGCAGTTTGTATTGTAATGGTTGAAAATCCCTTCATTGATGGTACCCAGTAGCATCAAAAGTAGTGGGTAGGTATACTTGAAAGGCAGCGGTCCAAAAGTATCTCCGTGGTCTGTGCTTTGGCAAGAAATACCCTTTGCCAGGGCACTTGGGAGTTACAGGCCGCAGCCAAAGCCTGTTTAGAGATAAACACCAAACAAAATTTTGGTACAAGTTAATTAAAACATTCCAATTCATGTTTTTCTAGTAAGTAGGTACCTAGGTTCCTAAAGACTACTAAGCATTGGTAGTACCTAGTAATTGTAAAACAATGTTCCACTGTATAGACAGTATGTATAATCGGTTCCTGTCAGCACAGATATACGGTTACCCAGATATTCTACCATACCTTGCTATGACTTGTGAATACGGCAAAAATGTGATGCTAGTAGCTTGGCCGGCATCCCTGGGGTGCGTTGGCTACCTGTTTTAACATCATCTACCAGGCCATGGCACAAGGTCAATTATAATCAAGGGACCCAATGTTCCTCAGGTGGTTACAGTTACCTTGGTTACACAACAAACAGTGGCGTCAACCCTTGAATGCCGACGAAACTATAATTGCGGGCGGAGGGCTTTCGCGTTGCTGTTTTAGTATGGGAGTGGAAAATCTGGGTAACCTTCTATCCGTGCTAACGCGAAAATCCGTGCTTACGTGCTTATATCCGTGCTTACGTGGTAAAAACGACGTATTGCGACCAAGAAAGCGAATGAAACCCGGTTCCGACAGCGATAACCTGGTGTCGGCGCTGCCCGAATGGCTGTCGACGTCGTGCGGCGCGCTGTCGTCGTTGAGCGCGGCGCGCAACGGCGCCCTGCGCGGCGTGGCGAACGGCGCGGTCCTGCGCACGCCCCTGCGCCACCTGGACCTCGCCGCCTGCGCCGTCGTCGAGCTCGACTTCCTCGCCGCCGCGCGCTGCCTCGTCACGCTCCGTCTCGGTAACGTCGCCGTTTGCCACAACGCCGGCAACCGCTTCTGGGACTTTCCGGACGTCATTCTGCAGTCGGCGGATACGGTCAGTTGGACGGAGCGTGCGTTGTCGGCCCTGTGAGTTGTGCACTTCTGAGATGTGGTGGTGGAAGTGCGACTAGTTTGCAAGCCTCTTTGTTTGACTTCGTTTCATAGACCAACAACTCTTTAGACAAGCAGTCGCCAATCTTTTTGTACATGCGGACCACTTAGCTCTCACTTGTACATCTCGCGGACCACTCGGCGTGTAAAATACGTTTGGCGAGAAATGCCTAAGAGGCGAATGGGGGCCGGGGCAAGTGGCCCCGGGAATACACTGATTTCAGGAATGCAATTGGTACATTTGGTACATTGAAAGTTATAAAGTAGGTACTTTTCCACATTTCCCTGTGGACCACTGGCTGGCGACCGCTGCTTTAGATAGTACATACCTAGTTGGTACCCACCCATTTAACATAATGAGCCAAACAGTCCACCATGACCGATGACCCTGTGAGCATTGTTTTTAACTCAAGCTGTTGTCTAGCCCATGGCATGCAAGCTTTTGATTGGAATCTCTTCTCTCAGCTATCTCAAGTACCTACATACAACTTTGTCTGAGTTGGGGTGAAATCAGGTCTTTGTATTCAAGATTTTTAAAATAATTTGGTGATCAAATCCATGAAACCCATCAAACATCTTTTATTTCTACACATATTAAGAAGCCCCAAAGGCAGAGAAAAAATCATTTGCCTGCATAATTGATGAGCGTAGCGTTTTGAAATTAGATTTCCTCGACTCTTTACTAGGTAACAAATAGTAATTTCACATATTGTCCTTCATGTTTTGGACTTTCTGCCTCCGCCACACGTCTTATCTTCAACACAACACAAAATGCGTTTGCGAAGCCCTAGTGTAAAAATCATACCATTAAAATGCTTCGTAATTCTGTTAGCCCTTTGCAATGGGTCTTTGCAATGGGTCTTTGCAACGGGTCTTTGCAACGGGTCTTGCAACGTTTGTTGCTTGCAGCTGAGCGAGCTGTCGCTGCGCGGGACGTGTCTGTCGCAGCTGCCGCCCGGAATCGGCGCCTTGCGTTCCCTCGCTCTGCTCGATCTGCGCGACTGCGAGCTGCACACGTTGCCCACGGTAACCACGCTGAACGGCGCTTTATCGTCGTTTCAATTGCAATTGCCGATTACTATTGCTATAAATTACAACGCTGAATTTAAAAAGAGTTTTGTCTGGAATTGTCTTAGTGTACGCAAAAAACTTTTTTCTGGGCTTTAGTACCTATGCCACTGGTAATCACAAAGTTACAATGTCTGAACCTAAAATGTGGAATGCTCCCTGCAGTAGGTACAGTGTTTTGTTTTGCCAATTGAAAGCTGCTGCTGATGCTAGATTTAGCGCGTCTTTTGATCAGGTCTTTTGCATGCATGGTGAAAAAGTACCTTGGCCAATAACAAGACCAATTTCAATAGTCAATATCATCATCAAAAAACCAATATCAAGCTGAACCATTAATTTTAGATTCGTGAAACATAAACTACAATAACAAAATCAAATCCAAAATATCAAATGGTTTGAAACCCTGTAGGTACATTATTAAAAAAACACAGCTCCCTAGGGCAGTGCCGATGCCAGTTCCGGCAGAATCGGTGATCTGAATTCAGCCTGGATAACAATCGAGCCAGTCCTGGGACTCTGTAAGAGAATCGTCTGCTCCGTTGTTCGAACGTCTGTTTGCGGTGGACAGGAGGTGGGCCAACTGAGCGGTCTGCACACGCTGCTGCTGTCCAACAACCACCTGGTCTCGTTGCCCGACTCGATGGCCGACCTCCGGAGTCTGCGCCAACTGCACATCGACGGCAACCAGGTACGCGCCGTTTACATCCCGTTTCGTCACATCGCACCGAAACCGGACGCTCTCCGGATCAATTTTGTGTTTCAAGAGCGTTGCAAACGATTGGATTCACACGCCACGCTGCGTGGCCAGGGGTCGGTGCAGGGGTTCACGCGGGAACTTCCTACACCAACAAATATTCATGTAAAAATCTTTTTAAAAAAACCATAGGCCGAGAAAGAATCAATTGATGTCGGATGGTAGTTTTTGATACAAGTTATGACATACTTTTTCCATACAAGCTATGTAAAAATTCCGTAAAAAAGGTATTTGAGGCACTTTTTGAAAGTGCACACCTCTGTCATTTTTGAAAGTATAATAATGAATAACCTTTCAACCATTCGACCAAACAACCCTTCGAATACATGTGTATTTTTTTCCAAAACTCTGTGTAAGTATTTGTGTTAGTGTTTGTATTTCCTAGACTAAGTCCCAAATAAGGATTTAAAATGCCAAATTAAATGACATCCGTGGGACTGAATTCCCTCTTCTACCTCTAAGGTCGAATGATCTTTTGATTACTAACGATGCCAATCTCGCTGCACACAAATCATCGCTTATCCCTACACCTTGGCACACAATAACGTGTCCCCAGACCGTCACATCACACACCGTTCTATATCTGTGCACAGATGGAGCTTCTGCCCGCGGCTCTGAGTCGCCTGTCAGGATTGGAGCTGCTAGACGTCTACGACAACAGACTGGACCAATGGGATAGCGGCTGGCTCGACGCACTGACTTCGCTACAAGCACTCGACTTGGAGCGCAACCACTGCCAAGCCGAAGACTCGGTGAGCCACTCGATAACGGACTTGTGACTCTTTCCTTGCGGTAGGGCTGCGGTAATAGCTGGAAGGATGCAATTCTCAATGCATATTTGGTCACTGCTCTGGCAACCTTGTATGCAATATAGAGTCTTATTGATTTGCTTTTTTATCTTATTTTTAATATTTTTAAGCCTGTTTTTGGGTATTCCTGTGAAGCCTTTGCACCATTCTGTATTAGCTTTGTCTCTGGTTTAACCCCTTAACTGCCAAGTTTGTCTTGGTGTGGCAGACCAGCTGTGCTTAGTATTTTTTCCTAGCCATGCACTTCCTAGCCATATAGTCACATTACAAGTAGCAAAACGGCTAACAGGTGGAGTTCGATATGGTTGATAATTTGGCAGACATTAGGGCCAACATTTGCTAACAGTGGGCGCAACTCAAAAATTCCACTGTATGGCGGGAAGTCAAAACGTCTCTAGACGAACATAGCAGTTACAGGGTTAACGCAACGGAACTGCGCGACTGATTCGTTTACAACATCGTTTCGTGTTCAGGAGCACTACGTCGAACTGCGCCGTTGCCTGCGGCTCTGTCTGAACGCCCATCACCGATTGGTCGGCTGCAAGCCGGGGGAGGAGTGGCACAGCGAGGACGAGGATTCGGGAGGCTCGCACCCTGGATTACACTACGAAGACTATTCCGATTGCGACGGCTACCAGTCTGAAGATAATCCGCAATCGGAACAGTGAGTGTGCAATGTGTTTGTAATGGGAATCGGTGGGCATTTTTCACACCGTTTCCCAGGAGGAGGGGAGTGGTGAATCAAAGAGGAGGCACTGTGGGTTGTCATCCAACACTGGGTAGCTGGCTTTACGGGTCACCGTTTTGGACGCCGCTGACTGTGATTTTCTCTGCAGGGGAAAGGCCGAGAGTGACTGGGGCGACGACAACGATAAAAACAGCTCGGATGATGAATGGACGCCGCCCGATAACTGTGAGCCTCTCAGTCATTTGAGCCGTTTGTGCTGTGCATGTTCGTCAGGCGATCAATCGATCTGTGAATGACCTATTGTATTAATTGCTACATAACCAAATCCAATCCACGAGGCTGTTTAATTATGTTGTGGGAGAGGTAACGGCAGAAGTTACACCTTCGATCACTGCTCCGTTACGGGATAAGCAACTAGTGAAGCGTGTGCTGGTTTCCACTTATGTTGAACGTGTCAAATCTTAGAAGAGTATAAACAAACAAACCAGGGAATTATTTTTTAACTTCTAAAATTCAATTTTCTTGTTTAGAAGCATAGATACATTTTGGCATTAAAATAACAATACATAACAACATAATCTTTGTGAGTTGATCTGTCAGAGTGATGACAGCTGGCAAGGCTTGGGTTTGTCCTAATTGAACCCTGTAAGCTAGCAATGATTGAAGGTTGCACAATATGCTCGATTAGGTTAATTTCATTCCGTATTGTGGAAAATATAAGATGCCAATCCTTTGACCGACTCTTTGCAGGGACTGTGGGCTCTCTGCACAGAGTGAAGATGCTCTGGCCGCCGCCCATTTTCCCGCAGAAGACTTTCGTGCAGGCAAACAGCGACGTCTCCGCGGGACAGTTCACGGAACTTACTGAACACTGAACATTCCGTTGCCAAATACCATATAATACGCTGATCTTTCGGACCAGTCAATTCTAGATGCAGTTTCCATTTTGGATCTAACGCAATACTAGTACAGTTATACTTGTTTTAAAGTTAGGTTTTTCACAAAAAAGGATTTGTATAATATGCAGTGGCATAATTTCTGTGTATTTTGTTGAAAAGGTACTGAATGGTGGTTAAAGGTTCCAATTTTTGCATCAATAAATGATGATATTTATTGCAGTTACTAAGGGCTTGGGAACAAGGCGGTATTCTTTAACTTTCCGGCCCGCGGAGTAAATACGTTGTTGGGCTACAGTACTGATCTGATAGGGGAGTTCTAGTGTGTTCTTATGAGGTATTAAAGGTTCAAAATAATCTCCAAATTATTATCATGTGAGTCAACTGGAAATAAATGTGGCTTAATTATTATGAAACATTTAGCATTATTTGTTTTTATGCTGTAAAATCTTCTCATCCCAACTTTTAACCCCTTTACCCTGAATTCATGAATAACAATTTGTTTAAAATGTTGAATTCATGAATCATGAGTTGATTATCGGGAAGTAAAAAATTTAACTCGCGACATTTTTGTAGACCATCTGAGAAAAAACTTTAAAAGATCAAATGCTGGTCTACAGACCAATTATACATGCATATTGTATTTATATATAATACAAAAATCCTGTCGTATACGCACAGGACCAGGCCATCGAATTTGGATTTTCGTTGACGGAAATTGTTGATACACTATAATTTGTCAAAACCTCCTAGGTACGTAGTATTTACACAGAAAACAACCATTTCCACCAACGCAAAATAGTGCCACCACAACAGGGCAATTGTTAAATGTCCTGAGGCGATGCCGCTTGATTTAAATTTTGCCGCCGAAGCCTCATGCCAGACAGCGCAAAGAAAACCATCACAGGAATGCCGAATGCAAATGCCTCCATCCGCCTCTCGAATCGTCTAGGGCTACACATGCGTGGGGGTTGGCGCCGGCGGCGCTTCCGTCGGCGACATTGGCGGCACGTGGAAGAGCAGAAGCATGAAACCGGCGGCCAGCAACAGGTGCAGGCCGGCGGTGAGAGCCGCGGCGAGCAGGCGACGAGGGGCGGCCGTCGAGCCCCACGTCGACGTCAGCAGCACGGCCCCCGAGAGCGACGCGCCGCAGAGAACCAGCGCCCACTGCAGCCACGACACCTGCGCACACGCTCCGCAGGGTCAGCACGCAGAGCTTTCGTAGCGGTGCTGATTGCCAGGGGGACAAGCCTACACCACTATGAGAAAGTGTCTACAGTTGAGGTTGCAACTAGCAGATTATAAGTGAATGATGGTTTACAAAGTATTTGGTGCATTTAACTTTGAAAGGCATGGTTCATAACGCAATGCACTTTTAAAAGGGCCGTAGAACGCAAACAGTGTAGTGTGACATTAATTAATTAGCATAGAAAAGGTACGTGCACACATACTTATTCAATGGGGAGGATGCAGGTTGAAATGCATAGACAAAATACATGAATACATCTTATGTTCAACTTATAATTGGGTTGCAGGCAAAGATTTTGCCATTCTCGATCATTCGTGTGACATTTTTGGGTCTCCATTGGTCGATATTTTGTTCGACTAGTTGCTCCGGCAAGAAAAAGTGCGTGCACTTGCATGCCCACTGGAAACATGCGCGTGTGCCCAAATTGACCAAAGGGTACCGACCTGAATGACCCAAAGTATCGAGACGGGTACGTAGATCGCAAGTGAGTAGCCATAGACACAGAGCAGCTCGAGGTAGGAGAGGGGCGAGTCGCCCTCGGTGGCACCCCATCGTCCAAGACCCCAAAGAACTGCAGGCGCCAGCCAGGCGTATCTGCAAAACCAGAAGGGTTGATTGCTTTGTTAAAAACTTAAAATAAAGTAAAAAAGCAGTCATCCCTTTGCACTTATATCACATTCCATTACATAATATTTTGCAGGTAGGATGGTAAGTGTACCTTTCAAGTGGGTTGTATACATTTCATTTTACTCCAAGATAGCATTGTTACCTAGAACTTACTTTTGAGATACAATTAATACTTTCTGAGTTTTGACATGTTTTTGCATGATTGACAAATCAAGATGCAAGTTTGCGTCTTAGATGAAAATGGGTACGGTACTCACGCAAAGATAGCAGTGGCCGAGAGTGAGACCAGGTGGAAGTCATACTGCCAGGGATAGTTTCGAGTAGCTGCTGTTTGAATGTAGTTGGCTACGTTTCCGCTGATTGCAATCGAGAAGACTAGTGTCACGCATATCCAGAAAGGTCCATACAGGTCTGGTTTAGGCCGAATGCGGTGCTGCAGAAAACTCAGTCCAGGTTTCGGAATCATTGACCAAATGATGCGCTCCTTCACTTGCTCTGTGTCCACATCGAAGAATTGCTGAAAGTACTCGAAGGTCCAGAAAGCTGATGTTCCCGATGGTGTTTTGTCACCGGGTTCCGTGGGAGGTGCGCTGGGTGAAAGATCGTACTCGTGACTCTGTGTTGGAGTTCGAACCGGGAGTTCAGCAGCAACAGTGCTGGTAGCAAACTCTTGGAATTGCAGTTGAGCCTCAGCAGACTTTTGATCATCAATGTCAATGTCCAGCAAGGAATGTGTAGCAGCCATGGTTTACGATTACACACAGCAAACTGATTAAAATCTAACTTTTTGCGATGTTGGTTGTCTCAATGATTATGATTTGTGTGCTAATAGATCAAAATCAATCAAAACGAACCTCAAACGACGTGGTCACAGGCAGTGACAAGTGTCATCTGACAGCAACTGTCAGTTGCACTGGCCGCAAGAAAACATGCGCATGCGCACTCGGCAATATGTAACAAATTCGCGCTATTTATGAAATCGATCTTGATCACTTCAATTTTTCGTCTACTCTTTGCCTTATTTGAAGTTCCTTAGCTAAAATGACTCGTACCTCTTCCTGTTCCGGAATTAAATTACTTTAGCTATTGTCTAATAATAAATACACAGGTAAAATAAAATTGATGCATAAAATAAAATAAGATAAATAAAATATTATGTTATGCAATTCCATACCTCTATGAAAGAATTATCTGACGTAGTATTCAATGCTAAACACAATTCACAAACCTATATCCAATCGGGATTCAAATGCAAACAGTTTCATGCAAGGCTTGGTGAATCTGTTCAGAGTTCCCATTTCTGGGACTTCAGCTGAGAGTGATGCAAGTGTGAAAAAAGTTTGTTCCGGAATTTATTTGATGGGGTTAGGCTGAGGGTGAGGGCAGGGCAATGAAAAATACCAAAAATGAGTACAGAGAAATTCAGCCGAAAACAATCACAATATTATCCCTGAATCTGTTACCTTTTATTGGCAGCTTTACATTTCTATAGCAACAGGAATTCTCAAGTCAAGAAAACCAAAATAATATCTATTCATCTGCTCAACCTTTGGTGACAAAAGTGAGCCATGAATAATTTGGGATTTCATATTATTTCATTTAAGATGACACGTTTCACATTTCTTCACTATTTCACTAAGATGACGCCAGCAAAACCAATAAAATTTTGGTCATGATTGCTAGGTACTTAAAATTTTGTTATACTTTCCTGTAATTATTTTCTTGATTATTATTATGGATTGTGGTTCCTTCGCGTTTTCATCGTAGCTGTTCATATCGTTACTCAGATGCCTATCAATCTAGACCCCGCAATGCTTTCACATTCCCACAATCTTCAGTTTCTAGCAGATCTTTGCCGGTATCAAATAACGAATTCTGTTAACTCATTTACCAAATTATTTGAATCCTGTGCTGAAGCCCCTGTTGTCCCCAATTCAATTCAGTATTATTCATTTTTACAATCACTTAATGCAGCCCTGCTTCTTATTTCACTCTCAGTAGAGATCAATGTATATTGTATAATACCGATATTTTATTTACTCATCATTGTATAATATCAATGTTTTATCTTCACAAAGAATAAAATCTTTGATAGACCATTTGACCATCAGACAATGCCAACTGCTAATAATTGACAAACTGCCTTCAAATAAGTTGCACTTCCTCCTTTGGATAATTCCCAAATTCATTGACATACAGATACCTAGTACAAACTTTAGCAAACCTCATAGAACATGGTTTCGAGGCAGCATGGACTTTTGAAAGCCTCTATTTCCGAAGTGTAGCCTCCAAAATCCCACAGCATACAAATCAGAACTTGGGACTAGGTGGTCACTTTGATATTGCACTTTAATATTGCTATACCGTATAGGTACCTTTGCCACAAAAATCAACCATCCACATTACTAACATATTATTATCATAGGCCTTGAATTGGGTGTAGAACAAATACAAGGCATCGACCTCTTCCACCATCATGGCCAATCCTAGACCACAGGTCCCAGCAATCTTATTACACCCTTAGGTGCCTATCATTATCATAAAGCATACAAAAACTTTATTGGCACACAAAGTACCTAATGATTATCCATGTAAATCATCGGTGCCCGATGACGGCACTGAATCCGCATGCGTGAAACCTGCGACCGGATCTAGAGCCATCCGGCTTTGGGCTGCCGCTTGATGGTCGACACGTCTTCCACGCGTTTGCCGGGACGCAGCGGTGCGGGCGAGCGTTCCGGCACCAAGCGCTCTGTGCTCGCGCAAGTGTCGCCCTCCCCAGGGTCCACCGTCATCTCGAAACGCAACGGGTCCTGCAAACACAGCGCACGTCTCGTTTTGCGCTTGCCTAAAACTCTCGTCTGTTGCCCCGTTTCAAATAACTGAAACAGGCTACGATGCGTGGGGTAAACCCATCAGAAATTTACACATTTTTTTATTTAGCATTTAAAGCCCCGTTAAACAATTGGATCAAATTCCAAAACCCTTGCCTGTCTGAAGCATACCAATAACGTGGGGTCATCTATAGCAATGTTGAAGCCATTAAAGAAACTGGAATTCAAACTATTTAGAATCGGAGTAATTTCTGTGATTGCACGAAGCATGAAGGTAAGAGAAAACGGTGAATCATTGGTTATCAATTCTTAGTCTTCATATCCGTAAACCAAAATCAGCCCGCAAATCCTGAAATCACCGCAAAGTGCCGTACTCAGTTTCTAAGTTTCACATAGACAACAATAGAGATTTCATAAATCAGAATTCAGAACTGATAATAGCATAATGTAAAAGTCATGCAATCGTTAGGCTGGGCGACCCTAGGTGACCCTTTACCCGTAAACTAATCTTTCTGTGTCAAAATACACCTGGCCCAACCAATATTATTAATTATTATCATAAACTACACTTAATTAATAGTATTGATATTGCTCCTCTATTAACATGAAACTAACTACAGGTATAATTGTATCTATGTTATGAATAATAAATGATAATAATAATGAAAACCTTGGCGCCGACGTCTTGTTCTGGTAGCGGTGCGGCGTCGGCCGCGGCCCGCTGCTTCGCCTCCTCCGCCGCGTTCCTGTCCGCGGCTCGCGAGTCGCTCTCGAAATGCACCGAGTCGTTCGGACGAAGCGGCCGGCCGTCCGACTCGTTGGCCTGCGGAGGCCGAGCTCTCTTCTCGTCCCCCTCGTTGGCGTTCGCGGGCCGGCACTTGGCCTCCTCCTCCGACTCGTTCACTCGGAGGGGGCGTGGCTTGGGGCGGGGCGTGGACGTCGGTCCTTCCGCCGCCCGGCCCTCTTTCGGGGGCGGCGCCGGCGGCGGCAGGATTGGCTCCGCCCCCGAACCGGCCTTCTTCTTGAAGACGCGCGGCGCCTCGTGACGGACGGGCACCAACGGGCTCGGGTCCGAGCTTCCGGGCGTTGCCACCGGCGTCGACGGCGCCACCGTGATCTCGGGCGGCGGCATCGAAGGCGACTTGACGTCGGCGGCTGAAAGAACGCTGTTAGCGTGCTTTGCCCGGCGGCTTGGCTTACATCGCGTTCGGTCAATGTCCGTACTGGTAGGTTCAGTCGAACTAAATACGGGGCCACGTGTTGATTTGTTTTAATTTTTCGAGGGATGCTTACGGTAGTGGTAGAAGTTTTTAATCCCAAAGAAAGTGTTTATATCTAGCACATATATCTTTAACTATATCAATTAAATGTAGGTATTGTAAAAAAAAAGTGATTGCAATTATGCATTGAAACCAAAGTCGTTGAAAACAAGTAAAATATAACAAAAATTAGCCTTTGAGCACAAGTTGCTGCATTTATAAACAAGAAAGTGTTGGTGTAGCCAGAGACCGTAACATAAATGGAGGTTTGAGCGACACAGTGCTGAATCACGGTGCTTGGTAAAGGAACCAAACTAAGTTGCACATAGGCTCCGCCCGTACCCGGCTTGGGCGCCGCCCCTTTCTGCCCCCGGACGGTGGACGTGGGGGTGACCCGGGGGGCCTTTTGTCCGGCCACCGCGAGCAGACTCTGACCGCCGCCCCCGCCCCCGTCACCTGCAACGGACGACTCCAACGTTAACGGCAGTACGTGAGATTCCTCTAGAGGGCTCTGGCTATAGGTGTCTTCTTATGAAAATTGATCAGGACAGAGCTTAAAATGGGGCTAAGTTGTTTAAAATGCAAATACATTGTATATATACCTACTCTTGCATTGAGCCAGAAATGTAGATATATGCAATTCTTAATACATTTTTAAATTAGAATTAACCAATTACCCTTATGCCGATTCCTGTAGGCCACCTAACCAATGTGTAACTAGTAGCATGTGTATAGTGACCCGCAGACAAGCATTATATATTCTTTGCGGGACTCAGCTACAAATTAAATAACGTACACTGGCATAAAATAATAAAAATAAGCGCATGCATACGGACAATGGCACGTAGCAGGCCATTGAAGACAAACGCAATCCAACAGCTGAAGCAATCCTGCCGGCACCGACCTTTGTTGTAGTTGTTGTTCCTGCGCCCGGCGCTGACATCACGCAGCATGCGTTCGACCGACACGCACGAATCTCCGCCCGGCATCGGGCTGGGCCCGCGCGAACCGCCCGGACTGGGCGCGAGACTCGTGAGCTTCTGCGCCTCCGCCATCGCCCGCTGCAGACTCTGCTGCTTCAGGAACGAGTCGCGTCGATTGCAACGACCGATCTGAGAACTGTGAGTCACGTTTCGGAGGCCGGCCAAATTGGCTGCGTTGCTCTAGGTGTGTTGGGGAACACCAAAATGCAAGGGCAGCAATAACATATCTCGATTGCGAAGCGAAATCAACGTCTTACACAATGAAGTCTGTATCGAACTTGGGTTGTGTTCGGGATATGCTGATTATCAAATTGGCCGAGATAAAATTGGTCGAGAATACAGGCTTAACATTAAATTTCTAAAAGAGCGTTGCCTGATGAGATGAGATTCCGAAAACTTTGTCAAATTAAGTTAACAATGAAATAGATAAAGACCCTTTTATGTCATTATATGACATCAGCTTTTTTCCGACATCAATGCAATGGAAATCTGCAATTTAGTCGATCGATCATCAACCAAGACCGGGGGGGATATCAAAATCAATCGTTTTCAATTTCACTGTCTATGGTTTACCATAAGCAGTGATTAGAAATCGAGCGATTTCGAGCCAAATCAAACGAAAAAAAGTTACATGATCGCCACCCATGGCTTGCTCATTGCAATAACTGATTATCACGACTGTCCCAGGTCTCCCCGAGCCCAAGCCTTGACGTAACTCACGCGGCACAGACGCCCCTGACAAGCTGCCCCCACTTGTGGCTGGTCGACTGCAGAACGGCCAGTCTTGCCACGCGACGGAACCGGGACAGAACGTCCTCGTTCTCGGGCGGCGGCTTTTGCAGGGCGTCGATTTCCTCCTCGCCCGCGACGGGCGCCACGTGGAAGTCCTTCATCAGCCGGCGCTCCCACACGCGCATCTTCTTGCCGAGGACCGCTGCAATGGATCAAGCGAGACGTTGACGTGGGCAATCGTGCTAGGGTGGCTCAAACTTTGTTGGGTGCACTGACTGCTTTAGATTGTTGGTTTCTAGTTCTGAACACAATTTTGTACATACGTGTTGGGACTAGATACATAGTAATTTCTTTTCATTCATGCTGCAAAGCTTACTGATTCCTAGAGATTTGTAGTGGTAAACAGTTTCTGTCATTCACAAGTCACTATTAAACTTCTCCTATTATTCAAATTGTATACATAGACTTTTACAACTATCTAAATAAAAGATTTCTCTGTGAGAGTTTTGAATTTAGACTCATAATCAGAGAAATAAAATAAATATAAATAAATTTAGCAACCTAAAGAATTCTACAATCTCTGAAGAATTTTACGTGAGTGGCTTACTACCGATGTATCTTTGAGCCAGAAATATTAACGAGGGAATTGTTGGGATTCTCCTGCAGAACCAACATTTTTGAATTTACAAGTAGCCGCAGCCAGCCTTCCAGCATTCCGAACGCAGATTGCCGATTGCCGCAGACGTACTAAATACAATGTATCTTGTCAGATGGAAGTAAATAAATACAATACAATACCATACAATACAATACAATACAATACAATACCTTTCTCGGGCTGGCTGACCGACGAGGTGTCCATGCCGTTGCGTTTGAGCACCTCGAGGATGTCGCACTTCATCGCCGACACCTCCATCTTGACCTCGTTGACGTCGTCCTCGGTGACGGGCGCCTCCTCGGCGGCGCGGTGGCGCGAGGTCACGTAGCGCCACACCAGCGCGCGCATCACCGCCGTGTAGCGGTAGTCGCGCTCCTTCTCGCGCCGCTCCTTGCGCTGGGACATCCGCAAGAAGGTCGGGCGAGGCATTGACGACCAGTGGCGAAAGTGGTTCCAACTTCTTTTTACAAAACTACCAAATGTTAGAAACATTTTGTATTTGTATCTTCTAAATCTTTTGAACTTCTGCCAATTTTCTTGTTCCTGTGTTTGATAGGCATTCATTTCACGGACGCCAACCGAGGCAGAATCGTGTTGTTTCAAAATAAAAAGTTTATAATACTAACACAAAGTACAAGTTACTTTCTGATATCATCCCTCGATGATTTTCAGCTGGGTAACTCTGTGATAAAGTAACCTTAGGGAGAGAGACGTGAATATCCCTGGATGACAACCATCGAACAAGGTCCCTTCATGTTGACATCTCATGCGTTGGGAAATGAATCAAACAATGGGTAACAACAACAAAACAACAAAGGGTAACTGATCTCTTTCACTCCTATGGCATGCACCTGCTAATTACCGAACCTACTAGAATTTCTCAAACCTCCAGCACTTGCATCGATAACATCGTCACAAATTTCAGTATGGAGCAAGTGGAAACAAGGGTCCTCGACCTCGGCCTATCGGACCACTGCTTCCAAATAATGGGGTTAAAAACTAACTGTATTCAAAAACCAAAAGTCAGGTACACAACCAGAAGGGTATTCAACGAGTCAAATCTCAATAATTTCAAATCAGAAATGATTCTTATAAACTGGGACCCTGTCTACAAACAAACCCACGTGGACCAAATGTTTAGCACATTTATAGAAATATTTTTGATTGTATTCAATAGAGCATTCCCTAAAACACGAAAAGCTATTAAAATGGGCGTCAGCAATCATAAAAAGTGGTATAATAACACTTTAAAACTGATGGCCAATCAAGTAATTGACTTATATACAAAAAGCTGTCAAAAAAAAGACGGAAATATAAATGCCGGGTATAACGCTCTAAAAAGACAGTACACTGCAATGTGTAAAACGGAGGAAAAGAAATATAATGATTCGCTAATTAGCAAAGCGGTAAATAAAGGGCAAGCATCGTGGCTTATAATCAATGAAAACCGGAATTGCAAAAAAACATCGGAAAATCTCAACATCAAATTAACTATAAATGCAATTACAATAACAGACAAAATAAAGATTGCAAATCAATTTAATGCACATTTCAGTAACGTTATGGAAAAGCTGTTAGCCAAAATAGACAAGGGAACATGCACAACTCAAAACTCAGGTGTCAACACAATGAAGTTAAATAAAACGATTTTCTTGGCTCCATTGCGACCGCAGGAATTCTTTCAAATAATTGAAGAAATTAGCAAAAAAAAATCATACAGATTGGATGAAATACCATGCAATATCTTAAAACATGTGGCTGTAAATTTGCTGGCACCACTCACGTGGATAATAAACAGCTCGTTTTCTCAAGGCTGTTTTCCAGAGACATTAAAAAAATCAAAAGTGATCCCATTATTTAAATCAGGGGAACGCACTGACGTCACAAATTATCGTCCGATCACGTTAAACTCGGTGTTCTCAAAAATATTTGAGAAAGCGTTCTTTAATAGAATCAATTCATTTGTGATTCAAAATAATATCCTAATCGAAAACCAGCACGGGTTCGTGAAAGGGAGGTCCACATCCACAGCAGTAGCAGGATTTGTCAGTGAAGTGATGAATGCGCTGAGTGAAAAACATAATGCAATGGGCATCTTCTACGATTTCTCGAAAGCGTTCGACTCAATAGATCACGATCGACTTCTAGACAAACTAGATAAACTAGGAATTAGGGGCTTGGCTAATAGATGGTTGAGTTCCTATCTGCTTAATCGCAAGCAGATTGTTTGCATAAATAGCCACGGTCAGACCATAAACTCATCAGAAGAATCACTAAGAGTCGGATTACCGCAGGGGTCGCACCTTTCCCCCCTTTTATTTATATTATTTACTAATGACATGCCGCAAAATGTAGTAGAAGGCAGACTGACCCTATACGCGGATGACACCACACACTTAGTTGTATCTGGGGATAATGACCAGGGTGAGCGTGGTAATATAGCGGTCAAAGAAATGGAAGCGTGGTGTACCCATAATGGGCTATTTTTAAATAAGGACAAATCAGCTATCATGCGTTTCCGATCAAAACAGATCGCCAAATTATCCAGCCCACTCGTGAAATTAGAAGGTAAAAGCGTAAGGGAAGTGGAAACCACTCGATTCCTAGGTCTAATGATAGACAATAATTTTAATTGGGAGACACACATCAGCGTGCTCAGCAATAAAATAGCATCTAGATGCTTTTTAATTAAAAAAATGATGAACCTAGTATCGCTTGATGTTGTAAGATTAATTTATTTTGCCCACGTACAGTCACTGCTGTCTTATGGCATCGTCCTTTGGGGTGGATCATCACGTATAAAAAGATTGTTTATCCTGCAGAAACGTGCCATCAGATACATGGCCAATGCCAGTTACAACCCGTGTGCGGAAATTTATATAAAAGATTCTTGTAAACCATTGTTTATAAAGTTTGCAATTTTGAGTCTTCCATGTTTGTATATATACTCATTGATTATTTACACAAGGGATAATTTGCATTTGACGCATAGAAATAATTCGATTCACGAATACAACACAAGAACCAAAGAAGACATCCGATTAAACTCTGGTCATAAAACGTTGGCTCAACACTCCCCTTTAGATGTGGGATCCAGGCTGTGGAATTCATTACCAAAGAGATTGAAATGTTTAGAGGGAGATCGTTTTAAATTATCACTTAAAGAATATCTTGTTACCCAATGTTTTTATTCAGTGGAAGAATTTATTTTATTTCAAAACAAAAACCATTGTAAATAGTAGTTGAGACGTGATATTAATTTTAGTTTTTAAGAATTGTTTACTGTATAAATTTTTCAGCCAGTAACAGTCTGTTTTTAGTTTTAGATTAAGTTTGAAAAACATTGACGTGTTCATATCAATGTATTGATCAATCGGACAAATAAACATTATTATTATTATTATTATTATTATTATTATTATTATTATTATTATAATGACAGTGCTTGACTGAGGCTTACCAAACATCCACGTTCCCCTCACACCTCCTATTGCAAAAGCGGACTCTTAGTGACTATATATGCAAAAGCGTGTTCATAGTGTCTATATGAAAATGTCAAAATCAGAAATACCACTGATGACGGATTTCATGGCCCAATCGCTTTAGATAAATAGTCGTTTTTTCAAGATAATTGCTATATTGGCTATTTTCTGGCGCTCGTGGCCACAAAATGCACGAAATCATCGATCCCCTTGCGTTTTCGAGGTCCTTAACTTGGCCAGTCCGTTGCAATGGTTACCTTGGTGGACATCCTGCGCAGCTTGTCCTTGGGCCGCATGCCGAGCAACTTGAGCACCATCTTCGGCGTCGGGAAGATGTTGAAGGGCGGCGGCAACGTGGCGGACTCCTCGAAGTACGACATCCACAGCCGCGTGCGGGCAAACTTCCACTCCGTGTCCGAGTGCTCCTGCGAAACCGCAATCGGGCTTCACGAACAGCAATCGGTGTGCCGCTTTACAACAGCAATCGCTGCGCCGCTTTACGAGTGCAAGATAAAATAAGAAGGCACAATGGCTGGAAAGGACGTTTTTAAGTTGGAGTTATGGTCAAAATAAAAATTTATGTAGGTCCTCATTGCATGAGAAATAATTATACAATTTCTAACACCCATACACTGGCAAATTATTTATGCCTGGTTTTACCAAGTTTTTCAGCTCCTAGTTGAGATCCCAACTGGGAGTTACAACTGAATTCAGCCAATCACATGCAGCAAATTCAGCTGTAACTCCTAGTTGGGATCTCAACTAGGAGTTACAGCTGAATTCAGCCAATCACATGCAGCAAATTCAGCTATAACTCTCAGTCGAGATCCCAACTAGGAGTTGAACGTTTAGGTAAAACTGGGCATTAGAAAACGTTGTGTGGGTATCACGGACGATGACGCTGCCCGAGTGGCTGCCGGCACTCACAGTGATCATCGCGTACGAGTTGGACATCATCGCGATGAGCAGGTTGAGCAACACGATCACGTTGATGACGGAGTACGAGCCGAACATGAGCAGGCCCCAGAAACGCGTGTAGCTCTTGATGCCGGTGAGCTCGAAGCTGTCGGTGCCGACGCCACCGAAACTCGCCCAGAACAGCGACTGCGACGACTCAAACAGGCTGCAAACGAGACGGGCGTCGTTACTCGTTAGGTCACGGACGGATTACGTGTGGTTATTAGTGAACTGCAAGTAAGCTGGGCATAATTACAGGCTGGTCTGGTATTGGAAAAGTTTAGTTTCTTTGTTGCATTTTTGTTTTTTTGTTCTTGAATGTTTGCTGAATTCCATCTTTGATTCCATAATCAAATGCTTTTCCCAATCATGCAATTGACTCTTCAGGAATATATTAACATTTCTAGATAAATATTTGAAAAATTAAACAATTATACTTTGGTAATAATATGTTTGATTTAGTTTGGATAATGAAGACCAGTAGCGCCAAAGTAGCACAAAAACATTATAACAAACACTTGGTCGACGTAGAAAAGCTAACACGGGATAACTTGCGTTCAACGTTCACATTTGCCTAAAATTCGACTAGGTATCCACAGTTAGCTTTTTGACGTCCACTGAACGTTCAAAATAACGGTTTTTGACTTCTGTGCTACTTGGTACTTGGGGACTCACTTTCCGAAGCTGCGCCACTTGGTGCAGGAATCCCCGCGGTTGTCCCAGTCGGGCATCTCGCCCGGCAGGTGGTAGCACTTCCGCCGCTCCAGCTCGGCAAAGTACCACAGCAGCTGGTTCAGTCCTGCGTCACACGGTACGGGGCCGTCAGTTCTCAGTGGCCAAACTTCGGCCGCAATATGTCGACATATTGACCAGAATTACACGTTGGTTGCTAAAGTGGGATATTATAAATGACAAATTCAACAGCCCATCTCAAGCCATTAGAATAAGATTATAGGTGCCTTGGCATGTCAGGTTTGGTATTATTTTACAGTTCCAAGATGTCACTGAAAGGCATAACAAGAGCTCTTTCTCAACTTCTAGAATTCACCAATCATTGCAAAAATGGTAAACTACAACTAAAATCAGTCTACACGAGGGATTTGCAGATATAGAGGAATCCCAAGGCAGCGAGTAAACGTGTAGGTAGTATGAATTCGTACCGCAGGCAAAGGAGAAGAGCACGAGACTGTAGATGAAGAAGAACTTGACGATGTCGATGACCATCCGACCCAGCGAGATCTGCAGCGGGCCCAGGTGCGGGTTGATGGAGAACAGATGCACCAACTTCAGCGCACTGAAATACAATCAGAGATAGCGGTTTGCTTACTTATTTTAAATTTATGGCTCTTGTGTCAGCAAATACATAATGCAAGTTTGATACTTTTGTTCTAAACAAATGGAATTCAAATCATGATCACAGTTAGACTTCCTCTAGTTGTCTGCTCACCTGAAAACGTTAGCGCCCGCGAACAGTCCTTCGGCGACGAGCTGCGGGTCGAACGGTTCCCACCGTTCGCGCGGAATGAACGCGCTGTCGGGATCGCCGGCGATCTGCGCGCGTTGCTGCGCGAACGCAGCCACGCGGAGCAAAGCCACGCACACGTACAGCAGGTTGCGTGTGAAGTCGATGAAGTTCCACATGTTCCTAAGGGAGATAGTGACGATTGATTTTGTGTTTTACGAGGAAATATTTTGTCAACGGACCCTTGATAGAGATCCAGTGAGCTGCATGGGTCGGAATTCATCGCATTGCAATACGTTGACCAAAGAACTTGTCTCATAAAACAGGATGAGAAAAAACAGGATTTGTCAAAGAAGTTAACACTCGAAAGAAATGCTCTCAGTTTATCTCACTGTGATCCAAATTAAAATAAATAAACAATGAGCAAATATTTTATCTTGATCCATATTGTCCAGCCTGAGCAGAATTTGGCCAAAAATGGAATTCATTCAGAAATTTTATTTTTATGTACACAAATTAGCCTCCCAAAAATTCAGAAATGTTTTTGAATTTATGCCAATTTTTTAGGTAGGTATTCGCTAAGATTTCCGCAAAAAGCGAACAAGGTACTTGAGTTCCGTTCCTGGAACTCACTGCCGAAAGTCCCGTTCCAGACTCGTTTGGGACAAGCCGTGGCTCGCACCTGAGATAGCTGCGAATGCCCTCGACGTAGATCTCGCGCGTCTCCTCGACGATGAACCCCAGCACGTAGACGAGCACGAGCCACTCGAGAGCGGTCGGTCCGTTCCCGCGCTGGCGCAACAGGTCGAGGTGGAGCTGCGCACGCATCGCGTCCGTGCCGAACAACTCCACCAGCTGCACCTCGGCGCGTTGCGATACCAGGATCAGGATCACTGCACGGACAACACGATCTTAGGCTGCATTACACGGACAGGGACGCTTCAATCTTACAAAAATGACCACCTACTTGCTAAAGGCAGTGCACATTACCCTTTTCCACGCTATCTAGCCCGTAGCCTGGGCCTGTTGGAGCACGTCGGAGCCCGAAACGCTCCGAGAGGCTGAGAACGAGATGGTTTTGCAATACACTCTGCGCTTTAGAATCTGACGGGCCCAGCCCACGGGCTCGAGAGCGTGATGTGTGTTGGCTTTTTGGGAAACTCAAACCTCAGTAAGTATACCTATACCTACCTCAACGCAATACTCAGAGCAAGTTTGCTCTGACATGTTTGCATCTGCCTTCATTGGGCTCAAATATCTCCAATAGGTGGTAGATATATTGTAACTATGAGGGAATTATGGGAATTATTTCTAATGCATCCTATTAATTGCTACATTAATTAATTAGAACACTAGGTTTGGTACTAGCATAAAAACTCAAGTGCTGCTAGATAGACCTCCCTTGTTAACGACCGTCTGTCAGTATAAGACAGAGGAACTCACGCAAGAAGAACAGGTAGGAGGAAGCGTGAATGAGGAACTTCATGAACGGCTTGCGCATGAGCTTTCCGGTCGACGTCTCAGGCGCCACCATGTAGAGCACGCAGTAGAACGGGAAGAGCAGCGCCACCTGGACGATCTCGGCGCACTTCTGCACGACGGGCTTGCGCCGGAAGCCGGGCAGGCCCTCGTACCAGATGGCGGCCAGCAGCTGCTGGATGCTCGGGTGCGCCACGAACTGTCAAGGGTGGAACGGCAGGCTTAGTGCAACATGGATGCAGGCTCCATCCATCGGGAGGACGCAGAAAAGACTGTTTTCTCCCCTAACAAGCGTATATTTTTATAACTTCTTGCTTTTGTTGATATTTTGTCATTTTTGTTATGATAAGGCTTGTGAAAGTTATGAATAACTGACTAAAGGTAAATTTTAAAAGTTTTTCTAGGTTCCTCATAATTTTCAGCTTGCCTATTTATAACACAAAATTGATTCATGTACTCTATTTCAAAGCCTGATAAATTATCAATGGTGCTAGCTATTTTGTTTTGAGCTGACATTAATAGTTTGTCAATATTTTAATGCTAAGTGGTTAGAAAATTGCTTTAGAATTATTTTCTGACTAGGTTTCAAATCCAGCTTCTGAAATCATGTGCAACGCTCTTGATAAGCTCGGCCAGGCCAGAGATTAAGACACTTTCCTCCGATAACTGCCACACCACAACGGCCATTTTGCCCCTAGGGTAGATACGGAGTCCTGTGTCTAAGACTGAGGTGTGCCGTCCTCTGCTGGTGTCTTAGCGCCCATTTCAGGGGCCTGTGGACAAGGTCGTTTCCCACAGAAAGACACGTCTAGCTAGCTAGCTGCTACCTTCTTCTGCTTGAGCTCGATGGCCAGCTCGAGGCGCGCCAGCTGCATGTGCTCGCCCATCTCGTAGGGCGGCGAGTCCGGGTCGTGGTTCAGCACCACGGCCAGCTCCTGCGAGCTGCGTGCTTGGTGCAGCAGGTCCACGGCGAACTGCTGGCACTGCCGTCGCAGCTCCTGCAAGGGCAACTTGTTGAGAGGAACCCTCGATCGGCCTCCTAGATCACCCGAGGGTGGGCTGATGCTCAGAGTCAGAATCAGTAATGAAAGGAGCCTTCCAAAGGGCTTGTATAGGCTGCAGAGAGGATATGGTGCATTTTTTTGCAGCAAAGAGATCCAAAAAGCATTTAACAACAGGGCAAACTCTGCTACCCACACTCTTTTTAAAGTGCACACGTTCGTTATGATAAGAAAACATTTCCTTTTGGGTTAGGTTTCTGAGAGACGTCTTCCCTCATGTAGAAAGTAGAAACTCTGGCGTAGAAAGCTTGCGAAACGCCCCTGGTGCGAGCGCTGGGTAGATGGGGTGGATGTTTACTCGCCATGTACTCGGCCTTGCTCTCCTGCTCGGCGAACGCCAGATTGCGCAGCTCCCAGGAGAGTCGGAACGCGGTGAGCACGGGGTCGTTGCTGGAGAGCGCGATCAGCGACGGACTGGCGAGCGCGCGGTACTCGTTGACGCGCGACATCGAGTGGCGCAGGGAGTCCTCGCGCGAGTCACGCAGACACTCGTCGCATCCGCATCTGGGGGGAGGGGGGCGATGCCGACCGGGGACCGGGGGTTAGAGGGTGCGTGCTGTCACGTGATTGGTCAGCTGGGCGTAGGTAATTAGTGCAAAAGTGCCCTTGCACTCTTGAATACAATTCAGGGTAATATCGGAGTGGATCTGCACTGCACCAATTGTCTGATAGCTTATCCACTGCTGGAAGATTAGCCAATAGTTTCTAAGCTGCGTAAGAGCCTTTTGTCTACCTCGAGGCATGTACTGGTCAGTTTTGTAATCTCTTTCCCAGCACCCAGGGGGTCGTTTTGAAGATGCAACATCACTAGGGCTCAATCTAGGGCGATGTGCCAATTGGAAATTGTGTCGGCACCTCGACGACTGAAATAATCTTCATGGCGCAGGATGCATTCTCATATTTCTCATCTATAGGTGGGCTTTACAACAAGGTACAGAGCATCTTGCGATTTTCATCCTCATTCTGTTATCTATAACGAAACGTATTGGGAACTTTTCCTCATGATTCAGTTTATTTTTAAAGGAAAATAATGTGATATTTAGATATCAAACCAATATCACATCCATGGAACGAGTGTGTTGCCTAGGCGTGCGCAGCTGTGCGGCCCTACAATTTATCGGAGTTTGGTATTTACAATAGGGCGTGTGGACCCCACTTGCGTAACGTACCACGCACCAGCGTACCATACGGAACCAGCACGGCGGGTCAATGACCTTGGGACTTGGTATGGGTTTGTTTGGACGCGTCGATGTAGTACTTGAGGGTTGGTTTTGATCCGTTTTGGGCTTCTTTCCAAGTCTCCCTGTCTATCAAGGTCGTTGGACGGCCGAAGATCCTCGGTTAGTTTCGATCGATCGTAGCAAATCAAACCCTATAACTACCCAGGAAGTACACAAAAATAATAAACTTTGTACCGAACTGCGATGGACTACCATGTAGGCATAAGTCAACTTGATTCACTGGGAGATCAATGGTTTGGGACTCAATGAACTTGCCATTGATTATCGTTTTTCATGTTAGCCTACACATACTCCCTAACCCATTACTCTATACTACATCCCAATGTTATTGTGACGTGGTTTTAATATTTACCCCAGAATTGAATGAATATTCTCGCACTAAAACGCGACTCGGGTATGTAGTTCAAATACTTCTTGCACAATTTCTTACGTTCTGATTGATGAGCATTGCGAGCGGAGCGAAATCCTCTGTCTGTTGTCCCCCTCCACTACACACATTACCTACCTACTCTATAGAATAGTTCCTATATAGTCTCGTTATTGCATCTTCTTATTGCAGGGGACCAATCCAGGATCCTATATAAATGAATTGTTTAGAGGTGCTGTAAATGGATATCTTCAGGACGAATTCATTTTCGTATGTAGGTAATGGGTAATATTTTGTAAATTACCTGCCAGTGCCCTCTGAATGGAATTGTTTCGATTTGCTCGCAAAGCAAATATGTCTCTAGATGGCTTAGAAGCCTAGGTATTTCTTTGACTCTGTCATTTTCCACAGCAGTAGGACCAAAGGGAAACATTTTCATGCAGAAGGCCCTGGTTGTGAACTGGGATATAAAATCAATGTGAGGTGTCGATGGCTGCCAAGCCACGTCACAAACCTTGCTTTCGCGGTCACCGACATAGAAAACGGTGTCCTTGTGACCATGATTTTGCCTCCCCCGGGCCGTATCTATCCAATTACCCTGCGCACGCATATGCACTGTGTTGTGTTGTCTACTCACTTGGAAACGTTCCAGAATAGGGGCAGCTGTTCTGTAGTCAACTCACTTGACGTCGTGAGGCATGGGCAGGGTGGCGCCGCGGTCGAGCAGGATCTTGAGGATCTCGTAGTTGTCCTTGTGCGCCGCCAGGATGAGCGGCGTGATGTCCGGCGTGAACGTGCCCGTGTTCCAGTCGACCTTCTCCCAGCTCTGGGGACAACACGAGGAGACACGCCACCGCGGTGTCAGGCAGCTCACGGCAAGGGGACACAGACAGCAGCGCCACCCAAGAGTCCAGGCTCGTGTACTCTGAGCCCAGAACGACGCAATGTCGCCGCGCTTGGTACAAGGACCCAGCTTGATACAAAATGCCATCAAATTGAATTTCCCTTTCCCTCAAAGCGACTATATCCTGCTCGTCAGTTGCTGCATCGTCTTCCGGTCTCAGCGACCATGGAGCGCATATTGGTACCTATAGGTACCAATGAACTACACCCAATAAAGCACCCAACAAAGCACACCGCGTGTACCTCCGACGCAGACCATTGAGATCGATGCGCTTCTGATCCTGTTAGCCGATGCCACCTACCTTCCAACCACTTGTGGGGCGTCAAACACGATTATAGGTATCGGTGACGTAGGACCAGCTGGCATCATTCGGCCCTGTCTTTGCGTATTGCTTCGCGAACTGATATGGGTTCGCTTACCTATTTCACATCACGGCATCGGACCATATATCCGATGAGTACACCCGTGATTCCAATTCTGTCTGTGAAAGCGCCTCCACAAAATATATTTAAGTACCTATAGGTACTAAATAAACTGATCTGGTTTAAACTGCCACTTACATTGTTTATAGTAGAAGTGTCCGCCATGGACACAAATGGTTCCATGAAGACGCCTATGTATAAGTCGCTGGCATTGCACGCCTCCCTTTGGGCCTTAGCATATTGCCGGCACCCTACTGACCAAACGCCCCCAGAGGATAACGTCGTACTACTCACGTAAGGCTCGCCCTCCTTGTGGATGAGCTCCTCGTGTTCGAGCAGCAGTTCGACGGCCTCGACGAACTCGGCGTCGATCGCGTGCAGCAAGGCGTCGCGCGTCTCGACGCCCATCACGACGAGCAGCTCGACCATCTCGAGCGCCTCGCCGTCGATGGCCAGTGTCAGCGCGCCGCGGCCCAGCGGGTCCAGACAGTTGATGTTCACGTGGCGTCGCTGGTGGGCGCGTTGAAGCGTCCTGCAACGGCCCGGGGAAGGCGCGGAGTGTTGAACGGAGCAATGGACTTTGGCGAGCCGAACCGTAGCAGGGTGTAGCAGGCCCGCTTAACTCTGCACGCTTGGAGCCTTGGGGTAATACGAATCAATCGTGTTTAACCTTTTAGTGGTATATATCTGTGGTTATATAAGGGCCATGTCATATGATATCTCTGTATAGAAACATTTCGGTATCTATACCTATTCTTTTAAACCTATAAATATGACGGTATTTCGTTTAAATAAGATAAAATTTCTGTATTGCGGTGCAAAACTTCACACCAAACGCTGGAAGGACGAGAAGATTCCCCCTGTTCGTGTATTTGGCTTTATCCAGAATTGGCGACGTCGGTTTTTGGTATATACAATCCACGTCTTGCTTTGATGATGATCTTAATGCAAGGGGATTAAAAAGATGAGATCACAAGAGCGACTAGGCAAAAACAGCCAGGTTTTTGCGGCATGAAGTGACACGACTGCGTCAAGGGCGTTTGGTGGGTTGGGTGAGGGGTAACTTCGGCCACCGACCTTCGCACGGTGGCGAGGTCCCCGCGCTCGACGGCCAGCAGATACTTCTTCTCGTCGAGCGTCAGCGGCTTGGGCAGGTTCGGCATCTCGATCGGCACCCGCGCCACCCCCGGCGCCTCGATCTCCAGCCCCACCTGCAACCCGTCGAACGACGTCACGACCGGAGCCGCTGCGACGCCGCCCCAGCTGCCGGCTCCAGAAGGAGAGAATACAACAAACCAGGCAGGGTGCACATCACTGGCGTCATGCCGGACCGCCCAAGCACCTTGGTCCTTGGTTCTGATCCCCGGTTTACCCTACTGCTCATAAGTCGCATTTTCATCTTGCTGTGCAGTCCTAGCATATCTCAGAGAAAAATGTTTGGATTTCATATAATCTGCGAAAGTTGAAGCTATTCCATTTCTGTATTTTGCCCGGGGAAGACTGGCTATTTCCTAATGGCTCAATTTCACCATGACTTCCCAGTGCCAGCAAGAGTTATCACGAAAAACTTATGTTGAAATGTCGACTCCTACTGCAGAGGCAGAGGCATTTGCAGGGTGTAAATAGTCAATTTCAAATCGACGCTGCCGCCTTCCCCGACGCTGACTCACCCCTCCCAAATCCTTCTTCTCGTCGCCCATGACGACGCGACGCGATCACTCGACTCCTCGGGTGACGGCGACGGCGACGACTCTGACGGCGCCCAGCTGAGTGGCTCGCGGCGTCCCGACGCCCTAGCCTCTTATAGGACGACGTCGCGATGCGATTAGCGGCGTCCGAGCTCAGCGTAATGCGGTTAGGAGTTCCTCGACGCGTCGTGAAGGGGGGGGGGGGGCGTCGTGGGGCTTCGGCCAAGGTGACCTGAAGGCGTCGCGACGCGTAAGTACGAGGTGCGCGCAAATGGAGATTTAGGGCGATGAACGCGTCACCCCGACTCGGCGAAGTGCTCCAAGTAATCCATGTTGTCGGAGGTTGGAAACCGAAGGGAGCGACCACAGAACAGAACACACAACTTGGAACGGGACTGGGATTGGGTCGAGTCCATTTCTGGTCGAGAAAGAATCGTGCAGTCCAACCTTCGGGGAAAGGAATTGGGAGCAAGTCAGACAATGGGCTGCTCAAATCACCTAATCCACCCGTTCTTATACTTCGCGTGCACTGGCAGCTAAAACACAATATGTCATGCCACGCCAACGACCCAGACGTTTATGTCACACTTCTTTCCGTCGCGATCTGCGGTGTTTTTGCAAAAACACCGCAGATCGCGACGGCGGTGAGCAATCCCCAAATCCTGCCCCTGTGTAGGACACTGCCGGCGACTCATGCGGGAAACTTTCTATAGCCAGGGCTTCCTTAGGGAAGTAGTTGACGGTGCCCGCGAGCCCGAGCGATGACCCCGTCAGTGGCGTCAGTGCTCCGTTTGCCAGGTCTTGAGAGCACCGTTAGGTCCGCGATTTGCTTTCGCTGCAGTTGGTGCACTCCACTGCGCATCGTGTCTCGCGCCGGCACTCGCCAAGCGATCGAGTTCAGTGACTGGGCGGTGCCTAGGCCATGCGGATGGAGTCCACGTGCTAACCTGTCATCCGGAGCGATCCAGACTGTGATAGCCGTTCCCTCGGGGTGATATCTGTGTTATAATCGTCTCTAGGTTTATTTTGTCAAATCCCTCTGCAATGCAAAGGTATCTGTCGGTTCGTAAGGACTCCAAGGATGGAATTTCTTTCTCACCAGTAAGTAGCACGTCATCTTAAGATACTCTAGATCAAGTTTGTAGGTCATCTCATCTTGATATTCTGCTGGCGGTTGCGGCGAAGCTGAATTTCACTCTCTTCACTTTTCCTTCTAGGATTATGGATCTTACAGGCGAAATGACGGTGGCTCCCGGTCCTGGAATTTTCGCGTCCGAGGACTCAACGGCCCGATGTGCCTTTGCGTCGCCGTGGTTATCGTCGTGTGCACTGTTTTCATGGCAGTTAGCGTATACAATTTGCAGCACATGCAATCAGAGCACATTTCCCAGCACGACGCTAACGCAAAGATGTCCCTAAAGGCGGCAGTCGGTGCTCAAAAGCCAGTCTTCATTGCTCAAGAAAAAGTTGTAAGAAATGACTATGAAAATGCTAAATTCCAAAAAATACGAAATGGGTAGATACCAATTGGCAAAAGATTAATGTTACTAACTTTGTTTTCAGTTCAATTCTGGCCATTTGAAACATGTGTTTGCGGTGTTCGATCGACTTGGGTACGAAAGGGGGGTCGATAGCGGTGAAGGAACGTGGGACGTGCTTTGGGCGCACGATTACCCGTTTCGAACGATGTTCAACCAGCTCAAAAATCTTAAACACCATCAAAAGGTAGTAGCAGCCAGAACCAAAAGGTGTTTCAAGCCCGGTTGATAGGAAAATGAGAACTACCAACATTAAATGTGACATTGACTTTTCTAGGTGAATCACTTTCCAGGTTCTGGTTATATAACAAACAAGGTCGAGCTGGCAACTTCAAACCTGGTGCACGTGCCGGCCGCTTTTAAAATACCTGTTGACACAGCTAAACTACTTGCACATGTGAGGAACACTTGTTATTTAAAAAAAATCAGAGCAAAGGATTTCACTGCAAATTAAACCAGTGTCGACAGCTGATGATTGATAAATCATTATTCATTACCGTGGATTTGTTCTTTGTTTACCTGTAGGCAAAGAAAAACCCGGAAATGATGTTTGTGCAAAAGAGTAACGAACACAGAGGCATCCGCATCAAGAAAGTCAAAGACTTGAACCTGAAGACCGAAGGCAGTTTTGTCCAAGAGTTCGTTAGCAATCCGCTTTTGGTCGACGGGCACAAATTCGACATCGGCATCTACACAATATTGACCTCTGTCGATCCGCTGCGGGCTTACATTTACAACGGCGATATCCTTTTTCGGTTAGTAAATAGCTGAAATTAAATTTGTGACAATATTTTGCCAAAAGAGTGATGCAGGTACTTTCTGGGACTCATTTGCAGTTTGCACAACTAGGTAGGTAGGTAGTTTATTTATATATATTTTTTCAGCTATTGCCCTGAAAAGTATTTTCCATTCAATCCTGACGTTGTTGATAAGTACGTTGTTGGTGACAATTATCTTCCCACTTGGAACGTCACTTCGCTGAAGAAATATTACGTGGATTTGAAGTTTTCAATGAAAGAATCATTTGATGCCCACGTAAGAAGCACAGGTACAAAGGGGACTTTTTCTATTCACACTTTTGCAATTAGGTCTCCTGCTAGCAATTTTGTAAATCGGATGCATTGCAAATTGCAGGAAAAGACCCCAGCAAGATCTGGAGGCAGGTTGACGAAGCGATCCGGCAAGTGCTGCTTCAGAAGGAGAAGCTGATTGTGCAAGCCACGTCTCGATACAGATCCAAGCGGAACTTCTTTGAAATGGTTCGCTTCGACTTTGTTGTTGATGAGGACCTGAACGTCTTCTTAATGGAGGTGAATGGGCCGTTTTGATTCTTTGCGCTGGTCTATGTTGTTTGGAATTATCACCTACGTTGACCCAAATTAGAACGGATTTGTGAGCAATGTGAATTTCTTCTCTAGGCAAATATGTCGCCAAACCTGTCGTCCGCTCATTTTCCTCCAAACAGACTTCTTTACGAGCAGCTGATTTTCAACACGCTAAGCCTCGTAGGAGTCGGCAGGAGAATTCACTCAAATTCACTGAAAACAAGGTAACTACTGATTTTAAAGCAAGGTGAGAGATATAAAAATAATATTTTGATCATTTTCTGCTTTCCCAATCACCCTTTGTGGGTATCATAACAATTGCCCAAGAACAAGTGGACTCGAAACGCTAACAATGCGTGTGTTTACTCGCCAGGTCGGAAGACGAGCGTAGCATGCAGGTCTCGGACAAGCACCTAACTGTGCTGCCGGAGGTGTGCGCCAGCGAGCGCTGCCAGCACAGCTGCATGCCGCCCGAGTGCCAGCTCTGCAACAACTGTCTGACGGCGTACACCAAGGAGTACCTCGCCGACGCCTACCTCGAGCACGTCAACAAGATGAGCTGCAAGAGAATAGTTCCGCCCATCATGGTAAGGCGCTCTTTTACGTTTGTTGTTGCCAAGAAATTTTAAATTTACCCACTTCAGCAATGCAGTCTGTCTACTGACAGGAAATAGCACCACAAAAATCATAGTAAATATTCAAAAGTAACAAAGAAACTGGTGCCATACCTATATGCTTATGACCCTCAATACGACCACTTTATTTTGAAAAGTACCAACCTAATTAACAGCTATTTGTAAAACTCATCAACATAGCTTACATTGCCGAAGAAATATTACCCCTTGCTTGCTGTTGCGTGGATGCATTGTCTCAAACATGGTATCCCCTGGTTTTCTCCAGGATTTTGAAGACGCCAAGAAGCCGTTGGAGCTCCCCGAGGACATGAGCCCTGAGAACCAGCTCATGTATCGCTGGTTCCAGGGCAAATGTCTGCAGGATCGCTCGTGGTGCAGTTGAATAGTGGATTTGGAGCGTTGCGCTTTCGCCTCACGTCTCGTCATCATCATCAGCCGCGGCCAAATTGACAGCTGATGACAATGCAATCATACAGGTTGTGACAGATCTAATGAAGTTACCATGCAAATTTCACTAGAGCATTCTGTTAGTCTTCACACAAGTATTTGGTTTTTGGTGCTGGTCACCAAATTCACAGAAGTGATTAAGGGAGAGATCTTTGCCAAGCTTTATCTCACAATTTCACACGCCCGATGCATCGCAAAATGAATTTTGGGCATGGAACGTAAAATAAAGCGCACAAATAAGTTTCCTTGTCTTCCATGATGCCATATAACACCATTATTCCTTGTATTTAATTTCTTTTGATTGGTTGAATGCCATGACAACTGAACAAAGACAGCTCAAAAACCCACAAAGATAAAGCCATCAAATGTATTGTTTTTTTTTTCTCTGCAAAGTTAAGATTTAATGTCTTCCTATTTAATCTGTTGTGTCCCAAACTTTGAGTGTGCAATTCGCATTTTTATTGTTATATGCCTGGTTTGCTCCGTTGCCAATTGCAATATGCGCTCTTCTCTTTTCCTCCATTTTGTGCAGTCCACTACATTTTACCAATTGACTTTTATTACTCAATGAAGAAATATAAATTGCAGCCTGATGTGGGAGATATTATGGCAGTCAGTAGGTGTAGTTTAAATAACAAACAAGTATAATTAAACCAAAACTTAAGAACTCTGTTTTCTGTTATCCAATATTGTGTTTTTCCCCCAATGCAGAGTTCTCTACAGAATTCTAGAATTCCTACCAACACTACTGGGTTCTTTCCATGCACTAAAATTCACAACTTCTGAGATATGCATCCCTCGAAGAATTCCACAAATTG
Source organism: Nemoura dubitans (assembly GCA_921293005.1). NCBI lineage: Eukaryota > Metazoa > Arthropoda > Insecta > Plecoptera > Nemouridae > Nemoura > Nemoura dubitans. Next base: position 69,476,540 of record OV121074.1, read on the forward strand.
CACAACTCCTCCCATTAGTTGTCGTTGGTCACCGTCGTCAATCCTAATCAAACAGCCATAACATCGCCGAAACCAAGTTCCCCACGTTTGTGCACAGGTATTCTCTCCTCCAGTGAAAGAAATAGGTAGGTACCATTATATCAAGCAATGCAGAAGTCTTTATTTTCACTTGTTTCTCAATATCTGTAAAAACAAGTCATGAGATTCCCATGGACATTTGAAACACATCACCGACCTGAGAAAGGGAAAGGTAATCTGGGCCTGACCTCCGAATAGTATGGATCCATAATTCCAAATTTTAACGATTTTACATGCTGAAACAGGAATGTAGCAATTTAGAACAATATGTCAATACATAGCAAAAGCACCAAATTGGTTTTCTAGCTTTGTTGGGGTATGACTGACTCCACCGCTAGTTGCCTACTACAAATCTCAACTCAAAATGGTATGGTGTGAACTTTTGTAAAATGTTAGACAACTGCACTTTGGTTACCTTGTATTCACAGAAGATCCAAACTTCCAAGAATAACAAGAATGGGTGTAGAAGAAGGTTGGGAATTTAAATCTTGCATCGCCAATTTCCGTTCAACTCGAGGATTGTTTTGATAGGTATTAGGTACCTACTTGAAATTTGAAATTTCTTTCATACAAACAACTTCAGGTCATCCCCTAATAGGCATCCCCGAGTAGGTCAGTCCAGCAACAGCTCCGATATAGGGATAAAGGCAGAGGCACCGGAACTGGGATCAATGGCTGAAGCAGATCAGTTCCGCAAGTGATTATGTAACTCTGACTTAGCCGGTCTTGGTTCCAACTGCTAAAAAAGCATTTAATTGCTAAGCAAGAAACGTCGACAGATTTGCGGCTGGCCCTTTTTGGGGCTGACCATTTCATTGCGCGGGGTTCTAAGGTCAACCGCGTTTGAGGGAACGGGAACAGGAAAAGGGAGCTGACAGAGGCAGACAGAAGACTTTGCGTTGAGTGAGACAGCGTTGGTTTTATCGTGATGTTCTGGCAGGCCCTAGGGCCGACAGCGCTCGAGGAAGCGCGGGTAGAGACACACTTCGCGGATGTGGTAGCGGTTGAGCAGCCAGCACAGGAAGCGTTCCAGTCCCAGGCCGTAGCCGCCGTGCGGACACGTCCCGTACTTGCGCTGTCGGACAAACGGACGACGTGAGATCGCGCGCTCGGCAAAGTTATTGACAACTGGGCGCTGCCCGTGTCCAATATCTTTTGGGTCTAGATATTGGCCACAGCCCTGCACTGTCAATGCATTTTCCAAACACTTTCATTGACGGGACCAGGTAAGTAGCAACTACAACTGAGCACAAAGATCTAGATCTGGGCATGGCAATAATTATGTAACTTTTACATGTCTGTATCTAGATATCAAGGTCATTATTCATTATCAATTAGTAACAGATCAGTACCTATCTAGGGACATTTTAATGTTATTTAGCTGAGACGACAAACCGTATTTGTGGATCGGTATATGGTGCCACTTTGTCGCTTGAAGAAAGAACTGCATTTGGTTTAGTTACCACTTGCAGCAGCAGAGTAATCAATTTAAAAACGTTGGCCACCAAAGGTGCTATGCTGCCTCATTCAATTGGCATCCATTACATTGTGGAGGACCACGAAGTACAGTTTTACAAAGTACACAAGCAAGAAGTTTTGTACTTACTTCAACATCATACAACCTAAGAATTGAGCAGAATAAGGTTTGTGCTGCTAGTTTTGAAACTTTTGGCAGCCCACGCTTTGAGCGTACACAAAAGCCTCGTGGCCTCCTGCTTTGAGCCTTTGGCCCAGCTCTGGCCGACACCCACGCCCGCCCACTGACCTGGTCCGTGTACCAGTAGTACGGCGTGGGATCGATGCCCTCGCGCTTGTAGCCGGCCAGCAAGTCAGCGAGGTCGTGCATGCGCATGGACCCGCCGACGATCTCGCCGACGCCCGGCAGCAGCACGTCCACCGACTCGGTCAGATTGCCGTCCTCCGCGCACGGCTGCATGTAGAACGACTTGATGGCCGCCGGGAAGCGGCACAGCATGATCGGCTCGTTGATGGCGTCCGTCATGCGGCGCTCGGGAGCCTCGGGGATGTCCTGCAAGCGTTCAGAGTTCCGAGTGCGTGGATTAGTCCTGCGGCCCGCGCTGGGAACTGGACAGTCGTCAGGAGCATCAGGGTAGTTGTCGTCAGGAGCATCAGGGTAGTTATCTTCTGGCCAATCAGTTTGCTACGAGTATAACTGTTTTAGGATGGTTATAGAAAGATGGCAAATACCTCTGGCAGTTTGGCACTACATAAAAACTGATAAAGATAAGACCTATTTGGAGACAAATTATTTGAAATGATAATGATAAAATGAATCAGTTAATGGAACGACTGGAAAACGGGGACATTTAGGCATTGCGGGTGGAGTCTCTTGAGACATCGGGACAGGCACCTTCAAATCAGAGCTGTCCTGGGAAAACCGGCACGTCTGGTCACCCTAGCGTCAGCTGATAAATAGGCGCAGGAAACGTAATGCAATGTTATAGAAAATAATAAGTTAGCCCTCCCCGTCAGAGCACTGAACGCCGACGGAAGGGATGCGGGTACGCACCTCCCCGAACTCGTAGAACGAGCCGTCGTCCTTGGTGATGTTGTTGTCGCGGAGGTACTTGATGGCGGCGCTGTAGTCCATGCGCCTGAACGGCCGCTTGGGCGCTTTGAAGTCCTGCAGGCGACAAACGAACAAACAAACTGAGAGTTTGGATGGTTTTTGAAATGTAGTAAAAATTATTTTCGATTATTTTTTTGGAATTGACAGGATTGTTAGAATTTAGGTAGTCTAGATTTTTAACAATAATATGGTTCTTTAGTTCACGTTTTTAACGTCTGTCGAGCTATCACCCTTGACAAAGTAGAAACGTCAGGAAACCAGTGAGACTGTTATTACGCATTCAAAACTAAATTTGAAATTGTTTTTTTCAAAACTAGTGCTAAAGATAGGACATAGTAGACATGGGGATGACCCAACATGATTTGCCAAAAATACCCACTCTCACTACCAGCCCCGTCAAGACACTGGCTACTGATACCACACCTGGATAGAGACCATGTCAGGTTTTTGCTAGAAATATTGGTTGTGAGCAGTAATACCAAGCCGTAGACTTTCTAAGTAGTGCCTTGACTTTATAGCTACCTACACAACAGGTCAATGTGGAAAAGCACTGGATTTTATTTGGCACGCTTTCAAATGTCCATTGCAAGGAGACTGCCAAACTTAATAAAGAAATACACAAATGAAAACACAATCTAGGAGATACATAGGAATTAACCTAAACTTTAAACTCATGTCTACATTTTTCTAACCTTGGTTTCAAAAACTATTTGAAAAAGACGTTGGGAAAACAGAGACGTTCACCACTCAGTGTGGAGTTATTTTTCTCCCCGTCTTCGACCGAGCCTTAACTCACGGGATTGAGTTGCATCACGAGGTCGGCAGCCGGCGAGGCCAGCACTCGGTCCACGACGTCGCACACGAGGTCCTCGAGCCGCTCCAGCAGGTTGTCGAACGTGAGGAAGGCAAACTCGGCCTCGACGTGCGTGTACTCGGCCAGATGGCGGCGCGTGCGCGACTGCTCCGCGCGGTACGACTGCGCCACGCAGAACACGTCCCCGAGCGCAGGCAGACACGTCTCCAGGTAGAGCTGCGAGCTTTGCGTCAGGTACGCTTGCTCCCTGCAACGGCGGGGCGCTCGGTTTCAATCAGCGGGCAAATCTTATTACAAAATGCATTGCATTTCCTACAGTTCTCCATTTGCTATTATTTTGGAGCCACAGGCAAAAACTTTGCTGCTTTAAGAAAATAGCTTGTCCAAATTTATGTATAAGGAAAAAATATCAAAAGTTAAGTATTGACTGTGGGCCAGAGTCTACTGTCTGTTGCCTAGATAGTAGTCTAGTAGTCAGCAGTCTGTTGCCTGTCTGCTGACAGGAACATGTTGTTACAGCCTAGATGCAGGAACTGTTGTAATGAATCGGATGAAATTGTTAAGTCTCTGTGTCTCTGGCCTTGGATTCTTCCAAATCAGTTCAGTGGGTACATAAACAATGTCCAGTGGAACCAAGGAAAATTAATTCTGCTTTAAGCTTGGCTTTTGACCATAAAAAGGTTGTAAAAGAAAGCACATGTACAAATGATGCAAATCAGAATCCTTTGATATAAATAATCTTTGGTAGATCCCTTTGCGCCTTGCCAGCCTAACCTAACCATTCCGAGAGTTTCCCGATCTGCGGCTTGTCCGAACCAGTGCGGAGGCCAAACTCGGATTGGCGCTCACCCGAAGTAGTCGAGCTTGAAGAGCGTGGAGCCGCCCTCGACCTGCGTCTGCACGAGCGTGGGCGGCGTCACCTCGACGTAGCCGCGGCTGGCGTAGTGGTCGCGGAACGCCTGCAGCACGACGTGGCGCAGTCGCAGGACCAGCGAGGTCTGAAACGGAAAACACACGTCACGGCTCGCTGTCACCGGCTTGATGCTCAATTGAAGCGTGAGTGAACTCTGGTTTCTTTAGGCTAAAAGTTCAGCTAGAAATTTGTTAGTGAATATAAAAATAAAGTAAATGGAAGAGGCTCACGTTTTCTCCGCGGATCATGATGTGCCGGTTGTCGAGCTGTACTTCGGGCAGTGCTTCCTCGTTGAGAATGCTGTCTGCACCGCCGGGAGGAGCCAGACCAACCAAACGCCAGAAGTCTACTTGCAGCTCATGCCCACCCGGAGCAGTCTTTCCTTCTGGAACCTGAGGAGCCGGAGAGGGTGGTCAAGTTCTAAGATACACTGCGCAACATAATAAACCCAACCAATCAAAGCTGTTTGTGTTAGCTTTGCAATGAGAGGACATACCGCTTTTAGCGTGCCGTACAATTGCACAGACGACTCGGTTGATAGCAACAATGCGTCCTCGGTTTGACAAAGCAGGTCGTTGAGCACGCACTGGAGGAAGCCGGTCCCATCTCGCAAAGTGATGAACATCAGAGCCTTGCCTGCAAAATTAAGCGTGTTATTTGTTGTGCCAGGCAGTTCCATTCTAAGTATTCTTGTAGCAGTATGAAGTGATTGAAAGCTATGCATACCCTGCCGTCTCAGCCGATGAACCCACCCGAAGATAGCAACTCGCTTGTCTCTGTTCTCAGCTCCAGCACGAATCTTGATCTCGGTTGCTTTGGTCAGTGCAGGGTCCTCAACGATTGTCACCTTCCTTGCCTCCTCCATGTTGCGAGCCCGCTTTTCGGCATCTTCCCCCTCCTTTTTAGCCTTGTCGGCTCCTTTCTGAACCTCGCGAGCCCAGATTTTCTGAACCTTCTTCAGTTGCGACTTGGCTGCAGGCTCAAACTCGGAACCTCCCTCCGTGGACTGCAGAAAAATCAATAAATACAGGATACAATTAGTAAAATAACACTCTATTTCAATTTTTTCCAAATAATGATACCTAGTATCTTGCCTTTACCTTTGAATCAACATAAATCACGGGGAAAGGCTCCTTGCCGGCTAGTCTCATCGCCTGTAGCACACTTTTCACTGGTTTATCCTGTGTCCCATTGCCCGATTCATCGTTTCCTCGCTTCTCTGAAGAGTAAAGTTCACCTGGCAACAAGAAGAGAGTTAAAAACTTTAATGATTGTATCAGCTGTCACCGCTCGAAAGTAATGAAGCCAGGATTTACTTACTGATGGAAAGTTTCTCCATTTCTGGGCCTGGCATCTTGTGTCTCCGTCCGGCAGAACGACACGTAGATTTACCGAGATGTTATCTGTCAGATTGATAAAAATCGTATGGGTGATCCCTGGGTGATCCCATGAATTAAACTGATGCAATTTATAACCTCTATTGTGATGTGAGGTATGAAACGAATACCAAAGAACTATAGTACGACGGATTAACGCAAACCACAAGATAATAAGAGGTCCATTTCCCTCGAACTTGTTATTGATCCAATTGATTCAGTTTATATATAATAAATGAAATGCTCTTACCTCAAATTTCGGATCCTGGCACGCTCCCGGAAACGCAGTGCGGACCTGGCAAGTGTCAACAGCTGATATCGATAACAGCGTTGCCAAACTAGGACAAAGCAGTGCGCAAAGTCGTGCACGTCGTGCAGTCCACTAAACTCCCAAAGTCCTCCCAGTAGTCCCAGTTAAAGAGAAAGTAAATCACATCACATACATAATATTATCTCATCTCAATCCACGTGCTCATTACTACAACATCCTATTACCAAAATATTTAGGTAGGTAGTACCTACCTGTTGAACATATCATTGCCACGGCAATGATCCTAGGATCATTTTGAATGATCCTAAATAGGAATGAATAGGAGCCAGACACACAGCACATGGAGCAGCATGCTCTACAAATCACAAACCAAAACACGAAATTTAAATAAAAACTGTATTCAATATAAATTGAAAATTCTCATTCATATCCCAACAGGATCTTACAGTTCCCCGCTAATCACCAATTCCTTAAAGTGTTTGTCAAGTGATTTGCAAAGACCGAGGGGTCATTAGATCACAAGTACATGAGCATCTCTTCGTCATCCACGTCTTCCTCCTCCATATCCATTCTGATAGTTTCCTCGGTCTCGGCTTCCTCCTCCTCTTTTTGCTCCTCCTCAGCGTGCCAGCTTGTCTTGAACTTGCCCAGGTTCAGCAGGTACTGGATCGAATACTTGTTGTAGTTGCAGCTGCAAATCGGGAGGCTCAAATCAGAAGTTGAATCATACTACTACATCATACATCATTACTATCATACTACATACTACATAATGATTTCTTGCCCAAATGTCACCACCTCATACGTCATTTGGTTGAGTGAGTTCGCTTCAACTTTATGGAACACTTCCTTACAAAATGTCTTAAGGACAACTGACGATATGCCAAACATACCAGAACAGAACTATATTTAATACCTTGATCCTCATCCATAAATTTTCTCTTTACAAAAAGATACAAAAACTCTTCTTGGTCAATGTTACCAATGGCAAAATTGGACTCTCGGATCTTCACGTCAAGAGAAAAGTTACAGTAACAGATATTACACATCAAACTTTATTAATGATTTATTATAAAAATAAAGAAATATGACAAAAATAATTGTCAAGAGATGAAAAAGAAAGCGCAGGAATTCGTGAATTCCCGTGGCACCCGAGCCCCACCCTCGATTCAACGTACATCTGCGACAGACTCTCTTGCTTCTCCGTCATGTTCTTCTGGAGGTTGAGCAGCGCGGGCATGAGGTCAGCGCCGGCGGTCCCGCCCGGACAAAGCGCGGCGCCGTGCGTCACCAGCAGCCAGCGCGCCCAGCGCACGTACAGGTCGACGTGCCGCGTGCGCTCCAGCGCCGACGCCACGAAACGCAGCGCGCGAGACACGTACGGCAGCGGCAGCGTGCTCACCGTCAGCTCCACTGCACACGGACAACGAACCGTGTTACACTTTTTACAGACTCATGTCTGCTTTGTCCTAACCGTTTCAATCAGAAATAGACACATTCTTCTTGGGCCAGCTGTGAATGCCAGGTGAATGCAATGGGGACAGAGTAAGAAAGAGATGTGATTTGCCAGAGGGTTAAGCGGATGCCACAAGATAAAACGGTGTCGACGTTAGACAGCGCCACGTGAGAGTTTTACCAATAAGAGCGCTGTACCTGTGGCAAAGGCTATGGGAATGGCTAAAGAAGGTGGTGCAAGAAATCACATCGAATTCAAATGTTTCACTTAAATGCCTTTTTGCCTCAGCTCAGATTGTTAAAAATGTTCACTACCTACAAATACAATATAACTACAACCTACTTAATTAGCAGCTTTCACTTTTAACTCTAACTTCAGTATTCAAATGTCTCACGCTCTTTCACACTCGAATATAAACTCCTACTAAAGAGCCCAGGTTTCAGTATCCTTACCCGCAGGGAAATTCTAAGGTCATCTAGTCACATTCGTACGCTGGGAAAGCAACCGAGCGCGGACTCACCTTCCGCCAGCGGTATCGACTCAAACACTTCCAGCGTGACGTTGGCTTCGCCGAGTCGGACGGCCGACGCCAGCGCCAGCGTGTTCTCGCTGCGCTTGAGCGCCTCGCGGATCGAGTCGGGCGTGACCGCCATGTCCAGCTGGAACGGGTCGAACCACAGCGCGGCGTCCAGCGAGTAGATCAGCAGACCCTCGGTGGTGGCGGCGCCAAACGCGTGACCTGAGCGGACGGACAAGGGTCATCATGATACAGCCGATGCATGTCAACGCTGTCAAGCCATGGGCTGAATTCGTTAGATTCTCAAGCGCAGGGTGCATTGCAAATCCGCCTCACTGAGCGTTTCGGGCTCCGGCGGGCCCAGCTCACGGGCTTGAGAGCCTGCTTAAAGGGTAATGTGTACCTACTGGCTATTAGGATAGATGGCAGCACCACACTAGTGACGATTTAATCATTTAATCACGGACAGTGTAAATAAATTCAAAACTCAAATTCATATTCTAAAAGTGTAATTGTACTTAGATGACATTTAGATGTAAAACTTTGTAACCGAGTATAACATGACTCAAAACAAATGAATAAATAAATATATATGTGGCTTGTAGCCATTTAACCATGTAACCTGGCCACATGGTTTCATGTTAGCAGAGGTGGCGGTGCATTTTATTCGAAACATGATAGCATTGCAAGAAAAATGGTCACAATGTCATCCGTGACACGGTATAACGGTTGAGTTGGGAGTTGTAGTGGGAATTCCGAGCAGATTTTCTGGCAAGGGATCTAAGACGAGATGAACTTCGCCCTTCATTTAATTTAGCCCCAGCAACTGCATACCAATAATTCTACATGTAAGTATTTACTATCTTTCTGCAACTCAATTTTACACAATGCTTTTGATATAAGCACACATTGTGACTGAAGAGAAGTATGATATGGAAATGGGACAAGTCCAAGTGTTGTTCCTTGTGATGAATGTCAGCGTGAAAAGACGCCATCGCCGTTGGTGGCGACGACCGCTCACCGGTGGGCGAGAACTGCAGCGAGAAGACGCGCACTTCGGGCGGCGTGGAGCGCGAAGCGGCGTCCCCCTTCCGCGAGCCCGGCATCTTGAGTTCGTCGGCGCGCGAACGCTCGTCCCACAGCTCGGCGTTGCCCCACTGCGTTATCATCCGCCGGTTGACCCAGTCCTGCCGGCGCAACATTCGTGCACTTCGTTAGCCAAATGGCGTTACGGTCAACACGAAAGGACATCGGTCCGACTCTGACTTGGAGACACCATAATAAGCACTTTCATCAAACAATTACATAGTATATCAACATCTTTAATTATATTGAACATAATCAACACAGTCATTAAACCAAGTACAAAAACAGAAGTGCTCTCTTGATTGTATTCTGACTTATTGTAGCTATAACCTTATAGGCGAGGAGATTGGCCCTCTCACAAGATTTGGCAAAGCTAACATTAAAATGGTAGGGATCGTATGGATGACATGGGGAGCTTCACCTATGTTTCTATCTCATTACGAGCGGCAATGACACCGGCAAACCGCGAATAGAAGAGGCCTGGCACACTCACGTCCACCCCGTCAAGCGAGCGGTTCTGCGTGATCTGTATCTTGCGCACGAGCAGGCACTCGGCGGTGCTGTAGATGCAGACGTTCTTGGACGACCCGCCGCAGAGGATGGTGCGGCCGTCGGGCGCGTAGCACAGCGTCGTGAACGCCCTGCACACGCACGCCACGAACGGGGTTAGAATAGACCCTGGCCTGCATTCACCTGTAGGTACTTGCAGCTGCATTACCTCCTACGATCCTATTCAATCACTCAGTCATCTTCTATGCGGCATATGGTTGCCATCTATAAGAGGGAAATGGTAGGGAGAAAGATGAACTTGTCGTAGCATTACCTCCGATGACTCTATTCGATTACTCTGTCATTAGCTTTGGACATTTTAGACGTGATGATGGATGCCATCAATAAAGAGTGAGATGACAGGTACAAAGAGAAATATAAAGCAGGATAGCAATTGTGTAAAAATATATCAAACAGATAGCTAAGATAGCTAAAAAGTGCCAGTCTATTTCAATCTGACAAGCTACCTAATAAGTAATAACTAATAAGTAATAACATCGCTAACTCATCGATAACTTCACACAATCTCTGCCCAGTACACACATGCACTCAAATGTCAAGCCGTGCCGTCACTTCCCGACGGTCTGTGTGCCGACGCCGGTAACTTACTTTCCATGGAGGTTCTTTTTGGCCGATATCAGGTCGGAGCGGAGGACCCCGGCCCCCAAGTCTTTGCGTCCCTCAATCGAGCCGACCTGCCAACGCCAAACATGGAGACGTGGATCAGCACACAGTCAGCATTAGACAAGCAACGTCCAGGCCAGTAGACGGGACTTGCTAACAACCGCGGTCTACAGAGGTACTTTTGAAATGCACTTTTCAGTGTGCATCTTGATTCTTGAAGGCATGCCTTGAAATTTAATGTATCTGCCCAAGAGCGTGGAAGATGCATTGTTCCTCTTCATCTGAATTCAAAATAGAGGAAAGTGCAGTTACCAGTTACGCCCAGTTTAACTGAAATTGCGTTCAAGCTATGATATAAAAAATTCGCTCTAAACTGTACATGATTCGACATCATGACGTTTCATCAAGTCTTTGTGAGTTTTTAAGTAAGTCTTCGGTTTTGCTGCTTAGTTAATGTTTAATGATATAACCTTCTTATTAAGATGGTAGTGAAACGCAATTATAGTTTGGAAGGATAGAGGGAGGCTGGCAAAATGTGCAACCGAACTGGGATACGCTCCCAGGACCTACAGATCACCAATCAGTTGATCCACCAACTGGGCTATTTGGGCACGCATTCCCAAACATCGCCAGGTGGGATAAGGCGATCTTTGAGGGATCTCCGACGGCGAATGTCCCTATCAATTATTGATACCCTATCTTCAAACGTTTGTGCCAGTCACCTGCTCTGAAGTCTTGACGTCGAAGAACGTGATCTCCCCGTTGAGCGTGCTGACCGCGACGACAGCGCCGTCGGGCCTGAACGCCACCGCGAGGCCGAGCGCCGGCAGCTTGAACGGTTCGCCGTGCGAGCCGACGTCGACCGCGTCCCACATGCGCATCGTGCCGTCCCACGAGATGCTCGCCATGGCGCTGCTCGTCAGGCACGGCGAGAACGCAAGCCCCGAGACCGGGCCCTCGTGGCCATTGATGATCTGCGCGGACAAGTCGGCGTTTCGGCGCGGCACGATACCACAGACATAAGGTTACCCAGATCTTCTGCCATTCCTAGCCACGGCTACGGCACAAATTTGATGCTAGTAATTTCGCCAACAAAAGCTTGGGTGCGTTGCCTGTTTTAACATCATCTACCAGGCCATGGCACAAGGTCAATTACAATCAAGGGACCCAATGTTCCACAGGTGGTTACAGTTACCATGGTTACAGTTGATATAACAACAAACACTGGCTTCATCCCTTGACTGCCGGAAAAACTATTATCGCGGGCGGAGGTATTTCGCGTAGCTGCTTTGGTATGGGAGTGGCAAATCTGGGTAACCTTCTATCTGGTATGACTCGATACGTGCAATGAAGATACAGGTACCTACATTAATTTGATTGAAATTTGTTTGGATATTGCATACAGTCCAACAGACAGAAAGACGCAGGAAAGCTCAGAGAGACACGCCGAGAACAAGCGAGGCTGTCGCGTCTCACCTCTACAAGCTTCCCGAGTTTCATCGACCAGAGATAGATGTCGAAGACGTCTTGGCAGCCGGCCGCTACGAACTCGTTGCTGCTGTCGAGCGCCACGCACGAGAACTGCACCGGCTGCGGTGACGCCAGTGTGCGGAAGTTGCGGTACCTGTCGCCACAGATTGAACGGTTACGCAGGTATTCTACCTTACCTGGGGACGGCAACGGCAGAATGTTGAACTACGCCGACGAGCACTGGGGTGCGTTGGCAACCTGTTCTAACATCATTCACCAGGCCATGGCGCAAAGTCAATTACAATCAAGGGACCCAATCGTCCCTTACACTTGATTTGTATCAAATGGAGCTTGACCCAAGAATTAATTTGAGTTTACAATCGCATTGGCTTCTAACCGGTGCTGTTAACATTGGCTCCTATATATATGAACTACCTTCAAGGCTGTGAGAAACATTAACCATAATAATTTATACTGTATGGGCCCATTTTATTTTCATGTTTCAAGATTGGATAGAGTTTCTGTAACTTGTGAGTTATGGAACTTGTATACTAGCAAAGTTTGTGTGAAATAAAAACACAAGAAAAAGAGTGTTAGAATTTACACATGAACCAAGTAATAATGCTCGTAAAGCAATTCAGACAGAGGGACAGAAAGGATCAGAGCACAGCGGACCAAGAAACTCTCTCGGAGACACCGAGGCTCGAGTGTACGAAGGACCGAAGGGTCACCTCGTGAGATCGAAAGCGCGGATGGTGCCGTCCAGCGAAGCCGACACGATGAACTTGCGGTTGTTGCTGAAGACGACGCCGACGATGGCCGAGGTGTGCTCGCTGAACGTGACGAAGCAGAAGCCGGTGCTCGTGTTCCACAGCTTGACCTTGCCGTCCTCGCCGCCCGTCACCACAAACTGCCCGTCGCCGGAGTACGCGATGCAGCTGTGAGGCAAACAAGCGCACGTCCAATCACGTGCAGTTCAACGTTACCCTCCGATTTATATTGTGCATGTTCTCGGTGATGTATAACACATTCGTGAGAACTTTCCTCCCTGCTTTGTAAGATGCCAAACAAGCAGGTGCTCAATACATTTGCACAATAATTGAGGCCTTTGATTCAAGGCTTGCTGTGTTGAGTGGTTTTTGGTCCTGAACAAGACCTTTGCTTGAGTCAATGGTTTGTATGCAATGTCCAGTCATCTTCAATCCTTGTTAGGACAAAAACCACTCAATGCATAGCAAAGCCAACAACAGGTAGCTCTGGACCTCTTTGTCTTACCCATTGCATGAATGGAAATACCCCTCCAATTTTTCCACAGCTCATTTCTTCTTCTCCCAGTAAATTGTAATACATATGAGAACACTCTTAATTATCATAAAAGCGTAAGTAATCAAATAATTTCCTGATACTAAATGGTATAACTAAATGAAAAATGCACTTGCAAGCTAAGTTGCAACATTTGCACAATCAATTCTGTATGTTATCGAAATTCAGCAAATGAAGAAAAATTTATGGCTGCGACATAAAAAATATTCAAGTGCAAGCCACAGTTTGGTATCCTCCTCCAACGACATATAGCTGGTAGCATCGCAAGGGTCGACTTATGCCTAATCTGACCTATCAGTTTCATGTTGTCTCGCGTACTTGTTCTTGACAAACGACGTCACAAGTACTGTCCGAATCGCAAAGCCACCGAGACCAAGACCGCATGGCAGAGCGAGTACGCGAGACTTGGACGATGCAGTCTCGCAGACTTGGTCTCGGTGACTTGCCTGTTATCAAATGGCGGTCGGAACCGTGATTATGTCAGGTAGCAGAAGTTATCTGTACGTATATGAAACATTGAAGTCACCAAGACCAAGTAGGCAAGACCAAGACAACAAGTGAGACCGAATAAATTCAGACACGTCCTAAGCGACAGACAAGATGGGTCGAGACGGAAGGTCGATTGCGTGGCACCCACCTCATGCTGGCCGTGTGTCCTTGCTGCTTCATCACGTACGTCTCGCTCTGCCATTCCCACACGAGCAGCTGGCCGCGCTCCGAGGAAGCCAGCGCGATCCAATCGCACGTGTCGTTCAACGCGATCGCCGTCACCTGCGCAAAACCTCGCCGCTTGTTACCAACCGTCTTTAAACAGGCACCGATCACACGGTCTATGCGGCGGGAGTTTAACGGCAACGAAATCGTTTTGCAAATTCCCATCCCCTCATTGATATTGTCAAAATCGTCACTTTGAGAAGATGTTGCGTGTGTACACTCGCTAAAAAAAAATCTTCTATTTCATCCCTTTGCTAAATTTAGCTTCCTAGGAGGAAATATACAGTGGCCATTTTGTTCATTTTAGTTTTTATGCAAAACCAAAAATGACATTGAGAATAAAATTGCTTAACACACAGGTTTTGGCATTGCCCGATCCTAAAATACACCCTAACTATTAATATTAATTTATGTCCTTCAATCACTTTTCAATGTCACCTTTCCTTCACTTATGAAGTCTGTTCAATGAGCTCCGAAGTCGAGCCGTTTCCTTCACCTCGTAAGGTATACACTTTCCAGGCCACACCTTTCGTCGGATCGCGACGAAACCTATATTTTCGGAATCTTCAAACTTCGGACAACCAATTGAACCATTTTCATTTCGCAAGATTCAATCGTTAATTACTTACAATAGATTTAAAATAACAATGTTTAGCCGGTATATTGAAAGATATACGTAAGGGTAAATTCCAGCTAAGAATTTACCTCTTACCGTATACACTTTCCAGGCCACACCCGTTATCCGATCGCAACGAAACAAATATCTACGGAATCCTCACACTTTGGACAACCAATTGAATATTTCAGAACCTCGAAATATCTCTTGGAAATCCATAAAAAGTTGAATTCAATTAACCTCAACAACCATCAATGAATGGCCTTCATCAGAAGCCAAACCCCAGACATGCCACACCGCCCAAAGCGTACCGGCTGATCGGAGAAGTTGAGCGAGTGAATGAGGTTGCAGTCGGGCATCTCGACGACGAGGAAGGTGCCGACGTCGAAGCCGACGACGAGGATCCGCTGCTGGCTGTGGTACGCCGCGGCGGTGGTGCGCGGCATGTCTTGGTTCGCCTCGCGCGCCACCAGGCGGCTCACTTTGTTCTTGCTCGCGCGCACGTAGCGCAGCTTGTCTTTCGGCCCGGTCGCCTCGTCGTCGCTGTCTGAAGCCGCGGAGAAACACGGTTCAGGCGACGGTTTCGCACCGGTGTCGTCTGGCCTTTCTGTTTACGGCATTGCTTGACAACATCATACGAGTCCAATTGAATGCAGGTAGTCTGCTTCACTGGTCATTTAACTTTCCCAACAAAAACAAGTACCTTCATACAGAATGAAACAATATGAAAAACAAGGTTTTTGATCAAATAAAATAAAAAATCTGTTCGCAGCCAGATCGAAAGGCAGCGCACGCATGGAGCCTAGGTCGACATACCCGGACCGTCAAAGGGGGGTCGACATACCCGGACCGTCAAAGGGGGGTCGACATACCCAGACCGTCAAAGGGGGGTCGACATACCCGAACCGTCAAAGGGGGGTCGACATACCCGAACCGTCAAAGGGGGGTCGACGTACCCGAACCGTCAAAGGGGGGTCGACGTACCTGGCCCGTCGAGGGGGGCATCGGTGGAGGCGGTGGTGGGTTGCCCGCGGACGGGACGGACGTCATCCTCGGCGTCGCTGTCGGTGGCCGTGCGCGACTTCTTGGCGGGCGGCGGGTCTTTGGGGCGCAGCTGGTCGGGAGTCAAGCTGCACTCCCAGCGGTAGACCTGCGCCAACGCGGACAACCCTTAGCGGGCGCAAGCACACGGGCAGGTTTCTCCGGAACTGGCCGTACATCCTGCTCTTTACGGGATTTTATAGTTCTTTCCAAAGATTGTTTTGCAGCCAGAGGTGCAAACCGTGTTGTCCACCAAAACAGCAAACTTAAACTTGCGTCACTGTACCGCGTTTGGCACGTTTTCTTGTTTCTTTGAAACAAATAACACTGGTGGTATTTGTAGTGTGAGACTTTTAAAGAAATATGCCAGCAAAAAAATAATTTTTAGAGTGTCAAATCACGACAGATTTAATTTAATTTTGATGCCCCCTGGCTAAATATTAACTTTTGTCAAGCTTGTGATAGGTTCCAAGGTCGTACAGCGACACTCGTTTGAAATTTATCTTATCCTGCCCAGACTAGATACTGGGATTATTATTATTACACCAAGCGCCAGTTCACCCCTCCTCTGCACCAACTATCTGCTGTCTTTCTACTTTCTACCACGTTAGTTAATCAAATACCTTCTCTATTGAACAAGACCAAGGTCGAAACGTCAACGTCTCAGTTATTCTTGAGACTTCTGGTCCCACTGAGCCCAGCTAGCACGTAAAATATCTCCACTTTCTCCCCAATATAAATAAACCATTCCCCATGAACTGTTGACCAAACTTGAATCGTGCAGGAAACGGCAAACATTGCAATTAGCAACGTACAATCCCGGAGACGTCGACGACGATGAGGTCGAAGGTGCCGCGCTCAAAGAAGACCGCGACGATGGAGTCCCGTTGCGTGCCAAGCAGGTACATGCTGCGGGCAGGTGTAAACAAGCGTTCCGTGGGATGAGATGTTACTTATAAAGTGCTAATGCAATGTCATTGAAAGGGATAGAAAATGTAGTATTTCGGTTTTATTATATATTTAACTACTCAGACATTTGATGAATTATTCTAATTGTTTTGATCAAGTAAGTGGGTGCACTGTGCAGTTGACTAATATTAATATTTTACATTTGTATAATTTTTGCTAGGTATACTGTCAGTAAACACCATAGGTATACTGTATACTGTAGTATACTGTATGTAGTAGGTAGTAGGTATACTGTCATTAAACACCAAATCAAAAAAGACCAAGGTTCTCTTTTAATCTTATTTAAATTACGAAAGCTCGCAATTGGCTATTCATTTTATTATTATGTACACAAATTAGCCTCCCAAAAGTGTTGTCCATTTTTGGGTTTTTTTTGGATTTTTGTCCATTTTTGGGAGGCTAATTTGTGTACATAATAATAAAAAGACCAAGGTTGTTTAGGTCAGTACATACAAAACCATTTATTGATGAATCGGATTCTTTAATAACTTTATCAGTTTCGATTAGGTAGTTTTATCAGTTTAGAAGGTCATCCCACCCAGGGATAAGCAGGAGTTTATGTGCCCAGAGCACCTGATTGGCAAACAGGAGGTCCTGGATTCGTATCCCCGGTTCGGTGGTACACATCTCGAGCTCCGTTACCCCACCTACCTAAAGTTAGCGAAGTTGCCCAGGCCGAAGAGCCGCACGGTGCAGTCGTTGCTCCCGAACGCGATGACGTTGGAGTCGGACGACCAGTCTAGACAGGTCGTCGTGTCTGTCGCGCCGACGAGGTGCCGCGCGACGGAGAACGCGCCGAACTCGCCCAGCGACGGCGACCGGAAAATCATGGCTGCAACGAGTGCCGAGGTTTCTCACTACGGTACCAAGGTTGCAGATGGAGCTGCCCAGATAGTTGAACTTTGTTAAAATTGGCTTGCAAAGAATTGAGGCAAGTAACAGCTCTTAGTTGGTGCATGCAATAAATTGATGATAACTGGGGGTTACTCTTTCCAGTACACAGTTTACAACTTTTAGCCTCATTCGTTTTTACTTTAACACTCACATGGCCGGACAGTTCAGCTTCTACACTCTCTTCGAATTTTAGGCAGCTTCTGACTGCAGAAACGTTTGGAATTTTTTACATGATTGGACTCTCAGACTTTCTAACAATCTTCGACTGCCGGACCATAAAATTTGAGGTCTGTTGAGCTAAGGCAGGTAGGGGTCCGGTCGATAAGGGTCGGGTCTGACGAATGGAAAACCAACAAATCCCATCTCTAGAATCTACCTACCTACCTACCTGCCTTGCCAGTAACATGTTGAGTATAGTTAGCATCCCTTGCTTTTTCATTGAACTGATTATTGCATCTGGATTGTCTGCCTTACCTCCAAAGTCCTTGCAGGCAGCAAAGAACTTTCCATCTGGACTGAACTTTAGCGCCGTCACTTTCCCACTGAAGTGGTACCGATGAATGATGCGTCGACAAATCATACTTATGAGATGGGCATCGCCATCTGCAAAAGAGCGTCGACACAATTGAAACCGTGTAACAAAACACCAAGGATGGAAATGGAATAATAAGTGACAGATACGTTACAGTACGAAATATTAAATAGGTATAATTATCCATATTGCAAACCTTCGTTGACTGCGAGCAGTATATTTCCGCATGGAGACAGAGCTACAGTTGAGTAGTTAAACGAACTTTCGAAAGGGAGAGTAGAAGCTTTATTGCTGGAAAAAGTGAATCATATAAAGTGAGTATATTGCGACTTATGATACACTTTCTATTGGTACGAACACTACAAAGTTATCATGTTCACTTACTTTTTTAGGTCGAACACCGAGACCCGATTGCCCACCGGGCTCATTAAAGAGTTCCCATCCGGGGAGAAAACAAGGTCTCCTTTGCAATATACTGTGCCCAGGAGATTGGAGAACTGAAAGGTGTGTACGTGTATTTGAGTAAATTTTATAAACTTAAACTACTACCTTGAAAGAAGTTGCTTTTCATTTCCATATAAAATTTTGTACTGCACTTGAACTATGTTACCATAGATTAAGAGAGAACTAAACAGGTTGTGGTTCTGGACGATTTATGCACAGATTTAACGTTAAAGCGGACCTTCTCTTGGCTACAAATAGAATATGTATTAATGTAACATTTTAAAGAGTTGCTAAAAAGTTGCTGGATGGCATCACCAGTAACATAAATTAACGAAACCAGGTTTTATGCTTGTACCATAGATTAATGAAATGGGATTCATTTACAGTGGCGTAACTTCAAATCGGAGGCCCCCGGGCAAAATAAAATATGAGGCCCCCCCCCCCCCCCCAAACCAACTACACCAACTAATTTTTACTAGTTTACTAGTGTCTGTAGCTTCTTGCGACTGTTTCTTCCTCTTCTGGGACCCGCTTAAGAATACACGTTTGTTGGAGCTCATCGCACAAGCGCACTCGGCATATCAATTACTAAGTTACTAATCGGCAAATCAATCAGCGCATAGGCAAATCACGGCAAATCCACTCAAAAAATCGCCATTATAGGAGACTTAGGTACGCGCACACACCCGCACACGCCGATCGCAATCAGCTAACTGACTGCATTTGTTTACTTTTTTTCTCATGGCGCAAAAATTTTGGGAATACTGGGAAAATCGTCTTTGACAATGTGCTTTTTCAGTTGAAGTCAGCGGTATATATTTGGGTAAATTTTTACAATTCCGCCTCATCCGCCACGCCCACTTTTCCCGCGCAAAAGTCCAAAAAGTGGCTTTAAATGACCCCTATTTTGAAAAGACTTAAACTTTTTCCAAGAAAAAGTTCGAAAACACTGGAAACTGAGGATACTTTCCAAATAAATCAACATAAACTGATATTTCAAGAAAAATACGACGCCATTTTGCAAAATCACCAGCTATAACAAGTCCCGCCATACGGCATACCAACGGCAGTCCGTCACAAAAAAAAAACTAGATTTTCGCGGTCGTTCACGCCTCCATTACACCATTCAAATAACGTACACGATTTATATTCGAATAACGTTACCCAAGTACACGAAACCGAAAACGTACGATAGAGAGTCCGGGGCTGTCCTTAAAAAAAAAAACCCCAAGTACACGAAACCGAAAACGTACGATAGAGTCCGGGGCTGTCCTTAAAAAAAAAACCCCAAGTACACGAAACCGAAAACGTACGATAGAGTCCGGGGCTGTCCTTTAAAAAAAAACCCCAAGTACACGAAACCGAAAACGTACGATAGAGAGTCCGGGGCTGTCCTTAAAAAAAAACCCCAAGTACACGAAACCGAAAACGTACGATAGAGTCCGGGGCTGTCCTTAAAAAAAAACCCCAAGTACACGAAACCGAAAACGTACGATAGAGTCCGGGGCTGTCATTAAAAAAAAAACCCCAAGTACACGAAACCGAAAACGTACGATAGAGATTCGCACGATAGAGAGGGCCCACACATAAAAACATCAAACGGAAAACCACTCACCCATTAATCACTCGAATCCTCGGATGAAGCACATCCCGTCACCTCCTCGTCAGCACCAGACCCGCCTGCACCAGACCCACCAGCAACCTCCGAAAGCTCCGCCACCACGTCACGCGACAAATTGTATTGCTCTGACCCACCGATCAAAATTGCGAACAACTCATGCATCCTCTTCGTGTGGTCGGGCACGGATCTCTTCCACAGAAATTCACATAAATATCCCTCATAGTGGGCCGCACTCCTCCCGTACCGCGGAACACTCGATCTCACCTCGCGCCACGAACGCTCAATATTTTGGGTGTGAGCACCGGAATCGGGGTCGACGAAATTAACACTATGGTTAACCTTTAAATGTTGGAACCCTTCATCCCCCAAACAGTCATAAGCTTTCCAGCAATCGCTCATGATGGTGGTGCCCGGCAACACCCACTCCCGCAGAGCCGCCAACAAAGTAGCCGATGAACGATCGGCTACTGCCACCACGAACAACTTGCCGGAACCCCTCTCGAAACCACCAAACACCCATTGGCCATCGACAATCCTCCCACGATTGTATTTTCGTTTCCCGATTTTGGCCTCGTCTATCTCAACGGTGATGCCGGGACCGCCAATCTTCTCCTTTTTTCCCGCGCACCAAGCAACACACAATTCACGGCAAAAATTTGACCAGTCCGTGACCGTCTTCGAAGACATTTCTAGCTCACGCATAAGAAATTCCGTACGCGGAGGACGCATCACGGCCCAATAACAAGTGAACTCGCATATCACAGCCAACGACAATTTCGATTTCGAAAACCACGTCCCCGCGCGGGCAGACAAGCTGAAGTTACACCTCCTTCGCACCACTTTCTTGTTCATCTTTACGGTCACCGTCTTTCCACACACATACCGCAAATCTCCTTTCAGGGTGCAAGGAGAACCGCACTTCCCGCAATCCAACCCCCTTCTCAAAACACCGTGGGCCTTCAACCACTCGCAAAGAGCCGCCTCGTCCCCGCATACACGCAAAAAATCCTTTAACTTCACGACGCATCCAACGCAATCCATGATTAATTTCAAACTGATGAGAACGAGACTGATCGCATAGCATCGCAATCGCGACCTCCCAAATCGGCTCCAAACAATTATACCCCATAATTACGTTTAACGGCCGCAAATTAATTGCATTCCAATCAACAGGAATGCACATCGCAACACACTCCAAACAATTACTCATACTCATCGCATTTATATACGGGCCGATAACAACCAACAACCTCGACCAAAGAACGGGTCTCAGCATCCCCATGCGGCCTAGCACGTGCTCCCCAGATTCCCCAAATACAAACCCAACGTTGGCAACACTGAACCCCGCGAAATAATATACAAATGGCGTCCACCATTTGAAAACAAGACAACAATTACGACACATTTCAGATCAACGCCACGACCACAAATCGCAACAAAAACAACCAGCGCCAAGTCAAATCGCTTCAAAATCGTGAGACAAACCAGAAAACACCAAGAACACTTACCTGCGACCTATATTACCGATGCGGCGGAATAGTAAAAGATTACCTATATTTGAATCAAAATAGGTTTCTGGCAATGTGCGTTCCTAGTAACGAGTTAATGTACCGAAACTCACCATAGCCGGCTAACCCCCTCTCGCTAATACCCAAAGCCAAAGAATATAAACCAGAAGAAATCTTTTCCATATAAAAAATGCACCATTTCAATTTTTACGAAATTTGAAAACACCAAATCATGAGAACGGTAGTAACTCAGAAAATTCTCCGAAACTCAGGGGGCCTCCGTGAGGCCCCCTGAGTCGGAGACCCCCGGGCTTTGCCCGGTCCAGCCGGGTGGTAGTTACGCCCCTGTTCATTTATCTATACCTGTATGGTACCTGCGTAAGGTAATATAATATCATTGAATATACCTACCTAGGTACCTACCTAAGATAGGTACCATAACCTAAGATACATGGGATCAACCATGCATTTGACTGAAATCAAAATCAAACGCTCAAATTAGTAATTAATACAATAACGTACCTGGTAAGCAAACTTCATTTTGGCGTCTTATGACTATTTTATCAAATGGATAGATAAAAACGTCAAAATATCAATACATTTCCTCCAAAACATCACATCACTACGCATTGCACATGTGCTCACGCGAAAACGTCTCACTCGGTACGTGTAACGCAACGCCATCTCTTGAATTACTGGTAATCAACAAGTGGGCGTAACCGTGGATTGAAGGATCGATAATCTTTATTGCATGAAATGCTCATACAAATATTTTGTACTAAAATTGATCCTGCAATTTAGCTTGTTTTAATAATATATATTTTTTACTATATTTTCCATCAGAATTGTATATTTGTAGTCTTCATGAATAAGCAAATAGATCGTCCATGGCTAGTGAGGAAACCTCGATTTCATGACGTCAACTTAATATCTTGAAACGAGTGGTCTGATTCGTCAACATATCGCCATTGCATCGGTACCAACCAATAGAAAGCAAGTACACATCACGAGTGAACTCGGGAAATTTTCTATCCATCACATGACCGATACCGCTAGTGGTAGGCCATATTTGACAGTCTTGTCTCTAGTATTCCGAAGTGACGGCGTGAAGATTGTTCTTCTGCAACCCTTGTCAGACCTGTAAATACTCCCTAAATATCACAAAATGGTTTTAACAGAAGAGAATCCCATCTATGGCCCGTTCTTCGGAGTCATGGGAGCCGCATCGGCAATCATCTTCAGTGGTGAGTAAACTTGAATGTAGACCTATCGATTGGACTCGAACTGGGTTGCTGAGTAGTATTTCCCGTTGAATGAAACTCGTGTATAAGATGAGTCACGGTCGCGTTAAAAAAGCAAGAAACAATCGTGTTTCCATTCATATCAACCGAGCCGAGAAACGATTTACCCAAAATCACGAGCATTTTCTTGTAAATTGCGGAATTGCTGGGTTTCTTGAAGGGGCCACCGTATGGCCATGGTAAAGATGGGCGTGTAACCGCGTGATGCGCTCGAGTTAAGGAAAACATAACTTGTCACGTCTCGATCGCGCTTGTATGTCCAATCATAACTTCCTCGTAAAATCTTCGCGTTTGAAATCGCACATCACGAGGCTGGCTGTGTCATGTGCCTCGGGCGTAATAGGTATGCCTGGTGGACCATGGACTCAAGTCATGTGCTTGACCTGGATATAGGCAGTTTCAACAGGCACACCTACTCTCTTTTTACGGGCGGCTAAATTCGTTGTTTGGTCCCTATTAGCCCCTAACCAATTCCCTAACACCACTAGAAAACATTTTGCCTCTGGTTGATTACGAAATCAAGCCACTTTGCTTGAACTCTGCCCTGTCCCTAAGCCTGCCCTATCCTGTTTCTCCGATGAATAAAGACAGTGAACTTTGACTCTTTGTTTACAGCGCTGGGCGCCGCGTACGGCACAGCGAAATCGGGTACCGGAATTGCCGCTATGTCGGTGATGAGGCCCGAATTGATCATGAAGTCCATCATTCCTGTCGTCATGGCGGGTATCATTGCCATCTACGGACTTGTCGTGGCTGTACTAATAGCAGGAGCCATCGAGACCCCAGATACCTACTCAGCATACAAGTATGTGATGCAAACATAACAGGGAACAATGGTCAGTCTCTGCCAGGTGACCACCTTATCTCGGTGCAGGCCTAGTAGTTTTGAGTATCATATCAGATGGACCCATGAGTGTAATTACTCTCTACTTGGAAATCATGTGACTGCATGTTCATTGTCATGGTCAACACAGGCTAAGTTGACATTGTAGCTGTTTCATCACAGCATTGCAGCAGTCCTCCGGGCTAGTTAGCTAGTTAGTTAGTAGTAGGAAGCCTATTCTACGAGGCAAAAATAATGAAGTTCTTGATCTTGATTACCAAACTTATTTTGTAAATTGTTCACTTGAAGGAAAAATTGTTTGAGCAGCATTTTTTTTCGTAGTCTAGTAATGTAGCCCAAATCTGTTTTTCTAACAGCTACTGGTATATTTATTAGATAGAAGTAATATAACAGTAGCAGTTTATCTTAGCAATTCTGGATTTTAGTGATAAAAGCACATATAGGCACCTAGGTGAAATTTGGTAATAACAGCCAACATGACTTCTTGTTTTCCTGAACTGATCACATTGTTTGCTATCTAGAAAAGTATTTAAACATTGTTCTGGTCCTTTCAGACATCGATAAGAGTGCAAATCTAATAATTTTATGTAGGATAATGTTCCTAGTAAGAGTTCACCTTGGGTGTTATGCCGTGTTAGCTGTGAGACGACGTTGAAACCAATTCCTGACTGCTTGTTCCGTTGCAGGGGCTTCATCCACCTGGGCGCAGGCTTGGCGGTGGGCTTCTCGGGTCTGGCCGCCGGCTTTGCGATCGGCATTGTGGGAGACGCGGGCGTCCGGGGGACGGCGCAGCAGCCGCGCCTCTTCGTCGGCATGATCCTCATCTTGATCTTCGCCGAGGTGCTGGGTCTCTACGGCCTCATCGTCGCCATCTACCTCTACACCAAGTAGACGTCGTCGACCGACCACCGCGTGCTGAAGTCACCCCGTCGTCACTTCTGGATCGTCGTTGTAAATTTGCTGATTATTTAGATGTCTATTAGCGAAAGTGTGTGGGGCCGGTACTCTTCATTCACGACCCGACCACACCCATCAAATCGACTTTGCGAACAAAAAAAAAAGTATACCCTCATTTGTAATATTTTCATGGCGTCTCTACAATACTAGTAACCTACCATCCGTTAAAACTTGCAGAAGGAAAAGTTAAGCTAGTACCTATAACAATAAATAAATAATAATAAAACAAAGCAGGATCTTGAATGTATAAATCGTGTAGCACAATTTTTTTTCGGGAGGGAACGTTATAATTGTTTTCCAACACGAAGACATTGTCCCGCGCGCGCCGTCGTCGGCGTCCGCGGGACCGTCGACCGCGGCCCGTGTTTTAAACGGTGCCGCGGCCGCTTACGACATCCTAGTTGTTAAAGTTATATCATACACGCGTAGCGTAGCCTAGCGTAGACCGTAGCGCGATAGCCACCGCCAGCGTGGATTCTATGCGAGATTGTAAAACTGGATTTAATTGGGGCGCGGGGGAAAAATGAAAATGTGTACATTCCAATTTAGAAAAACAAACAATGCTATCGATCTACTTACTTAGTCAGATATTTTAATTATAAATATGAGTAAATATATATAATGTATATCGTGAATAACTTAACGAACAATGCGTCATCACGTTGTCTAAATTCGGTGTGCGACTTTTTAAACGGGCGCTGTGCTGCCGCCCCGAACCGAGACCTTTGGGGGGGCTGGCCCGGCGCTCACGACTACCTAACCTTACTCTGTACCAAAACACTTGCTAAGAGAATAAATCGATGTTGTCTTGAACCTTTGCCTACATTCGGAGATAGTTATTTTTTCGCGTAGCATTATTATATGAAAACAATAATCGGGAGTGTGTTTTTCCAGAGAAAAAATTATTTGTATTCACCTTAACCAGCAGCTGGGATGTTTAGAAGTGTATAAATCATTTGATTCATATGACTGTTATACATAAATACTTGTAAATTATTGTTGTCTGTTACCTACCATTTTGTTTGTTGGCGAGCAGCACCCGTGTTGTGTAGGGCGTCATCCGCGAGACGGGAATGCGGGCTCGCGGGCCGGGACTGCCCGCGGGCCCGCCCGAGGAAGTCGTAGGCCAGGGTGTAGAAACCATCGCACGATAGTATTATTAAGTGGTGTATCAGAGGTCAATAAATAAAACTGAGTCTGTGTCAAAATGCCGCCAACTTTCATGTGCCCTGTTCGCCGCTTCCGCTCGATGGAGGGGTTTGATTTCAGCGCTTGCTCGAGAGGGGAAAACTAACAGCAGAAAAGAATGTGAATGCTTTTTTTGTCCCTTTCAGCAGCTCTAAAATTGAAGTCGCCCATCGGCATCCCATTGCATGTTTACCCTATTTCAGATACCTTAGGTCTGTGACTTTCAGCTTAGTGTTATTGACATTAGTTTTTGCTTGTTAATCCAGCAGGTCAATAGAGTTCAAAATGATTTAAACTGGCAAATTCAGGCGCAGTTCAGCTTATCACAGTCTGTTATGGTTTTTTGTTCCCTGTAATAATCCCAGCAATAAAAGCAAATCGGTGCTGCACTATATTAGGAGGCCCCCTTATCTTGCAATGGCTAAAAGGCCCGTTATCTCGGCTGCCCGACTGACATGATATTACTTATTACGCGCAACTCGTCCCATACTAATTGCTCCGAAAACCGTCGGTGGACATTGGCTATTAGCGCGATGGCCACCTGATTACTCCTGCCCCACGGCGCCCACTGCCAGGGCGTTGGAGGGCACTGGGAAGACGTCGCCAAGATGTGCAGGAGAGGGGGGGGGGGGGGGTAATTACAGCACGTGCAGCGCCGAGCACGCTAATCACTGCTAATTTGGCAACTTCTTGGCCTTGGCTACTGCCCACCGGACGCGTCTACCGTGGAGGTACAACTTATGCTGCACTGAGGGTTTACCGCTGGCATGTGCGACCAGTATTGAGATAAACTGCGGAAAACGGAAAGTCTTTATGCACTAATCGTAGTGATTCTATACCAGGAAGGAGTATACTTAGTATACTTCTATCACGGCATTTGGGTGGTTGCAAAAAAGGTCGTAAGGCAACAAATGCAATCGCGATCACAGGGTGAGGTGGGGTTGGGTTCGAGGCTACGCAATGTCGTCTAAATTTTCCCTCCCATGTGACAGAACCGATAATTCGATAAGCTCACACTGCAGAAAACAATGACCTTCGGGCAATTAGAAATAACTTCATATCAGAAATTATAAAGTGATAAGATTGCCGTACTACATTGAATTCATCGATGAGGCAAGCGCAAGGCTAATGTTGCGCATATTCGAGAGGCGACGGAGATGACTTGTTCATCACCTTTAGGCAAGGGGATCTGCCACACCGCATGACAGATTAAATTGCATAATCTCACAGATCGTGCAGAATATTTTTGACTCGCAGTTTCCCATTGTAGATATAGATGCATTGGGTATACAATTCTGTCTAGATACAATAATCATACAAATATCGCCCCTACCCCGTTGGCAATTGCGGGGAAACGTAGCGAGCGACCACCTCGATCAACTGCCTTCCGAGTGACGACGTCGTCAGCTGAGCCGGCCAGATGCAAGTGCAGTGCGCAAGGCGCCGCGGCCCGTGAGTGTCGACTGCAAATGCGAGAGAAAGCGCTTCACGACGCCGTCGGTCTAGTGACCACGATGTCGACGTCATCGTGCGAAGGACGCCTCCCTTACGCTCTGCGCCCCGCGGTCGTTCCGGGCTCAAGTGGCCACGATTTGGCCATTACACCCACTGTCTTTTATCTTCTCAAGGAGGAGACAAGAAGATTTGCGCGGCGAATCCTCCGAGACGACGACGACGTCAATTATGGACGGGGGAAAGGGTAGTAATGGTATCATAATTGATTTATAATTTGTACAATCTTGCATGGTTAAGTTGTTGTAGTAGTCGATATAAATTAACAAAAAAAACACGGCAATTATTCTCTTAGGGGAGAGAGGCTGTCGCGGATTGCAATTGGTATGGGTCATGTTCGGAAAGAAATAAGTTGCACCATTCTTGCGTCACTAAGCGAGACTTGGAAGGCCGCAGGCGGAGGCAACGGCAAGTCATGTCACTGCACTGGCGGATGACCAGTTATCGCTTGATAGCGATCGCTAGATTGGCTGGCGTTCCTGACCTGCATGTGCCCGTCCACGCGATGCAGACCGTGGCACACGACGGCGAAGAACGGGGTCTCTCGCGTACCAGGCACCGATGGTGCCATGATCTTTTAGAGTTATACCTTTTTGGCATTACTCTATGTGTCAACTTGAGAAAGAACTTCATATTGCTATTATTCAAAGAAGTACTATGAGGCATTGCATAGCCCAGCCATGGTGTGGTCCTGCATACCTATATCTGAACATGATCTTACAACGTGGATGGAACAGAGAACGAGCTGGGAAAATTCCGAGGACAGGGACTTACCGCCAGGGGAACATCTTCCTGCGCATGACTATCTATCAAATTTAACTTGTATCAAAATTTGAATCTCTACGGCTAGTATCCATGACGCACTGTTCTCTAGATGATATTATTTTTTTCTAATCTCTAATGATAATATCTGTAGGCTGAAATTGAAAGTGAAACGTTCCTTATTCCTATAAGGTGAAACATTAGTTTTCCAACGCAAGAGCGCATTCATTTCCCTCGGTCCCACCGCGTCCACCTCGCGCGTCACGCGGGCTCAGTGCCCCTGTCAACCGAGCCGCACAAGAAACCTCTGCAAGAGCACGTGTCGCCCTCAGCAATCAACTAGTCCCTGTCCGTTATCACGACGTGTCGACACGTCTATGACACATGTCGTTACACCGTCCGCAACACCGCCAGGTTGGTACGAGCGGGGACCGAGTGCAGACCATGTCGCTCACTGCGACAAGTGTTTCTCTCGCAATCGACCCACGAGACTAGGCGAATCCCGTTACAGGCGGCAGGTATCGGCGAATCAGTGAGAGTGACAGCTGCGGCCCAAGTCCGTCACTGCTGCGACTCAATTGTGAGGGCGTGACGCAAAACGCGCACTGGACAGCGAGAGCACGGGATTCCGATGCAAGGGTAGATACGTGCTGGGATTATTCCGATGGGGTGGGGTGCGTGGTAAGAGGGGGGGGGGGGGGGCATGCGGTGGGATGGGTCACTCATGATGAAGGCAACATTATGAAAAAAAAGGCATGTTACGGCAGAAAACTTGTTCATAGTCCATCGAAGGGCCAGGGCCGTTCCGTTCCTGACCACCAGATTCACATTTCAGCGGAATTTTGTTATTAAGTATCTATGGATAAGGGTGCAGGCAAAGAATAATTCAGACAGCGAAGTCATTAGACGCCATTGAATGGTTGGAGATGTAACTCTGCTTTCGAACTTTCTGCTGATGCAGTAAAGATTTAGTCCAAATTATATCCCCAAACGCCTCAGGGAGGCGGACACATTCTATTGCTGTTCTAGTTGATACAGAGAGAGACGTAATTTTGGATGGTAGCGCATTAAATTTATATCCTGGTGAGGTTGTTATCTCAGCCAATGAAGCAGGGGAATGTGTATAACAGGATAGTACGGCCCGGCACCCAGGGCATCCCGGGTTCATATCCCTGTTCGGTTGCGAATTTTTATTGCTTCACTCCTATAGTTATCATAGCATCACAGATGGCATCACATTCTAAACCTAGGGGCTGTTATACATTCTCTCAATCGAATTGTCTTTGTATCCGTGGTAACGTGCTCATTTCTGTGAGCGGAAACATGTGTGGACTTCCAACCAATGGCGTAGCGTAATATCGCGGGGCCCCCCACCAAAATTTTGTTGGCCCCATACCCCCCCCCTAGCCCCTCCAGCCAAGTAAAAATTGAAATAGGGATATTGTTTTTTAGAGCAGTATAACTCTTCTCAGGAAAATTGATGTTGCAGTTCACAATACCATTTTGCTTTAAGCAATTCAGAGGCTTGAAGTCATATTTGAAATTATTTTGCATTTTAAATACACTGTTTGGGCTTGGGAGGGGGGGGGGGGAGGGGTGCCCAAGCCTTGCGGGGGTGGCTTGGGCCTCCGCTACGCTACTGTGGAGTACGAAAGAATAAATTTAAATTGGTTTAAGTGTCTTTAAATAGTACAACTTCACTTTCACAGAAAGAAATTGCAAAAATGCGCCAAAAACGACACTCTCAAACTGCAATGTCAATTTTGAAATGCCGTTATCCTAAAAGTTAGTAAGGAGACCCGAGGTTTTCTTTATTTGGGAGTATATTCAGCAGATAATTACCTCTAATGTATATGGAAATTTGTTCAAATCTATAGTTTAAATTTAGAGCTATCCTGGGTTGCGCCGGTTTTTACCTAATTTCCCGGGTCACCCATTTTATGTTTTCAAACCCTCAATTTTTTTTACCAGACCGATGACCCCCCAATATTATTGTACCGTTGCCTGCGGTGTAGTATTACCATTCAACAACTAAAACTGACAGATGCTGAGGTTTTTTTCAGTACCGTCGAGATTTGCTGGAGATACATTAGTTGCATTTTTCTCCTCAAAAGAGAAGGAGAATAGAAATCTTCTGAATTAGCAATGGCCAATGGGCAATGGAGTAATGTTTATTATTTTCAAAGCAAATCTATATTTTAATGTGAATAACGAACAGTGCCTACAATATTACTATTAAATACACAGTATAAAAGTGCAACATAAATGGAACATGCAAACTTGTTCATAAGGCAAATTAATTTTCAGTAGTGTAATGATACTAAAGGAGCCCTCCGAATTGCTTTTGAAAGAACATAATACAGTGTACAGAATATAAATTAATTAAACATCCCGTTTGAATTTTTTGAAAAAAAAATGTTGCGTAGGAAGAATTGCACATTTTTGATTTGGCGCGGCACCTCCTCGTGATGTATCCTTGGGGAACGGCATGCGCTAGGCCGCGCTACGCAGTGTCTAGTATTAGGCCGATAGCTTTCGCGGTCGGGTCCCTTGTCGATTTGGAGTGAAAATGGCAGGACCTCCATGTAGTATGTATGGATCCAAAGTTCTCTCAAACAGAAATCGCGGAAAATAATGTTTAACTAGCCGAAGAAAGGAGACGAGGAGAGTTACTTGACAGAAAATACCTTGTGGTGTCTGTTTTGTTTAGCACATCGATGTTTTTT
The DNA here is from genome assembly GCA_921293005.1 of Nemoura dubitans. NCBI lineage: Eukaryota > Metazoa > Arthropoda > Insecta > Plecoptera > Nemouridae > Nemoura > Nemoura dubitans. Next base: position 69,507,236 of record OV121074.1, read on the forward strand.
GTAATTACATCAAAAGAGCCGTGCTCAGTAATGCACTCGCCTTCCTGGCTCTTTACAACAATTCGATGTACTGTCGCTGTCCATTGAGATGCAATTGCCACTGCGTAGCGCATGCCGCTGGCGCTAGCCGTTCCCCAAGGATACGTCACGAGGAGATGCCACGCCAAAACGAAAATGTGCGATTATTCCGACGCAAATTTTATTTTTCAAAAAATTCAAACGGGATGTTTAATTAATTGGTATTCTGTACACTATATGTTCTTTTAAAGGCAATTTGGAGGGCTCCTTTAACTATGACTGTTTTTTAAGTTTTCAGCATTTTGGTATCCAAGGAAATACAATCAAAATGATCAGAGTTTACCTAGAAAAGAAAGAAATTGACGTGGATGTGGAACACAGAACGTGGATGTTATGAATTATGATAGCTTTGCTAGGAGCTCAACTTCTCTAATAAACTATAGCGGATATGCATTCGAAGCCAATGGAAAGTTTCAGCGCAGGTGTTGGATTTTGTTACTATCGATCAGGGTAATAGCTTCGGCCCTCAGCGTCATCTTTAGCTCTCTGCTCGTTAAGTAGCTTATTGATATCCGTGACGTCCTTGGCTGCCTTGGCATGCAGATCCTCCACAGCAGCCTGGACTTGGTGGAGTATTTTGTCCACCTCAGCCACCTCGAGTTTCACCTGAAAGAAACACCAATTGCGAGACATCATCAGAAATGGCAATATCACAAGGTAAAAAATATCACCCTAGATTACCAAGAGTCAAGGATACATTCCAAAATTCCTGCTTTGGTGATATTTGGGAGCTTTTTAATCCACTAGGCAACCATTTACCAGCTGAGAAGTGTTTCCTCGATTAGATAGACATTTTCAATCTAATGCTGCCTAAAAAAGGAACGGAAATTACCAGAGAGTGAAGAGTATAAAAACAATGTTTACGTTTTGGCAAACCCTTGTTGGAAAACCTCAATAGTTTCGTCTGCGAGGCACGAGATGGCCGCGAACCGAAGATGCAATTTACCCGTTACCAGCCTCTCTCCTTTGGGAAGTCGCCTATTCCACCAGTCGAAGGGGGGGAGGGGATGTGTGCCCAAAAAGCTCAGCGGTAGAGCTCTCCAACCGGCATTGGGAAGGCCCCGGAAGATCTTGAAGCTGGAATTTTCTGTTATCCTAATAAACCTTGTCCATGCAAAGAGCATACTACACTGGTTATGCTCTGTGGCTTCTGTCCCTAAAGGCCCATCTACAACCGACAGAGCCGTAAACGTTAACATAATGCTAATGTAAACGTAATATCCTAACATAAGATGTTCTGTTCAGAACACTTGGCTTACGTATTGTATTAAATCAAATCATGGCAAAAAAGCAATAAGCATACTGGATTACATTTTGGTACGTACAATTGTTTTGAATTTTGGCAGACAAACATATTTGACATATATGCCGTAATTATTTTTTCATTGATAGCTAATGGCATTTTAAGTAATTGTTTATACTAATAAATCGAACCAATTAATTAACTGAGAACGAACACGGAATACGCGTGGTTGTCTAGTAACCAGTCGTCAATTGAAGCAGTCGACAGTGGAAGGTGCCGGCTCTAAGGTGCCGGCAATGAAGAGTAGTGCAGCCGTAACTGACTATAGACATTCTGATTGGTTCTCGCTTGCGGGAAACATGTACCTACCCGTAAAGAACAAGTTTGGCCTAGTCAAACATTATGTCCACGTTCTGTCTACATTATGTTACGTTGAGTTCTTATGTTCGTTGTACTTACAGCTAGTCTTATGGAAACCCATGTGGCAAACTTTAGGATTATTGCTATTTTTATGTTTAAATGTTTACGACTATGTTGGTTGTAGATGGGTCTTAATTGTTGGTAACTTTGCGAGTGATTGATCAATTTGCCAATGCTCAAGTGTGCTCAACATATGCACTGCGCTGATTACATTTGAAAATGCCTGTGAAACCTACAAAGTTTTCAAAATATCGCATATAATATCAATATGACACTTGACAGATTTCTTAAAAATTTTTCAATCTTAGGTACCTACCATATTTTGGTAATATTACCACATTATTAATTAGGTACGTAATTTTACATCTAGTATTGGAATGGTAGAGTGTTTCAGAGCCGCGACCAGATGGTTAAGTAGTTGACGGTTGTGTTCCGTTTGCGATTGGTCCTAAAAAGGACCTTGAACCTTGGTCCTTTACAATATTGGCTGTCTAGGACGGAACCAAGGAGGGTTCTTACGGATATTCAAGCCCACTCGCTTCCTTGTCCAGAGTTGGTTATCTATCAATAAAACTTGAAAATGTTACCTGCAGATCCAAGGAACTTTTCTTCTCTACTACATACTCTTCAGACTGCCGAATGGTTTCAACACACTTCTCTGCTAGATTTTTCATTTCTTTAATCAAGGGAAGCAGTTTATTGTAGGAAGTGCTGTTAACATTGATCTTCTTCTCCAGCTTGGTTCGTTCCCTAAACAACCAAACAATTTGACATAAATACAAAAAAAAACAAGGCCTGTTATCACTAGTTACTATTGTAAGAATTATCTACCCATAAACATACAGTAAAAAATAAGAGGTGTACGCTAGTACTACAATTCCCACATAAAGTGTTACCTAATCTAAAATAGTTCGGATAAGTCCTGTGCAGGTTTAGGTAGTAGGTACTAACTTTTCGAGCTCTCGAACGGATTTCTCCATCGCAACCATTCGACTGTCTGCTTTAGCTTTCTCGGAAGATAGATTCTCATTCAAACGGTTAGCAGCTGCCTTTTTCTTCATGTATTCATCTCGTTTCGACTTACTCTCGATACCTAGCGTTTCCAGTGTTCCATCTTTGTTCGATAATTGAGCGTCCTTTCTTCTGTAAACAAAAAAGCAGGCACTGAATTTAACATGTAGGTAGGTACCTACCAAGGTTCCTAGGCATTTTTCTAGGCTATGGTCATCTCTACAGCCCGATGAAAGTTTGCAACATAATAAAGTTGAGGCTTACTCAATATTTTTTTTTAATTTGCAGGTAGTTTCCATGTATTTTTCAAAGTGAGATTTTATCTCAAACATCTGCTCGAACACTTGATTTTCTTTTTTTGATTCATCAAGCCTTACTTTGAGGTCGCTAATTTGTTGATTAATTTGTTCCAGCGAAGCTTTCTTATGCATGTCCTCTCTTTCAATTTGCTCTGGATCTGGCACAACCAGATTTTTTTGCAATTTGATATTTTCCTCCAAATTATTTATCTTCAACTTCAAGGCATTAATTTTTGTTTTCTCTGCTTGAAGCTTATTCATCAAATCAGTCTCCCGAGAAATTATTTCATTAACCTTCGAAGTCAGCTTGCTAATGGAGCATTTCTTTGCTGATAGCAAAATGTTCATTTCGGCTACTTTTCCAGCCCTTTGAGAACGAGCAGTAGCCTTCTTGTTGTACTCTGCAATTAGCTTGTCTTTCTTCTCGCAAATCTCTTGAAGAACTTCAACTTTTTCTTGAATAGCATCTGTTTCTAGAAAAAGCTTATCACGAGCAACTTCTATATAGGTAATATAGTTATCCAACACTGCCATGCCTCCAAGAGTTCTCTTATACGTAGGGGAAATTAAGTCCGACATTGAGAAATCAGAGGCAACCTGTCGTTCAAAAATTTTACGAAGTGATTTGAAAATATTAATCATAGGCATGGTATCCAAGTAAAAATCAGGGATTTCATTTTGATTTGCATTAATATCAATGCTCAAAATACGTAGATATTCCACATACACTGCAACAACAAAATCTGATGTGGGTTCTTTTATATCCTTTTCTTTCGTAATTTTCAATCGCGGGTTAGTGGGTCCAAATCGCTCAACTAATCGGTCCACAAGGTCCGTTAGAGTTAATAAACCTGGCACAGCAGCTGTTAATGTGTCCATGTTGATTACTTTAAATTGGATATATTAGCAGCCAAAACAGCGTTTTGAACTAACGTTACCACGACACTGGCCAAACAGTAAACACTAACGACGAAGCCAAAGCAGGTAACCACAGGTTAGGTTGCACTTTCTTTCGCGCCAAAGCTGCACACGAACAATCCCGAACTATCTCGATCCATCGTCCCGAATCGCGGGAGGGGAGCTATAATTTAAAAGCAATGGAAGTGTCTAACCTTTATCAACAAAACCAATAAAAAGACGCATATTTCGAAGCTGACCTATACACTCGGTACAACAAAACGAAAACAAAAGAATATCTTCGACAACATCAACACCTAGCAGAAAAGTGTCGTTGTGGTCCCTTATGTAAGAGCATGCTTTAAATTTATTGACAGATTATATTACCATACAAAGACTTAGATGTTCAGTTTAAAAAAATCACAACATGAATCTATTTCATAATTATGACTAAAAATATCAACAAATAAATAGTTGAGAGATAAAAACATAAGCTTTGGTAAAATTAGAAGGTATAAACATGATGAAAGGATTTCAGTTTTGTCAAATTGGCGCTGGTACTAGCGCTCTGACCTAGCGATCACCTCTTTGCACGAAGGTCTCGACAGGCAGTCCGCAGTTGCTGCTCGGGCATGTATCAGTGTACACTCATGCTGTATTATACTGTTCCAGAGTTACCTACTAATCAACCATCATACGTTAAATCGTTAAATGCACGATTGCTGTGATATTTTGTACCCTCTACCTCCTAACAAACATTACAAATTGGCGACGAGGATATAAAGTGAAAAAAAGTAGCAACGAAACGAAAATTCCATGCGATAAACTTCGCCACGTTTTCGTGTTCTCACAAAATGGCAGCGCGGATCGGACCTTGTGACGACTTCATCTCTGAGGAGGAAACATGGAATTCATACAACCAATGGTACAACGATAGGTTCGAGAAATTTTGTAGGGCCAACAAAATAGCAGACGATCTGTACGTGTTCACATTACTTTCAGTGATTGGTGTAAAAACGTACACGTTAAGTTATTAGCCAGTTTGTGCGAACCGAGCAAACCATCGGCTAAAACGTACGCCATCCGTGGTCCCGGAGCGATACAAGTTCCATCAAGCATGCCAAAAAGATCAAGAAAATATTTCGAATTTCGTTGCGCGACTTTAAAGTCTTACGGCACATTGCGCGTGCGGAACTCACTTAAAAGACGCCCTAACGCGATAGGGTCGTGACTGCAGCCATTCGGGAACGATTGCTAGAGAAGGACAGTCCGACGTTCGAGGAAGTTGTGGCGTCGGCTAAAGCCATCGCGACGGGGTCGTAGCTGAGCCACGAGCGTCGACCGAGTCTACACGTGCACGATTTCAAGTCTGCAGGGAAGTCTGCACGTGGCGTGCCTCACTAGAGTCAGCAGTCTTCACCTCCCGGAAGAAATGCGCCAGCCAAGGGTGCGTCGTCGTCTTCCGAAGGTCGCGGCAACGTCGGTGGATATTCCTGCTACTCGTGCGGTAGTCCTAAGCATGCAAGGTCTAAATGTAAATTTAAGGACTATGTGCGTAACACGCGTCATTCAGCTAACACTTGAGCAAGGTGTGTGGCCGTAGATTTGCAAATGAATCTAAAAATGCTAATTTTGTCAGAAGTAAGCAAAAGAATGCAGGTAATTCAGGCACACAAAAGTGTATGGCTTGTGACAAATCATTGCTGCACGTTTCTGATAGCGAGGAATTGTGTCTCATGAATGTAGCGAGGGTACCACGCAACCTTGTTACAGGCAGGTAGATCGCTAGAGATAATGCGAAGCCCATTATACTTAACGTGACTTATACTTAACGAGACGTGAGTAGTGTCGGCGACGTGAGACTTATCGGAGACGTGAGACGTGTGTCTCACGTCTCTTAATCTGCACTGTTTGCACCTCCACCCCTCGATGAGGAGGGGCCGCTCCAGTGATCGGCGTGCCCGTGCTCCGTCCGCCTGTTTATAGAACTGGCCTTCTGACGCGAAATTGGCAAGTTTGATTCTGCAGTCCGGCCGGTGTAATTTTGCCTGTTGCTGTCTCCTTGTCATTTCACAATCCCATACCTTGCAAATTCAGCTATGTGTTCATCAATTACATGCAATATTGGGTAGAACAGCCTTCAAATCAAGCCCATCAAGCAATTTTCTTATATATTTTGTGTAAGGACTAGTCGGAGTGTCTCCAAATTCAGTAGGTGGATTCAATATTGGATAGAAAAGCCTTTCAGGTGAACCTTCCATCGTTAACAACCCATTAACGAAGTGTTTGACGTTGATCGAAGATCATAAAGCAATTTTTCTGAAAATTGTGTGTCGCAACTGGCAGGAGCGTCTCGGTATTGGGGCCTTGCTGACAGAACGACTCTTTAGGGAAATGGGTAGGTACCGAACGGCGCCTGGCAGCTAGTCCGGCGTGACAAATTGCTCAAAAGGGCACAAAGCTAATGAAATCAAGTCAAAGTTTATTAGTTGTAGTTGAAAGAAGCAATAAAGAATATTATTTAACAATATAAAATGCCAGATTTACAAGCTAAATAGACAATAACCTACTATTTGATGGGCAATATGCTAGTAAACTATTTGTGTGGCAGCAAGAATAATAGTGTTGACTGTTGAATATTAATCACGCCAAGAAGACTGAAAGTTGCATAGACGCTCGCCCACAACCACACCCTTGCAATTGGTTCACCCACAAGTAGGAGAGAATTTCCAGAGCAAGAGAATTCCAAGTAGGAATTTCCAAAAGGTAAGCAACATAGGTAGAAATTTCCTTTTACTCTGCTTTCCATTGAGTGCTGGTTCAAGTCCTGTCTATATCCTAATAGTTCCAGCAAATCAAACTTCCTTTCAGCTTTCACTGCAGCTTGCAGCAACACACTGTGTTGGCGCTGTCCCTGTGGCACTGGTCTATTGGCTGTCTGTGAATGACAGGCTGATGATGAAGCTACCCTGGCCTGGAAGGGAGCCGAGGATGAACCCGGTACCTAACCTAAGGTTTGAGAGTGGGTTTGGAGATTCTGGATCTAGATACAATCGGGATACAATCCCTTTCTAGAGAGATTTAGGTAGAATATAAACATGTGCATTTACAAATTCAAAATACATTTTACCTAGGTTCTTATACATCTGTTTTAATTTTCATTTAATACATTTTATTACCTATAAGGGTAGGTATTCAATACAACAAATTTACTGAAAAAAAAAACAATTCATTTAATGCAGTATCTGTATATGGTATGCATACCTAACTAAGAGGTAACAGTACTGATTTCAATCAAAGATCCAATCAAGGTTGATTTAAATTCCATGTGTGTTTCAATGTGATTCTGAATACTTATGGGATGATGTTGATAGAATCTCACCTTAACAATCGGTTGGATCACACCAGACCATGCAGTGAACATATTCCACATTGCAATCAACTAATTTTCCGGCAGCAGCACGGTAGTTTAATGTGATTTACTTACCTTCTTTAACAATGCAATTCCAGAAAGAAAATGTCACCAAAAACTTAACAATTGACATGCTGGGGTAGCTAGTCTCAAAATATTTTCGGAAATTGACCATTACAGGGCGGATGAACCAGGAGACAAAATGTTCAGATCACAGGAATATTTTTAGCCCGACCTCAAAGGTACCTAGTATGTCAATAAGCACTGCTCGAGTTCTGATTCCCTAGTCACACAAAAACAACGACGCCGCCGCAAAGCCGCCCGACTCGTGTGCAGCCGACGCCGAACGTCTCTGTCGAAATGCGGGGCCCTGAGTTGAGTAGTTTCGCCGCCAGTCGCGCACGACTCAGTGCGTCTCGAGAGCCAGCGTCAGCAGCTGGTTCATGCCCGTCACCAGCGTGCGCGGGTCCTCAACGAGGCCCGCCGACACCATCGCGTTCGAGAACAGCTGCAAGCACACGACGGTTAACGCCCGGCGTTATCGCAATCGAAACGGGAGGTGCGGGGGGAACGGAGTCTCCCGTTTGTCCCGTAGGACCCTGGGGCCTCGCCATGAGCACCCACTCGTAGTCCCAGGAATACTACTTAATAGAAATATTCCCTGGCTAATTAATACCACCATAGCACCAAGCAAAAACCTGGCCCGAGTCTGGGGGTAGCAAAACACCGTTTACAGTGACTCTGACTTTAGTAATGAGCCATGAGACTGGTTGATTTGACTGCACAATGATGCATCGTAGCACCACCGTAATACTGGTTGCTAGTGGTGAGAAGAAATCAACAAACTGCCCATTGTTGGAATGACTGCTCTAGTCCCGGGCTATATAACTCGTGTTAATTAGCCGCATTGTAACCCCACCAAATAGCCCTGCTAGGTAAGGTCCCTGATGTGGCAGTTTTCTGCTAATGCCCACGGGCAGGCCTGACAAAACGTGTCTTCGGGACCATAGCCCACTCTCTGTGATGTGCAGCCGAGATGATTAAGAAGCAACGGTTCGCTCGTGAATACCTGGTTCGTGACTAGTTCCGCCAGCTGTGGGTTGCTCGTCGTCAGCTTGCTCAGCTTCTTGATGATCGGGTGCCTGCAACCAACGAAAAGTAACCGTGTCAACAATCGGCGACATGTCCAAACATTGGCTCCGCAAAGTTGAGCCAGTGCTGGATTTCTCATCTACTCTTCTGGGCTAAGTTAGATTCAATGTCTTTGGACCAGGGCCACAGGGCCTGTTGTCAAATACCAAATATACAAATAACATCAAATATAAGTTCTAATAACTATTATTGTGGGCAGAGGTATATTGCATAGCTGTTTTAGTAGGGGAGTGGCAAATCTGGATATAACCTTATATCTATGATTATATGTTATTTCTTTGTCATGTGATTATAACCTTCATTACAATGTTAATCTGACAGCATGATCAAGGCTCGCAAGGCTTGGGTTTGTCCCACATGAACGCAGCCCAACATACGGCAGGCGCTTAGCTGGTCGCGTACCCTGACTAGCAACGATCGGAGCCGAAACGGCGAGCGGCCAAGCACGACGAACCGCCCGGCCGCGACTCACCTCGGATTGATCTCCAGCCGCGGCTGCAGCAGCGAATAGCGGGTCTCCTCGGGCATCGCCGCCGCCTGCGTGCGGATAAAGTGCCGCGCGGCCGCCATCTCCTCCACCGTCACCACGCACGGGTGCGAGTCCAGCCGCAGCGTGGCGCGGACCGTGTGCGCACGACCCGCCAGCGTCTGCTGCGTCCACTTGAGCAACGCCTGCAGCGGCACCGACGACAGGCTCTCAGGGTCTGTGCGGGGGACAACGGTCAGACACGGTGTGTTTACTAGCAAGTAGCCTGCAGCGGCACGACAGGCTCTCAGGGTCTGTGCGGGGGACAACGGTCAGACACGGTGTGTTTACTAGCAAGTAGCCTGCAGCGGCACGACAGGCTCTCAGGGTCTGTGCGGGGGGCAACGGTCAGACACGGTGTGTTTACTAGCAAGTAGCCTGCAGCGGCACGACAGGCTCTCAGGGTCTGTGCGGGGGACAACGGTCAGACACGGTGTGTTTACTAGCAAGTAGCCTGCAGCGGCACGACAGGCTCTCAGGGTCTGTGCGGGGGACAACGGTCAGACACGGTGTGTTTACTAGCAAGTAGCCTGCAGCGGCACGACAGGCTCTCAGGGTCTGTGCGGGGGACAACGGTCAGACACGGTGTGTTTACTAGCAAGTAGCCTGCAGCGGCACGACAGGCTCTCAGGGTCTGTGCGGGGGACAACGGTCAGACACGGTGTGTTTACTAGCAAGTAGCCTGCAGCGGCACGACAGGCTCTCAGGGTCTGTGCGGGGGACAACGGTCAGACACGGTGTGTTTACTAGCAAGTAGCCTGCAGCGGCACGACAGGCTCTCAGGGTCTGTGCGGGGGACAACGGTCAGACACGGTGTGTTTACTAGCAAGTAGCCTGCAGCGGCACGACAGGCTCTCAGGGTCTGTGCGGGGGACAACGGTCAGACACGGTGTGTTTACTAGCAAGTAGCCTGCAGCGGCACGACAGGCTCTCAGGGTCTGTGCGGGGAACAACGGTCAGACACGGTGTGTTTACTAGCAAGTAGCCTGCAGCGGCACGACAGGCTCTCAGGGTCTGTGCGGGGGGCAATGGTCAGACACGGTGTGTTTACTAGCAAGTAGCCTGCAGCGGCACCGACGACAGGCTCTCAGGGTCTGTGCAGGGGGACAACGGTCAGACACGGTGTGTTTACTAGCAAGTAGCCTGCAGCGGCACGACAGGCTCTCAGGGTCTGTGCGGGGGACAACGGTCAGACACGGTGTGTTTACTAGCAAGTAGCCTGCAGCGGCACGACAGGCTCTCAGGGTCTGTGCGGGGGACAACGGTCAGACACGGTGTGTTTACTAGCAAGTAGCCTGCAGCGGCACAACAGGCTCTCAGGGTCTGTGCGGGGGACAACGGTCAGACACGGTGTGTTTACTAGCAAGTAGCCTGCAGCGGCACGACAGGCTCTCAGGGTCTGTGCGGGGGACAACGGTCAGACACGGTGTGTTTACTAGCAAGTAGCCTGCAGCGGCACGACAGGCTCTCAGGGTCTGTGCGGGGGACAACGGTCAGACACGGTGTGTTTACTAGCAAGTAGCCTGCAGCGGCACGACAGGCTCTCAGGGTCTGTGCGGGGGACAACGGTCAGACACGGTGTGTTTACTAGCAAGTAGCCTGCAGCGGCACGACAGGCTCTCAGGGTCTGTGCGGGGGACAACGGTCAGACACGGTGTGTTTACTAGCAAGTAGCCTGCAGCGGCACGACAGGCTCTCAGGGTCTGTGCGGGGGACAACGGTCAGACACGGTGTGTTTACTAGCAAGTAGCCTGCAGCGGCACGACAGGCTCTCAGGGTCTGTGCGGGGGACAACGGTCAGACACGGTGTGTTTACTAGCAAGTAGCCTGCAGCGGCACGACAGGCTCTCAGGGTCTGTGCGGGGGACAACGGTCAGACACGGTGTGTTTACTAGCAAGTAGCCTGCAGCGGCACGACAGGCTCTCAGGGTCTGTGCGGGGGACAACGGTCAGACACGGTGTGTTTACTAGCAAGTAGCCTGCAGCGGCACGACAGGCTCTCAGGGTCTGTGCGGGGGACAACGGTCAGACACGGTGTGTTTACTAGCAAGTAGCCTGCAGCGGCACGACAGGCTCTCAGGGTCTGTGCGGGGGGCAACGGTCAGACACGGTGTGTTTACTAGCAAGTAGCCTGCAGCGGCACGACAGGCTCTCAGGGTCTGTGCGGGGAACAACGGTCAGACTCAGTGTGTTTACTAGCAAGTAGCCTGCAGCGGCACGACAGGCTCTCAGGGTCTGTGCGGGGGACAACGGTCAGACACGGTGTGTTTACTAGCAAGTAGCCTGCAGCGGCACGACAGGCTCTCAGGGTCTGTGCGGGGGGCAACGGTCAGACACGGTGTGTTTACTAGCAAGTAGCCTGCAGCGGCACGACAGGCTCTCAGGGTCTGTGCGGGGGGCAACGGTCAGACACGGTGTGTTTACTAGCAAGTAGCCTGCAGCGGCACGACAGGCTCTCAGGGTCTGTGCGGGGGGCAACGGTCAGACACGGTGTGTTTACTAGCAAGTAGCCTGCAGCGGCACGACAGGCTCTCAGGGTCTGTGCGGGGGACAACGGTCAGACACGGTGTGTTTACTAGCAAGTAGCCTGCAGCGGCACGACAGGCTCTCCGGGTCTGTGCGGGGGGCAACGGTCAGACACGGTGTGTTTACTAGCAAGTAGCCTGCAGCGGCACGACAGGCTCTCAGGGTCTGTGCGGGGGGCAACGGTCAGACATGGTGTGTTTACTAGCAAGTAGGGACCCCCCGTTTCAATAACTCTATTGCCTCCTGGGTCACGTGTCTTGTGGAGCAAATGTCACGGCAACAGCCAATCACTTGCAGAGAAAATCAATTGTAGCTCCTTGTTAGGAGATTCACTGGGAGGATTAGAAAAAGTTAATAAACCATGCATTATTCTTAGTCGTAAATTATTAGCGATGTCGGGGTACCCAAAAATTGGACCCGGGTACCCGCACGGATACCTGGGAAATCGAGCAACAAAATGACTCCAACTGGGCACGACGAAACAGCACCCGAGTTTTCCCACGACGGGGAGAGCGAGTCACTTCGGAATATTCCTAGTTCCTAGTTCCTAATACTGGGAATGGTTTTAAAAGTTTGTTTTTTTCTATATTAGATGGAGCTTTTGTTTTGATAAATATCATATGATTTTGAGGCTTAAAATCATTGATTCGTATGAGTTTTTTTCGAAATTGAGACATTTTCAGAGTGAGGGCAATAACGCAAATCCCGGGAGGGCAGACGTACCAGTCCGCAATCTACATCGGGCCTCAGCAAACGCAGATAGGCCGAACATGATGGCTGCGACATGCTTAATGCAGCGATTTACGTGATTTTCATGATTAATTCTTACAGTTTCCATGGTCTTGTTTACAATTAGGAGGAGTTTGAATGTTTTTCGAGTGAATTATGTAACTTATTTGAATATTTCAGGATAGGTACTAGGAATATTCCGTCACCTGTGTCTGCGAGATTTTCCGCCTCTTTGTCCTGCCGCATCTCCTTCTCGACCGAGACGAGCGGGTGGCCGTCGAACTCTCGCAGCTGCATCAGCACCAGCTCGTCGTGCGGCTCGTAGCAGAACAGCACCTCCACGTCTTTCTTCTTCAGCGCCTCGAAATACGGCGATGCCTCGGCGAGCGCTCGACTGTCAAGGGACATGAAACAACGGCTTGGTCAGCCGAGGGCATTGGAAAACGGTCGACGTCTGAAGAGAATGGCAACGCAGCCAAACTGTCTTCTCGGATTGAGATAAACTTGGCTATCTTTTAAGAACTCAGGAGTCTTATGACTGGTCGGAGGTAAGTTCCAACTTCAAAGTGCCCCCTGCTTATCACAAACAGGGTAAAAGTCTCCTCTCCCATCAATTTTAATTACGAAGTTTGCTAGATTCAGATAGAATATTGTACCACCAACAGGGGCGGCACGTGCTATTGGTCTGTTGAGCTGCAGCCCCACATCTAAATTTCGGCCAGGGATGTTTTTTAAACAAGGTACAATATATTGCAAGTAGCAACAAAATCGCTATGAAATTATCCGAAAAGCAGTGTATTTTCATTCAAAAGTGAGCGGGCGCCCAAAGACCGCGACACCTCAATCCACAAGGCACTGACTGCAATCTGGCATCGCGTCCGCTGAGCTGCGACTGCCACAGATTCAAAGAGGCTCCCCGTGCTCCCCGCGCTGCCACCGCCCCCTGGCCTTCAAATTATGGGCTCTTTTGAGCTGTGCTTGCCGCAGACCTGGCAGTCCACAGCGATCTCAGCGAGCACATTCGACAAACTAACGATATGGCAACGCTGTCGCTGTAGCTCGACAATCGACCCACGCTTTGCGTGATACGCGTAAAAACATATATTTTACTTTTATTTAATCAACCAAACTTCACATCTTAGATCTTGCAACCAATCAGCTCCTGCGGATATGAAGATCCATCACGGATAGTACTTGGTACCTGTTGGTAACAGTACAGTATGACGACTACCTACCCTAAAACAACCCCCAAGAGGCCTGAAAAGAAAATTCACAAAAAAGCACCACCTTGGCAAAGGTTCATGAGCCGCCACTGCCCAGCAATCGTTGACAATGCATCTATCATCAATGTAAGGCACAGATAACAGAGCAAAGAAGTAACCTTGATCGAAAGCATTTCCACGTTGGTATCGAGCGTGGTACAAACCTGGGCGCGGCCAGATAGAAGATGCTCTTCTGTCCTTCCTTGAGCCGACCGCAGTAAGCCGGCAGGCCGACCCTGCCGCTGCCCGACTGCGACGATTCGAAGCGCAGCAGCTTCGAAATCTCCTCCTGCGGGTACAGAGGCGGCACGGTTTGAAAACGACCACGGAGGCCGTGGTTTGGGATACACACAGCTGGTATCGGAAAGTTATCGCAAGGTTTAGAGCTTGTTTAAGGTTTTTAAGTTTGTGTTTATTTGCTCTTGGATAACACACATAGCCAAAGCCAAATGATATGAGCTTGTCAAGTATTCATTGTAATAATTTGCTAGCCTTTCATACCTGCCTGTTGGCAAAAAAGAATTTAAGAAAGAGAACAAAAAAAAAGGACAATACTGAATGGTGACCGGTCCACGGTGTGTTTTACAGGATCCCCGACAACCATAGGCTTCCTTATAATTGGGTTGTTTGTTTGAGACATTCGTTTCACTCCACTCCTCATTGCAAGTATCAAAGTCACCAAGGCTACACTTTGGCCTTGTCTGAATTCTGATAGGTCTATAGTTCTTGGTCTTGCTTGGTCTTGATTCGATGCTAGCACTGCATCTTCCTAACACTTCCATTAATGGCATCAAGTAACTAGCAATCTAGATCTGGCAATCGAGAAAAATACACTAGAAATGGGATACAATTTTATTGTTGACGTATGTATCCAGTGATCTTTACCAAAACGAGCCGGAAAAGCTTCTATAAGAGGTACCTATATGGGTCAAAATCAAGACAGTAGGTAAAAGAGAATAGCGACATGGCCCTTATCCCGCTACCGTGCTAGTCACTTGCAGTCCCATCATCCCTCCACAGACATACCTTCTCGTACTGCTCTTGACTGGTGACGATGCCCTCCTTGAGGAAGAGGCCGTAGTCGGCGTACCATCTGTCGTACTCCTCCGTCTGCTTGGTGGACTTGTCGTGCAGGAATCGCAGCACGCGATTCGTCAGCACCGTGCGGAGCTTGCTGGAAACACCGCAAGCGATCAAGTCGATTTTAGCGGGTGGATTTTAATTCAAAACCTAGATTTGCTTGGGTTTCAAGCACCGGAATAGAATAATTATTTTTGTTTGCTTCAACTAAGACTATGAACTATTACAGTTACGTCCTGGCACGGACAACCCAGAGCATAGTTTTTGTAACCTGGTTGCTTGCTTTCGTAAACCGGTTGAGCTTTGAGTTGAAAGTGCAAAGGGAAAATAAATTTTTGTTGTTACTTTTGAAGGATGTTGGAATTTTCAATCAACCAAATGGCAGTGATAAAGTCATCCAGGTTTATTTTCAAAAGTGACAGAATAACTTGATATTTAAGTTTAGGCAAGTATAATATTGTTAAATAAAAATTATTATAAAGTAAACATAATAAAATACGCCAAGAAAAAGCGATATTCATAACTACGATTGTGACTTATGACTGCTTACATCCATGCGTTACTTTACGCTGAACTTAAGACCTCGCAACAATGAAAAAAGATTCTGTAATACGGTTTGTCATAACTTTAAGATTTTGTTCTATGACGGCTATTTACGCTAAGATTTAGTTCTGTAATTCGCCCCCTAGGTTGTAGGATCTTGGATCTCATGAAGAACTAGCAGACGATAGCAGCAAGGCACCCTACCGTATGAGAGCGCTGTTCTGCAGAAGTTCGCGACTCAGGTTGAGCGGAATGTCTTCGGAATCCACCACTCCTACGGAAACACAGTCTCTGTCAGCTCAGGCAGACTCACAGACAGCAACTGTTGTGAAGTCAATTAGCTGGTGGCGTGGTGAAGATAACTTGCACGACCATTAATGTTGACTAGATGTTGGATAGGTGGGCACTGTGAAACTATTCAATACCTAATGAAAAGCGCATGTCTACTATATCTAACCTTGGCAGTGAGGCAAGGTACTTTTCAATAAAGCTTTTCTATGCTTTTTCATTTGAATTTTTCTTAAAGTAAAATGTACTAAATGCTAAGTTATGTCTACATGTTTTTTTCAATGTTGTAACTCTTCTCTTTCATGGGTTGCTTGTAGCTCAACTGGCACATAAATTCTGGAGCCAATCACAGAAAGCAAGTCTGCCCGGAGAGAGTCGTTGCCAAACATCGTTGCCTGGCCAACGACTTTCAACCAGGGCCGCCGAGACGCAGAGAGTCAGAGTGAAGAGACCGCTCACCCTTGATGAAGCGCAGCCACTTGGGCAGGATGTTGTCTGCCTTGCTCTTGATGAGCACCTTGCGCGTGTACAGCGCGACGCCGACCTCCGTCTCGCGGCTCATCTCGAACAAGCCTGCGCACGGCAACGCAAGGTCATCAGCAATCGCAAGCGTCTGCCAATGGTGGAGCGTGGATTGGCCATTTTGTTCACAGGACTGTTTCAGTTCAAGGCATTGGTATTGAGAAGAGCCCAGATACGTTAATGCATGGTTTACTTCTCATTTGCAATTGAGGATATGTGTGGCAATCGAAACAGGCACGTCTTACATGCTAATGAATACAATCTTATGAGCAACTACGAGATTCAAATTTTTTCCCCTGTTACTAGGTTAGATAAAATATCCCAAGTCACATTATATAGGAGAGTGGATTTGTATCTTCCTTGAGGACATACTTCTGCTAGAAATGAGTAAGAGTTTCAAAACTGCCCATAAAGCCTTTTGTCCAGCTCAAGTAGGTTTCGAAACTCATAGCTCGTATCTAACAGCAGTGGGTCCTGCAAATCAGTGGGAATCAGCAGTGGGAAGATGCAAATCCACTCTCCTTCTTGACGTGAAAGGGAGTTCAGGTAGATTTCATCTGTGACCATCGGGTTCCGAGCACGTACCGGGCTTTCCCTCGGGGAAGTAGAGCAGCGCGCGGATGGAGAGTGGCGCGTCGGTGACGTAGTGCAGGATGAAGCGCGGCCGGTCGTACGCGCCGCCGACGAAGCGGTAGAAGTCGGCGTGCACGTTCTCGTCCTTGGCGTCCTTTGGGTCGGCCAGCCACAGCGGCTGCACCGTGTTGGCCAGCGTGCCGTTCACCAGGATCGGAGAGCCGACGAAGTTGCTGTACTTCTTGATCACGGCTGCGGAACGATATTGCCAAGTGACGTCGGGCCGTTTGAGTGTCGACCAAAAAGATTGGTTGGGCGTGCATTACCGTGTTCGCAATTAGGTTACTGATCTTATCGTTGCGACTAGGGTAAACATTTTTTTGTCACATTATTTTAGAAATCAGCATAAATCTCTACCCCTTGAGAAGAATAAGTGAAAAAGTAATCAAAGACCTTTCCCACATGAACATGTCTGAGGCTGAAACATAAAATGTCCAGTTATTTTGGTAACATTCTGCTTCACCCTAAGTTTTGTTCCTTCAATTCAGACTTCTTCTAAACTGTGAATAAATACACAGTGGATATGCACTGTTTAATGAGTGAAAAGTGTCTGGGGTTGGTTTAATATTCGATTCTTAGCATACTCAAAAGCGTATTCCCAACGCAGGTCTGGCATGAAACTAAACAACGAGAGGCCGAAACGAGAGTCGTGGCTCACCGTTGACCGTGTCCTCGTCACTGAACTCGCGGCAGTCGTGCTTGAGATGCAGCACGATCTTGGTGCCCACCTGCACGCCCTCAGCCTCTTGGATCTCATACGAACCGCACCTGTCGCAGCCAACACACAGAGTTTCACCAATCAAGCAGTCACTGTTAAAGGGCTACTCTCATCGAGTAAACAAGTCGTGCTCAGTTGAAACATTTTGGCTTTTCTAAACCAATAGGTACATAATAACAAAGTCCACCAATTTACCTAGAGCTGTTTTATCTATATATTTCAAAATTGTAAAATTGCCTAGTGTTCAATGTAAAAAGGCACTACTGAAAGTCTGAAACAAAACGCTGGTAAGGGAAGGTACTTACCTACCGCCAAAAAACTTTTCTAATATGCTGCACATTTCACAAATATTTCACAAATTCACAAATAGGCACACAAAATAGGCAGCCTCAAATAATTTTTGAACGACTTTTTGCTTCTGCCGTGGGCCTTATAAAAAGTAAATAATCTTTATTCCGAGCACAACTGGTGTCAAGATGAGATTGGGCTTAAACTCGAGCTGCACTTTTGTCTCTGGGATATTTTGCACCGAAGCTGTTCACTCGTCAATGCATGCACCCAATTGGCTCCTAGTGAAAACCGCTTCACGAGTAGATACTAGGGTGACATGTGCCTCAGTGTCCACCCTCGGCTCTCTTCTAGGCTAGACGTGCTGCGTTGTCAGTCCACTAACCGCTCATAGTAAGTGACACAAAATTGCAGACAAGAGCACCGATTCATTGTCTTCCCTCGAGCGACATGCGACTCACCCGTCGGAGACCCACTTGAGTCCGGGCTCATCGGGCGTGGCCGACCGCGTGAACACCTCCACCTTGTCGGCCACCATGAACGTCGAGTAGAAGCCCACGCCGAACTGTCCGATGATGGACGAGGTGTCCGCCGCGCCCGTCTTCTCCTTCAGCTGCTCCATGAACGCCTGTCGTGAACGCAAAGTGCGGTCAGGTCGGTCAGAGTTGAGCAACATTGCGTGAGGTCGAGCGCCGGATGGGTGACCAATGCATTCAAGAATCGTGGGAAATCTGGCTGATTACGTGGATAAACGGATTATCTTATCAAAGTGCAAAATTATTTCAGAACAGCGGAAGCATGGAGGACTATGCTGAAATTATTTGAATTTTATGTGATGATAAGTTTGTCTAGGTGCTAGGGGTCGAAAAAACGCTATGGGTTAATCCTTACGGAAGTTGGTTTTCTAAGCACCTAGGCCGAAAAACGCAAACTTTGGGAATTTTTGCACGTACGGCCGTAGACTAAAGAGGTATTTTTTACTGTCCAAATGTCATTATTAGATCTTCCTAATCGATGGTAAAAGTTTATTTTAAGTGGTAAATGGCCCTTTAAATGTTTCACCTGTAGTGAGTGGTCACGTCTTACAACTGGGTAGGCACACTTGGTTCGAAGATACCTACTATACTACATTAAAATACTACCACCTTAAAGTCAGTGGCAACAGAAATAAGTGTATCCAGAATACAAGCTAAATGAACGTCTATGTAATATTTAGGGTTGTATTTATGAGAACTGATTATCTTGCATTAATTATTTGCCGTTCGGACATCGTCACATCTTCATGTCATGAATTCATTTTCATACGAACCTTGCCACTTGCCAGCGCCCTCTGAAGGGATTCGTTTGGATTTGCTATTATGGCAAAAATGTTTCTAGGTGGCTTTGACCTTGAGAGAGATTCAAACCAAGGATTTTTCGACTCTGGCATTTCCCACCCACAGCCTCCTAGCTGCATTCGCGCCATTAGAGCAATGGGTTACATTTTCACGAAGAAGGCCCTGGTTGCTGTCAATGGCTGCCACATGCTTTCGCTGTGGCATAGAAATCGACGTACTTTTTGCGACCATTATTTTGGTTCACCCCGATCTGGGCCCATCTAATCGTGTGCCCCGGGCGCACGCATAATATGGTAAACAGTTGGTTGATTCACAAGTAAACCACGAATGGTTTCATCCAGCTACGATACAGTCTAGGAACAGTCCAAGTCCGATGGTTTGTTCTTACTAGAAGGTGAGATTACAGTGCCAGCAATAAGCAAAGGACAGTCTACAGACGGGTCCAACCAGGGAATAACAATTTTATCAGACTTGCACCCCAAATATTACATCCCAGCGCGCAGCCAGAAGGACTAGGACTTCAGTGAAAATGGAAATTAGCAGACTTGGTTAAAGAATCTAATAACCCGACGAGCCCGACCGATGCCCAAATGACTTGTTAACGATGATACCTACATAGGGCACAGGTCAGACAGTAGACCAAGCGAATTTAGTAGTGGTGGAAGAGCGAGGTTATCAGGTGATTATCGACTTTTTCGCAAGTGATATCAGAATGTCAAATTGAAAATGCGAAAGTATTGCGAGATAAACAAACCAGAACCACACAATTGTCCCCTAATAGCGAAGCCGAGAGAGGCAAAGCGTTATCTGAAGCCATTACTCAAAAACCCGAGCGAAATGGATGACGCAGCCGAATCCCACCCGGTTTGGGTTTGTTTACATTGTCGCCGACCCGCACAGATCGTTACCCCGACATAATTAACCGGCGCGCGATGATCGGAGCGACCGGCCGGACACATGCCATCGAGCCGCGGTCCCCGATCCGGTCCCCACGGACAGAACGCAGCCTCGAGGCAATTTCTCCTAGCCAGCCCGGGTGGCGTAACCCCGTCCGCCCGCGCGCGCGCCCATAAATAATATCGTCGAGGCAGGCGAGCGGCGTCGTAACGAGCACCGCGGGGACGCAGATGACCGTCGAACCGGCGTCGTTCCGTCAACGTCCACCCCCGTGTCACAAGTACCCCCCCCCCCTTTGGGCGTCCCACAGGACGATCGATGGTCAGCGTCGACCGAAGATGCTGTGGCACCCGACGGCTTTGTTCGTCGAAGACGTCGGCGTCGTCAAGACGAGATTGCGTGGGAGGACACGCGTATGAGCGGACGTCGAATGACGATCAGGGCGCTCTGATGGATTGGAACCTCGACACCAAAGGATGACGACTGGAGGGAAGGCATGCGGATTACAAAGAAAACCAGAGTGAAATTTTCTCTCTGCATCTTCCACGGAGCTCTGAAAATGTATTTCCGGCTCGTGGTTGCTCGCCTGTCAATTCCACGAGCGCGAACGCATCATACTGTTGACGAATACGGTGACGTGAAGGTGACGTGGCGTAACAACGAATTGATCCCTCAGAGGGTGCCAAAAGGAAGTGATAACATTAATGGTCAAGAAAAGTCCAGTTGTCAATCACGCCAGTGACAGCCAGGGTCGCAATGCAGGCCTTTACGATGAGACGATGCTGGACGAAGCCATCAAATCAGTTCTAAGGACATCTTTGCAGACAGGAGGACAGCATTTCTGTCACTGACACGAGGTCCGTCTCCGCCGAGGGAATGGCGTTAGAAAAGAACCAGTCGAGTGGTGCATGACGCCGACGGTCGAGTGACCTTCCCGCACGAAGTCGTCAATGTATCGGCGACGACAGCCAGAGCCGTGGTCCAGGAATAGAGTCCAGGTTTTGCGTTGACAGTGCCTACCTTCGAGCCGGAGCGCGCGATGGTGCCGAGGTTCGAAATGAGCTCTTCGCGCGTCATCCCGATGCCGGTGTCCTGCAACACGGAAACGGCAATCAGACGTCGCCCAACGCCCCCCCCCCCCCCGGCGTGCGGTGGCGTGCGGTCGTCCAGCTTACCTGGATGGTGAGCACTCGCCGCTGCTTGTCGGTGGCGACGTGGATCTCCAGTGGCGGCCCGGCGTCGGCGGCGTCGTCCGGGGACGCCGTCAGCGCCACGTAGCGTCGCTTCTCGAGCGCGTCGCTGGCGTTGGAGATGAGCTCGCGCACGAACACCTGCAATGGCCGAGCGGGGCGTTGCACTCGCACGCTTCAAACTAGAGCCTCTGGTCCACGATGATTCCAGAATTACTAGTCATAACTATTAATATGCAAATATGTAGATTCAAATGATGCATGGATAAAGTTACAGTAGAAGCATTCGATTTTCTTTTCTCCTATACTTAAATCGTTGGTCATGGTTTCAAGCATGTCGTATGGCCAGTTTTGCGATGGCTAGTTAACAAAATAATGAGGAAAATATCTGCAAACAAAACTAGAATACTTCGATGACCTTGGTTCCAAAATTAACTACAGCCAACCAGCACATTGTGGAAACGGGTCGGTGCTCATTGAACCAATATGGACGCCGGCTTATCATACCATAAATAGCTCTGCCACGAACACACGTCCCTATGGTCCCCAAGATGCTCGTATCTGCTCGGGGAGCTCCCATACGTTCCTTGTATCTGCTCCGCTGCATGTATTATCATTTAATGATGTGCCGTAGATCAGGTGACCGAGCAAGACAATGGCGGCCAGGCCAAGTCCCCGCGAGCCCGGCGTTGGCGACACCGGCGTTGGCATCGGTCGGGGGTGCACGCCGTGGGTTCGCCCACGCCACGCGGCGAGGGGGGAGGGCGATGACAAAGTGTGCAGATAGAGGCGTCGGGCCGAGGCTTATCGCACGGCGAATGCGACCGGACAGCGGCGAGCGATGGGGGTCAGAGGGTGCCACTAGTCTACCCCTCCCCTTCATACAGGCCACTGTCATGGCTACGTGCCCACCCGAGGAAGGCATTCGTAGACAACGGGAGCAGACGACTGCATTTGGAGGACGATCTCTGGGGTCCGTTGTATTTGACTTTGCAGTTTGGAGAAAGGGGCGCCGTTATAATTTCTAATGAAATGTTCGAGTTGTCTGAAATATTTTTAATCAGTTGCACTCCCACGACCATTATACCAAAGTCATTCGCAACTATACATACATGACGTGTGTAATGAATGCATCGAAGTAAATTACCGCAATCAATTTGGGGGAACTGCGTGGACTGATAGAAACCACTAACAAATCAATAACATCCGAGAAAACTCTGTATACCCGAAGTGGACTTATAGAGTAAGATCGCCTCTCCACATATTGCTTTCGTGTGATGTGATTGTAGGACAGCAAATATGGAGTCCAGTGATTAGTCTGTCTCTGCCTCTCCCTGTCCCGTCGCCGGCTCTCTTCTATTCACGAACGGCGCGCTGCATTGGGCGATTTGACGGGAGGACGCCGTTGTGAGTAATGCGCCAGCTGGCAGGTCATCCATCTGGCCGTAACGAGGAGTGCGACGCCGACGGCCGAAACGGGACGCCGCGCGCGCGCGATCGGCACACTAATCTGCTGGCCCATCGCGGGCACCGACGTTCACGGTATACGCGTCGTGTGCCGGGGTGAGGCAACGACCAGGCGCCGGGGAATGGTCCATGCCGTCGTGAGGCACAATCGGAGGCACATCGGAGGCGGCAACGAAGTGCAGGCCATTTCGGCGGATCTCGCAAATACTTATCGGGTTACACCGTACCTAAAAGGGTTTCTGGCAGCGAGTTGAGATGAAATCTTCGATTTTGTCGTATTAGCATTGAAACGAGATTCATTTGAAAGATTAATTCCTCATTACATTGTTGAATATCTAGATCCTAAGTAAACGAAGATGTGGTTTGGGTACAACTCGAACAAAACTCGGTCAAACTTTCGTAAACTGTTGAGAGACCGCGAGAAGAGAATGTTCATGGCAGGCCCAGTGACGGATCCTTGGGGAACCCCGCGGGAATCGACCATCTTCGTGCCGTTAACAAAGGTGACAGGGTGTGCCGGTCATACGGTTGCATGCACTCAGTCCCGTGCACGACAGGCCACAGTCCGTGCCCCAATACGGTCCGTGGACACAGACACGGCCGACGGCGTGCGCGGCGCGCTATCGATCGTCGCGACGTCGACGTCGGCACACGCTCTGCCCGCGGTCGACGCAGCGCCGCACACTCGCTATAGCCGGGCTTTACGATCGTGATACACCCTGCACGGCCGACCACTGCTCGGTTTCGGAATGGATTCGGACTCTAGAAATCGTTTGCTCAATCAATTAATATCGATATTTGTTGGCAGAGAATAAGGTACCTACAAGACGTGACTCAAATGATTATTCCTCAAATTTGAGGAGTGTCGTTTAATTTAAGACTTAGCGCAGATCGAATTGGATTATGGCTGTGAAAATTCTAATGTGAGCAGTGTCGTCTTGCACTGACGACGCAGACAGGTCCTACTGTGCAAAGGGGTGTTGCACTTTTGTCACGTACCCGGCAAAGGGCCAAATGTATCACGGTGCAAAATGCAATTATTTTATTCGCATGATGGAACGCGACGGCCGCCTGACAGTCGCTTATTGTAATGTATCGCGATCCTGTACCGTGTCAGATAACTCGATTGTATCTGAATACATTATCAAGATTGCAAAGATTGATTGATCTAGAATTGGAAGGGACGTATGGAGTTCTGCCCCGGGAAAGGCAATGCTGACCGATGGACAGTGACACAGTGTCATTTTGGTATGAGGAACGCTATCCATGGATTCAGGTCCATGTGGGGTGGCACCGGGCACGTACCTCTTTCTCCGAGTAGAGGGACTTGGCGACGATGTCCAGCAGCATGCGCGTCTCCGCCTGGAACTCGTGGCTCTGGCTGGCACCTGGCGGACGGAACCATCGAACCATCGTTAACACAAATATGAAATATCTACACACATGATTTAGCAATCAATAGTAAATTTGCCATCATGGGAATAGGATGGCAGTCCAGTGTGCAGCTTCATCATAATGGCCAACTACCCGGGTCCAGATTCACGAAGCTGGGTTATGTCAAAAACAGGAGTAACTTTGTTATTACCATGGTTACTACCCCTGAAATCTGCAATTGGCGCCTGTGATTGGTTGTCCAGCATTTTACCTGGAGGGTTGAGTGTAAACTTTGCTTAGAGGGCCACATGGGCCCAGGTGGGGAGTTTGCTTTGCTCGTACAATCAGCGTTGAAAAACTCGCAAGAAACCAAGCAGTTGTCCAACTCGAAGCGTGATCACTGGTTTGTACTTTGTATTATGTCACAGAGTTTTAAAAGTTGAAACCAACTTCAGATGCAATAAACCCTAGTTCACTCGCCCCTAATCAGGATGAAATGGAACTAGTAAATGGCCATGCTCTCCGACTTCTCTGGCATTCCTAAGTCGTCGTCCACCTTGAAAACTGAAACGTCCCTTGATCCAAACGCTGACCTATACATAATATATATTATAGTGATTGACATGATATTGATATAAGTAATGCGGCCCATGGCACTGCAATTAGCTGTGACACATCCCTCACCCACGGGCCGGCCAGGGTCGTCGCACGCCACCCTGCCAGCCAAGCACCCTGTCTGCACGGGGGGGGGGGGGGGGCGGTGCAGGGCTGTAACGTCCCCACGGGCGCCAATGCCGTGCACGTCCGGACACCGGCCGCGATGCAATCACCGATCTGTCGGGTTAATTAGCCCGTCACGTGCGTCGGCGAGAGGGCGGCGCGGTGCCCGGGGGGTTGGGAGCTGCCGGAACCATGCACTTGACACGGTGTACAGCTGCAGTCCGCACGTGGGACCAACAAATCGGCCTCATCGATTATACCTTGCTGCATGCCTGCACTGCGCCCGGCCTCGATGCAATTGCATGGAGGCTATAACGATCATGTGTATCATGTGCTATCATGTGTGATCATGTGTAACATGATCATACATCATGTGTATGCCGTACTTAGGAACGGCCCCGAACGGACCATGGTCAGCGTGCCGGACGCATTGACGGGCAATTTGACGACCGCAAAACTCGGGGGGTTCCTGGACAAATTCTCGTCGCAAGACACTCGAGCGAGGACGGTCATCAATCGCGTGTCAAGTCACCCCAAAACTCGCGTACAAACGGCCGACACCCGCGCCACAAAAGAAATGAAACCCCCCGCCCGCTCGCGTCTTGTCGGCACAGTCCATCTCTCTGGCGGAACCCGCGCGCCGCAAGATTACGGATGACTCCCTCCGCCCCCCCCCCCTCACACCGACGACTGCTGCATGTGAGCACGGGAACAAATCGATGTGCCGTACACCGACGGCGACCATGCCTGCCATGCATGCACAGGGGCGGCCGAGCGGGCCACGGGCAAAAAGAAGAGGGCATCCGCGGCGGTGCAAATGAGTTTCGCCCGGGATTGAAACTGACAGGCGCCGCCCGGCGCAATTTCCCGGGCACGTCAGTGCAGTGCGGGCCATTGTTTCGCGGCCCGCACACACGAGCGGCGACCAATCGCGGGCCGCGGGCCTCTCCGCGTTGCGACGGACATTAGCGCCGGGGGGCGCCGTGTCGGACGGAGACCACTTTGCCAGATTGCATTCGATATTCACCTCGTGTGCTGTGCAGGGAAATTGGGTGGCGGGGGGTGCAGCAATCTGTCTCGACGCCCCCCCCCCCCCCGTCCCTCCACCAGCTTGGCGTACCGGGCCAGACACAAAGATAGATAGGGGGAGATTGTCTGGTGGTAATAACGGATTTCGCGAAATGGTCCCAGGTTAGGCAAGACTTGGCTTCAACGGCGGCTGGGTGGGTGACCAGATATGACAGATTTGAGGAAGTTACGAATTTCAATCAACGCATGCGCTATCATGAATGGTTTATGTACAGAATATATTGTGTGGTTTTGAAACACATGAAATTGGCAAGCCATATCTTCCGAGAACAACTGGGACAGATGTACTTGCGGAAACATAAAGTGCGCCTGTCGAAAAAATATACAAGTCATTTTCAGGTTCGGTTGAAAAGAGCGTAGGCAAAGGCCGGGTACTGAACACGTGGCTAGCCATGTGCTTTTGCGAGCTCGGACTAGTTTGATAAACCTGTTTCGTTATCAGTAGCTGCATTGCTCCGGCAAATGACGATCCGAAAGACTCATGATTCGGTTCACTCTGGAGTTTTGCACGATGTTGGCACATATCTACTAGCCTAAAACACGTAATTTTGAAGATACAATTAAAATCCAAAAAGTTTCTGCATCTTCCCCCCACTACTAACACAAATCTAACATTAGTACTTTTCCATTATTTGAGAAAAAGTAGTTTTTCTAAACGTAATTTCACGTGCATTCTTTTTAATTGGTTCTCTTATTTCTCAATCAAGGTAGCCGATCGTACCGAGACCAGACCTTTTGGAAGGCTGCTCGCCAATTAGACAGGTCGGAGATTACTAGAATGTGGTTTAAATACCAATGCACAAATTACTTCGATAATCGGGAAAAGATTAATTGGATGGACTATCATGTTGAGTATTTTAACAATCATTAACTACATAATTTAATTAGTATCGTCATATTCCGATGCGGAATATGTTTGGCGGCTATTATTTTATATGCCTATTTGATCAAGCAGATCGACCCAAACCAGTCACGGGCTGAATCTAGATAAGCCTCTTCCTTTTGGTCATGCAACTGTGGGGACGTAGGTATGCTATCGAGCCCGAACCAGTTTTAAACTCCACTGTTTTTCAGCCTAGCCCATTCGTCAGGACTTGTACAATTTTGCGGGCGCACTTTATGATTTCAGAAGTGTACCTTATTGTTGCAACAATAAATGAAACCAGTGCTGAAATACGAGAAGAGAGTAGACGAGAGTAATTATTGCCAAAGTTTACGCTGATCAAAGGTGAATTATATGCGAGAGATGACACGATGGTACCTTATTCCCAATTGAAATGGTGGTCATTCAAAATAGCATTCGATTCAATGAGACAAAAGTTAAAGTAATAATGTTGCTACAAGCAATTATATTTAACTTTTAAGGATTCTCCAAGAACGCAAGCACATTAAATATAATGGTGTCTATCGTAATTGATTCAGGGCTAGGTTTTGAGCTTTTTGACTGGAGATGACGGAGATGGTACATGCACAATTATTACCAAAAATGTGGTACAACTGTGAATAATTTTGGTGGCTGTACAAGTGAAAATTTTGCTAGATTTGGGAAAAAACCAAAAGTACACAAATTTGCTAGTTTCTTCACAGTTGAGAGGCCTCATGTGCATTTCCCAGTGGAATCTGCACAGTGAACGAACCACTGGAAGATTTCACGGCGGTGAAATTACCAATTTACGTACGTAGCAATCGACAGTGAATTGTGATTGCCAACTGAATGGGGCGGATCGCAAGGTGGGGCTGCAAAATGCTGCCCTCCATAACATCCACATTGATAACGCAATAATTTATGGGCCTAGAAAGTGAAACAAAACCTTCAATTTCACTAACCTCAAAAACAAAAGTCACTTGTGTGCTTTGTTTGTTTGTGCATGTGTTTGTTTGAAGTCTACTGGCTAAATGGCAGATCCTATTTTGATAAATTTCTAGAGTTCCCTCGGTTCTAACTAAAGCCCGTTTTACACGGTAAAAGATTTTCATCAAATCTATTATGATATCTTTTACGTACCTAAATATCACCATGTAAATGCAAAAATGTGATGAAAAAAGCATATCACGGTCTATCATGATAGATGTGATATAAAGCCCGTTTTACACGGTAAAAGATTTTCATAAAATCTATCATAGCATCTTTTATAAAATCTATCATGATATCTTTTATAAAATCTTTTACGAAAATGTATGATGGTATTTACACGGTCCTAGAAAAATGTGATGAAAAACACATGGTTGTGACAGAAGCACTGCCATCAATGTGTCATTCTGTATGAAATTCAAAAGGCTGTGGTTTAAGAAAATTTTTAATGAAGGAGCAAAATTAAAACTGTCAATAAGTGAGTACATATTAAAAATTGAGAGGGATTTGGCAGTTTTGGCTAACATTCAGGCTTTTGCTGATACTTAATCCATTTTAGATGTAGTAGAGATGGTTTTGAAGGTTTGTGAACCAAAGAAAAGGAAGAGGAAATGCTGGAGACGTGGGCATGAGCTTTACAATCTTGGCACAGTACACCATCTATAAAATCAGTATCTTTCAGATGCTGAACGCTGATTGGTTAATTTTCATCACATCTTTCACAGAAATAGAACCGCGCCTAATTGAAAATATGTCATCAAATCTTTTATCACATCTATCATGATAGACCGTGATATGCTTTTTTCATCACATTTTTGCATTTACATGGTGATATTTAGGTACATAAAAGATATCATGATAGATTTGATGAAAATCTTTTACCGTGTAAAACGGGCTTAAGATTTGATGACATATTTTCAATTAGGCGCGGTTCTATTTCTGTGATAGATGTGATAAAAATTAACCAATCAGCGTTCAGCATCTGAAAGATACTGATTTGATAGATGGTGTACTGTGCCAAGATTGTAAAGCTCATGCCCACGTCTCCAGCATTTCCTCTTCCTTTTCTTTGGTTCACAAACCTTCAAAACCATCTCTACTACGTCTAAAATGGATTAAGTATCAGCAAAAGCCTGAATGTTAGCCAAAACTGCCAAATCCCTCTCAATTTTTAATTTTACACACATATTGACAGTTTTAATTTTGCTCCTTCATTAAAAATTTTCTTAATCCACCGCCTTTTGAATTTCATACAGAATGACATGACATATTGATGGCAGTGCTTCTGTCACAACCATGTGTTTTTCATCACATTTTTCTAGGACTGTGTATACCATCATACCATCATACAAAAATACCATCATACATTTTCGTAAAAGATTTTATAAAAGATATCATGATAGATTTTATAAAAGATGCTATGATAGATTTTATGAAAATCTTTTACCGTGTAAAACGGGCTTTACACCTGCTTTTCTCTTTAGCAAAATCGACATGATAATAATATTTTATAAACAGATGATAATAGGTTATTAATTTTCTTAGACTCATGTCTACTATATCCTAACTTTAGCACTCGTTTTGAAAAAAACTATTTCAAATCCCAGTTTTAAATAGTTTTTTTCAAAATAATAATAGGTATTTGAAAATTTGTCCTTACTGTAGGAACAACTAAAAGTTCTCAATATTTAGTGCCGGTTTTTCAGTGACCCGTTAAGATTAAACGGTCCATTAGCGATAAAATTAAGGGCTCTGATTGGACGTTGCTAAGCAAATAACAAGTTAACAGACCATTAGGTATTTAACGTGCCACTGAAAATCCGGATCTTAGTCACGAAACTTTACGTCGGATCAAAATCATGATTCTAGATTAAAGTTCATTCACACACGGCCAACCAACTTACGGCTTTCTCTATTCAATAAAAAAATTGCACTGGCGAAGAAGCCCTAATTCATGTTTTACGACAACGTAAATTATTTTACTTAGTCAAATAGCTACAGGGAAGCAGTTTTTGACAGAGTAAACCAATGTATGTTGTCATTAAATAACTTATTTACTTCCATGCGATAAACAAAATGGGCAGTGTCAGGAGCGTCAGCTGTGGGTGGGCAAGATGGGCGCCTGCCCACCCATAAATGATCAAAGGGGAGCCGAGGGCGCCAGTTATTGTTTATTGTTTGCGTTAAAAAATAACATAAAATACGAAGAAGAAATTGTGAATGAATTGCTTTTGGTTTGGGTAATATCCATCCCGATTGAGATTTGATGTACCTACGTACCTGGGACTATTCACTATACCTGGCAGATTTCAGCAAATAAATTTGTATTGTCAACGCGTGTAGGTACATCGACCGTTGCGTTGCCAACAACTAGTAACTGCTGGTGAATACCAGAATTATAGGAACCGGGAGCTAATATGGGCCAGGTTAGGGTTGGTTGGTTCTTACGCAGAAATGTTAAGACCTAAAGTTGTCAGTTCAACCTCATCCAAGCCTTATATGGGATCCAAGCCCACTCCATTTAGGCACCACTTGCTTTTCATATTTTAACTCTTTTCGTATGAGGGGGGGGGGGGGGGCTCCGGATGCCTCTTTTTGGTATAGCCCACCCAGAAAATTGGTTTCCCTGACACCTCTGGGCAGCGTTGATCCATCCAGGCAATAACAATCTGACTTTACCAGTCACCATTCATCTAAATAGGTTAAATTATATTTCCCTCTCACTTATGAAGATTGAACATTCCCAGGAGGTAGTGGGCTTACCAATTGGCTTCTCCCCATCCTTGATGATTGAGTGAAACTCCTTCTCAGGAGCTGCTTCAGTCTGGGTGCTCAATGCACGAAGTTGCAGATTACGGTGACACCCTGAAAGTGACGAACATCCCATGTTATGCAACGGCTGCTAATTGACTCAAAGTTGGTCACACAGTGGCAAGAAGAAAGGAATAATAAAATAACTTGTTAGTTTCTATTTTAAAATTTTTATCGGATCCAAGCTATGATACGTAGATGTTTATCTAAAGATTTAAAAATTTCGTTAATTTTTGTGTGGTTATGAATACCGGCCACCCATCTATGAACTTCATTTTCGCGAATTCCAATGATTTAAAACAAACCAAATGTATGCTTACGAAATAGTTCTGAGTGTGCTGTTATTCTATTAGACACTTTTGGGGCACTATTATGAGTAACATTTCTAAAAACTAACTTCCCCACACTCGAAACACGTTTTAGGCGAAACAGAGCGGCCATTGTTCTCTGACGGTCGCACGTGACTATTTCAGTTCGTAGCTTTGCTCCTAGAGAGCGCTAGCGTATCGCGAACGAATGGCCGCGTCATAAAACCAAATAAAACGGTCAGTGAAAACAGATCATTCGAGACGTCGACATCGTTGTTAGCGGTTGATGCGGTCGCTCGGGTGTCAAGCGAATGTATTCACCACGCGCAGGTCAAATGATCGAACTATGTTCTCTGTGCGAAGACGAAGGTTATCTCAAGTGATTTCTAATGGAGATATGACCAGTGTCGTTCGAATGAGTGCAGTGAGAAAGTTAAAACAACCAACAGTGACAGTTCGTACGAGGCCTTCGGCCACACGATAGATCTTCGAGTGTTCTAGACATTATTACCCTGCCGGCCATCAGTGATCGTTTGTTTTCGTCCAAGTGCGGCGTGCTTTGTCGCTCACATCCAGAGTCGTCATTGTGCATCGAGTGTCGTTGCTCGTGCGTGTGAAGACGCGTGACTCCCGAATCGCGTGCGCCGCGTGCACGCAGACGACGTCGCCGCGCTGCTGGTGGGTGGCAACCTGTTGGCGACGCCGTCGACGCTTACCGTGTCACGGTCGCACACGGCCACCACGCACTCCGTGACGACGTGACGACAGACAGTCGCACAACTCGCTCGTCGCCGTCGTGCGCGTGTGTGTGTGTGTCCTAACGCCTAGCATCCCGTCGGCCGACGCAGGTCACGGCTCGCGACGACGACGCCGACGTCGTCGTCGCCTCCCTCGTCACCGTCGTGGCCATCAGATGCGGCCAGGTCGCGCGATGACTTCTGCGCCGAGCGTCCTCTCGTCGCACCCCCGGCGAGCTGCCTCTTGACCGCGTGTCCCAATGTAAGCGCTTCGGCGTGCTCGGCGGACATTCGTTGACAGCGGCTCGACGCGCGAGCCTCGCACTGATTGCACTGGCGTCGTCGTCGTCGTACCCGTTGAGCGTCAACTGCGCGCACGAGGGCTCCATCGTGGACCCGCTGGGGGGTCGGGGCATGGGCCCCGCCCCGGGCCTCCTGGTGCAGCAGCAGCAACAGCAGCAAGGGTGCGCCGTCGAAGGGCTGGCGCCGAAGAGGCAAGCCGTTGTCGACCGGCTGCGACGCCGGATCGAGAGCTATCGACGGCGGCAGACAGACTGCATCCCGAGGTTCGACCAGTCGTTCAATGGGCTCTGCGAGCAGAACATTCAGGAGACGTTGGTGCTCAAGCAGCGCTTCCTGGAGACCAAGGCGAAGCGGGCGGCGAAGAAGACGGACAAGAAGCAGGACTCGAGTCTCCAGAACACGCTGCATTCGGTAAGCGACAGTCACGTTTTTCGCTACTTGCTTGGCCTTGTGGCAATCCCCGCACCTGTCTTGCCATGGGAGGACATCTATTTTCCCTGTAGTACTCGGGTCCAGGGTATCTACCCTCCATGAGGAACCAAGGGGTTCGGTACCTGTCGAGGTCCAGACTACAGCTACCTTGCAATGTATAGTACCTACCTGTCTCTTCGGTCGGAAACATTCCCTTCTTCCTTCGACACGCTGGTAAGGTCTCGGCCTACTCCTTGGAAAGCCGATTTACTGAACCTGCCGCAGTGGTGTGTTGACACCTTCGCGGATATCTGGCTCTACTCATCGGAATTCGGCTAGTTTTCAGCTTCGGTTATGCCGAACTAGTGTAGTGTCTTCTGACTAACGGCTTGGTTCAAACTACCCCGAATCCGAGGCGAGCGCGTGTCGAGTCTCCCCGTCGACGGCCACCCTCGGCACCATGACCCTCGGCGCTAGAGGAGCGCGTCGTGTCGGCACGATCTCCGTCACCGTCTGGACGGCGGCGTCCGGTCCGCGCCGTCGATCAACAGGCCGCTCGCTCGGCGGCAGACAGGGAAAACAAACAAGCGCACTTGTTGTACAGCGCACAGCGAGTAGCTCTATTTGGGAAGTGCCGACGGACAGGGTCTGCGCGAGACGACGCGTGTCTGGAATCTGAGCTGTTCGCGTCGTCGCTGCCGTTCTGAAGTGTGCGTGAAGTGGGTCGGATCGGGAGAGACACTACTTGTCGACACCCGATACTCTTGTCTGGCTTTGTCCCGTCTGGTGTTGCGAGGCCAGAGGACGTCTGGACCGAAGGGTTGGATTTCGGGATGTCGGAAGGGGAGTGTTTCGAGTAGATGCTGACAGCCAGCTCTTGCTCCTGTTTGGACTACTTGCGAAGTGCGAGCGATTGGAAGCAGAGTGTCCGCCTTTCTGAATGCCTCGGCGTGCGTTCTAAGTCAGACACCGGTTCTCGTTTGAGCGCCGGAGTTAAGCAATAATGCGCTTAGCCAGGTATTGGATGGCTGACCACTGACCACACACATAAAGATGGAATTTGGTTTGTTCTTCATGGAGATTACCTATACTCGAGGAATCGTGGTGGTTATGTTTGCATCCTTTACACCCCATTACGCGGTGTCCAATGGAACTAATTCGTATAACCTACGTATCCCTTTTCGGGACTTTTCGAATTCCCATCCTAACTTTTCGAAGGAAGCTTCGACCCCACAGTCCACACCAACCACCTACATCACCACCCCCACTCACCATCATTACCACTTCACCTACATTCATCATTCGTCGCTAGGGGGTCGACTGTGGTACTTGTTTGAATCACACTTTGCTTCGTATGCAGTTATAGATTATATGGAAAACAGGTATCTCCACAAAATCGCATCCCTGGCAGACAATCAGTGGCTAAGGGTTTGTCATAACAGTAGGTCTCTTAGCCGACACAGTGACGTAGCGATTCCTGGACTGCAAGCGAGCAACAACAACAACAAAGTAGGGAGTCGCATAGATAAGCGCGACACCGACACGAATTCAAGGTTGGCACAAATATCTCGAGATGGAATTGTCGGAAGCCGGCTGCTAGACTAGCACTTAGAGCACTCACAGCAGACAACGGCACTGTGGTGGCGGCGACCGGCGGGGACCGCGATATGCCGGCTAGAGATGCGATAGTTTTCTTTCGTCGGCCCGGCCTCGGCCCGAAAGTCTAGGAACCGGCCCGACTTCCCGGACAGTTGAGGCCGGGCCGGGCTTTCGAGCTTTTTTCGCATCTCAACGAATGCCGGGCCGATGCTGCTTGGCGCGTTGTGGTCGCCGTCGACGCGGACCGCGAGGAGTCACCGCGTGCTGGACGCAATGTGGAGTCGGCGTGACGAACGGCGCTGGAATTTCAACCATTGCCGAACGACAAGTGGGTCCGTCTCGTCCCGTGCAAGTGTGCGAACTAGAAGACCTCTCGCATGTGTTTCTCTAAAAATAACACCCTCCCTCGCACAATAAACGCCGGTCTTATAGTGACCTTGCACAAATAGTATCCTGGTTTCCGTGCGCCTGTGCCGAGCGAACGCCTCCGCGGGTAGGTCCAGGGTCAGGTATCGCTGTCAGGCGTTACGCCGGCTCGCGTGAGTCAGCCCAGCCGGGCCTGCGGCACGGGCAGTGCGTCGTTAAACGACCGGCATCGATCAGTCGTAGTCGCAATTAGGACTGATTCATGGAAGGAATGACGAGACAAAACAGTCGGCTACGCTGCCAGCTAGGGCTTGCACTGGCGGGACGACAGAGTTTGGAAAGTGTTTCTCAATTGACATTGGTGAATGAATGAACCTCCTCTGCCGTTGTGTTGCTCGAAATAGTTTACACTTCCAACGACTTCTTTGACAAACCTTTACATTGCAGCAGTAAATAGTGGCGCGTCTTTGACCGTTGTTGTCGCAACATAACAACGCTTACAAGTTAACCGACGGGCCGAATTCTTTCAAACCGCGGCCGTTCGCCGCTAAGCCGCGACCCGACAGTGCACGCATGCGTCCGACCCCGACAATGCAGTCGTTGCACCCCCCCCCCCCCCCCCTCGAGTGCATTTCGGCTGCATCAGCGACAGGCAGCGACAAGTGATTCCGATTTCGAGGGGGACGGGGTGGTGGGGGGGGGGGTCGCTGCACGGGATTACGCTGCATGCACACACACACGTTCGCTGTGATCCTGGCCAGGGTCGTCGGTCGCACCCTCCGAGCGTCGGCTCGCGCGGGGTGCAGTGGCAAGGGGAGGGACACGGGAGGATGACAATCGGGCCAGTCGGTCGAGCACCCCTTCAAGGGCACGGGCGGGAGGGGGGGGGGCACGGCACGACTGTCGCCTGCTGCACCCCATCGCATCGCGCCTCGCTACGCCCCGCCATCTCACTTGCCGACGGACGGGCTCGCACTTGGCCCTCGCTCGCTCTCGCTG
The DNA here is from genome assembly GCA_921293005.1 of Nemoura dubitans. Classification (NCBI taxonomy): domain Eukaryota; kingdom Metazoa; phylum Arthropoda; class Insecta; order Plecoptera; family Nemouridae; genus Nemoura; species Nemoura dubitans. The sequence goes on from OV121074.1 coordinate 69,542,323, forward strand.
ATCGCGTCCACTCCACTCCACTCGGCAGAGTGGCAGATGCGCGCTTCTGCGTCGATGCAGTTCCTGGCCCGGCGGCGTCGTCGCTCGGCATTGCGAGCAATTAAATCACTTGCTGGGGTTAATGCTGGTACGTGTTTGATCGCGCTGCGTCGGCGGCGGTGGCTTGACCGTGGGTTGGTCGATTGCATTCGGTGCGGTCGTGTCGCGTGCACTTTGGGACTGCAATGTTCGACGACACTCCCGAGATCCGGTCCTTTCGCGGACTGAAATAGGAGCGCGACGTTACTGGAGAAACCCCGCGGACGGCCGCCTAGTTCCCATCCCGGCGCGCACTTCGTACTTTCGTTTCGATTCCATTGCGAAAGAGTTTCTGTGCAGGCTGGCGGCCAGTGCATGTCTATCGACTCGGCTTCGGCGTGCTGCCTTCACTGCGCGCACCAAGACATTCCTTGTGCGCTGATGAATCATTTCGTAATGCGTCCACTCGGATCTGATTAAAACCGAGCCGTCCGACTCCTCGACGAGTCGATTATCGTGCTGCGACCAAAAGCACGGCGCCGCCTCTGCGGTCGTCGTCAGGATCTTGTGACCGACCGTTTGTCCTCAGAACAGGACGAGAGAGCGGGGGCGGCGGCAGTCTCGTCAGCCGATTCGAGAGCGGTCGGACCTTCGAGTGTCCCCCAATGACAAGTTGCACCAACAGCGCGGAGTCGCCTCCGGCAAGCCGAGACGACGGACACCCCGGCCTCCCCGGCCTCCCCGGCCTCCCCGGGTTTCGGGACGTCTGGTGCAGGAATGCGTGCAGAGAGCGCCTGGATGTGTGTCAGCCGGGAGTGCGTGTGGAGATGCGTGCGCCGCGCGGGCGAGCGGGCGGGCGGGCGGCGACGAGGAGATGGCAACGCCGCGCCGCGCAGAGGGGCAGAGATTGCGAGCGCCGATGTCGAGGCGAGCCGCACAGCCGGTAAAACACTGCTGGCTGGCTGGCTGGCCGACGGGCTGCAGCGCCTGGTTCACACGCGCCGCGACAGCGCCCTGCTCGCGAGAACACGCGAGCTGTATGGGACGATGACACAGGACCCGAAGGGTTGGTTCTCGGTCGCGAGTCAAATGAGCTCGATTCTGTCGGTCACTGCCAGGCTGACTACTGTGCTGGGAATCGGAGCTTGCTGACAAGTAGAAATCGCCGCTGTCACAGAGTATCAATCTCTTTACAAATTTGGGGCGTTTGTTTTGAAAGAAAATGATATGGATTGGGAATGCGAATGGTGAAAATAGTAGGTTGCGCGGGGCGTTGGAGGGACGGGGGGACGAGGGGGGGGGGCGTTTCTGGAGAACGGAGCGCTCGGCGCTTTGCTTGGGAGCTGTTGGTACACGCTCGTGACGTAACTGGGTGCCCGTTGGAGCGTGTCGTCGGGGATCCGCATTTCGCAGAGGCCTGTCGCCGGATGCCTCGCGCGGAGTTCGGCTCCACTCGAGCCACGGCGTGGAGACGCACGGATCGTACCTACTGTGTCTGGGTACCTACGTGGGTGCCTGACTACCCTGTAACCGCGGCGCGCGCGCGTGCATTCCGGCATTCCGACGTCGCCGGGCGGGCTGGCCACTCGAGGCGGTGATTGACAAGCCCTGGCCCATCGGGCCTCGGCTGCCGCTGGCTGGCCGAATGTCGGGGCACACTGTTGCACTGGCCCTCGGGGGAAATGTGGGGGGGGGGGGGGCGGTCTCGTGTCTGTCGCTTTGCATAATGTCCCCGGAGCCGTCATTTGACACTTCTGTTTCCAGTTTTTCTGGCCTGTTTCATTCGAGATCTGGCTTTGGGTCGAACCAAACTTTGTCAGTTTGTTGATCTCGTGATTCCCGTGGGACTGGCTGCTCAGTTCCAGAGTCAATCACTTAAGTGCGATGCTTCTCTCATGGCATTTATTTGCCCACAAAAGTGATGACTCTGGAACTGCAGTCGCCTGCCCTGTGCGCTGTATTTCGTCTGCTGGCCATTTAAAGGGCTGGCAAACGCCGCAGTGCGAGTCTCGTCGGTTACGCCCAATCTCGAGTCTGCGCCGCTGCATCGAGTGCAGCCTGCCTCGGCGCGCGACCACCGAGCTCCTTGCCTCGACGCACGCTCTTGTCTTCTGTCAGCCTTGAATGTCGCTTATCGCCTCGCGTCGCCTCGCGTCGCGTCCGTGTGACACTTACTGTAGCCGCGCGCCGACAGCGCTCATGTGTGCGTTGCGTCGATGTGGATGCTCGGGCAGGCACGTCTTGCCATGTCGCGGCCCTGGAAACGCGCGCAGAGTCGCGCAGGTTCGATCCCGGGACGCTATGCATTAAATGCTCGCCGATCCCACACTTCCAAATACCACATATAGCGACGAAATTACAATTTACTTAGGAAATAGTGAGAATTATATAATCAATGCGACGACATACGCATCGCTCGGATGTGATAGCTATCGAGGAAGTCCCGGCTGCGGACCGATTTCTAAATTAGCATACGCTGATAACCTTTGACCGGACTTTGGGAGACTTCCTCGCGTCAAGTGCCGGCCACCCCAAAGAACTTTGCACGCCGGCTGGCTCGGAGCGTCGACGACGTCCTGCCCGAGCCGCGCGGAGGAAGTCAGGTGACACGGCCTGCAGGATGGCAGGGTCACCTCACCCCGACATGAATATGCAGATTGGCGGTAGCAGGACGGCGTCGTCGCCAGCGAGCGGCGGCGGCGGCGGCGCGTAGAGCTGATTTATTCGTCCGGTGCGTCGACTGCAGCGAGTGCCGCGACGCAGCGGTTCGCCCAATACCTGACCGCGGCCGGCATTGTTTGTAGCGGTCGGCGCGGCGCGGGTTCGATCCCCGTTACGTGGAAGACGGGCGAGCGAAGACGTGTAGCGTGCGACGCCACGCCGGCTTGCGGGTCACGGGCGCGTTCCGTGTCTGGCCCGGCCGACGGTGCCGATTAATTCGATGCACACGCGGGTCTGCTCGGCGAGGTGCCTTACCGAAACACAGCGCGACCAGTGCGCTCGATCCACCGGCAGGCTCGGTGTATGCCCTTCAGTCTTTGTGAAGTGATGGCCACTCGGTTGATCTTGATTTGGGACATGCGTGTTTGTTGTCATGCTAATCGTGAAGGCACCGGATGAGGAGTCGATGCTATCGTCGAGGACCCATTTGTTGTCCTTATCGAAGATGTGGAGCTGGCATGCGTGGGATGCTGATAGCTTTATGGCAGCATCCAATATCAGCTCCACAATCTCATCTATAGCTGACATCCTCTCGAGGTTTTTTGTCTCTAGGCTGGTCAAGCTCATATACATAGGAAGGATGCTAATGTTATGATCTTGGTTTCGGGTCAAAGTCATCTAGCAATTGCTTGGCAAGTTTCACCCCACCTTATCGCGTTCACTGTAGCGACAGAAGACTTCCAGATGTCTGTAATGGGCGAGCGCGATAAAGTAAGATTTATCGTGGACTCCATTTAGATGGGGGACGACGCAAGATTGACTGGCGGGCAAGTGGATCCTCTTTGGCCGCTGCGTGTGCCAAGGATGGAAATACCGAGAATCCGAGCGACAGCGCGGGCGAACACCAAGACGCAACGTCGGCGAGTTCCCCGAAGGTTCGCATGATTCGCAGCTCTGCTTGGCGCGGCGTCGCCGGCCATGCCTCGCCACGGCCGGGCCGTGTCCGCGGATGGCTCCCACCGGCTCCCATCGCTGCACCGTCGGCGACCGTGGGCGGAGTCACAGCACGCGATCGCGCCACGGACAACGGCGACCCCATCGGCAACGGCGGTCTGCACCACGTCGACATCTCCAGCCGCACATCCGTAGCCGCACGGAACATCGCTGAGGCAGGGCCGGCGACGAGGCTACACGGCGATGTCCGTCCCGCGATTGGGGGGACATGAAACGGGTCGGATCGCAACGCACGGTGCCGCCTGTTGCGAGCGATGCGAGATGAGCGACCCGCAAGGGGTGACTTGGCCGTCCGAGTGCGACGACTCGCCGCGGCGTGACCTGACCCTTCGCCGCGCGCACAACGCTAGTCTTCGGCGGCGGCCCTCGGGCAGGTGCACGACGCCGCGGTGCGCGCGCTGCGATCCGCCAAGCTCATTGAGATTCGCCCGTGATTCGACACGGTGATGTGCGACTCGACCTGTCTGTCGGCGCTGACCCGTGCGCCGTGCGAGTGCGAGGGAGAGCGTCGAGGAGCGCGGTCGCCATGGGAGTCAGGAAGTGATCGGCACTCGGACACGATCCCGCTGGCTTGCGGCAGGCGTCGTCTGGGGTTTGGTCGGTGCAATCCCGGACGCGGCTCGGCCGGACCAGCTGGCGATGTCAGTGACACGATGTCACGAACATTGGCTCTGGACCAATCTGCGGCTCCGTGGCAGAGTCGCGAACATGACGTCGTGCACATCCAGAGTGTCAGATTGGTCCATAGCCAATGTTCATGACATCGTGTCACTGACATTGCGAGCTGTAAACCCAGCTTAAGGGTCTCAAACCCACCTGCGTTGTTACCGGAAGTTGGAATAAAAAACCCCAACATGGCGCATGGACCTGCGTTTATAAAAAGTGTAACCATGTATAGGGTAACAAAACGGTACCACGATAACATAAGGTCAAGATAAGGGTTTAGAGCAATCAGCTTTCAACGGTGTTCGTCTTCCGCCGTTCCCGTCGTACCGCGATTGGCGAAAGACCGCGAGGCCCCGGGTTCGACGCCGCCTGCGGGCGCCCTCGCCCCAAGGGGAGGGCGGGGGGTGCGCACTTCCGGTGCGCAGAGCTCCCACGCGTCTCGCCTGGCCCCGGCGATTTGCCGGCTAATTGCTGACGTGACCTGCCTGCGCCGGCCGCGCGAGAACCGGTCCGACCGGTGCCCGAACCGGCGGTCCGGCGCATCCTCGCTGCGAGCGACGTCGGCGTCGAGGTCTGCACTGCACTAGCACCCCGAGGCACGTCCACGATCACGTGGCTCTCCATCGATGTCTTGTGAAGCTGTGAATTATGTTGACCCCCTTGGTACGAATCTTCACTAGAAAAGGTAAAACATTATCTTTTGCCATTCAAAGAAAGCAGTATTACATTTTTACGACTCATTTCTGGTTGTCCTATCTTTAGTACTAGTTTTGAAATAAACTCTTTCAAACTGGGGGTTGAATGCTAAATAAAGTCTGATTTACTTTGCGACGTTTCGTAACATCTATTTTTTGTGTAAAGAAGACAGTATTTATATGGTTGCGGCAATGGAAGTAAAGTACCTACGCAATAGAAGGATATGATAATCGTAGGAGCTCGTTATAACCATTATACCTCGGAGTAGTGAAGCTTAGACGCGACAACCTCCAGAAACTGACACTATGTCGCCTTTCACTGTTCGATTCGGGAAGTAACGCCACGACAAACTGCAGTCGGTACCGATGCGAGAGAAACGCGGATGACGCTGGAACGGAGAGGATATCGAGAAGACGGTCGCCACGCCGACCTCCGATAGCGCCGCCGAGGATCGAACGCTGACGAACGGTTTCTCTCGGCTGACACACAACGACCGCGTCGTGCAGGCGTGTTGCATTGCAGGAGTCTTCTGACCCCGCGACACCGCATGTCAAAGCGAGCTGCTCGCGGGCAACGAGGCTATTCAGGCCGTGCCATGTGTCTCGGGCTGGTCACCGGACTCGTATGGCTGCAGACGATTGGGATCCGCCATGTGTCTCGGGCTGGTCACCGGACTCTTATGGCTGCAGACGATTGGGATCCGCCATGTGTACCCATATGTACACAAGCGGACAGCGGCCTTTGTATGAAACGCCTCGCGACGGTTCGTTTACCCGCAGCGCCAAGGAGGGCGTTTAGCGCGACCGGAATGACGAATCGTAAACTCGTTGCAATACTACAGTTGTGTGCAACAAGTTACGTCGCGCGTAAAGAGGTTGTGTGTGTGTATATGTATAGGATGCACCCGAGTCAGAAACCGCTTCCTCATTGTCGGAGCCTGTCGAAGACTCGTTTTAAATCGCCTGCACGGTCTCGCGGTGTGCCGCGGCCTCAGCGGGCCTCGCCGACGCGCGGCACACATGGATGCCCAGTGACGGGACGGCGGCGAACAATTCGCGTGATTGCTGCGCGCGCAAAGACCTTGCGAAACGGCGCCATGCTTTCCCACTCGCCCGCCAGTCGCTCATTCACGCCGAGTCGTGGTGCGCTCGTAAAATCCCATGGTGTATACCCCGTGGCAGACCGCGGTCCGTTTTGCAACGAGCCCGGGCCTCATATCGGCGCTATCTGTATGCATCGTATGGCGATGGACACGCGGATTCGTTTGGGAATTGGTAGTGCTCATGCTTTTTCATTTGGCGAATAAGTGCGATTTTTCAGTGCCCCATACGTGTAATCACTGAACAAGGCTCATTACGCTGGAAAATACTGTACATTTCCAGGTCGGCAATCACAATTAAAGGTATACGAGGACTCATTCTGGAGTCCCGTGTTTAGTATACCGTCCTCGGACAACGACAGGAGATGTCCATGTGGTCCCTGCGGCCCTGGTACCGCGAATTCGTGCGGCTTGTCAAGGCGGACAGTGCCGACGGACTCCGCACTCTCGCGGCGCGGGCGTTGGCACGGTCACGAGCGATCGCATGGCGTTCGTCGGCGTTGGTAGGTACCGGAAGTCCGAGTCGAGGTGTCCGTTCCCATGCCGAACAATCCGCGATGAAAGCGCCGCAGTCGAGCTGAGACCCGCCGAAACGCGGCGGGTACACACTCAGCGTCTGTTACGACAGGGAGTCCGACGAGCCTTCGAAACATGGTGTGCAGAGAGCATGGCCCGACCACCTGTTTGTCAACCTCAACGGCGCTTCCATTGCGTGGAATTCCTCTGCCCGTCGAGATGCCGGCTCGAAGGCAATCGTGACATCGACTTCGATCGACACAAGTGACAGGAAGAATCACGATGATCTCATCGCTTGATAAGACAGCTGCATCAGGGATTGAAACCCGATCTTTGCTTGCGTCCGGTGTTATGACACCTTATCGCAATAAAGTTCAGTTTTCCTGATTTGCTACAGTGAACTAGGCACTCTTATCGCAAAAAATGGGCGGACAAAATATGATAGTTGAGTCGAAGATCGTTATGTGACGCCTCGCCTATGTACACAACAATTGCGCTGAGCAGTGCGTTTGGTAGGAAACCGCATTGGTTTGTTTGTTCTCTGCGGGGAGCCTTGTGACTTGTGCGTTTCGGCTCGACCGAGTTGAATGCAATGGGCGAAGAAATCCGTACGCCACGACCGTTTAGGTACTCGTTGGGTTGACACGGAGCCGTGCCCGCCGTACATCGGCGTCGCTCACGAGTAGGAAGTGCCGTCGTCGCGGCTACTCCCTCGCCATGCAGCACCGAGCACCGAGACGACGACGACGATGCCGATGCCGGCAATCTCTAACCTTTCTCTCCGCGCGGCGAGCGAGTCAATCTCTCGCGGAATCTGACCCCACCCACCGCGGCGGTGTCGCCGTCTCTCTCCGGTCGCCGTCGACGCCGCTCGCCGCGACTCGCTCGCACTCGCTGCGCCAACTCTCTCCTCGCCGCGCGCGAGTCGCGCTTCTCTGCTTCCTGATCCCGAGAGCGCACGGATCACGGATTGTCGAGTGTTGTTGTTTCGGTGCCGTGTGCCGGGAGGCACGGGTGGTTGCTGGTTGTCACCGCTTATCGGGTCGTTGGAAGTGGGATGGTCGATGTCCACCTGCATGACCTGCTTCTTGAGTCAAGTGGTTGTTTCATCTGAAAGAAGGCAACATCATGCGAAATTTGTCCACCCACTTGGGCAATCGGAAAACCAACCACGGCCTCACTGTCAGTTTCTACGGCGTTCGACTCCCAAGTTCTCAGTGGCGCAGGCACTATACCAGTGCTCGGGGGCATCGGGCTCAGGGGGGCCTCGGACCTCGCGGCCCCAGGTTCGAAGATTTGTTATAACTATGAAATGTTGTATAAGTTAATCCGAAAAGAAGGCGACAACATTTTTTAGGGGAATGGATTTTTTCTCAGGAGACAAATATCTGGCTCAATTTTTTTTACCTCTGGTACTACTTTCCCCCGCAATTTATAAATTCTGGAAATTTGAAACGGCCACACTAGTGGGGGGAGGGTGCCCCAGTGTTTTTTTCCCTTGTAGGCCTCCTTTTTGAAGTAACGCCACTGCAAGTTCTATAATACTATGATGAACGCTTTTGACTACATGTCGATTTGCATCTGTGAGCTGCAGGTAGTTCTGCAAACTTTGATTTTGTGGAGGAAACATTGCACGAGGTCCCTATAGGAGTCGGATCCGATCTCAATGAGATAACGAGATGGCTGTGTTAGCAAAGCCATGCACTTCATTGACAGTGTGGTTTCATGCTCGCGACTTATCGTTTACGGCGCGGAGAGTTATGCATTCGAGACAAAAGAGTGCCGATAGCCACTTGAATAGCGTCGAGTGTGCAGTGATTCCCGCAGTCCAGCGCAGCGTTGCGTCCAAGCTCAGCACTTTACCGCCAAGTCGCGGATTACATTCGCTACGCTGAGTGCTGTGTGCATTTCACTGCGCTGCAGGAAGCCTTGGCTTGCGTCCGATCGTCAGCTTGTTTCACTTGCATCGACGAGACAAAAGTCAATCAGCTGCAACAATCAGCACCCACAAGTCAGGTGATCTCGCGCAGTCGCAGAATCCACTGAATAGTTCGAGCACAGAATAGCCAATACACACATCAATGCTTTCGAGCCCGTGGGCTGAGCCCTTCGGATTCTAAAGCGCAGTGTGTATTGCGAATCCGTCGTGTTCTCGGCTTCTAAGAGCGTTTCGGGTTCCAAATACCTCGGACGGGTCCAGCCATGGGTCCAGCCCATAGGCTCGAAAGCGTGGAAAAAGCGTGTGTGTACTGGCTAAAATAGATAATTCAAAAGTCGAAACCAATGACAAAATTGTCCAGAAATCATAATACTCCGGACGGCCGTGTTATCTGGCCACTCTCTCGCCACGCATAGCTCGGATGCTGCGACGTAAATCATCTGGGCGATCGAGTGAAGCAATCCCGTCATCCCAAGTCCAGACGTTCGGCACGGCCGCGCCACGGCAACAGCAGCAACAGCAGCCTTGTGTTCGACATCGAGCGCGCGGTTATCTCGCGACGCTAACGCGCGGTTGCTAAGGTTACGCCGCGTTAGTCGCACTCGGCTGCCGTGACGACCGCGTGTCGCAAGCGTCTTGTTTTCGAGCGGCGTTGGCCAACACGAGACGCAAACGAGCCGCGCTAAGTTTCGCGAGTGGTGCGCGGCAACCATGGCAACGGTCGCCGTGGAGACGTGGAGGGCTGATGCTGTGACCTCCAGGCCGGCTGAAGGTCACCGGTTCCGATATACGCGCCGATGCCGAACCCTTTTCGTGCCTTCTTCGTCCGGGCTGGAGCGGAATAGTTCCTATCTGCATATCGGGAAAAGGGTCAAATGGTTAACTTTGTTCAGTATTGAGCACAATGTTATTACTTATTCTACAACATTCTGCAACATTGGAAAAGAAACCGGCCGCGGATTCGATTGCGCATCGATGATTGTTCAATGCAAGCATGATACGTACCTTACCTGCCAGCTCGTAGATAAGAATTAAGGTCGATGGTAAACGGTTCGCTCTCTGATTAGCAGGTAATTAATGCAGACCAAGCATGTTATTATTGCCGATTGCAGCTGACGGCGCGCATGGTGTCAGTGCCGACACCTCCCTGGTACGCGTTCACGCATATAGTGAGTAGTGCTATCACCGCTTACTAGTCGACAGCGTGATAAAGCCGAGCAAAGTGGCACCTGGACGTTGTTGGGTTGTTAATTCAATCAACCCAATATCGGCGGCGACCCTGTCGATTTGACACCGACCTGCGGCCGACCGAGCTAACCGGCGAGGAGGAGGAGGAGGAGGAGGAGGCGACGGAGAGGAGCTTGTGCAACTCGGGCCGACGTAGCGCCGCCGACCAACGGGGCATCGTGCATCGCGAACCTCCTTCGCGTCGTCCCGCGTCGCGCTTTGATCGGCGCACGCTGTTACTAACCTAGAAACGGAGGTCGACGACGGCGACTGTTTGCCGTTGCCATGCCCGAACGCGGAGCTGTTGTCTGTATCGGAGGAGATCTCGCGAGATTGTGTTGTGCCGCTGGGATCGCATCGCGTCCGATGTCGAATACGTTTTCAGCACATTCATGAACATTCAGTCAACATTTCAAAATCTTCCTTTGCCGAGCTGCATACGGAATGCAATAGATGATTGATTTCTGGAAGGCCCACATCTTTCCAGCAGTGACTGATGTACCATTTTACTTCCTGCAGAGTTTTGGTGTGTATATATAGCCTCTTGTCAATTTGACAGAGAAAACTCGTTTTCGTCGAGTACTCTCCACGCATGAGAGCTGACGATCCCGTGATCATGAGCTGTCACAAGAATTGCCACACAAATATTTGTCGGCTTGAAATTCGCTTGCATTGTTGGTCAATGCTATATACCATAAAGGAAATGCTCACTTGCGAAAACTCTTTGCGGTCTCACTCGTGTTGTTGCATGTTTGTTGACGCTGCAAGTAGCAAGCTTTTCCGATAGGATTCGCTCGCTGTTTGGGATGACGCCATAGGCACAAGCACACCATATGCCTCTCCACGGCCAAGCGGAACACAAGGAGGCGGAAGAACACTAACACACAGCGGAATACACTCGCAATCCATGGATGGAGCTTGTTTCCATCATAGCTGCAGCAATGAATGAACGCTCACGCATACAGTAGCAGCGTCAGAATGATGTGGGCAAATAAAATGCCATAAGACAAGCATTGCATTTATGTGGGAAAATCAGTGATTGACTCTGGAACTGTATCGTCCATTTCTATGGTGGTCAGAAAATCCATTGATATACTTTCCTGGCTGCACCGTGTATTTCAGAGAACGCAAAGAAAGTCACATGCACAATACGACTTGGAGGTGCCATTGGTGATTTGTTTTCAAGGGCTAGCAGTTAGTTTGCTGCTTTTTGTCGACCCCTCGCTACATTTACCTTGAGCCGAGCGTCACGGGGAGGTCAGCGAAACGCCGCCCGTGGCCGCGTCTCGGCACATGCGACGACGCCGCTCGCTGGCGCCGCGACGCCGAGCGCGGCATGTGAAGCGGGCCGCGTCGACGGGGCGGGTGGGCGAGGGGGGAGGACGCCCCCCGCCCGCGCGATCAATGATCCGGATCATCCCCCTGCGCCCCGGCCGCGAGCCACGGTCAACGGGCGCACATAGCTGCGTGCCTCCTTCCCGAAGGAACGCGTCTGGTCCGTGGGCAACACTTGGCTGCACACTCCATGGCGGAGGCCAGAGATTAGTGGACGCCAGGACTTCGGATTGGACATGGGATCCGTGGATTCATTCTCGCTGTCGATCGCTCTGCCCATGGCCGCGTGGATTGTGGGATTTGAAATCTTGAAACACCCAAGTGAAATAGCCTTCGGCCACCTGCTGGATTTTCTACAATAACTACGTTCATAGGAAACTTTATAGGGAAGGGAACACTGCCAAGACCCTCTTTTAAATGATTTTCTTTGCCGTTTTTACATTTCCATTTCCGAAGACGAGGTAGTATAACGGAAAGAAAACTTTTTCGAACTCGGGAAAGTAAGTTCTGTGTTCTGTTAATCCGCCCCTCCATGAAATAACAGCCCCTCATCCCCCTGCGGGGCGGACCAAGGCCACGCGATCACCGGAGAGTGCAGACAAACACGGCCCGCGTATGCGGTCCACCCACCCGTCAGTGCCCCGCACGAGCCATCGCCGTTTGCCGCGGTGCGTTCGCCGTCGCGGCGCCTCGCGGCTCGCGTCGGCGCGCGCCCTCGGCGACGGCTTCGCGTCCTCGCGTCGCGGGCGTCGCGGCGTCGCGCAATCTGGCGTCGCGACGCGCTCGCTTTGTCCGTGTCGTCGCGGAGGGTTGGCGACGGAGGCAGCAGACGGGCTTCACGACTTGAAGTCGAAGTCTCTGTGCGAGGGTCGTGATCCGTGATTTGATTCTGTGGCATGGCAGCCATCGACAGCACACACCGAGAACACAACACTATCCTAGCGATTTTGTAACTTTTACGGGATGCCGTTATCGGTTCTGATGGATAAAATCTCTATCGTTGTCCATGATGATTTTTTAAATTTTGTAACCGAGAACGGCAAAGTCAGAGTTACGAAATCGCAGTGCAGGGCCTTCTACTTGGAAATATTGCTCATGAAAAATGGCAAGCGCTACTAGAATCTCGTTCAAGGTCGAAGCCACTTGGTTACATTTTTGTCGTACGAGCTAATCATATCAAATCCATTCAGAGGACGCTGGCAAGATGACCACATTGCAAATGATTGTAAAAAAAGTCGGTGCTCTTAATCACAACCCCTAAATGGCAGAACTGGCGTGTTTTCTGGATGCTGTATAACTTATATTTTCATTGCAATAAGAAAATAACGAAAAAGATAATAAGTGTGAAATATCTGACACACTGTAGTGCTGTCGAAATCTTAGATACAGCCATGTGCCGTGTCGGCCGCACATGGGAGCAAAACATAGGAAGCGTTGACGGTTGCATTACATGCAAACCTGTCCGCTCATATCACGTCGGCAATGCATTGTCATCCGTGAGCCACTGAATCGATGATCCCGCCACGACTTCCCATTAGCGACCTGTCGCCCTCGCATCCTCCGCTCAGACCGAGACCCGTCGTTCGCGCGACGCCGTCCTACCGGCGCTACCTTGCCGCGACGCCGACGCCGACGCTCGGGCGGCGTCGGCCAGCGTCGGCTCGTCGCGCGCCGTCGACGCCGTCCGATCGACACAGTGTCGCGCCGACCTCGCGCCGCGCCAGCTGCGTCCGACGCGACCTCTCGGCACGCGGACTCGCGACCACCACGACGGCGACGTCGCGGACGGAACGCGCGACCAGTCAACAAGTGTGTTGACGTGTGGCCGATCGGTGGAGGGCGTTTAGCGACGTGTGTTGTCGAGTTCGCGTAACGTTCGGTACATGCTGGTGTGTACGTTGACCGACAACGTCATGGAGTTGGATTCGCGTCGTGGAAGGCGGTGTCTTTTCGCGGGCTTTCATGTTTGACCGCGTCGGGGCAGTGGAAGTCACGGCATGTGAGATACCGCCTATGAGACATTTTTTGACTTTTCTATTTCCACGGTTTACCTTCGCTACTGTCGCCTCTTTGCCGCCGTGACCGGGCCGCTCTGACACTCTAGTGAGCAGTGAGTGCTTCGAACATGTGACGATCGCGCGGGGAATTTGTGTCAGCGTCAGCGACAACGTCTTGTCGTTGTTGTGCCGAGTGACGTAGCGAGCGAAGTGACGTCATAGCCGTCGCTCATGGATTCAGCGTGCGTCAGTCTGACATGATGGTGGGTACACATCGACACACACACACGGGGGTAGCATCCCCTACGCTTGCCATGCGGAAGTACTGTACAGCTCTTGCAGTCGCGTCGTGCGAACCTGATTGCATGGCGGTGCTGAGTTGTTTGATTTATTGGCCGTCATTTCCTAGCGATACAGTCGCGCTGATTGACATATTACCTTCGCCTAATGAGCGGGGTGCTTTACGCAGAATAATCACCGAGGAAAATTACCCATTTAGCTTCAATGCCGCGCGCGTGTATATACGTCTTATATAGTTGTAAGAAAACCAGATAAGCAAACTAGACGTGCAAAAGGAGTGATACCTCGAGCAGACATCTGATCGTCCTGCAGCGAGTTAGGACCGTCCTTAAGGAGCAGCAGTCCTCCTCAGCCTCAGCGTCGAGGACGCTGCCCAGAGACAAGCCCATTGTACATTTAGGTACTGATAGTGTCGACCGGTAAACGCGATAAGCGGCCTGTCCGGCCCGGTGTCCTGACTGCCTCTTAACTTAACGACGTCGATTGCCGTTGCACCGGTGCGTCTCTGCCAGCACGTGACGCGCTCGCGTGGTTTCGTGACGCCCGGGTGGCCGTCGACGACGACTTCCGCGGCCCACTGCACCGTCGCAGGGGCGTTGTGCGCTTTCGACGGGCCGGCCGCGAAACCTCGGGGTGGGGACCGGCGATTAGTGGGTCGTTGGCGGTAGATTTGGCGACGTGGCCTTCTAGGGACTACGCGCACTTTAGCCCCTGTGCGAATCGTGTCATCCATGATGTGTCATGCCCACCCACTCACGGCCGCGTGGGGATGTCCCGGCCCGCGAGGCGAACGCTGTGACGTTGTTCCGACGGCACGAGGCGAATTCCGGGAACGATCTGCTATCGGACGGCGACGTCACGACTCGTGTGGTGGAAGGGCGGCATCTCGTCGGCATGGTGGGCTCGCCGTGGCTCCCTAGCCCTTGGCGCTGGCCCGGCTGAAACGATGCTGTTGGCCGGGATCTCACATTAGGCTGCAGAAATCGGTCGTGGCTATAGACCGTGCCTGTCGATCCCATGTCCAAAGTCATGGGAGACAGGTGTTGTTGTGAGGCGGGACTCAATGGGAGGCGCACAAACTCTCGGCAGCGAGCGCCGGACGCGCGAACGTTTTCCCTTGCAGCTCCTTTCCGCGCGGCGCCCCTCGCTGCGTCGCCGGGGGGGGGGGGGGGGGCACGTGGGGCGCAATCGCGGAAGTCGCGCGCGCGGTGCGAGTCACCCCCCGTGAACCGCCCCCGCCCCCGCCCCCCCTCGCGCACACAGCCGCACGGCGTCGGCATGCACCGCGACGCCTCTGTTCGTGCGACGCCTCGGGCAGCCAGGCCGACATGGGGGAGCCGCGATCAGGAGGCTGCCGTGAGCCGACGGGATCCGTGCTGGCTTTCAGGGATGCGATAATGCGCGCTACGTGGTGGGATCGTGCGCTGGCATCCGAGTCGATACGCTCGTCTCGTAGCACATCGTGGTGATCCGGTAAACACAGCGTTGCTCAACTTAGCGAGTCGCAGCTTCTTCCTACGCCCGTCTCGGCTGGCTCGAGCATCGCTATTGCCGTCGCGAACTCTGCACTCTGCCTGCTTTGCCCGTGTTTTTATCTGCCCTTCGCGACAAGCGTTGCCGCTTGACGCGCGCTCGACGAAGTGACGATGCACTTGCACTTGCACATGCAGTGTGCGTGACTTGCGTACCGTTAGGCGTTGCCCAACTCGGCAGGACGATACTCCATACCGTCGCTGTCGGCGCCGTCCCCGTCGCTTTGGCGTGTCCGCTTCGAAGTATAGGCACCCCAGAAACCAACCCATAGGATCGCTGATTTCTTATAAGAAGGTGTACGGTGTACCCCCGCTTGGCAAAGGTTTAAATTTGTAGGATTGAGCTACTTGTACCAAAAAAAATTAACAATATTTATAGCTGGTCTGAGGCGTTGCTCTTGCCCAAAGTCAAGCCTTCCAGAAATGTTTCTGCAATTATAAGACACCATAGACACAAATCATTCGAACGACACTGATTATAAGCTCTCTCTCTTCCATGTGCAAATCGAGTATCACACACAGTCACCGATCGGAGTCTTCCCGCATGTTCGCACCAAACGTTCATGCTAGGTGGGCCTTGAGAGCAAATCGCTGCCGCTGGTTTTTGTGTCGTGCAATGCTAGAAACAAGTGTCCCTGGTGGCAGTCGGCGCTATGCAAAGCAGCCAACACTGTCGCTCGGCTCAACCGCGATCTAATATTCCGCGTCCGCCGAGCAAGCGACGTGCAGCGGTAAGCGAAATCGAAAACCACGTCGTCGTCGCCGTCGTCGTCCCGTTCGGCGCGGACCGAGCGAGCGAACGGTGTGCAGTCGGTCGGTCGGGCGGTCGACCCAGCACGCAGGTAGCCAGCCCGTCCAGTGGCGCGTCCAGCGAATCGTCCGCCCACGCCACTGCCAGCTGCCGATCTCCCGAGTAACAAATCAAAATTTTGGTGCGTTGCCAGATGTCTGCGCGCGGCGACGCTAGGCATTCGCTCTCGAGGCTCTCGCGCGAAGATGCCGTGCGCCGTGCGAGTGCGAGCGAGCGCGAAGGTGCCGCGACTCAGGCGAGTGCGAGCGAGAGGCGGGCATCGGCCGAGCGAGGCGACGCGATGCGGCGTTGCCGGCGCGTGCTGTGCCGAAGTGCCCTCGGTGCCTTGACCTTAAAACCCCGGCGTGTCGCCGACGTACGACCCGTGGAGGCGGCGATGCATGCAGAGCGCACGTGACCGCGGCCGGGGTGCCCGTCGTGCGAGAACGGGACTCGGGGGGGGGGGGGGGGGGGGGAGGCGTTGCGATGGCTTGGACGGGTCGCCGACTGGACGGGTCGCGAGAGAGGAACACAGAGGCACCTTCTGACACTCGTCCGCGTCACGGAGAGGTAAAGTCTCCGCCTCGGTGAGAGGGTGGACTCGGGGCTGGAACCCCAGCACGCTGGCCGGCCAGTGCCGCCGGCCGCGGACGTCGACGTGAATGGGTCGGCGGGCGCGGTGTTGTGACAGTTCGTGGCTGCGTGCCGCCCCCGCCTGGGCGCGCGTAGGCAACCCGTCGCACCGTCGCGTTGCGTGCGACACCGCGCGCACTGCCGCCGGGCGCACGCATCGCGCGGTGCGTGGATGCCGATCGGCCGAGCGACTGCCGGCGTTGGCCGCGCGGTCCTCGGG
Organism: Nemoura dubitans; assembly: GCA_921293005.1. Taxonomy (NCBI): domain Eukaryota; kingdom Metazoa; phylum Arthropoda; class Insecta; order Plecoptera; family Nemouridae; genus Nemoura; species Nemoura dubitans. The sequence continues at coordinate 69,558,966 of OV121074.1, forward strand.
CTCCAGCATTCGCACTCGCCGTCCGTCGCGGAGCGGCGTGATTGTTCACATCGAGTTCATCACGGCGCAGGTGCTGCTTCTCGATCGGATCCTTTGGCTCCCAGACATGCTGGTTGGGACACATAGGTGGCCTCGTGTGTTCGCCTGTAGAGCCCTGCAGTGATTGAATGGAGGAGGATGTTGTCAGCCATCAGCAATGAGTAACGTGGGTGCTCTGTGCCATCCTTTGCTAGTGGTCGTCGCGATCTCAAATGGGTACATCTTCCAGTTCCTGTCGTGGTATTTTGTAACAAGGCGCTTAGAAATGTGGAGACTTCATTCAGTGGGTCAAATGTGAATAGCTAGAGTTGCTTATTGTTCCTCATCGTAATCGGGCTCCAAAAGCTCGAGCGTCGCGTTCCGACGCCGTACGACGTCGCGTCTCTGCACACAATCGCTTGACGGGATCGTTCGCCGGCTGCACGGGGCGCGCGTAACGGAGAAGTCAGCTCGCCGGTCGGCCGCGGGGGTGCCGCCCCCCACCCACCCCCACCTCGAGCCACCTGTTGCGTGGCGCATCGATTTCCGATGCCCCCCCCCCCCCCCCCCCCCGCCCCTTCCGCTCTGGCGCTCTCGCGGACCGCGAAGCCGACAAGCCGCTAGCGCGGTGATTACTGATTTGTCCGAGATTTGTTCCCCGTCTCGGGGATCGAACCGGGACGAGTGGCGAGGGTGAGGGCCGCGACTGCTGTGGCCGAGGGACGCCGATTTCCATGCGGCGAGCAGCGTGCCTGCTGCCATGCCGAGGTCGGGGCGTTGAGGCTTTGGTACTCGTGGCCGATGGTTACAATGTGGTGCTCAACCATGATACTTTATTTATAGTGTGCCTACGCTGGGGCTTTACTTGTTTTGGTACATTTTGTCTAACCCAAGTTGTTTTTCACTTATTCTTGGGCCCAATATTTGATAAGCTCGTCCGCAGTAGGACTACCAATACCGATACCGTACAAAAGGACCGAACCTGTCCTTTTGGACGATTTCACAATCCCCTCCGTGCAATCCCCGTATTTCCCTGTTTCATTTGTACTCAGTACTAGATATTACTGACCGCGGGTGGGTGATGCTTTTGAAGTTGACCCTCGTCCACTTGCCTGTCACCGGCATTTCCCCCGTGTACTTTATGGTCTAACCGTGTCCTCGATGCCTCTGTGTTGCAGCAGCAGAAGTTCCTGAAGCGCACCTCTGAGGAGCTGGACGCGCCGGCCGGCGGCGAGCCCAGCGCCAAGATCCAATGCACCGGCCAGCGCCCGTCGGGCAACGCGCAGCCTGCCGGCGCGCAGCCCAACGCGTCCAACGCCTCCAGCGCCGGGGGCGGCGGGGGCGGCGAGTCGATGACCAAGTTCTCGGTGGAGATCGTGCAGCAGCTCGAGTTCACGACGTCGACGGCGAACGCGCAGCCGCAGCAGATCTCGACGAACGTCACGGTGAAGGCGATGACGAACGTCAAGAGCGACACCTCGTCGAGCGCGTCGCCCAAGCCGTCGACGGCGACGCCGACGTCGACGCCGCCGTGCACGACGTCGACGTCGCGCAACGTGACCTGCGTCGACATCGGCAACCTGGTCGAGTGCAAGCAGGAGCCGGACAGCGAGTTCGTCGACTTGGCGCAGTGCGCCGCGGCGCTCGAAAAGGACGCCGCCGCCAACGGCGCCGCCTTCCCCGGCTTCTCCGACCTGATCGGCGACGACACCAGCGACGAGATCATCACGTCGGACGCGTTCAAGGACCTCATCTCGGAGATATCCGACTTCCATCCCGAGTTCATGAAGGAGTTCGACTTTGACGAGAAGGACTCGCTGCACCAGGGAGTGCACGGCGGCGGCCACCCGATGAAGGTCGAGGAGCCGAGTCTGCTGGACGGCGTCGGCAAGCACGGCATGCAGTTCGCGCAGGCGCAGGGCGGACGCATGGCCGGCTACTCGGGACTGGACTTCAGCAAGGCCGAGCTGAGTCCGGCTGCGCAGACGCTAAAGCAGATGGCCGAGCAGCACCAGCACAAGACGCAGCTAGGCATCAACTTCGGCGCGCAGCCGCGCAGCGTGCGCTCGCCCTACGGCGACTACCCGTACCAGGGGGGCGGCGGTGGGGAGTATCAGGGGGGCGGCGTGCCGCAGCCGGCGTACATGAACAAAGTGAACGCGAACAGTTTCGGCGGCGGCGGGCAGGCCGAGATGATCAAGCAGGAAGTGATGTTCAGTGCCAGTCAGCAGACGTCGTTCTCGGCCGGCGGCGAGATGAAGCGTGGGGGCGGCGACGGCGGCAAGGCGCCCGGCGGCCCCATGCTGCAACCCGGGGGCGGCGGTGGCGCCGGGGGCGGCTACCCCAAGCAGTTCTCGCCGTACGGCAGTCCGGGGGCGGGTCCCGGCGGCCACGGCAGTCCGCAGTACCGGCCGCAGTCGCAGTTCGGGCAAACGCCTCCGCGGCCGCCGTCCGGGGGCGGGCTGCAGATCAACCAGGCGCAGCAGATGCACATTCAGCAGCCCGGCGGACAGGTAACCTAGAACCATCGCACTCTGCACGCTCGAGCCCCATTCCATTGGCACTGATTGTTGAAAGGGTACTGGCAGTTGGTGGGGGGGGGGGGGGGGGTTCAATCTCATTACACAGTTGATCGTCAACCCTATATTATACTCATTAGCCAAGCCTCAAACACAGTGAATATGCGGTTAAACCATGTGCATGGGAAATCACAGTAGTGATTTTCCTCGTTCATGATCCTTCTTCTCGGCACGCCGGCATCCATGTATGCCATGCGATGTGGTTGCGATTCTGCTTCTACTTTTCCCCCAGTGAGACGGCGATAATATAAGATGGCTCCACTAATTCGCGTTCCTGCGATGTATTCACCCGTTTTTTGCGCGTCACCGCTCAATTTCTTCGAGGTGCTCGCGCGCGTTCCTTCGCCGTCACCGCTCTGAGCCAGATCATTGCTCGCGATCCTCCGTTCCCATCCGTCTCATTCCCGCCATTCCCGCACGCGCACCTTCTTTTCATCGCTCTCCATCCCCGCAAGGCCCCGTTCGTTCCCCGCACATAACGCGCAATCGTTCCTCCGTTTCGTCTCCCTTCTTTTCACTTTCACTCCGCGCCGCGCGTTCATTCATTTTCGTCACAAAGTCGCGAACCTCCGAGTCCGACGCAGCGCGCGCGACTGCGCATGTGCACCGCTCTCACGATCGCGCGCTTTCGAATCGCTTCCAACTTTTCGAGCGCCCCGCGATCGTCATCTGCCCCCACACACTCTGAGCCCCGTGGGAAATCTTTCCGTTGCCCCGACAAGTGTCACGCAAGACGCCGCAAGCGCAAAATTTCCCACCAGTATCAGTCGTAACTCCCCGGCAAAGGGCCATGTCTTTTGCAGGCGACCGCGATTTTCGGGCAAGATTTCCACCAAACCGTTTATGTTTGTGTGCGTTTGCGACCATATTAATTTATTTGTAGCGGAGCCACGTGGTCCGTCACCCAAGAGAGCGCCCGTTTAGGAGAGGTTCTTCCAGAGATTCTACATGGGTTTTTGGGGGACATGGAGCCAGGCGAAACGCGGGGTGGACACCGACTGAGTCGACACGCTCCTGTTTTGACTGCACCGGCCTGTGTTGCTGGCGGCATCGATCCCCGCGCGCCGTGCGGCCTGTGTGGGGGGGGGGGGCGACGGTGCACCCCCGAGGGCGCCCCGGCACCCAACGCCCCTGACCCGGTGATCAATACGTCGCCTCGGTGGGCAACGCGGGGGTCGCGAACCCTCGCCGCCAACGCACTCGGGTGTAGACTCTGTTCGGTGAGCGTTGGCTTTTTGGCCGCGGCGCGCGCCGTGCGGTTGTGTCGACTGTGGTGCTATGCATGAGGTGGTGGGTGGGTGGGTGGGATTGGCAGCGCCGCCAGAGTTTGCCGAACGTTTTACCGAATAACTATAGCGTCTCGGTCGCGAGTTTTCACAGAGAAATAAGACGAATTCAAAGGGGGACGGCCTTTATTAGTTTCGTTGGTTCCGTTGTTTACATTGAGAACACGGGAAAACTCTTCACACCCCATCGCTAACGTTATGGTTACACGCATTTTCCATGCGTTTGGAAACAACATGGTTCAATGGGAAGTGATTTTGTTCGATATGAAAATAAAAGTCCACACACACTGAATAAATTCAAGAAATTAGTTTCCCAATAATCATTTAATTTTGCGTGCAATACTGCATGCTAACCGAATAGGGAGCCTGTGCTTCATCGCGGAAACGAAGTGGTTGGATGGGTAAGAAAGGCAAGAAGTGAAACGGCCTTTTCCACCGAGTGTACAAAAACATGGGATATTTTCGCGATGCAGGCAAACCGACGGGAGCTAACTCTCTTCCCGTTCTATACTCTCGGTACTCCCAACTTGTAGTCTGGGCATTAAAATGACTTTGAAATGGGCCTAGCTGTTTGTGGACAAAGGGTGTAAAATTGGGGGAACTAGTATTTTTCGCAAACATTTTCTCTCGTAACGCTAAAATTATCAATACAAATATTTATTTTTGCCCTTTATAGAGCGAAGTGCACGAAAGTTGCCATGCGCCCCCAAAAGTGCGTCGTTTGTCTACAACGTACTCCAAAAGAAATACCTATGCTAATTGCACAATTTTTGCCACCCCGAAAATAATTTTCCAAACAAAATTGTAAAGATTTGTAGTGCCCATAAATACCCTTGTTTGTCTAGCTGATATAATGTGTCTCATGCTGATATAGGACGAGATTTAATCCATGGAGGAAATCTACCCTCTGAACTGCCGTATTTGTTTCAAAATTAAAAACAAAACAAAAAACATTCAAAGTTCATGATAGTGACACATTATACGTTTATTATTTTGGTGGACAACACGTGGTTTGACAACCAGCACCCCCTGATCGGCGAAACCACATTGAAAAAAATGTACGAATCTAACTCCCAACCCAAGTTATACCGACTCTAAAGTAACCGAGTCTTAGCGAGCCCGAGCTCACAGAGCCCGAGCGTACCGAGCTCGAGCTCACAGAGCGCGCATCAGAGAAGACAGCCACCGCCGCCTCCGCGTCGATTTGCATGCCGGGCACACCGTCCGACGGACCGACGTCGCCCAACGCCGGTCATCTTCTCCCTCTCCTCTCAGGGGGGGGGGGGGGGGCACAATGGGCCCTTGTTCGCGGCGGACACCGGAAGCGATGCCAGGGGTCACCGGCCTCCCCCTGCCCCCGCGCCCACCACCACGCATCTATACGCATCGACGTGCTCGTGTTGACAACCAGGCAATCTCGGTCCACAGTTTTCACTCTCCAATGTGCTGCAAAATCGTCGTTTGTCAGACACCATTACGTGAACTCTTTCGTGTGCCGTACGCGAATTCGGTATTAAATACAGCACCGTTATATCTTCAGTCCTTTGCAGTGCCGCATGGAGCGTTACACCATGGGTGCTTCGGCTAACAATTGTAACACCAACACTAGCATCGGTGTAAACCTCGGGCATACATACCACTTAGACCGAGAGTTCCGTGGCATTTCGGATTGAACCGAATAGTGAATGTGATTGAAACGAAAACACACACGAAGCTTAACACCACCCCATACCGTAATTTCGGCACAGATCCATGTGAGGTGAAGGGTCTAGAACTGCATGACTGTGCGACAAGAAGGGCAAGATTATCCCGCCCCCACCGTGCTTTCGGCACCCTCAGGTGGTGCAATGCGATTCGGGGGGGGGGGGGATGGAAGGGGGAAGGACACTCTTTGGGCGAATAAGAGTGGCGATCGATTCGTCGTCGTCGTCGTCGTCGTCGTCAAACTGATTTCTCGTGCTTCGGGGCGGGCAGCGAACTAGCCGTCGCCGTCGTCTCGGCGGCGAGATGCGAGGCGGCCGCTCGCTGGCAGCGCGTCGTCGCGGCCGTCGCTTCGATACGCACTTTGCCAGATTGGTCGGGGCAGGGGGCGCTGGATGCTGGGGAGGGGGGGGGGGGGGGGTTGCGAACGATGCGACATTCGCGGCGAGGAAAACGAGATTAGATTCATTTGTTTGTAATGATGATGATCTCATATCGTTTCACTCGGAGAAAAGCTCTAACCGAGTCTTTATTGTATAATACACAGAAGTTGTTTGGGAATATTTTCAAGCTTTCGTTCCAAAATCCAAATCCATTTGGATACGAAGGGAGCACCAAACGGTCTAACTCCGAAAAGACAGTCAGTTTAATTTGCATGTTCTACCTGTTGTGTATTTGAATCCATTTCAATGTGCTATTTCGAATGGCTATAATACCAAATCAATACTGACTGGCGCGAATCTGGCAATGACTTATGGTGGTGTAATTGAGTGTCGGCCCGTGTTGCAACGGCTCTTAACGCCGATCAAGGCCACGGCCACTGTGCACCGTCTGCACGCCACTGCGCCCAGACTCCTGTTGCTGAGTCCGGGAGTCGAAGAAGCCGATACGGCAACTTGTGTACACAACGCGGCGACGCTCGACAGACAGCGGCGGTGCGAGGCCGGGAACGCCACGTGCCGACGACACTGTTGAAGATCGCGTCCTCAGGACCTGCTCAGAACCTTCCCGACCAGGACGACGCCGCGATGACGTATCAACGTCTGCGACGGGGGAGGGGGCGTGGGTGACGTCACGCGGGGCTCGTCGCGGCTCGGCTGATTGTGCGCCGTGCCGTGCCGTGCCGAGCCGCGCGACTCTTGCAGGAGATGTCTGCCGCTGACGTCAGAGAGACATACGCCGGCGATGGCAGATTTTCGCGCTGATAAGATAGCTGAAAATAACCAAGGACTGGAAAATAGCGAACGCTGCTCCGTTTTGTCGGCGATGGCTTCAACTGGCTGTGATCAAGAACAAACTCAGTCGCCGACAGAATCTTTTACAATAGGATGGGCAATTTGGACGGGAAGTTAAGCAATCACTGGATGTATAGGATGGGTGGGTGACCGCAAATGCAAGTGACTATACTCTGATGAGAGGATGCTATGAGGATGCCATAATGCTACCATGCGCTAAACTTATTTATTTACTGACCAACGCCAACATCGCTAGGGACCCATTTGAAGCATGGCTTTCATTAGTATTTTGGAGGGGAAGGGAAATGGAAAGAAAATCGTAGCTTAAGCATAAGGTTTTAGAGCACCAACCAAACTAAACCCAACAAGTCTTGCCATGCCAACTTTCGAATCTCGCCACCGCACTTATCTGATCTCCCCAGTCCACGTTACGATCGAAGCGTTTTCCCGCCGTGGCAATCTCGTGTGTCGGCGACTAACTCAGTCTTCTCGGCAGCAGACGGTGGCCGGCCAGCACATGTCCGTGTCGGGAGACTTGAAGCCCGGAGCATCGGTGGCCGCTCAGCAGAACATGAGCTACTTCTCGCAGCAACAGCCGCAACAGCAGCAGCAGCAACAGCCGCAGGTAAGAGCATTGGTGCGACTTCGATAGCGTTGCAAAGCTGTACGTTGTAGCCACTGGTTGAGTCTCAGTTGGTATTGTATGCATTTTGGGAACTTTCATCAATGGCTTGCTTTTGAAAGTCGGAAAATCATTAATATAATCGAAGAATCGTTGGGTTATTGTCGTTACGTTGTAATATTTAGAAATCATAGTTCTAGCCCATTAAAAGTAGTTAGAGACGTTTACACAGATTAAAGAAAAAACTAGCTCAATAGACTTTTTTTGCTAACTGGGTATATGCCAGAATTTTCCCCCTGGTGTTTGGGCTACAACTTACAAGTTATCAAGTTACTGTGTCTAAGTTGACCCAAGCCTACAAGTACTCAGTCATCCAAATGGCATACACCACTCGAGGAACAAAATGTGTCAAACGAAACGTAGAGCATCGAAACACGAAGCTAACGTGCCGCGTTTTGCCGCTCTCCAGCCGGGCGCGGATGCCGGCTACAGCGTGAGCCAGTCGCAGACCATCAACTTCACGCAGCAGTCTTTGCGGCAGCGGCCGGGCCGACCCGACGCCAGCGCCAACCGCGCCGCCATGGAGCAGCACGCCAAGCTCATGCAGCACCAGCAAATGCTTCGTGAGTCTACCACTTGGTGTTACGTGACGTTCACTGGCATGGATAGGGCCTTCACTGGTATCGTCTGTGCTTCAGTTGCGAAATCTTTAGCGATTGTATCCTTTCAACTACAACTTACAAGAAACGTAGATGAGAATAAAAAGAAGGGATGCCAGCAAGTTACTATTATTTTATCTGTTTCACTTGCTCTGGCAATCATCGATATACAATCAGCTCTCCTAGAACTTCTTATGAGTCGTATACCCACTTAACTAGCGTCAATGTTTCTTGCATAGCTGTTACTCAACAGCTACCATAACTGAGGGATATAAACATACCTTTTAATTGGTGTGATTTCCTATTGCTCTTCTTGCACAAATAACAGCTAGCTGGTATAGGTATAAAAACAAACATTTATAATAAAGTTTGCTCAGCCTAACAAGAACCCTTGCCTCGATCTTATTCCAGTGCAAAGACAACAACAGCAGCAGCAACAGCAGCAAGCCCTTCAACAGCAGCAGCAACAGCAGCAGCAGCAACAACAGCAGCAGCAGCACCAACAGCACCAGCAGCAGATGTCTGCGGGCATGGGCGGCCCTCGGCCTCCCCCTCCCGAGTACAAGGCCAATCCGCAACTGATGCACAACCTGATGCAGCAGTCGCAGCCTCAGCCGAGATTCGGTATGTGACGGGCTGCGTGGCTTCTTACTGGCTCGGTGTATTGGTGTAGCATGCTGCATGCAAGTACCCAGGGTACCCAGGGTCCGGACCATTATCATTTATCATTACCCCGGGAGTAGATTTGTTATTTTCATGATAATTGCCGCAAAAATGCAAGCAAATTGAATCTAGCTTAAAATATATATTTCCTGATTTAAGCTCCCAAAAATTTAAACCCTGATGCGTGAATCCAGGCCCTGGACCCCTATTCTGTAACTTTTTCCAAGTAAGATGACAAGAAATGTGAGTGACAACTCCAAGGTCGCCTATATTTTCATATGGAAAGGTTCTCACTCTCATTTCATTGCATCTCACATCTGAAAAGTTACAGACTAGGGGTCCAGGGGGAAAAGATGGAATGCATGCATCACCACCTGTGGCATAAGGTATTCTAATGTTTTGATAGGTTCTCGATTTCGGTATTGGAGCAACAAACAAAAAACTGTTTGGGTATATTTTTTCCAGTTTGTCATGGAATTGATGGTAGTTGGAATAAAATTAATGTTCAATAAGTTCTTTTAGTTTCGTATTCAACAGAATAAATTATAACCACTATCTAAAGTATAACCATGTTTGTAAACATAGCTAATCGCCCTAAATCTGACCACACTCGGAGCCTGGATTCGTAACTCGAAAGGCGCTAACGTCTCCGCGTGTTGTTTTTCCGCAGGCATGCGGCGCGTTTCGCAGCAGCCGATGCCGCCGTCGGGCCCGATGATGCGACCACAGCAGCAGCAGCAGCTGCACGGGGGCGGCGGCAACATGTACCTGGGCGGCGGGGGCGGCATGGGCCGGGCGCCCGCCCCTCAATACGCCCCCAATGCAGCGGCCGCGGGGGCGGGGTACCCGCGAGGGCCGCAGCGATCGCCCAACGTCAGCATAGGTGAGTGCCACCAAACGGACGGAGCGATGGACACTCGGACGTGGTCTCGCGACTTGCTCTCGGGGCCCGGACCCACAAATAACGGGTTTTCAAAACCCCGAGAGACGTTTGTCACCTCCGTGGCGACAGCCAATGGGTTTTCACTGCGCACGGAAGCTGATTTGCTGCACACAAATATTCTCCCAACGATAATTGAAAATCCCTTTCTGTGGATCTGCGTAGCGATAATTTAACTTTTACGTTATGCCGGTATCGGTTCCGATTTAAAAAAATCCTTTTTATTGTCAATGTTAATTTAATTTGTTAACTTTGAAACCGAGAATGACGAAATGAGTTGGGGCCAGGGAGATAATCCAGAGGCAGGGTAACTACCGTGTAGAAAGATACGTCTACAAACCTTCAACCTGAATGTAGGTACCTGGTAAGACCCAAGTAGCAATCCTGCAATGTTTCTGATGATGGAATGAGATTGATGGCAAGGTTGCAATAATGATGTAGGTACAGCTTTGTGGCAAAGAAGAAATGAAAAAACTTGCCACCACAGTTGCAGTCGACGTTAAAAATACCGGTTGAATTGATTGAATGAATGGAAGATCTGGCTTTATGATTAGACATACGCTAGGCACGAAAGGATGTTGATGCACTGATTCCATTTCTAAAGCCTACCTAACACCACCTGTGGCTGTGGGCTGTATTGGGGACAAGCTGACATTTGATTTTGATTGCACCTTTGGTAGAAAAAAATGCCTAAAGGTACTTTTCAATTTGCTAGATATGTTTGTGAGCCTGACTGTTATTTGGTCGTTCTCTCGTAGGCCCTGACGGCATGAACATCGGTTCGCGCGGCGCGGGCGTGGGAGGCAACGCAGAGTGGCGGCACCTGGTGATGTCGCAGCAGCAGTCGGCGTCGTTCGGTCCCGCGCCACCGATGCGGCCCTCCTTCGCGCAGCAGCAGCCGCCGCAGCACCAGAGTGAGTGCAGACAAACGTCGTGATTGTACCGTAGCCGGCGGGGGATTGGCGACTACGCGAAAAACTGCCAGTCCATTACAATGCGATACTACCATTTCGGTTACCGGATGATGGCATAACATTTTATTCAATTCATTTTTACCTGCATACATTTGGACATATGTATATTGCACTCTCAGTTATCTCTTATTAATTTATCATGCTATCTGTTTCCCATTTCTTACCAGGGGTGCGATTGTTTTAATAGGAAACTATAGAAAACTGGAAATCAAAAAGGTAACACAGTGTGCCTCTTGTAGACATCTAAAAGTAAGACTAAATTGAAAAAGCATGGCTTACATGCAATGCAATTTTTTTACATTATAGTTACAAAAAATATGACCAAAGATTTTAAAAACTTGAACTCAACAGATAATGGAAACTTAATATCTACCTGGGGAATAGGGAGTTGCCAATATTCTAACGGCTTGTAGTGATCAAAGTCGATACTTCCCTTGCCTCCTAACGTTTCCCCCATGGTCCCAACAGACTCGTTCAACCTGGGAGGTCCGAGCCAGCCGGGCATGCACCAGCAGCAACAGCACATGCAGCAACAGCACATGCAGCAGCAGCAGGTGCTGAGGCAGCAGGCGATGGGACAGGGCCCTCCGCAGAACCAGACCATGAGTCAGCAGATGAACAACTCCAATGGCAACCAGGTAATGATGGGTCACTCTCTCTTTGGGGATCTGCCTTGCATGTCAAATCTCACTAGGATTGAAACACTGCAATTTTTTGAAAAACCATACTTCTCTGAATTGCCTTACTGAAACTTCGATTCTTAACTGTTCCTATGGGCTGACTTAAAAGCCAATCTTCCAGCTAGTTTCCTACTATAGTATTTTTCATGTTGAGTATGTAAGTATTATTTTATTTTGTAGACTACAGATATAGTGCTGTTAATCATATGATACTTATTTCAATTTCTCTTACAATTGCACTGTTCAGTAGCGGTGGCAAGGATGGTCATATGATTCAATCCTTTAGTGGAACAATGGGACGGCATGCGAATGTTGACACCTCTGGCACTTCTAACAGCAAGGGAGCCTCTTTGAGACTGACTCAAGTTACACTCCAGTTATTGTGAAAAATACTATAGTTTTGCTCGTGACGTAAGGCTGTTTTCTAAAAATCGTTTTATCGTTGTCCGTTGCAGATGTCGATGAACCTCCAGATGTCGCAGTCGATGTCGGTGTCGCAATCCAACCTCGGCGGCGGCTACACAGGGGGCGGCGGGGGCGGCAACTCGACGGCGCCAGACTTCAGCCTCGAGTTCCTCGAGAGCCTCCCGTCTGGCGACCCCAGCCACTTCTCCGCCGCTGCACAAGAGCTGCTCAACTCCCTCGACTCTGGGTCGGCGTTTAACTTGCAAGACATACTCTAATGGCCTCGCGCTAACGGAAAACAGGCCTCGGCTTGCGGGCAGCTATCGTAGGACGTGATCTGTGATACCACGGCATGTCGTCATCCCATGTGAGCAGATGTGTCATCTTCTTGCCAAGAATCGGTTCGCAGACAATTTAAACGTCACATTGACAGCTTATGAATCGACGGCTTCCTATACTCGTTGATACTTTTGTGATGGAAAAGGCAAGACAGGCACCTAAAAGATCTGTGATGACGAGTGGCCTGCTTGATGGGTGGATCTTGCCTCTACGTTTCAATAGTGCAGCATTGACCACTGGAATCATACAGCATTGAAGTTACCAGTTTTTAAAGCTGTTGAAACGACCTGTTCACCGCAATCACCGCAAGCTGCGTCAAATACAGAAAGAGCCTGATGTCCTGACGGTAGCCTGGAAACGTAATCCTCGATTGCTGCAAGTTTTTCTCAGACATCGAAGTTTCAGATATCCTAATTAATGAGAAACTGCCAAAGATAAAGCCAACATTATAATATTGTCAAAAACGAACAATTTTCATCGTGGCCTCTGAACTTCGAGGATCTGATTTCGCGGTCTTCGAGGAAGGTGGACGTTATTACGAAGGTATCTGTCTTTTGACTTACTTCCGTTAATCCACACTGCAGCTAGGTGGGATACACAGCTCGGCGTGCCCAATAAAAGTGGAGCGTTGTCGATGTGACGAGAGAGCCGAGGATGCTGCTAAGCGCAAGGTCCGCACCGAAGAGATTTGCATCGAACGTGTCGACAGAGTTATTCGAACATTCCGTTGCTACCTCGGGCGACGGGCGTTTAGTACGTCGCCGAGGGGATGTGCAGACAAGCGAGACTTCATGGGACCAATACTGTGTTATTTAATTATAAATCAACGAGAATCGCTGAACTTTCCGGCTTTAGGCGCCAGCCGTTTGATTTGTTTAATAGGCTTGCAAACAGATGCGGACCAAAATGTCTGTCAAGGTCGCTTTTCGCGAGTGAAAATCTCTTTGTTTAGTTTTAGCTGTTAGACTTGCAGAAAAACAAACACACACAACCACACAAACAAGGTCCAAACTCCAAAGAAACAGCCGACTCATTGCCCGACGGAAACCACCGACTCCGCGCATTTTCCGCCATGAAGAGCGGCCATTATTATTTTTGTATTTCCCACGCGGCTAGAAAAACCGGCCGATTGGCCGGCCAGGCATTTTGTACAGACTTTTCCAGCGGCTTTTCGGCTGCGAACCAGAGACCTAGCTATTAAATCAGATATATTATATATACATATTATATATATATATTATATTATATTAAAAATTAATGAATGAATTCTATCATTGCAAAAGAATCTTTAAGGATCGACTATGTTCAATGTTGTAGATAGACCAGTCGGTGACGTTATTAGTTATGATTCTCTTGTGAACGCTGCCGGGCAAACCGAACGGTGTGCCAGGTTCTGTTTCTTTCGCCGGCGCGGCGCAACGTTTTTACGGACGATCTCGCGGCACGGGGCATAGCCTGACCCGTCGTTACCAATAAGAGACTGCGTCGTCTTTTCTACCCTGGGAACTGCGATTGCGCGGCAAGCTTTTGTAATTACTTATTCTGTATTAAGTTTTATGCAACAAGAATTATACACAATGTTATATTAACGTGTGGACTTGACATGTGCCTTTCCTGATCACCTGGTTAGTGATTTGATTACCCTATCCTTGACAAGAATTCTCTAAGCAATAATACTATTATGGCTGAATTGATACTTCTAGACCTAGTCGGTAATATTTGTTTATTACGGTAGGTACATCTTTACATAAAAAATAGCCAGTGTTTCTCTAATAAAGAGATGGGTAGCTTCCAAAATGGACATCCAAGGTTCAATTGTAAGTCGTCCTTTTATTTTACAAATTGCGTTGAAGTCTTGAACCATGCTTGACCCATGAAAGGTAAAAATTGCAACGATACATCCCGGCCCATTACTTGAATTTGTTCGTAGAAAGTTGTTTACTGATGGTGATTATGACCAAAAGAAAATTTTCACTTGATGAGCTGATCTCCAAAATCATCAAACGTTCACTTGCGCTTCTCTGCACCGCTTCCTTTGATGCCCCGTGTTTGATTCCCGTGCCACTTGGCCTTTGCGGCCGCAACACTTTCTTCCGTGAGGTACGTAACGAGCGATTCACTCACGCGCGAGTTTACAAAACAATTCAAGCCGGCTTGTACTCGAATGTTCGCTCTGCTAGCCAAGTCCAATGCCGTCTGACCTTCCTTGTTTTGCATGTTGAGCAAGTCTAGCTTGCTCACTCCTTCTTTGTCTGCGTCAAATGCATCTAACAGGTGTTTGACGAGATTCAGATTACATTCGTGGGATGCCAGCATCAGCGGTGTTTGTCCGTTGTTGTCGGCGATGCTCACTTTACCGCCTGCTTTCAAGAGCTGATCGACGTACTTTATGTCTGCATTCTTGGCTGCCCAGTGCATCGCAGTGTATCCTTTGGTACCTTGCACTGCATTCACGCAGTCTTCTTTAGAGGCATCCGGTATTTCTTTGAGCAGAATTTCGAGAACCCTCGGGTTTGGCACAGTGCTCTGAACAGAAAAACATATTAAGTTTGTGAGGCTTCCTTTGTCAGCTTGTTCGTCCAGTAAATATCTAACCACATCAGGATGGCCTCTGAAGATTGCTTTATTTAGAGCATTATTGTCAGTATTGTCCTTCATGTTCATATAGTCTAGTCTACTTATCTCTTCTCTCTCTACATTTTCTATCAGCAGCTTCACAATGTCAAGGTTTCCTTTGTAAGCTGCTATCATCAAAGGTGTCTCATCGTTTTCGTTCAATAATGCTACTTTTCCTCCAGCGTTCAATAATTGTTGAACCAAATGTGGATTTCTATTGCCAGCAGCCAAATGTACTGCAGAGTTTCCATTCACATCCACTGCGTTAACGAATCTGGCCCGTTTAGGCTGTGGTATTGTGTTTAGCAAAGTTTCAACAAGAGTAGCACCAGTGTTAGTTATCCTTACCGCGAGTCGTATGAGTTCATCGATGGGTCCAACGTCTGCGTTTTCCAACAGTAAATAGCTAACGACATCTGAGTGGCCGCAAGACACAGCTAGTTGCAATGCTGTCTTGCCGTTTTCGTCTTTCTTGTCAATGTAGGCTCTCCGAACAGAGCCTTTTGGTCTCTTTGCCACCAAAGTATTCACTGCATCTAGTTGGCCTTCTGCAGATGCCAAATGCAACAGAGTTCCTTTCTCATCACTGCCTGATAGCTCCACATTACTGTTCTCCATTTTTTGCAAATATTCGTGATCTCTATTTTGTCATGTGACTGGGGGTAGCACGCGTTTTACCAAATACTATGTACTTTGCTGTTATCAAAGACTCGTATTGGGCTCGTTTCACACCAAACTTGTGTTTTGTTTGTTCTGTTGATATTCTGTACTAATCATCCGCTATTCATGTTTTCTTTTGTTTTGACAGAATAACAGAATTTTTGACAACAGTTCAGGGCAGGGATTTTACCATTGGATTTTACTTTGAATGCCTGCTAATGCCAAATAAGAATGCATTGGTGGTCACCGATCAGGATTTATGATGGAAGAAAATGTTTCAGTTAGGTATAATGTGCCTTTATTTTGATCATTCACATACTAAAAATAATGTTAGTGGTACTACAGGTTCCATTTGGAAAACAACTGGGCTGTTTTATCTATCACAATACGCATCACACTCGCTGCTACTTTCAGTAGGAGACCATAAGTTATCTACTTACCATTCAAAGTTCAACCCCAATGGTCTGACAACAAAATACTCATCTTTGTTATGGCAAACTAAAGTGTATTGAATGCTTAGAATAGAGAATAATAAAATAAAAATAACTATTACTTTCCAGAGTAATCAGCAGTACCCAAGGTTAGTAGATAGAGACATGTTTGGCTGGATTGGGGATTTCCTTGCGATTGGTTAATGTGACCATTAATACTGGCAATCTCAACAAAAAAATATTCGAAACTTTATCGCTCATTTTTATGTCCCTAAAATAGAAATTGAAAACAAATTAGTTTGAAGTCGCTAAATGATCAGTCTGCACTGATGCCAGTAATGTCACTATCTCTTCCGAAGACTTACGGATATATGGGAGCCAAAATTGCTACTCATCAGACAACATTGCCAAAAAATAAAATACTATAGACACTAACTGTACCTAATAGTAATAACTTAAAGTAAGTAATAAAGGTAATGTAATACCACAAAAATAAGGTAGGCAACCCAGATATTCTACCATCCTGGCTATGGCTTTGGCTACGGAAAAATTTGATGCAAGTAATTTTGCCGGCAATTGCGAGGGCGCGTTTTAATATCATCCACCAGGCCATGGCTCTAGGTCAATTATAATCAAGGGACCCAATGTTCCACAGGTGGTTACAGTTACCCTGGTTACAGGTGATGTAACAACAAACAATGGCTCCATCCCTTGATTGCCGGCAAAACTATTATTGTGGGCTTTCGCGTTGCTGGGGGGTGAAAATCTGGGTAGCCTTATTAATGTGGTAACACCTCTTACAGTTACCTACTTAGCACACAGATGGCTAAAACTTTCCTACAGAGAGATTTGAGGTCCTTAAACCTCTTCCAAAGATCTAGAAAAGTATCAAGGTAATTACTAATTATATAGACACCATAGAATCTATGATTGAATTACAATCAAATATTTAAAATATTGATGAAATTTGCTCTGCAACACTTCAGTACATTCTATGTGAGTTTAAAAATGAAATCAGACCACAAATCTTATTTCTGGCTCATGATACAAAGGAATTACTGCGTGTACTGCCTGCCACACCTGTTTTTCAAGCAGATGAAGCAGGAAATTCTCCGCACTTGTTTCGTACCCGCACCTCCCATTTATGTTGTCAGTGAGAATCTTGCACACAAACATAATACTTGGCCGAGCTGAGTACCTTCGTCAGCAGCTCAGTTTTGGCCGATTGAAACTAAACTATCTATGCAACTAAGTTGCTCTCCAGCTGGGGGCCTTCAATCAGTATCAGGCTTTAACACAAATTTTCAACACCTAGTAAAAATTTTAACGCAATCTAAAGTTGAATTTAGACCACCCTCAAAAGTACCTATTCCAAGATCGTTAACAATATCCTACTACTTGTCCCACCACCTACTTGTGGGCCAGTATTTTAAAGCCATATGTCATAGTCCGTGTAAAAAGTATGTTGTCGGGAAATAGGTATGATTTATTATGGGCAATTTGCATTCCCTGACGAATAAATCATCGAAGACTTAACACCCGATATTGAAAGCGTCCCAAGGTGAACATCACCCGGTTCAAAACAATCAGTCTGTTCTAAAACTTTTGCTGGTGATCCAGGATCGATCAGATCAGACCCAACAGACTTCAGCAGAGCCTGTAATACATATAGTTCCCAGGACACTTACTGTTATCAGTTATCACTCACGTCTCTTATCGTTAATGTTATTAATCGGTGGAGCTACTAGACATTTGGGCTCACATCATAGTGGAGCTACTAGTCATTTGGGGTCACATCATAGCAAGCAGTTATAAGTTAGTTTGTTAAAGTTACCCATTAACGGCACAGTAGCTCATCCATTATGTCTAAAACAGCACCACGCAGCTAGGTTACGAACCAGAAAAACCTAATAAACCACCGCCGCAATGTGTGATATGCCATTATATATGCAACGCCAAGAGTAGACATTACTTTCAAAGTTGAATGCAATTTGCATCTGTCGTTGGTTTCTTTTCAAAACCTTCACAATCCCTGGGCAGCATTTTCGTAGTTTAGCCATCTTAGCAGTCGCAAATGCTATCGACATTAACAGGTTTGCTCTGTCTTTCCTACACCAAATTAAGTGGATCAATCGAAGTCAATGCTTTTCTTTGGCCTATGTAGGTTAGAGTTATAGTCTAGTGTGGCTTTGCGTTAGACATTACGTTAGTTGTCACCAGGGATGTCGCTCGTTATCGATTCAACAGACCATAGAAACAAGAATATGGCTCTGGCCTCCACATCAGGAACTCTATTTGCCCATAAAACCAGCGACAGCGATCAGCAGCCGCGACTCGTGGCAATAGACCGGCAGCCGCGACGTTCCTACACGCATAGAGTCCCTGACGAGCCGTTTCATGCTCCATCCCCGGACGCTCTGACCGCGATCTGCCGGTCGTGCCGCTAGGTTAGAGTACGGGCGGCGGCCGTTGCACTTGAGCGGCGACGATCTCGGCGTAGTGCTCTCCGAAGACGGCGCGATTGTGCGAGACCAGACGCAGGAAGTGGCCTGTCAGCGCCGTGAGTTCCACGCCGAGCGACGAGAGGCCGGGCGGTACGCGCAGTGGCGCAGCCGTCGAGGACGTTATGGTCTCGCGCAGGAACTCCAGCACGCGGACACCTGGAATCGCATCGCTCTACAATCTCCTAGGCTTTGCTTTTTAACCTCTCAAGCTCAAGCTAACCAGATAAAACATGCTACGTAAAAATTGGCAACTCGAATAGCAGGGAGAATTCTATAGGTAAGAATTATGGCATTTCCTTAGCATATGCCAGCTTTACTGATGCAGTTACTCTTGATGTGTACAGTTCTCTCTCTCAGGACACAGGGAACATGTCTGTGTACTCACGCATGAGCTGTCGGATGGCGTGGTCGGGCTTGCCGACCTCCACTACGTGATCATGCAGCAGCTTCTCGGCCGCCTCATCCAGGCTGAGTCCCAGCGGAGCGAGGCACTCCTTGACGTCCTTGGTCACCTGCATGGCCACGCTGGGGATCAGCGCCTCGATGCTCCTGCAGCCAACCACAAGCCAGCATTAGCAGCGCTTGGCCAACCACAAGCCAGCATTAGCAGCACTTGGCCAACCACAAGCCAGCATTAACAGCACTTGGCCACCAATAGCCACAAGCCACAAGCCAGCAATAGCAACATTCAGTCAATCAAGGGGAAGCATTTAAACCAAACTCTGCCAGCACAGCAGGCCATTTTACCGAGCAAACACGGTTCAATGGACAATGAAGGCACACAATTATTGATGCCCTATTACTTTTGTTAGCCGAACCGTATCGTTAAATCACGATTATGATTGGAGATTTTGAAATCGTTTTTCTTGGACATGGCTGTGCAGCAAGTCAATTAAAACCATTGCAAAGCAGAATTGGCAGCTGCATGGTTTTATACTCCCAAAGCCTCCTTCTGCTAAACCGTGCAAAATGTTTACGAACTCGTGCATTGAGCAGCCAGGACGTACAAGCCTGAGAAGAATTGGTTGTATAAGCCACTACTAACAGCAAGGGGTCCACTTTCAGCAAACAACACTCGTCTGCTTCTCGAGAAACTACGGATATTCAAAGCCTTGGTTGCCGTTACTCTAGGACTACTTTGAGTTTACCATCACACAGCCTTCACAGCTAGAGCTGCTATACATTAGCTCTTATGACCGTTTTATTGCCGGAAGATTGTTGGAAACGTTAACCATAGAAAATTCTACTGTAGCCACTCACTTCTCAGTAGTGGCTCCTTCGAGCACGGCCAGCAAATGCGCCTTGAGCCGCTGCTTGAAGTCGGCTACCTGCGCCAACGCGGGGACATTGACGCCAGCCGTCAACAGCACGGCGCCGGCAACGCACAGCCGCCGCTGCTTCTCCGCCAACGCACGGAACCGCGCGCGGTCCAGCGTGAGGGTCTGCGCAGGGAGCGGGGGATGAGATCGGACCTCAGAGGCGACCGGTGAGGGGCATCCAACGGTTTGTAGCGGTCAAAAACACGGTAATGGAGACTTTAAGGATAGAACTGGTTTGATGATTGTTGAAGCTTAACAAATCAGTATTAGATATGCAACCAATTTCTTTAGTTTATACTTTATATCCTATATTGGCATATTTGCCTGATAAACTTGATAAATGCATAGTTTCTGAGAGTTTATGGAAGATCTTAAAACTGCACGCGCTGGTTGATTCACATATAATAGGTAGGTACATAAATTGCATCAAAGCCTACTCTAATTGAACAAGGCAACGACTGAAACATAAAACATCCAGAGATTCTCACGAAACTTACATCACCTTCGTAACTTGCATTCCCTATATTCTTTCTTCCCATTTAAGAAATAATACTAGGTAATTAATTAATTAATTAATTATTTTTGGTACGTCAACCTAGTGGTCAAATGCGTATGATTTGTCCAATAGAATAACAATGTTAATCCCAACGCTAATTCCTATGATTTTCAATACAAAATACAAATTTTCCTTGTAGGGAGCATGACACAGAATCAGGACAATACCAAGCCAAAGCATTGCATGATTTAATGCATGAAATAATGTTCTCCGCGAGCTAGTAGCGGGAATCGGAATGCAATCGGGTGTGGTAAAGCAGTCACCTCCGGGTAGGGCAGGGTGTCGTCCCAGTCCATGAGCTCGAGGTATGCGTCTGCCACGATGCGGTTGGTTCGGGCCTGCAGACTGGCGCCGGCTTCATCGCCCTCGAAGTGCCGCAGCAGCCACTTGCGAGTCGTGTCCAGAGCATCGGGGGTTACCTTCACACGGCAATACAAACCAGTTGGAAAACGAACAAGTAGACAAGGGGCATCTCTACGTTGGGAAATGTGCTTTTAAAAGTTTATTTCACAAACTGGAAGCTGGGTTTTTGTTGTGGGTATGTTAAAGCTCTGATCTGGTCTACCAATATGTTAAGTTTTTGCAATGATAATTGAGCTCCACAGACCTTGATGGTAAAATATTAAACTAGTTTAGTGCCTAGAAAATCATTATGAAACAAAGGAGGAAAAGGTCAGAGAAGTGCTTGACATTATACTCTCAGTTGCAACATAGTGTTTTAAATTGATTATTTCCTTGTTGAAACAAAGTGGAGCATAAGATTATTTCAAAGTAATTTTTGAAATGAAACAAAATGTTTCATCTTCTGCTCACAATAGAAAGTAGAAACTATGTTTTGCATGTAAATGGTAATATCCAATTCCAAATCCAACACCACTATTCAATTCTACGTCACCCAACACAACAGAGCATTTCAGACACCACTGAAAACAAGTTATAAAGATACTGGGTTGCTTTCTGTTGCACACCTACTGAATCAGAGCAGGCTATTGGCCTAGAATAGAAGGGCGAGGGAGAGGGGGAGAGATGAGCACCTGCAGGTAGTCGGCAAACTTCTTCTTCTCGTAGTCCACGCTCTGGCTGACGACGGTCGGCCGGATCAGGTGGATGTGGAAGTTGGCCCAGTCCAGCGTCATCAGCTCCAGCGTCTGGGGACACAACAAGACTTCTCGTAGTCGGTCACTCGACTTGCCACCACCGAGTCCAACACCTTCTCGATGATAGAGCTCGCCGTCACACGTCGCGTAGGTGCTTCAGTGTGGGATTTCCCTATCTCCTGTTGGTGTTGGCACATTTTACGTGGGAAAAATGCTCTAGCCCTTTTTGTATTGTAAGCAAAGATATTTCCTTGACATCGAAGCTAAGAAATGGTAAAACACAAGTAAATACTACCTACTTCAAGTAAAATATGGCCAGATATCTGTAAAACTGAGAATAGATAGTTGGGAGAATGCTCTATTTCTAAATTTAAGGAGTATAATGATGAAAAATTGAAAACTTTAAAGAAAGTTCTGCATCAACATTCTTTCCATTCACACATGAATCATACAAATAGTACATACACTTAATAATATAATATAATTTACAATACCTACCAATTATGGATATTATTGCCATGCTTGACTTTCTCTCCTTTCCATCCATTTTTACTGATTTGTTTGATCAAATTCTTCTCTTGATAAATTGAAAAGGAATTCACAGTTCTTAAAAACAACTGTAGTTGTTTATAGTTGTTGAAGCTGGTGCTATTTTATAAATAAAATAAACCTGATTTCCCTGAAAACCCACACACATTTATGAGCTGGTCAAGTTGGCAGAGTACTTTTGCTTTGGACTGTAGGGCACAATCCCGCCATGATTGGAGTTGCAAGCCGCTACTTTGCCTGCTGACTCCTTCAACTGCCGCGGCTGGCAAAGGGCAGCGTGCTCACCTGCAAGATGCCGCGGAAGACGGCAACCGTGTCTGTGAGCTTGGTCAGCTCGTTGATCTTCTGGTCGCGGGCGGGCGCACACAGGCGGCTCATCAGGTGGATCACCCACTGGGCGTAGCTCTGTAAGAGCAATTGATTCAGGTTAGCAGTGGGTACAGTGGGTACAGTACCTACTCTCACCTCCTACCATACGGCTATCAGAGTCTCAAAGTATTGAGTAACTTCAAATTGATAAAGCAAACAATTTCCACACATACCTAATGAATCAAATCTTCATCACCACGGGCATTTCCAAAAGAGCCCATATTGTGAACTGCCTGAGTCTGATGAAATTAATTCCAATAAAAACGCCAATCCACTCGGACACCTGAGTCTCGAGCCATGACAACTGAACAAAAAAGCACGGAAGTTTAGATTCAAGATAGAAGCTCATTATTAACTTTCTAAGGCTCATTTCTGCATGACCAATCTTTGGTATTAGCTTTAAAAAAAACTATTTCAACTGGATTCTGAATGCTATATAAAGTCTCTCAGACTTCCCAATTTTTCGTAACTAGTATAGGTATATACGTTACGAAACGTCGGGAAATCAGTGAGACTTTATTTAGGTAGTATTCATATCCAAATATTTTTTGTGATCAATGCTCTTCTATCTGGCATGACATTGCAAAGTTCAATGTAGGTATGTCTTTTAATAATTTGTACGTTTATCAATTCCTTTCAGAGATATCCATCGATTTGGATATTTTAACCCCGCAGTAGGTACCATGAAAACTTTAGCGGTCAGTTTTTATGTGATTTAGCAGAAATAGGTAGGTACTCATGACGCCTTTCACTGTAATAACGCTTTCTGCAGATACGGTGGTTGCTCCAGGAAGTTAGCTCGCTGTGTGGGCAAAAGGTGAGAGCATTCACCGGCCGCCCACGGTGACGTGCCCAATCGGGAGTAATTGACAGCCCACTCGCAAATTATCCGTCACGAGTCAACGAACCAGCAAAATAATGAATAGGTCAAGTACACTGCTCTGTACTCCAAGCAATGTATGCATGGGGAACGACCTGCTACGCTGGGACAGCCCATCCAAATCAGCCAGGTGCACCTTTTCACACCTTGGCAAGTGAATCATCGCAACAACAATGATCCAGCGATCCTCCCATCTACCTACTTGTTTGTGCCCAAAACTTACAAGCAGCCTTTTTTGTAAAATCATCTTGGAATCATCCCAAGTTCACAACAGTGTAAAGTTGTTCTAACTTCTAAGTATTAAGCAATGTCTAAGCAATGTTTTCTTCTATCTTATACCATAGTGACATAGTGACAGAACTACTAAAGTGACAGAAAAAATCACGAATTGATG
Organism: Nemoura dubitans; assembly: GCA_921293005.1. Lineage (NCBI taxonomy): Eukaryota > Metazoa > Arthropoda > Insecta > Plecoptera > Nemouridae > Nemoura > Nemoura dubitans. Next base: position 69,582,442 of record OV121074.1, read on the forward strand.
TTCAGAAACCATCTGTCCTTTGTTAGCAAGCTTTGTAAGGAATACCTAGATATGTTTGCAGTATCTATATTCGCAAGCGAGGGAGCTTGTCGGTGCTTGCAAGGATGAGGGATCGTCGTACCTGGAAGTCGAGCACGCCCTTCTCTGCCTGCTGCTTGATGAGATCGATGTCCAGCATCTCCGTCACCTGCGCCTTGATGTTCACATGCTGCGGCAGCAGCAGCGAGAACAACGTCTGCAATGCGGGAAAATGTTGTTATTCCTTTGCCTAGCAGTGCGAGTTCCCGTAATTTAACGGAAAAACAATCTCTTGATATCAACAACTTGAAGAGTAACTGAACTGACGCCAGTTGACTGGGATCGTAAGATTGATATTCTGAAATATACTATACTATCCCTGTTTTTTTTTAAACGAGGCAAAACAACAAGAAAAATACAAGGTGAGTATGCTCCGTATCGTTGACGGTAGTAGAGCTCTGACGATAACGCACCTCCTTGATCTCGCCGAGCAGGATGAGGGCGTGCGTGTAGTTGGGCGGGTCCTCTTTGAGCTGCGCGTCCAGCTTGTCCCAGAAAACGCGGTGCATCGTCTCCTTGACGACTTTCTCCAGTCTGTCGCAGCGGGGAAAAAACGCAGCAGTGAGCATCAAACTCCACGCTTATCTGGGGGTCCTCGGAATTGGGAAGCCGAAATGCGGTAAGGGAGGTGGATATGTGAACCAGGAGATGGACTTAAATCATGAATATTCAATAATTACAGTTATATGACAACATCTATGAGTTTTTATCAGACTGGATTTCGATAAGTGGAGTATCTAGATTATGCTGCAGTTGACTTTTACATCCTGTTAAATCGGGTTTTTTATGAATATATTTGTATTTAACTACTTACAATGTTGAATTGAAATATAAAAATGTGTGTAGAAATTAATACCACGTTCCTATGCCCTGCGCTTTAATTATAAAGTACTTGCCATATTCAAGGGAAAGCAGACCAGGTACATAAAATGCCAAACAAGAGTCTAATGCGATAGTAGGTATACTAACGTGTTTTCGGCTGGCTCCGGCTTCTTGAGCAGGAAGTCATCGTCGACTGCGATCTCGTGAGCGAGCGCCATGTTGGCGATGCCCTTGGAGGCGGAGACAATCTCCTCGAGCGAGACGAACTTTGGCGGGGACGCGGCCACCGCCCCGTACGTGAACGCCGCCGTCACGCGCTGCCGCTTGCCTTGGTCGCGGTCCTCGCCGCTCGAGCTGCCCTCGCTGTCGGTGCGCGAACGGCCGTCCTTGTCTCCCGTATCGCTCATGGCGGCGCCCACCAGACCCAAGGACTGCCAAAGAGCCAGGAGTCAGCGTGACCCAGTGATGTGGCAGTGGGTACATACAGGGGCGTACGATGGATGGGGGAGGTTTGGCTTTGTTTGAAACGTTAGTTGGTTAGGATGACTAGTCAGTTGTTCCTGATTTAATTTTAATAAAAGAGATTTGTTTTGAGTCAAGACTGAGTCTTGAATCTATGATACCAAGAGGGTGTCATGAATTCCATTCAGTGTGAATTAGATCCAATGCCACCCACATAAAACTTGTTCTTGTTATTTTCTGTTGCATTACAAAGGAATTGGTTGGCATTGCTTCAAGCTTTTGTTCCAACTTAAAAGGTAAATTGCATTGCAGTTTCAGAGAGCTATAGACAATCTGCTGGAGTTATTGATGATGTTATGAAATTTATAAAGTTTGCCTAGCATAAAATGTTTAAGGAAATTAACTCTCTATACTTGAGAGAAGGCACACAAATGGTTTAAAGTTGCAATTCCAAATGCAATTTTCAAACAACAATTGCTTGTCTTTGTTATTATTTACTGCAACATTATTTCTCAAGAACTACACTAAGTGCAGCAGATTTAATCACTACGGTATTATAGCTGAACCCACAAAGTGAATTGCAATGGCAATGCAACATACTGGCAGATTGGCAAATGTGGGGGAGGGGACCTTTCCGCAACCTTCGTGGAGCACATGGGGTGAAAGTGGAGCAAGCATGGCTGGCATGGCATGGTGGTGCTGTCACTCAGTGATGCAACTCTGCTCTGCTCAATAATGAAAGTGAATCGGGCTCTTCACACTTTCTGATTTTAGATGGCCACTATTAAGTTATGGAGATGGCTATACCTATAGTATATAACAATTAGTTTTATTAGGTATCTACTTTCTTTTACATAACACTTGACTTGATGATTGTAGCAAGAAACAAGAGGAGCAAAACAATGATTGGGCATAAAAACTTAAGCAATTAGTTCCGAATATTTTTTTCTTATTTTATGCAATAGGTCTATATAGGTAGTACTATACTACATACACCTATAGCCACCTATTATCTACTTTTTCAGCTTTTATCAATTATTTCTTAGGTAATTTGTAATAGGTAGGACCTATAAACTTACCAAATTAAACAATAATGTGCAATTATTGCCTATATTAGTAGTTTTGTTTCAACATTTAAATTAAATTTAGGTCTACCTGCAGCTACAAATTTTCTGAAAATTTAAAGCAATTACAATTTTATTTCTAACAAAGAGCTATAGGGAAATCTTTTGTCTCTTCTGTAAAGTTCATAGTGCATGATGATATTGGCAATAATATTTGCTCTTTTCTCCGATTATGGGACGAGTTAACCATGGAAAGAAGGTCGATGGGGACCAAAATAAAACAGCATCCAGCTCTTGTGCAAGCACATTTTGCTTCCTGGCAAAATTCCAATGGCAAGGCCATAAACAAGCATGATTCAATACAAGTGTGACTTTCAGACAAAGGAAATGCTCGCTCTTTGTTGCATCTTTTCAATGCACTGACAGAAGAGTTGACAGCAAAATATCTGACTGTCTGAACGAAATTTACATTATTGCAAAAATTTCGACTGCCCTCATTTTAAAAATATGTGAAATGTTCAGAAATAGATGATAACATATTGTTGAGCAATTTTCTCATAGTTGAAATTTGCGTATGGTATTGCGTCTCCGTAATTATTATTGATTACATGTGATTTCTCGCAATATTATAAGATTCCCTGTAGTTCTTACCTGTAAAATAATTTCCAAAATAAGTTTTTGTAGATAGGCAAAGTGGTGTCTTGAGACAAACACGATTTCACTAGAATTTTTAGTTTAAATGCCCAACACTCACTCCGTGTTTACTGCTAACAGCTGAGTGTTTGCGATGTTTATGTTTTGCGTCGAACGTCAAGGAAAAGGATAGAGATTAGCTGTTAGTTCTTCAACAGGCTAGCAGAGGTCGCACACGCACGCGCTGCAGTCATTAGTCAAACTCGATTGGAGAGTGTTTGCGTTGGTGTTTGTTTGTAGCTACGTTCGACTTCTTGAAAAATATGGCAATTGACTTAGAATATGGCCCGTGTGCTTTCAACTCCAATGAAATTATGTGCTCGCGTGAATGAGAGATGATTGCAATAAAATATCAATCACAAACGACATGTATTTCAAAGCTATTTTGGCATTAGATGATAACCGCTTATATTAAGGTTATGTGAGGCCTTTCAGCTGTACTTTAGCCCAGTTAAAGTCGAACAGTGAATCGGTTTGTACGAAATGGGTGACAGTAACGACGAAGACGATGGGTCGGACACGGGAATAGACCTCACCGGTTTCCTTTTCGGTAATATCGATGACACTGGCCGCTTGGAAGATGACTTCCTTGACAACGAGTCAAAGCTTCACCTGTCATCTCTGGCGCAACTCGGACTTAGCTCGCTTCTGCGAGAGATGCTTGACATGGACGCTCCGGCCGAAGATGACAGTGACTCTGATACAGACAATGATGGCAACCGTGAGCGCCGTCAAACCAAAACCAAAGAAACTACAGGAGATAAAACGGAAGACTACAACGTGAAGTCTCCTTCTGCTGTTGACTATTCTGACATTTTGGAGCTTGCCGAAGACGATTTGGCCGATCTAAAGGCTGCGGCGGCAAAGGCGGCTAGCGAGGCTAAGACCGACACAGACTATGACGCCGACGACGAAGGGAAAGGAGACGGAGCTTTGATGCCACCTCCAGCACCTCCAGCAGAAGACCTCGATATTCGTGAGGGTGAAACTGCAGCCGAGCGCGCCGCTCGAAGACTAGAGACGCCACTCGCCGCAATGCTGCCGTCAAAGTACGAGAATGTTGACGTCACGGAGATATTTCCCGATTTCCGAGTTGATAAGGTACTACCTATGTGTCTTTCCCACCAGTTACTACCTTTTAGGTATTAAGAAAATTAACTCTAAGCACGAAAGGTATTACCTAGTACGCACCAACACAAATGCAGATAATTAGTCTGTACTACGTAACTCAGGAATTTGCATCTACCTCAAGGACCCATTGCTGCTAGGCACGAGTACCTATAGGAAGAGGTATAAATTGCTCCAACTACACCCAATTGCAGGAATCAACAGGTAATTTGAGGGTAACTTTGCCACTGCAGTAAATATGTTAAAAAGGCTAGTGACTTCAAATGATTGACATGTTTTTACAAGTTGACAATCAAAACCCTGGATATTGTCTATCTATTTGCAATATACCTGGGATTCCATCAGGAAGTTGGAATGGAGAGTCAGAGAGCCAGTGGCAAAGCATTTCTATCAGCTTTGCCCCACCTAATCCGCGAATTCCGTCCAGGTGCTGCGCTTCTCGCGCCTCTTTGGCCCCGGCAAGCCCAGCAGCCTGCCGCAGATCTGGCGCTCGGTGCGCAAGCGCCGTCGCAAGCGGCGTGCGCCGCGCACGCACGACGCCTCGGACTCGGGCTCGGACGGCGAGGGGGCCGCGCGCAAGTCGGGCGGCTGGGCGCTCAGCTACGGCCCGACGCCCTCCAAGGAGATGTGCCGCTCCGACGACGAGGAGAAGCTCCTCAAGCTCGTCGAGGACAAGACTTCGGTCGGCAAGCAGGAGGCACACGACCCCAACGACCTCGGCCCGAAGGTGAACACGCTGGCGGCGTCGAGGTCCACTCCGACCAAGATTTTCTTTCATGCTGGCCAAGTGCAAGCGTAGACTCTGTTATGGCAATCCTGAAGTGATTCATTTATAGGAGCTCTACTTTTGCTGGAAACATAACTTTGAATAAACTCTATAGTTTTTATTAACGTTTCTGATGGCCAGGTGCACCAACGTCCTAATCAGAGATTACCTCCTTGATCGTTGATTATAATTTGGTACCTGTGTTTTACCATTAAAAATTTCGAATTAAATTGGACTTAATCTCAAATTAAATTTCTGTTTTATTTATGACTATTTTATTCTAATTAATATAATAATACATTATTCGATTAATTTAACTTGACGATTTCAATGGTAAAACACAGGTACCAAATTATAACCAACAATCAAGGAGGTAATCTCTGATTAGGACATGGGTGCAACTGGGCATCAATATTTAGTTCACTTTCTCATAGATACCTAGATACCTATATAATATATTCAACATGAGCTATCTATAGTTAAGATTAAAATAAGGCCAGTTGACTGCGGTCCTATTTATTCACTAACCATACTAACGTTTGCAGTTTAAGCATTGATTGTTCTCGCTTGGGTTACAACTTACAACATACAATGGAACAGGTCAGGCTCAGATATGACAATGTTAACAGTCCTTGTCTGGTCTTTCCATTGATATTAATGATAGTCATACTCATATTACTTTTCTGCTCCAATCCATGTTGCATGTGGGTATAATACTATGTTGTATGTAATGCTCCTGAGTTTGCACCAGCCCTACTTGTCTTCTAAAACCGTCGTTGTCAGCAGCAGTGGCGTGACCGCTTGCTCTCTGGCTTTCCAGGCTGCCGACTGGCGGTTTGGGCCCGCGCAGGTCTGGTACGACATGCTCGAGGTGCCCGAGTCGGGCGAGGGCTTCGACTACGGCTTCAAGCTGCGCGATGCCGCCTCCAAACCCGCGGCGGGGGCGGTGAGAGGGGCGACGGACGGGGCGGAAGAGTTCCCCGATGACGCGTTCCTCATGATCTCGCAGCTGCACTGGGAGGACGACGTCGTGTGGAACGGAGACGACATTAAGCACCAGGTGAGCGAGAGAACCTCGTGGGCGGTGCCGCGGCAACGGGACGGTTGATCACTCGTATATTGCACTCTGATTGAGAAGTTTGCAAAGTAATTTTGGCCATTCCCACCAAGCTCGGGGCAAGTGAACAAGTTACAGCGTCAGAATATTTAAAATGTAACATTCTGCTGCTGAAAGTAAATTAGAAATATTAAATTGAATCTTGCCCAAAAAATAGAAAGGGTATGTTTGGGTGGTAACTTTGCAAGCTAGGGAATGGATTAGGTTAGTTTTTGTGGGAAATATTGCTCCTCAAGCATTGTCTGTTATAAGCTGTGATTATGAATTCAAATTCAATTATGAGCAGACAATTTGGCTACTTATTATCAACAGCATCTTGGTTCTGATGCAGTTACAACTCGTGCTTATTTTGTTGGTAATTATAAAAGTCACTGTTTGTTACTTCCTGTGGAACATTGGGTCCCTTGATTATAATTGACCTTGTTCCATGGCCTGGTAGTTGATGTTAAAACAGTTTGCCAACTCACCTCAGCGACTGCGGGCGAAATTACTCGCATCAAATTTTTGCCGTAGCCATATAGCTAGGCATGGTTGAAATCTGGATAACCTTAGATCTGTGCTCGGACTCTGCTCGCTCAGGTGATGCAGAAACTGAACTGCAAGAGCAACGCCGCGGGCTGGGTGCCGAGCAGCGGCAACCGCACGGCGCAAGCGTTCAGTCAGCCGGGCAAGGGAGCCGGCCCCCTGCGAGCGCCTCCGTTCGGGTCGCCCGCCCCCACCACCCCCGCTGCCCCCAAGCTCAGCAAGGCGCAGGTGCTGCTCTCCAAGCACCAGCAGCGGATGGACGACACGCTCGATGACACCTGGTAAGACAAACACTCTGATCACCGAGGTTTTCAGTGCTCTCTTTTGCGTGACTAACTTGAGTACCGATCATGTGTTGGCACCGAGTCTCGAGACAGCAGACGGGGTATTGATGAAATAAGTAAAGTGGTATCTTGGGTATCAGCTTCTCTTGGTCTTTGCAATACTTTCCGATGGAGCTAGGTGCAAGCAAGATCTACTACTGAAGTGCCGACTGATACATTTCTTGAGATTATTCTTGTTTGAAGGCCATTCTTGTGTATTTAATTCTGATGATGAAAAAAGAATTGTGGATGGTGATGCAGCTATGCTTTATATACTGAATCGTGTTTTATGAAATGACAAATGAAATATGAAATGCATGAGATTTTCAATGCACGACTACACTTCCTGAGTCTATTACTGATGTGGGCAAATAATTGCCATAAGAAAAGCATTGTGTTTATTTACCCACATAATTGATAGACTCTGGAACTGCAGTCGTCCATTGAGCCGATGCCCGTTGGCGTTTGCAGGTACTCGATCTTCCCCGTGGAGAACGAGGAGCTGGTGTACGGCATTTGGGAGGACGAGGTGATCTGGGACGCGGAGGCGATGACCAAGATCCCGACGCCCAAGATACTCACGCTCGACCCCAACGACGAGAACATCATCCTCGGCATTCCCGACGACGTCGACCCCGCTAAGGTAGCCGCAGTCGCAACACTGCCTTATAAACTCCATAAGGGAAGTGGATTCGCATCTTCCTAGAGGACCCACTGCTGCTAAACACGAGATGAGAGTCTTAAAACTTACAAGCCACGTCTTGAGTCAGACAACAGGCTCCATGGGCAGTTTTGAAACTCATCAATAATTTCTAGTGACAATGGGTCTTTGAGGAAGCTGCAAATCCATTCTCCTTAACATGAAATGGAGTGTAGATACCTCGTTGTGTGTTTGGATGCAAATTCAATGTGTTTTGTTGAAGGCTTGTTTCTGCGATCATCAAGCATATAAAACTATGTACCGCATGTTACCATCATTTGCCTCCCCCCGTTCACTATTTAGTTTTCAGTATGGCTGCATCTAACCATTCGGACCCTCCAATCTATCAATCGGACCCTCCAATCTATCAATCGGACCCTCCAAACTATCAATCGGACCCTCCAATCTAACCATTCGGACCCTCTAAACGTGATGGGGTTGCGTGTGTTTCGTGTGCAGGTGCGCAGTGACTCGCTGACGCCGGCCAAGGTGAAGATCCCGCACCCGCACGTCAAGAAGTCGAAGATCCTGCTGGGCAAGGCGGGCGTGATCAACGTCATGGAGGAGGACGCCCCGCCGCCGCCGCCCAAGTCGCCCGACCGCGACCCGTTCAACATCTCCAACGACGTCTACTACATGGCGCGCTCCAGCGAGTCGGCGCTCCGGCTCAAGGTGCGTGCCGAGTGATTGCCGAGTGCGATGCTTAAAAGACGGTTCTACACACGAGCTGAGCTCTGCACTGCGATTTCGCAACTCTGACTTTGCCGTTCTCGGCTACAAAGTTAAAAAATTTACATGCACAACAAAAGGGGTTTTAACCAAAAGAACCGATATGATGGCTTATCATAAATGTTACAAAATCCCTAGGCAGATGGAAGTTTTTGGCTTTTTATAACACATGATAAAACCAAAGGATTTCTCAATTATTTATTGAGTCTGCCAGGGTTGGGTAGTGACGTTAGAAAACTAGTTTTCGACATATGCGTAGAAAACCGCGTAGAAAACTGTAGAAAACGTAGAAAACTGTTTTCGTAGAAACGAAGAAAACATTTTGCATGGTCTTTACCATTACGTACCATTCTTTACCATTACAGATTGCAGATTTTTTTAATGATGTTATTTTAAGTTCTCTTGTAAAAGTTACTATGATAGGTACAATGACCTGTGTGAAGCCAAAAATTATATTTGGAACATTTTTTCAAATTCAAATTTTTTCAAATTCAATTTTATAAATTGAATTCAAGTTAGATTATGTTCTAGATTATGTCCTGACCCTTTTTTTGTAATTGTTAAAGTCTAAGTGCCTGGTTAGTGAATGCATGATGATGTAGAAAAAACTACCTACTTTGCATTTGCACTGTTTAAGATGCATCTTAACATCAATTTAGTTTTCTACGTATAGAAAACGTAGAATACTCAGTTTTCTACATTACGTTTTCTACTGTATAAAATACGCGTAAATTACCTGTTTTCTACGCCGAGTTTTCTACCTACCCAACCCTGGAGTCTGCAAATAGTTTTTATGTGCAGCCCTTGATTACGTCATTGGGAATTAATTTCCGGCCATAATTACCTTTCCTTAGCGATTATTCTCTCCTAATTTTCGGGAGTGACTGTGAACAGCAAACCCCGTAGCAAATTAAAACACCGTAGCTAAATAGTAAATATTGAGCTAGGCTGTTTAAGTGATATTGATTCCTCATTCTTCAGTGTTTTTTTCATCTATCTAGATAACTCCTTTGTAAATAACGAGAAACGTGCGCTAGGAAAACCACTCTGTTGGTGCTTGCTCTCCCTGACTCCTCAGAAAACACCGTGGAAAACCAACAAGACATTTATTTAACAATCAAATCCCGGTTTGAAGTAATTTTGTACAAAGTAGTGCTAAATGTAGGTATAGGACATAGTAGACATGAGTGTGAGAAATGCAACACCCCGGTCGGTGTTGACAGGTTGGCGGCGGCAACCTGATCCAGCACTCGACGCCGGTGGTGGAGTTGCGCGCGCCGTTCGTGCAGACGCACATGGGGCCGATGCGACTGCGCAACTTCCACCGGCCGCCGATGAAGCGGTTCTCGCACGGCCCGCTGGCGCACAACGGGCCGCACGGCGTCCTGCCGCTGCTCAAACACATCCGCAAGAAGGCCAAGCAGCGCGAGCAGGAGCGGATCGCGTCGGGCGGCGGCGACGTCTTCTTCATGCGGTACGTTTGGGCCGTGCGGGCCTTGCCCGTACGTGTGTCGACTGAAATGTTAACCTAGCATTTTCCAGTCCGTCTTTTTTGTGGAATCACATGTGTAGTTAGAAATTAAATTACACAAGGATATGGTCCTCATGGCAAATTTACATATTAACGACAAGTACACTAATTGAAAATAAATTCAATATTAGTCCACAACGTGTGCAAGTCACTGCTAGTTACTGAAAAGTGATAATTTAGATTGCTGGAAGTCTATGTTACCTACTGTTGGAAATTGGAAAGGGCTTAGTATATAGGAAAGTTGTTTGATTTGGCTCAGGCATAAGTTTAGCAGTCCTGTTGGTGCCAGTTTGCAAAGATAAGCCACCATCTTTCTCAAGTGTTTACTGTTTGATTTGAAGGGCCTAAGAGTAAGGACGCACACATGTATTTTTAAGATTCTTGTTTTACATTTGCAAGGAAAGTTTGCACTGCTAAGTCTGCAGTTGTGCCATTTTTAAAATTTCTCACAGAAGCTCACGGCACACAAAGGCGGTTGCTCGATGTAGCCTATTGGTGCAGCTAACAGCTTCCTGCCCGGCAGAGCAATCAGATTACCTTTGCCGTTTGAAATGCCAACATTTGGCTAACGTTGTTGATGTCCGGCCGTTGCAGCACGCCCGAGGACCTGACCGGGCGCGATGGCGACCTCGTGCTCATCGAGTTCAACGAGGAGCACCCGCCGCTCACCAATCAGGTACGCTCTTGGATCCACGGCAATCTAGCAAATCGTGTGATTCATGTTGAACATGATTCTTGGCAGTTATCATGAGAGGCTACTGAGGCTACAGTTTAACATCTTCAAAGGAAATGGTTTTTCCAGCTTCTTGAAATCAATTAGAGAAATTGGATATTAATTTCCTAAGCCTCAGGTCTCTATGTTGCTTGCCATTGGCATAGTCAAATTGGTTCTTTTGTTCACGCTGTTTGTATGAGTATCAGTCACTCTTGAGGAAGTAACTAGTATTTGAGAAGATATTGATACTGGTTTAAGCAGATACCAGTATGCAATGGAGGGAAGGGTAGCAAAGCTGGAAAGACTAGTATTTGTCACGAAATGCTGGGAAATCAACGAGACTTCATTGACCATTCAAAACCCAGTTTGAAATAGTTTTTTTGCCAAAAATAGAATGGACATTCTTTTTAGAGACTGCTGCAGTTTTGCCATTTTTCACGAGAGAAAAAGTTTGCTGTTGGACCCAGTACTGAGGCTTGCCGCATTCTTTCCCCAGGTGGGCATGTGCTCAAAGATGAAGAACTACTACAAGCGCAAGGCGGGCAAGGACCAGGGACCGCACGAGTATCGGTATGGAGACATTGCGTACGCCCACACATCGCCGTTCCTCGGACACTTGCCGCCCGGGCAGTCGCTGCAGGCCGTCGAGAACAACATGTATCGGGCACCGATCTACGAGCACAAGGTCAGCGTCGTCTTGCTAGCCACTGGCTGGGCTGGGAGAGAGGCTGGATTGGTTCAATGGGATGGGTAGTAAATTTCATTACCACAGTAACTAATTAATATACGATCGTCAGGAATATCTTTAGACTGAATACTGCTATTTGTTTGAGTCATTGGAACCATAGCAGTTTTAATTCCCTTCCAGTACTAACCAGAGCTATTACTAAACTTTTTTACCACACTCCACAGAGTCAGGAGTTGGTTGGACAGTTTTGGCTGGAAGGTTTGGAGTTAATGGTTACTTTGTTGCAACAAGTTGATTTGGTAACTGAAGTTCGGTGTTAGGGTTGTTGCATTTCTATTAAGTTATCGTGCGTTGCTGATATATCTTCACCGTTAAGGCTTGAACCAGGAACGCAAACCAACCCAAAAGGCAGTGGTGGCCCAAGGTATGAATATGAATGTAAGATATAAATGTGGTGGCCCACATTGAGATTGAGGCGGCGGCTTGTTCCTCGTTGGTTTTGTTTTGTTTGACTCTGCGGTGTGTTCAGATCGTGGACACGGACTTCGTGGTGATCCGCACTCGGCAGCAGTACTACATCCGCGAGGTGGACGCGCTGTTCATCGCCGGACAGGAGTGCCCGCTCTACGAAGTGCCCGGTCCCAACTCAAAGCGAGCCAACAACTTCGTGCGAGACTTCTTGCAGGTCGGTGCTGCCACAAATGTCGCCTGATTCACTGGGCTTGGACAAATATAATGCCAAATGAGTCTGCATTCACTAAGATAATTGTGATTAGGGATAGGATATGAAATACCTATGGTAAAGTTACAAAATAGCAAGATAGGTACATATTTAATTTTAATTTTACGTTTTCAATAATAATGCCAAGTTTGATGTCTTCTACCTTGTATGTTTTTACACGAAAGATTGTTTCGCAACTGAAGTGCTCAGTATAATGAATTAGAATTGTTTGCAATCCAATTTAAGAGTGCTCCTCACGGTTAATCCTTTAACCCACAACTCCCATTTAAACGTTGAATGCAGAGGTCCAAGCGAACAGAAAAATGAACCCCTAAATATGTTCCAATCTTTAATTTTAAGATACCAGTAGATGAAGGAAGAGTATATCTAGTCATGGATAACCACCAAATTTTGATATTTTCAAATGTGTGTATGGTGCAAACTTTCAAAAGTCGTATAAATGAGCTCGTTTATGCGATTTTTGAAAGTTTGCACCATACACATTTTTTAAAATATCGAATTTTGGTGGTTATCCATGACTAGATATACTCTTCCTTCATCTACTGGTATCTTAAAATTAAAGATTGGAACATATTTAGGGCTCCATTTTTCTGTTCGCTTGGCCCTCTGCATTCAACGTTTTAGAGGGGGTGTGGAGGACCCTTAATGCTGTAATGCTCTTAACTGTAAGTTCAGGGTCGTTATTAAATATTAATAAAATAGGAATTTTGTCGTACAACTTTGAAAATCTGTATGCGTTTCTTTATTTAAACCTTTGAATGATGTTTGAATGAGAGTGCATACATAATGCCCACCTTGGGATACTACTCGGAATCATTAATTTGTCCAGAGTGTACCTACCTTACGAGCGTGTCTGCCCCCAGGTGTTCATCTACCGCCTGTTCTGGAAGAGTCGAGACCTGCCCAAGCGCATCAAGATGGACGACATCAAGAAGGCGTTCCCGTCGCACTCGGAGAGCAGCATCCGCAAACGGCTCAAGCTTTGTGCCGACTTCAAGCGCACGGGCATGGACTCGAATTGGTGAGCACGCCCTCACTGCCTGGGCCTTCGTACTCTTATGAATACTCACGTGGAGAATCATTATTTGTTGTAAATAATTGTAGTGTATTGCGTTTTTTTATTTGTATTTGCATTTAATTTTTTATTGTTTGTAACACCCTGGCTTGGTTACAATATAATCCTAGCTATACAAGTTACAATATATTCCTAGCTATACAAGTTTACAAATTTTCCTTAATATTATTAATTTTAATTTTGAACTGTTCCGCTGACTTTGGAAATGGATCCCCAACTGGATCCTGTGCCAATGTTGGTGTTGAAGCCAATCTCTTCGATTTTGAAGAGGTGGTTTCCTCTTCCATGGAAATTTGCTCTCCAAAGACGCTCTTATAGTCGTTTTCAGGCGTCTTCTCCCAAAATGATAATTGGGAGGATACATAATATCATCTGAGGATACACAGTAGCATTGATCAAGTAATCGGAATGTTGTAGGAATAGTGTGTTAAACACATTTACTTTTATTACAAGATAGGGATTATGTAAATATATTATCGATTGGTAGTTAACGGTAACTGATCAATAGCTAAAAGGTGCATGTCATGTAAAGCAACAGTCTGTCCCCTTGGAAGATGCAAATTCACTCTGATTCATAACGTGAAATTCGGTTCAGTTCTAAAGATATGTCAAGCAGACATGATGTTGGCTTAGTACTTATTTGCCACATATCATTTTTTGAAATAAATGCACTTGAAGTTTGAACCTTTAATTGTTTTAAATATAACCAGCATCTTTTCACATGAAAAATGAAAGTGTTGAAATGTTCTTTCTCGGTGATTGCTTGGATTAAGGAAAATCAAGCTTGACCATGACCCAGGTGTCTAACACCAAAAGCAAAAAGTGAAAATGGTCAACAGAGCAAGTAAGCACCGAGCCGACGAATAGAGTGTTAGAAATGAGACCGCCTGTTGTCGTCCAGGTGGGTGATCAAGCCCGACTTCCGGCTGCCGACCGAGGAGGAGATCCGCGCCATGGTCTCGCCCGAGCAGTGCTGCGCCTACTTCAGCATGGTGGCCGCCGAGCAGCGGCTCAAGGACGCCGGCTACGGCGAGAAGTTCCTCTTCACGCCGCAGGAGGACGACGACGAGGAGATGCAGCTCAAGATGGACGACGAGGTCAAGGTCGCGCCGTGGAACACGACTCGCGCGTACATTCAGGCCATCAAGGGTCAGTACCTGCACCCTGTTTTGCTGCTTCTATTGGCAGCCTCCGTTTTGCCGTCGGCTTATTGTCGAGGTCCTCAATAAAGCGAAAATGGACTTGCCCTTACGTGTCCTTACAAACTTGTTTAAAACTAGTGCAGTGTTAACAAGACTATGACCCAAGTATGCTAGTACAAACTTACAAGAATGTGAGAATGCTTTGTTTCACAGTTTCACTTAGCAGCCTCTACATACTAGCGCTTTGACAAGGTCCATAATCTGGCTAGAAGTGTAGCCACTGAATACTTGTAAATTGTAAGGGCCAGTATAAACTATTTGGGCACAGCAAATTGAGTCTTCAGGAATACTGGAGGCAAATTGGTTGGAATGTCTCCAGGCATGTGCCCTCTTCACCTGATTGAGCTCTGAATGCCCAAGTAGAGTGATGGGACTCCCCAACAAGTAACAATGCTCCCAGAGCGAACAACGCCGCGTCCTTCTGCGCAGGCAAGTGCCTCCTCCAGCTGACGGGCCCCGCGGACCCCACGGGCTGCGGCGAGGGCTTCTCGTACGTGCGCGTGCCCAACAAGCCGACGCAGAGCAAGGAGGAGCAGGAGGCGCAGCCCAAACGCACCGTCACCGGCACCGACGCCGATCTGCGCAGACTGTCGCTCAACAATGCCAAGGCGCTGCTGCGCAAGTTCGGCGTGCCCGAGGACGAGATCAAGAAGCTGTCGCGGTCAGTGGCCAACTTCCGGGCTCGCGGTCTTTGATCGGCCTCGGCGCTGTCCTGTGTCTCGGGTTCGGAGGCCGGTGCCTCGCCGCGTAGGGCAGGTTTACGGTGGCGTTGTCGAATGCCGGTTTCTGTGGAAATCCGAATGTGCGACACAGTACACCTATGTTCTAACTTCTAAATGATACTGGCTTACCACGCTCGCTTTTAAATGCTAAGTAAATGCCCTTTTCACTGACGAATTGGTTTTTAGTTTTTGCTTTCTAACTTCTACTTTAGAGTACTAATCCATACAATGCCTGGCTAACATTTAATTTCTTTTTATTAATGTTCTCCAAAGAGAAGATGTAACAAAGAGATGTTGCTACTTGTTACATTGGAGGTTCTTATTCTGAATGAAGGAAGAATAGAAACATTGAAAAAAACTAAAAATTGAACCAGAAAAGTAACACAAAAAATGCCAGCTTTGTTAAGGTTTAAAGACAGTTGCCAAAGACACAAGGATTTTCATCTTGTAGAAGCCTAACTACGCAAAATGCATGCCAAACACGGCACAGCATCCGCATAAGCGTAACAAGTTTGTGTTGCCGCCCCACCGCAGTTGGGAGGTCATCGACGTCGTGCGCACGCTCTCGACGGAGAAGGCCAAGGCAGGCGAGGAGGGCATGACCAAGTTCTCCCGCGGCAATCGCTTCTCCATCGCAGAGCACCAGGAGCGCTACAAGGAGGAGTGTCAGCGCATCTTCGACCTGCAGAATCGAGTGCTCTCCTCGTACGAGGTGCTCTCCACTGACGACGAGGGCGAGAGCTCCGACGAGGACAGCTCCGACATCGAGGAGATGGGCAAGAACATCGAGAACATGCTGTCCAACAAGAAGACCAGCACACAGCTCTCGCTCGAGAAGGTATGTTGGGACTTTCCTGATATTGGCTCTGCACAGGCCTTTTATTTATTTATTTGCAATACATTTTACTTCACCGAGGTGGATGCCCTTGTGTTATTATTTGTATTATTTTTTTTTTGTCGTCAAGGTTTCATAGATAGGAACATAAATCATCATGCTGTTCACAAATCATCACATCATGTTGTTATTACTTGCATTAAAAATTGTCATAAATTGCCTTCTCCGTTTGGTCACTTAAATTTGGAGCCAAAAAGGTATCCTTTTTGTAATTTAGACAAAGGCATCCCATAAAATCTCTTTATGCAAAGGCAAAACTTACTATCTTTCACTAGCTCAGAGGCCCTTTTTTGCTTTGACATTTCTTTGCCATTTCTCAGCAGGCAAGTACTTTCTTTATCTTTGTGCACAATTTTTTTCATTCAATTGGAATAAATATCACCAAATCTAACTTCCATGTGCCATTCAAAAATCGTACTGCAACATAACTAATAACTAATAAGTCATAATAAGTAATAACAGAATACAGCATCTGTTGCTTCACTGCTCGCAAATCGAGAATTCGGGCATATCGTTTGCAATTGCATAGATGCAAGGTGAAGATGAGTTTGATATGCTTAACCTGGCTGCCTGAACCGCGATTGGCCTTTCTAACCCCACCATCCCCGGGTTGCCGCAGGAAGAGCAGGAGCGGCAGGAGCTGCGCAAGATGATCATGGAGGGCGACGAGCGGGGCAAGAAAGACAAGAAGAAGGACGACGACGGCGATCGCAGCTCGCCGCTCGGCTTCTCCGGGCAGCCCGGCCGCGTGCTGAAGATCGCGCGCACGTTCCGCGACGCCGACGGCAAGGAGTACACGCGGTACGAGTCGGTGCGCAAGCAGGACGTCATCGACACGTACCTCAAGGTGAGGCAACTGTCGGGACCTTTGTTTTGTGCGGTTTAATACTCGTAACCTAACGAAGAACTGCTGTTAGATATCAGCCATGCTGTTAAAACTTTATTTGTGTCATTGTCCGCTCTGGAAACCTTGGGTCACAGCCATCGGCTGTGGATACTGTTTGCAAACCCCCAGTCTTTCCTATCATCAAAAATCTCAAATCCCAATAATAAAAACAACCAAAACCCTTGCAATCAAAATCATACCTTGGCAAAAGTGACAGCATTGCTCGATAATCAACATGAATTTCTCCCCCGACCCACCACCACCCACCTATTGGCCCTTCTCTACCTAACCTATCATCCACATGTGCTCATCAAAACTCTTCTCTTGGACAAGGCTAAGGTGGAGTCGTGTTCAAGCATCCAGGTGTCCTTGCATCCTTCCCTCCATCCTCCGGTAAGTTGTATTCCTTCCATCCTCACTTCTTTCCCATTCACATCGTAATTACTTGGCTTGAAAGCGGCGATTGCTATGACGTGGTGGCGCTGTAGGGTTGAATAGGGGAAATCTTGTCTGTGGGGAGCACCCTCAAGGCAAGATTTCCGGCCTCTGTGGCTACAGTGGCTACGCAGACACCCTAGCATTAGAGCTGTGGCTCTGTCTACCTATAAACCCAATGTATTAACATAACAAAGAAGTGGTCTCCTGCTGATAGATATCAGCCATGCTGTTAAAACTTTATTTGTGCCATGTGTTGTCCGCTCTGGAAACCTTGGGTCACAGCCATCGGCTGTGGATACCGTTTGCAAACCCCCAGTCTTTCCTATCATCAAAAATCTCAAATCCCAATAATAAAAACAACCAAAACCCTTGCAATCAAAATCATACCTTGGCAAAAGTGACAGCATTGCTCGATAATCAACATGAATTTCTCCCCCGACCCACCACCACCCACCTATTGGCCCTTCTCTACCTAACCTATCATCCACATGTGCTCATCAAAACTCTTCTCTTGGACAAGGCTAAGGTGGAGTCGTGTTCAAGCATCCAGGTGTCCTTGCATCCTTCCCTCCATCCTCCGGTAAGTTGCATTCCTTCCATCCTCACTTCTTTCCCATTCACATCGTAATTACCCAGTCATTTGACAACCTATCCACATCAGCAAATCAAATCAAATCGGTATGCTTTTTAGATTTTGCATTTTAAATGTTTTTAGCTGTTTTATTCACAAGTTCAGAAAGTGTCAAAGCTGCTTGGTAATTCTTGGACTGTTTTGTCATTTATCTAAAAAGTTTGCTTACTTACAGAACTGTGCCATCAAAGATGAAAATAATACAAATTGTTAGAAAATAAATCAGCTACCCATATTATACCTATCATAGATTAATGAAACCTGGCCAAGAAATGATTGAAAATTAGCCGCAAAGTCAGCGAGATGGAGCGTTGTGCTGACTCTTTGCCGCGTGCCGCCAGATCCGCACGACAAAGGACGAGGCGTTTATCAGACAGTTTGCCACGCTCGACGAGCACCAGAAGGAGGAGATGAAGCGCGAGAAGCGGCGCATCCAGGAGCAGCTGCGCCGCATCAAGCGCAACCAGGAGCGCGAGCGCATGATGGGCGGCGGCCGCCACTCGCAGAGTCTCAGTCTCGGTCAGTGGCACGCCCTCGGGCACCAAACTTGCCCAGCTTTGTGTTAAGAATATGCTATGCAATAGGTTGCTGTGGTTATGGTTGAAAGTTGAAATGAGAAGTTGTTGTTTTACTTCCTTTTTACTATTTGACCCTTTAGAGACAGAGTCTGTGCCGCCTATCTAGATTACCCACAAAATATATTAATCCTGAAATAGATAACAGGAACGGGCCTAAAGACTGGATGACAATTAAAAGCAGTGCACTCTTAACCCGTGAGAGAACATACCACAGTAAAGATCGCTTATAATATGTAAATCTCAAGGGAGCTCAAATGTAAATCAGCACCTGGTTTGTTCACATAGCGCTGAGGAACCCACATCTTTTATTTTATTTGATATCATAAACTCTAGCCTCACCAATTTGGCCACAGAATATGTTGTAATTGGGTACAGAAATTCCTGGCTACTATCCAATGTCTTAGTAAACAAAACAAAGTTAGATGAGAGGGTCTAGTGACAGCGCCATCGCTGTCCATGGGGCCGAGTCCACGTACCCATCCCATTTACGGGTCGCTCGGCCTCTCGTCTCCTTCGGAGATCCCCTTGTCCTACCCGGCGAAGTCGGAGAATGTGTGCCCGAATACCTCATTTGGTAGAGCACCTGCCCGGCAAGCAGGAGGTCCCGGGTTCGTATCCCGGTTCGGGTGCACATTTTTCCAGTTTCGCACGTTTCGCAATGATTTCCTGCGCGGTCTGGCATCGCTGACCGGCCGTTGGTTGACAGGCCGCGACATCGACGGCGCCAGCCCGCCGCCGAACAGCGAGCTGGATTCGCCGACCGAGTCGAAGCCGGGCTCGGTGCATTCGTCGCAGACGCACCACGAGCACCGATCGCACCACCATCACCACCACGGACACGGCTCGTCGGCCTCGTCTTCACACACGCCCAAACGCAAGAAGCCCAAGCTCAAGCCCGATCTCAAGCTCAAGTGTGGTACGCAACCAAGACGTCTAGTCAGACACTTTGCGGTGATCTGTGATGTGCAAGGATTGTGGGGGCCAGTTTGTTCACTAACGTTGTGTTTGACTTGTACAGAAAGTAATCAGTGATGTGGTGGACATTGCTGAAAAATGTTTACAGTTTGTGTAATCAAGCTGAAGCATTATGCGGGGAGGTTTTACCAAGTTTTTCAACTCCTAGTTGAGATCCTAACTAAGAATTTCAACTGAATTTACTGCATGTGATTAGCTTATTAAAACTCCTAGTTGAGTGAGATCTCAACTAGGAGTTGAAAAACTTGGTGAAACTGGACGTTAGTAATTGGAATCAAAATGCCATGGTGTAAACACTAAACAAAGTGCCAGATGTTCAGAGATAGCTAAGTAAAGGAGTTTTGAAGTAAGGATCCTCAAATAGAGCTTATGAGATGCCAGTGGCTGTTAAGTAAGCAACCAGATAAGCAGCCATGCAGCGATGGAACCTCGTTTCATGCCTCTCTCAACCTCACTTTGGCGACAGGTGCTTGCGGCAACGTGGGCCACATGCGCACCAACAAGGCGTGTCCGCTGTACCAGCCGTCGGCGCCAGCGCCGCCCATGATGGTCGCCATGACGGAGGAGCAGGAGGAGGAGATCGAGAAGCAGCTCAACGCGGACAGCGAGGACTTGGTCAACGTCGACGGCACCAAGGTCAAGCTGTCCAGCAAACTGCTGCGGCACGCGGAGGACATGAAGCGACGAACATTGCTGCTCAAGGTCAGTGTGTTTGTCCCTGTGTTTAGATCGTATGGCAAAAATGTGCGGTTTTGGGAGTCTAATGAAGCAATAAAAAATGAGTTCGATCGCGTGAACCCCCAAGACAAGCTACAAATATGCACAATGTACTTCTTAGTTCTTTTTATTATCTATCTCATCTTGGCAATAAAAAGAGTCTAGTAGCTCTCGTTCTCAAAAGTCAAAAGTCATAAGTAACCCATAAGCTTAATTAGCAGCCCAATAGATTAATAACTTTAACTGTAGCAGTCTGACATAGTCTATGGTATATTTTCTTTAAAAACTTTGGCCCAGGTCTAGCCTTTGGCCTTTCCCTTCTCACTGTTTACTCATTCCTCAGTTGAATTGAAATAAATGCATTCACACAGACAAAATATGCAAGCCATATAACCTTGGTCAGAGCTTAAGACCTAACCTTTTTTTTATTCCTCAACCAATGTCTGCTTATTATTTTGCATGTTGATACAGAACTTTATATTTTATCTATCAATATATTGAATGAAATGGATTCCCATGTCTCGAGCAGGTCCCGAAGGAAGCTATGAACCAGCGCAAGCGTCGCCGGGCGGTCACCGAGCTGCACTGCGACTACCTGAAGCGGCAGCAGCGGCCGGCCAACCGTCGACGCACCGACCCCGTCGTTGTGCTCTCCACTATCCTCGAAGACATCCTCAACGAGATGCGAGACCTGCCCGACGTGCAGCCTTTCCTGTTCCCCGTCAACGCAAAGGTCGTGCCCGACTACCATCGCATCGTCACGCGGCCCATGGATCTGCAGAGCATCCGGTGAGTCACCTTTCGCTGGACACGAGGCTTGTTTTTTGGCCGTCAACCCTGGGATCTTTGTCTTAGGCCGTTTTGGCCCCTGCTGGGCTTTGCTTTGGGGTTGATTAAATTGAAATGTCCCAAGATCCCGGATTGTTCATATCGGTTGTATCATATCGTACATTTATAAACTTATCATAGATTTCAGTGCAGATACTGAACACAGTGGTTTTGCTCGGAGTTTTTATTTGAAAGTTCTGGAGCTGGATTCCTTTTCACCACTAGCACCAGCTATTTCATCTCCCAGCAACAAAGGCATTAGCTGCAACAATACCAATTTGTTATCAGTCCTGTGAAACCATCTGCAACTTTCTGATAAGGAGCTGACCCTGTCAAATATATTTAACCAGCCTTTAGGTAAACCCAACACAAAAACAAAACTACATGGAAATGTTTTAAAATAGATACCCGATTGAGCGATTGAATCCATAGGGTCTTGTGCTAGTCATGTGACTGGTTGAAAATGTTACACTTGGGTATTTATTTCTAAATATTTCCTGCACAGAGACAACCTGCGACAGAAGCGGTACCAGAGCCGCGAGGAGTTCCTGTCGGACGTGAACCAGATCGTGGAGAACTCGACGCTGTATAACGGCTCGAAAAGCTCGCTGACGGTGGCGGCGCGGCGCATGCTGGGCTTGTGCGCCGACCGACTGGCCGGCAAGGAGGAGCGACTCATGCGACTCGAGAAGGCCATCAATCCGCTGCTCGACGACAACGACCAGGTGAGGAGCGGAGGGCATGCGGGAATCGCCAAGCCGCGCTAACTTGTCATCTGCATAACTTATTTGCAAAATCTGTTTCCTTAACATAATATCATGATGACTTGGTAGGTATAAGGTTGTTGTCCGTTTAGTTATTACAGACCCAAATCGCTTTGCCGATGCTTTGGATGACTTCGATTCCATTTTTTTCGAACCGAGTATTCGTCACGAGGAACCGGTTCCTAAAAACTCAAAAAAGCACCCAAAAAACTTTAAAAAATATATATTGATATACCTTCTTCAATTTTTTTCCCCTATGGGTGAATAACTTGGATGAAATGATTTAAATAACATTTTTACTGTGGTTTCTAAAGCCTTTAAGTATTTCTGCCTGAAAAATATCCATCCTGAACCAAGAAAAAAGTAAAACCTTGGCAAAAGCCGCGAAATGATTAAATTTGCAGGTTAAAAATTGAGCGCCAAGTTCAGACGTGCACAGTTCGTATTACTGCAATGTCGAGCTGCCATCGATCTACAACTCGTGGAAACGTTTGAATTTCGTATTTTACCCTCTGGCGCAAAAATCAAATTACTCAGTTCAATAAATTAGAGTCGGTTCATGTCTGCATGGGGTGGGAACTAGGAACCGAGTACCCGAGTACCGGAAGTCATCCCTAGCCAATGCACACATTATACTCTATGCCGTGACAAAACATACCTTCAGCTGTAGTGCTAGCACTCACTTTCGTTGTTTTGAACCCAATATCTTCATGATGTCAGGCCTCACTCTGGCACATTCTCACACAGGATAGAGTGTAGTTGCAGAATTGCTGTGTGGTGTCAAATGGCTGGACAGCTACACATTTACAATGGGGAAGAAGTAAGAATCAACAAAATGCAATTTACCAGTTTTCCTGCAAAGAGTTGAAGTTTTGAAATGTTTTTTGGCCTTTCCATTGATCTCATACAGACAGTAGATCCACGTGAAAAACGGAGGCAACAAACAGGTGAAAAACGAAGGCAACAAACCATTGATGGCTTTTGAGTTTTCAGCCATGTTAAGCCTAGTTTTGTCAGTCCAAAGGTTTTGAATGTGCCCAATGTTATGACTAGGCCATGTTGAATTTGTGTGTCGTTGCATGGCAGGTGGCGCTGACGTTCATCCTGGACAACGTGGTGAGCAACAAGCTGAAGAGCATGTCCGAGTCGTGGCCGTTCCTCAAGCCGGTCAACAAGAAGCTCGTCAAGGACTACTACAGGTGAGACAGGGCCATCTTTGCCTCACTAAAAGTTCAAACAAACAAAGACGGGAATAATGGCTGGCTGTCCGTTCATATAAACGGGTTAATACTTAATGTATCAAGACTTGGTTACGAAACTTTCACTATTCTAGGCCTGAGAGTATTTATTTTCATTTAGAACTATTTTAGGATTATTATTAGGTACCTTAGTATTACCTATCCATAACTCCTAAAGTTCTTATTTATTTTCATTGTGAGGAGTACCGAGTACAGATACTAGCAGGTAGTTAGCAGGTTGCATGTAGTCACGAAAGTCCTCCATCAATTTTGAGCAGCTCGTGATTGAAAGTTTATATAGGTATAGGAATTTCGTTCCCTTCGATGTTCTTGCCACTGGTGACTTCCCCGAAAGTCTGACTCTCCCCCGGCGGCTTGCAGCGTGATCCGGCACCCGATGGACCTGGAGACGGTCGCCAAGAAGGTGAAGGCGCATAAGTACCACAGCCGGCGCGAGTTCTGCGCCGACATCGAGCGCATCCTGCAGAACTGCGTCATCTACAACGGCACCGAGTCGACGTTCACGCAGAAGGCCGAGGCGATGGTCAAGGTGTGCCGCGACACCCTGGACGAGTACGGCGACCACCTCACGCAGCTCGAGCAGAGCATCAGTCTCGTGCAGGTAACCGTGACGACCGCTGGAGTTGTCGTCGTAGCATGCCAACGGTGTAGGCCACAGTACACGTCATGCTTAAGAAGGTTATACTCAATTGCCTGGTCGATTGGTACAAAACAGGTGATGCATGGCTCAGTTTTACAGGGTATCTTGGCTACAGACTGCTAAATCTCGACACGAATCATGAGGCACTTGGAGTGAAATAATTTTTTTGCTCCCAAACAATAATTCTTACTTTATTTTAAAGTAAAGTTGGTTTAACTTCAGAAAAATGGGTAAATAAAATGATTGTAAAATGTTTGACTAACTTTGTAGGAAAATCACCAGATCTATGGAATATGGATAGGAAAGAACAGTGGCTGGTTTGGTTAATGTCTCCCCAGCTGACAATAAAATGTTAAAACTGCAGTAATAAAAGTACTAGGTAGTAGAGGTACCTACCTACTTATAGTGAAAATCGCTAAAATTGCAACCTACTTCTTAATTCTTATAGCTGTTCATTTGCTCATCAGTTAACAGTTAACAGATTCTATCAATCTTCTCTGCTTATTTACATTCGCAAGTCGTCCTCAAACACCACCCAACCCTCGACCTTTTAGCTGCGTGCCGAAAGGAGCAGGCCGGGAATAACTGTTCCTCTCTGTTTGGAACACACTGGAGCAAGCTGATACCCTGTTTCCTCACAACAAAGCCACCGCCCCCCTTCCTATTGTTCCACCTGTTACCGGGTTGTTTTCACATGCGTAGGAGCGAGCCCTGGAGCAGGCCGAGATGGATTCGCTAGGCACGTGGCCTGGTGGCGACGAGGAGAACTACACGATCGCCGAGCCCGACCCGATGGAGAGCGGTGGATCCGTGGACCACGCCTTCGACCGATCGCATCCCGACGACTACGACTTTGTGGACGTCGAGGCAGACCCGGAGGAACCTGGAACAAGGTAACCGCCACATTTGAATTCGCTGCGGTGGTCCATGTTGATGTCAATATTGGCTTTGCAAAATCCACAGCAGGTAGCTCGACAGTTAAATTCTGGCTTTCTCTTCCTACATGCTAAGTAGTTAAGGATTCAATTTTGGTATCCAGGAGCACTGTAATAAATAATATCTGTTCCATCTGCTAAACAGTCCTGTCTCTTGCTCCTGACTTGGCTTCTCCCCAACACAATCTGTAGCTTGCAATTCCTGCAAAGCAACTAACTATCCTTTGAAGACATTTCCCAAGACCAGACAGTAAATATTAAAAGAGCTTGAGCTTTTCGCATTTCCCAACGTGTGCGACTCGTTTGCTGCAGTGGCACCAAGAAAGACGTGCTGGAGGAGGACCTCCAGTTCTCCAGCGAGGACGGCGGCAGCTCGGACCCCGAGAACCCGAACCCGGACGACGACAGCCAGATGGCCGCGATGGCGATGGTGCAGCTCGGCAACATGGGGTACTACCCCCCCGCTGGCGTGCACACCGAAATGGGTACGTGCCGGCGACAATGGACAACGGGGACAGCCCACTCTGCCACTCGACTTAAATTCCGTTCACACTGGGTGAAGTTTCTTCCAGTTTCAATTGAGTGGTTGTGGATGTTTATAATTATAGACAACACCAGACATTAGTCTAGAAGTATTGTACCAATGCTGTCTACTCCAGAGTTCAGTGAAAGTTAAAGAAACTAGTAAGTAGGTAAAGGTACAAATTCCAAACCCACAAAATTATTTTGAAAACTAGAACCGGCAATATTTCCTCAACCCACAGGATAAAGTAGGAGTTTAACTATTTTGTATGGCAATAAGTAATGACTAATGATGACCGAAAGGTTGCAATGGAATTAATCTGATACTGAAGATTAAACTCTTGGCCCAGAGTTAAACAAGCGTGTGTAATTGAGCGTATTAGTTCATTGACAAGCTTCTAGGCACAAGCCGAAAGGTACTGTCGACGGTATGTGCCTGACCGGTAGCTCCACTTTTGCAGACGAGAGCATGGACGTGGACCCGGACTACGACCCTTCCGACTTCCTGATGCAAGGCCTGCCGCAGCGGTCGCTTCCCCAGAGCGTGGTGGCCGACCTGCAAGTCAGCGGTTCCGACGAGGAGATCACCACCACCACCATGCAGCCGCTGCAGCCCAAGCTCGAACCGGATGAGCCGCAGGAGGGTGACCTCTGGTTCTAAATTCTCTGCCAATCTCAAAGTTCGGTTCTAGCAACGGTTTCCCATCCTTTGGATTCGATATGTTGTATTGCCAATCCGTCTTTGTTGCAGTGTAGGCAATGTTCGGTTTGGCATGATGACACATGGTTCCATGGCTCAGATGTATTTATTGGCTTTACCTACTGATTAGGCAAAATTAGGCTCGGTAGTGCCAGTGCACAGCGATATTGACTTGGAAGTTGGAATACAGAGACTTTACAATCCAGTACCACTTTGCACAGTGAAATTAGATTAAATCTATTACATTGCCAAAATTGGAGATCGCATCACTCGTGTAATTTGAGTGCATTGATTTCCTCTCCAAAATGTCACTTTCATTTGGTTTGGGGTGCATAGAACGTCAACTGGAGTTGTTCTTCTAAAGTGGGTCTTCATTTTTGGCTTAAAATGGATTTTTCAAGGCTTTACAGGGAAAGGCGGCTAAGTAACTTGTTAGTTTTTAACTTGAGAAAATGGCTGTTTACAAAACCTCGAGTTTTTAATTTTTTTTGACCACATACAGGTCCTAAAATACAAGAGGTTTCTTTTCCCGAACAGATTAACATTTTGGCTATTCATTTTAGGCTTATGGCCTTTTTTCTAAAATGCCACTGTGTCTTTCCTCTAAACCTCTCGTGTAATCATCACTTTAGCCATCAAAATGAAGAAAGCCCAGCAAAGCAATTACCAACATAACTTAAATGTTTTGCCTTTATCAATCAAGACATATATCTCTTGATTTCAATGAGATTTTGTTAACTTTGTAGCCAAGAACAGCAAAATCAGAGTGACATAATTGCAGTGCAGTTTTGAGATTGGCTGGCACTAGTTGAACTTAGCCCCAAGTTTATTTTCTACTGCTCGCACTAATTATTGTGGGGTTGGCGGGAAAATTGCATTTCCAGGCACCTGTGTGAAATTAGGTACCTAGGTAGGTAAGTTAAGTACACTAGAGAACTCCATCACTATGAAGAAAAAAAACAGATTGATTCAATTCATTCTCTTATCTATCTAATATCTATATCAAATCAAACTGATATATTTTACAAATAAAATTATATGTTGTAGGGTTAGGTCGCAAAGTTTGGAAAATAATAAAATATATACTATTTGTACAAAGGAAAACAGTGTGATCTATGTTTCCAAAAATGCAACCAGGAAAAAAACCACCTTACGACGAACAGGTTTAATTACATGTAATACAATTTGTTTGAAGAGAAGACCTGCAACTCCAAGAAGTGTTAAAGCTGAACAACTAATAAACAGAAATAACTAATCCAGGCTAATTCATGCTAGCTGCATAAGGCTCTTGGAACTGTGTATAGCAGTGAAGAAAACATCGTTCACTAGTGTGAAAGCAACCATGATGAAGTTATTATTATTATTATTGAGTATTTATTTGTAACGGGCAAAGCCCACCAGTATGATGGCACCAATACCAGGCTTATGAGATCTCAAGCTGCGTGTTCCTCACACAACCATGCGGCATCTTCCAGCAATGTTTTCCTACGAAGCCCATCCGTGTCATCCATTTCTGTACAATACCATGGCATTTGACATTTCGTGTTGAGAACATCACTCCAATATGTTCAATATTGATCGAGCATAAATTGGACCTGAATTTAAATCCATCCCGATAAGAGAATAATCCACATCCAATACAAAGAGCCAGTTGCAATTTCTGGTCAAGTGCCAAGCTGCCACATCTGTGCACAAGCAACGAAATGCTAAGGCTAACAGTGATGAATGATGATCGATTGTCATCAACGAATGCAGAAGTCTGTCCTTAAATCTGTCAAAACCTAGGTTGATGCACAATCAGGTCCAGGTAACGGCATGGACCACATCACCAGGGCCGGGTATTTATGGTGATCGCGATAAACGCAAATTGTTTATAAACATGTTTTTTATTTCAGATGTTTACGTTTCATGCCCTAGTGATCCCAAATAAATGACTTTTTCCCGCAAATTTTCGCGAATTTCACATTTTCCCGCGATAAAAACGATTATTTGCGATTAAACGTGAGTTGGTGGGTGATGTGACATCCCCTCCATTTGGGAGCCTTTTCTACCTACTGAAGGGCATGTTAATTAATACTCAAAAGTCCTCTTCCCCGTCGCAGACGCTAGCAATCTCCATATGCAGAAAAAAGGCTTTGGGCATGTATGCCAAAACAATTTTTATTAGGGCCAGATAAGCATTTATTCCGTCAGTTCGACTTCCAACACATTTTATAATCATAACATCATATCAATCAAGCTCAATTCAGAATTCAATTTTCCTGGCAAATCCATAAAAAAGCATACATCACAGTTAACTCGATTTGTTACGAGTGAAGCCCCACAAGGCAATCTCTGCCAAACGCCAAGCAAACAGGCTTAGCAGGAACAAAAGTTTATTGAGTTTAAAACACGCCAGGTAGCAGCAGCACATGAAAAGCACTGGGCTATCCCACATAGGGGGGATAAACATGATGTGGATTAGGGATGGCCATTAGGGACAAATGACAACTTTATTGATGTTATTGAAGCATTCAATTTTGTACCAGAATTCATGTGACAACAGCAGCCCCAAGTAGAAGTAAAATTGACAGGAAAAATAATTATGGCATTTTGAACACAGTGCATGAATTTCATCCAAATTTCGTATTTCCCTCTCCACTCCTCACAACAGGTATCTATCTACTCAAATGCCTTATATATATACCAAAATAGGTCTCAGCTTGGAGACAATTTTTTTGCATTAAAAAACTTGTAAATTTAAAAATGATTCTGCAAGGTTGATATTATTTTGGATTGAATATTATCAATCATTATAATTACAGTAAAGAGAACATTGCTGGCCATCCCTAACGCTTGGTGAGTTATCAAATCAGTCGCTGGCAGTGAGAGCCACCATGGTGAAGTTGAGGTTGTCGGGATCCCGAGCCATATATTCTTTGCAAACTCGCGCCGCATCTTCCAGCAACGTTTCCTCCGAGGCCTTGCCGTGGTTCACCGGGAACGACTTCCTTCCATCTGCAAAATCCACAATCTCAGCTTGGCCCACTTGATAGTGATGTTGAAGCAAGTAGCTCTAAGAGACCCAATAATTAATTATGACCATGAACAACCATCAATAGGTACCTAGTTCGTAAAGGCTGCCCTCCTTGTGAACAAATGCCACAAAATGGTAGGCGACAGCGTCATCGACATTGGGGGCTTCGGTTTGTCCCTCCAGAGCCAGCTCCTTGTGGGTATTTATGATTCCTTCTGCTTTTTGCAACAACGCTCCACGTCCTTCAGGATCCAAGGGGTTCGAGTCCTCCAAGAACTGCTTGAGATGGCCATCACCGAGCTGGATCCTGTCACCAGAGAGCACATTAGAGGCAGTTCTTGAAAATAAAGTTTTCACAGAACCACGGTATCTTTGTTTGAAGCCACGCTTACTTATCCGAGCTGTTGGCTACGCTGTGAATCAATGCAATTGTCCCGCACGCGTTGTGCACAACTTGCTTCAAATAGAATACGTTATTCGAGACATCGTTGCCTTTGGCTAGGAGTTCGGCTTCCTGGATGGCTTTGTACTCCTCGTACTGGAACGTATAACTTGTGTTTATAAGCAATGACACACTCCTAAACGATCAACATTTCAGCAAATCACCAACAAACCTTGTCAGAGCAGGGGAAAAGCAAGATCAAAGCCAAGACAGGGCGAGGCACAACGGCTAGCAAGTCTGGGTCCAGTCCGTAAACATCAACAACTTGCCATTTCTTAGGGACTCCCAAATTGTGCAAATACTGTGGGAAATTGAGAAAATAAGGATCATTGAAAGAGAATTCAACCCATTGCTACTGGAGACACACAACAGTATAACATGGTATTGCCAGATTCCATCTGCGGATGAATCCTTTCATGTAGAGTTTCATGTAATTGCGAATACACCTGAAGTATAGGCTCATTACCTTGTTCATGACCTGCAACAAAAAAATTGAATTAGTTCGCTTCTGAGGTCAATGTGTCAGCCGTAATGGTCTTGCCCCATGAATCGATTTTGGGCATGGCAGAAGTAAAGCAATGAAAAAATGACAAATAAGTAAATAGGTACTTTTAGTAGAGAGTAATTGAACATAGCTTACATCTGGATTCGATTCAAGTGGTAGCCAAGCCATTTTTTTCGACTCCTTTCAACTAGAGTGACTATCACGGACAATAAACGTTCTTGCCGGTGCGCTTCGACCACGAGCTGATTCAAAGCAGGCTGCCAAACAAGTGAGTGTGCTCAGTGCTGGCTGGTGCTGTGAGCTGGGATTGGTGTGTGCCGTGCGAACGAGCTACTCCCAACAATTCGACCCCGCACGCTAAGCGTGTCTATAGAGTGTGCTCCGAGTTGTCCATTGAATAGCAAATGAACTGATAAAATATATCATCCATGATCCAGCTCCCGCGAACCGGCAGCGAAATAATACAATTTTATCTAAACGTTGCCTAAAATGTTTTGGGGTTTTTCCGGTTCATTTCAGTTCATTTCGGTTCACGTTTTGGGGACATCGCATGTTAAGCTGTTTTCCGCGCTGGCGTGCCTTTTTTGGGGCATAGGGGCCCCTATGCCCCAAAAAAGGCACACCAGCGCCGTACAACGGTACACACATTCAGAGCCGGATTTACTGTTTAGGAGGTCCTGTGCAACTTTGGGTATGCGGTGGCCCTCACATGCATATATTTATTGAGGGGGGGGGGGGGGAGATTTGAGACGTTTTAAGTTATAGAGTTTAGTTTGAGCCAGCAGAGGGGGTGTGGAAAGGCTTCCAAAAATGGGGGGTTTATGAGCTAAATTTTTTAAGTTCTAATAATAAATAAGCGAAACGAGCGAAGCGAAATCTTCAATTTCACCAGCCCCAAAAATGTCCAGTGTGTGTTTGTTTGTATTTTGTTTGTGAGCACTCTATATACAGGCCAAACGCCTGTATCAGGGCATCCTCCCGTGCTCAGCTTAGATCTCCCGTGTTTTTCAAGAAAATATTTCATTCCACTCCTCTTCACATCACATATAAGAGCAAATATCAGAATTGGGGAAAATTTGCACCAATTTCTCTAGCGAATCTCTGCGGAAGTGGGGCTTATCGCCTTGTATCGCTCTCTAACTAGGTACCTAACCAGCACAGGATGGAAGCTGAAATAAAGTACAAATGCGTAGCGCCCACACCCAAAACCCTTACTATTTCCGAATTTAACGAAATTTACAGGAGGTTTAGAACACCTAAAATAAAAGACCATTTTAAAGGTTTTCTCCATACTCCCTACGGCTTGCCTGTGGCGGGGCATGGAAAACCCCAGCATTTGACTTCTTGTCCCGCACGGCGAATCACTGTTTTCACTGTAGCGTGTGAACAAAATGACTTAGAAGGATGGGACTTGTTCTAAAATCACATACACGCTTTTACAAACAAGAAAATAAATATATGATGGTTCCTTGCTAATTGGGGGTGGAAAAAAAATCACCCCTAAATTTCAACCCCTTATAACTCAAGTTGTGATTTTTTTTATTTTTTCATGTTTTTTTAAAGACATTGTCAGTTAGTTATCTACTCAGAAAACAAATTTTATTAAAGTGCTAAGATTGAATCCGAAGTTATGATTTTTTTACTGTATAGATGTGTATGCATTAATGTGTGCTTTTGCGATGGTTGTCGAACATGGTCCATGCGTTGCAGTCTGAAGCGTTCTGTTATAAAAAGCTGATCATGATTTTATCATAGCTTGATAAAATGTGAATTTGGTGTAGAATTAGATGTTTCGATTTGTATATATGGTTGTGATAGTTTTGGGCCTGTTTGCTAGAAACATGATGGTAGATGTGTCTGTGTTCAGTATACTGGGTAATGGGTTTCTGCTGTGCTTCATGACAATGGATCTGACAAAATTCATCTCTTACCTACATATATTTTAAGAATCTCACCACGAAAACGTGCAACCCTTGCTACCTGTTTCTCTCATCAACCCTTGTGAGCACCGACCGATGCACCCTGAGGACGCACATCGAGTCATCTGAGGATTTCGTGGTCAGTTTGTGTGTTAAATTAGTTGCTCTGTGCCGCCACTCTTTTATTGCCAAAAAGCAATCTGCACACCAAACAGACATCAAGAGCAATCTCTTGCCCGGTGAGTTTTTGGTGATCTGTGATTTTTCCGAGAACTATGCGTTTGTGCTGCGCAAGACGAGGCCCAGGGGTTTCACTGGAACAATGCGTCCGCCACCATCCACCCCTTCGTGGCTTATTACAACGAGGACGGGGAAGAGCGCCACACCAGCTTCGTTGTGATTTCCGAGAGCTTGGTTCACAACACCGTCGCTGTGCAACTCTTCATAAAAAAACTAATAGACTTGTTGCGCAATAAATTCCAACCCGTGAAAAAGATCTGCTATTTTTCCGATGGGGCAGCCTCCCAATACACAAATAGGAAAAATTTTGCCAACTTGTGCCACCATCAGAGTGACTTTGGGGCCGACGTAGAGTGGCACTTTACGGCGACGTCGCATGGGAAGGGCGCCTGCGACGGCGTCGGTGGGACGGTGAAGTGGCTGGCAGCGCGGGCAAGTCTGCAGCGCCACGAGTCCCAGATCATGACTCCCCGGCAACTGTTCGATTGGGCGGTCGAAGCCTTCCCGACAATCACCTTCGCGTACGGTACCATCGACGAGCACCGGGCTAGAGAGCAATTGCTTGAAGAACGGTTTGCATCCTCCCGGCCGATTCCTGGCACGCAAAAACTGCATTGCTTTGTGCCCGTGTCTGAGCACTCCGTGGCCATGCGGGTGTTCTCCTCCACGGCGTCGGTCAAAGAAGCTAGAGTGATAGCCCAGTCAAACGGAAAAATGAGAGAGTTAAATTAAACACTAAGCACAAGCTTTATTTTAAATGAAAAGGTATAATAATACATACATTAACGGGTAATTTGCATCTACCATGCTAACAGACGTGCAAAAATGCAACTAAATGCACCCACATCTGGAAAAACCACAGCCTAGGATTCCATCTAAGCACATGTAATGATAAGCTTACGATAAGCTGTAGGTAATGGTAATGTCATGGTCAGCTTTGGAGAACGCTTCAGACTGCAACGCATGGACCATGTTCGACAACCATCGGAAAAGCACACATTAATGCATACACATCTATACAGTAAAAAAATCATAACTTCGGATTCAATCTTAGCACTTTAATAAAATTTGTTTCCTGAGTAGATAACTAACTGACAATGTCTTGACAATGTCAATGACAATGTCAATGTCAAAACATGAAAAAATAAAAAAAATCACAACTTGAGTTATAAGGGGTTGAAATTTAGGGGTGATTTTTTTCTACCCCCAAATTTAGCAAGGAACCATCATATATTTATTTTCTTGTTTGTAAAAGCGTGTATGTGATTTTAGAACAAGTCCCATCCTTCTAAGCCATTTTGTTCACACGCTACAGTGAAAACAGTGATTCGCCGTGCGGGGCAAGAAGTCAAATGCTGGGGTTTTCCATGCCCCGCCACGGGCAAGCCGTTGGGAGTATGGAGAAAACCTTTAAAAAGGGGTTCTTATTTTCTGCGTTCTAAACCTCATGTGAATTTCGTCAAGTTCGGAAATAGTTAGGGTTTTGGGTGTGGGCGCTACGCATGGAGTTACCAAGCAAAATAAATGTCAACCAAAATATTTAAAAGCTCACAAAATTGTTCCTCTTTGCTCAAACCTGTTCATGTAGATTAGGCTAATACTATTATAACTTGTAAGATATCATAATATTATTATTATTATTACTAGGTATATTATATCCTATCCTATTATTATCATTAGTGAACTATTAATAAGACATACATTTATAAACTATGTTGCTACCATACCACCGCTACCGAACAGAGCAATTGTAAGGGAATTTAAATAAATAAATAAATAAATAAATAAGGTCACCTATTTTAACCCTTTTCCCCTAAATATCATGTTGGGCGATAGCGGCAGATTGCAACGAAAATTAAGCTTTAAAAAATCGATTCTAGTAATTTTCGCTGTTTACCCATGACTTGTTCGTTCCCAAATTATCGGGGCCCCTAAAATTCCGGGGCCCTGTGCGCGGGCACCGTCCGCACACGCCTATAGTCCGGCTCTGAATGCACTCAAACCTGATTTCTGACTCAGTATACAATTCCGCAAAAAAAAATATATATCAATAAATATCGCTCCAACAATGCAAAGACACTTTCGCGAAGGCTTGAGGTCTAAATGCCGGGGGGGGGGGGGGGGGGGAGGGGGCGATCACGCACTGCCCGTCGACTATCGAGTAGGTACCCTTGCGCCATGTGACTGAAGGCCCATCGGGATACCGGGAGCTCTGACCGGCGGAGTAATTACCGGGGGAACCCGCGAAAATCTGACCTGACATGTTGCCCGAAACGTCCAAAGAGCGATATTGTTAAATTTATAGGTATAAATGTGTAGGCAGGTATATTTATTATATAGATATAATTTATATATAATATATTATAATATTATATTATTATACTTATCATAATAACGCATTCATTACATTTGATTTATTCACCGATAAAAACGGAATGATAATACCTATATCGATCAAAATAACTCAATGTCGATATCCTAATGGCAAAACCGCGTATGTTGAGTAGCCTGAAAAAACGCTGTCAAAATATTATACTCGTGGTGATTTAAAAAAAATGATTTGTATAGATTGCAATGAAAATGTCGTCCCTTGACTATTCATTCAAGTTCCAGGTTTTGCAGACGGGGAAAGGACTTTTTTCACATTTAATGATGCCGTTTGTTTTTTTCCCCAAAAATAGGAGGTTTTGCCATTAGGGTATCGGTATGCAAATTAGATGCCACAAAAATCTTTACGGAAAATTACCGACAGACCCCTAATTTGAGGCTTTTTTTAATTGTTGGCGTGCGCAGGCTGTATCTAAGATTTTACCCACACTACAGTTTTGCTGCAGATTTTCTAGTATAATAGGAGCTAAATAAAAGTCTATGCACAATATCAAGGCATGTGATACGAGAACTAATTAATTTCTTTTAACTGTCATTTGGGCATCTTCAAGACACGAATTCATTTTCATAAAAAGGAATCTTGCCAGCGCCCTCTGAAATCTGAATGGATTACCAAGAAAATGTCTCTAGATGGCTTTGCCCATGAGTGATCAATGGTGACCTTCAGCCCAAATATTATTTGACTCTGCATTTTCCACAGCCTCCTAATAACATTTACGCCATATAATAGCAATGGGAAACATTTTCATGTAGGCGCTGGTCGTGTGCTCGGATAGAAACTCGGATAGAAACGGTCACTGGCATTGAAGATGATGTACATTTTGTGACCATCATTTTGGTTCACCCCGTTCTCGCCCTCGGCCTATCTAATCAATCAACCCTGCACACGCCATGCTATTAATAGATTTCCGCAATACAGTATACATTTTTATGGTTAACGCTCCCACAGCCTTCAATATAGCAATTTAATGACCATCAGGGCTCCAGTAAAGGGACTGTGCGGTAAACTTATATTACATTTTAATCCTATAGTAAATGTTAAACCCCAGCGTGACCTTGAAAGGGCACTTATTGGACCTCACAAACTGCTTGATACATCAAATGAGATGTTCACATGTTTTCGTTCGGATTGCTGACAGCCGCCTGGCGTCTCATGTTAGGGGGTATGAGTACGGAGACAACTAATCCAACCAAAACCAGCACGCAGAAAACCACGTTGGTCCAGATGTCTCCAATCCCTGCCAAGAGCCAGCTGTAGAGCTGGATGACCAAGAATGATTCAATTTGGCAGACAAATAAGATGATGCCAGATGCCATGACTTCTGGTTCTGGATACGTAAGTTCCATCGCCAGTTCAAATCCTACGGGCCAAAATCCTCCAATGCAAAATCCTAGAAGAGACGATGTGGCGTAGACAGCCAGCGTGGACCGGCACTGCAGGGTGAACGCGAATGCGACCAAGCCGACCAGTGAAAAGAAGTACAAGCCGAGTGCTGTCTCCCTGTAAAAAATAAATGTACCTATTTGTTTCAATTTTCAAATATCTATGGATTAAATGGTTTTAAATGGTTTTAAATGTTTTTAAATATGCAAGATCAAACTTATTAAGGAGACCGGGACTGGGAGTGGACCCATACCATAAACAAAATAATTTTTAGAGACAAACGACAGGTAGCTAAATGTGAAAGCTCAAAACAATGAAGAGCTAGCAACCGATGTAAATTATCATACACACTTTTAAATAAAGTATACGTATCCATTCTGTGTTATGATGATATAATATAGGCTGCATGAAACGTACTTGCATGTCAGTGAGGTGTGCAGTGAATGCTGGGATCGAATCTTCGATTAAAATCTGCTATCAAAATCGGACCCCATCATGTCAATTAGTTACAGTTTCAAACTAATACGTGAAGTTTTGTGTTTTTTTAATTTTTATTTTAAGCTATGTGTTTATACATTTAGCGTGATATTGGATCATTTTTATTGCATACAATTTATTTATTTATTTATTTATTATTTAAGTCTAGAAATTCTTATACTGTTTGGGGACAGTAGAATGTACAGACTCTTTGAAACATAAAAACTAAGTATTCTAAACACAATGAAACTGAATATTTACATTATTATAAAATAATAATAATAATAGCAATAATAGTATTAATAATATTAAAAAATACTTAGAATTATTATAGCAATGATAATAATAAAAGTTATAATAAAATAATAATAGTACCTAGTAATAATAATAATAATAATAATATTAATAATAATAAAAAAAAAATAATAATAAAAAAAAAAAAAAAAAATAATAATAATAATAATAATAATAATAATAATAATAATAATAATAATAATAATAATAATAATAATAATAATAATAATAATAATAATAATAATAATAATAATAATAATAATAATAATAATAATAATAATAATAATAATAATAATAATAATAATAATAATAATAATAATAATAATAATAATAATAATAATAATAAAAATAATAAAAATAATAATATATTATAATAATAATAAGAATAAGGATAATATTAATAATAATGAAACCGATGATAAAGATAATAGTATAAAATAATAATAATATAATGTTTATCTATAATTATTCTTAAAAAAATTGGGTTAGGGTAACAATTTTACAACTCTACATTTGGACTTTTAATAGCTAATTTAAATTCGTCTACAGTATAAAACACATTTTTAACAAGGAATCTTTTTAATCTAGATTTAAACTTATTGACATCTAATTGTTTTATATCGTTAGGTAATAGGTTATATAAAAACAAGCCAGTCGGTTTAACTTGTTTTATTATTAGAGTTAATTTATCTCGAGGTAGTTTAAAGTTATTTTTATTTCTAGTCCTATGGTTATGGTCATGTGAAGGAAAATAGTTTTGATTAGCTTTTATAAAGGTTAAAAGTTTATAAATGTAAAGATTAGGCATAGTCATTATCTGTAGTAATTCAAAATATTTACGACAAGATTTTTTAGATTTTAAATTTAGCATAGTACGGACAACTTTTTTTTGGAGCGTGAATATTTTTTTGTGGTTTTGAGAATTTCCCCAGAATATTATGCCATAACTCATATGAGATTCAAACAAGCCATGGTATATCATTTTTAAGGTTTGTTTAGGAACTTTGTTTTTAAGTACTCGAATTGCATAAAATTGTTTAGAAAGTTTATTTTGAAGTGATTTTATTTGTTGTTTCCAGTTTAGCTGCTCATCTAGTTCAATTCCTAAAAAAGGTGCCCGGTCAGTTATTTCGAGCTTTTCACCATTTGCCAATACCACGGGTACAGCTTGGGATTGGGAAATGTTACCTTTTGTTTTAAATTTTATAATCTGGGTTTTTTTAGAGTTTAGGTTTAATTGATTATATTTTAGCCATTCGCAGAGTTCCTTCATTGCTTTGTTAGCTTTATCCTCCGTATTTTTTAATAGTTGATCCGTTATTAAAAGACTAGTATCGTCAGCAAACATTGTTAGTTTAGCGTTAATTATATTTATTGGTAAATCATTAATGTAAATTAGGAATAAAAGGGGGCCCAAAGTACTCCCTTGAGGGATTCCTTGTATAATAGTTAATTCGTTTGAGTAAAAGTTTTTTATCGTATTATTTGAGTCTACTCTATTTATTATTACTGACTGTTTTCTATTAGTAAGATATGATTTAAACCAGTTATTAGCTGTTCCCCATATTCCATAATGGTCAAGTTTTAATAATAAAAGTTCATGGTTAACGCAGTCAAAAGCTTTGCTTAGGTCACAAAAAATTCCAATCGCTTGATTTTTAGCACTCAATGCTGCAGTTACATCTTCCATAAAATTAAAAATTGCTGTTTCAGTAGACTTATTTTTTAAAAATCCATGTTGTTCATTTGTAAGTATATTAAATTTCTTCAGGAATCCTATGAGACGTTTAAACATAAGTTTTTCTAATATTTTTGAAAACGGATTTAGAAGTGAAATCGGCCTGTAGTTACTTGGATCTTTTTTAGATCCTTTCTTATGCAGCGGGAGGACTTTGGCAATTTTGTATAGATCTGGAAACGTACCCTTAGCTAGAGAGTCATTGCAAATTTGAAATATAGGTTCCAAAAGGTATGGAGAATAGTTTTTAATTATTTTAGTTGGTAGATCATCAAGCCCCGCTGTGTTTTTTAGCTCATTAATAATTAGTCGTACCTCATTATAAGTAGCAGGAAATAAGAACATCGAGTGTTGGTTCGCAGGAAATCTATCAAGTTTACTAATTGCTAGTTTTAGATCAAGTTTAGGTAAGGTGTTATCAGGTTTAGCACAGTTGATAAAGTATTCATTAAATCCATTAGCAATATCTGTAGGTGTACTTAATGTTTTTCCATTGATTGTTAGTTCTGTAATTCTTCTGTTAGTTGTAGTTTTTCTACCTATTTCAGTATTAACTAATTTCCAAGAAGTTTTCATAATATTTGTTGATTTCTTAATTTCCTTGTGGATTTGTTGTCTCTTGGCTGTTTTAATTATTTTCCTTAGTACACATGAATATTTATTGACATGTGAATTCCACACCGAACTATTTGCTTCTTTACCTATTATGATTATGCCTCGTTTATGTTTACAAGAATTTCTAATACCTTTCGTAACCCATGGATTTCTTCTGCGTATATTAGGTTTAAATTTACGAAGTGGGTAAGCTTTATTGAAGTGAGTATTAAGGACACTTGAAAAATGAGAGGTTTTTGCGTTGACGTTAGCCTGTTGGGTCACTAATACCCAACTTTCGTACATCATAAGGGACGTCATCTTTTTGTCATTTACTTCATTGTAAAATCGTTTCTCTATGTAATTAATAGGTTCCATAAGATTTTCTTTGTTACCAATTGAATTTTTAACGTTCAATGAAAGAGTAAGAGATTTATGGTCGGATAGCCCATATTCTTTAACTTTAAGTTCTAAATTTTTTAATTCCAGGTTCGTTAAAATATTGTCGATGCAGGTAGCCGAGGAATGTGTTACTCTAGTTGGTTTATTAATTGCTAGTTTAATATTAAAGGAGTTTAAAAGTGAGCATAATTTAAGTTTGTTTTGACAGTTTCCGAGAGTGTTTATATTGATATCTGTGCTGATTAAGATTGATCTTGTAATATTTTCTTTCATTAGCATGGACAATAAGAATTCGAGTTTATTTATAATTCTTTTAAAGCAGGCACTAGGCGACCGGTAGATGCATAAAATAATTATACTTAATTTCTTTAGCTCAATTGCCGAACATTCAAAGACTTTATCTTCACTCAATCTTACAATGTCCAGTCTTGCTAAATATTCCGTCTTTTCTCTTACAAAAATACAAGTTCCTCCGTGAGAGTAGATTTCACGAGTAAAGATGGATGCTAGTTGAAAGTTCGGTAAAACAATGCTATCACCTTCATGCTTTTTCAACCAATGCTCTGACAAAGTAATGATATTTACATCTAAGTTGAGGTCGTTTATTGCTAAATATAATTCATCGACTTTAGAACGTAACGAACGGATGTTTTGATAGAACAAAGTGATATGACAATTAGTATCACTTACATTACTATGACTATTACAAATTTCATTGCCTGTATAATGCAATGTATTGTGTCTGCGCTCTTTAGGGTTGGGTACAGCTAGGGTAATAGTGTCTTTGAGGAGCGCACTTTTGCCGCTCGTAAAGCCCTACGATACCTGCTCCGGCCTGAACGGATACCACGCTTGTCATGATTGAGGTTATTTTGTTGTGGTTGTTAATATTTGTTGTTTTCTACCATAAGCGGCTTAGGCCTTCTGTTTCGTTGCCCGCGAAACAAAGAAGAATTGCAGCCTCCTTGGAGGCTGGAACGGCCGTTAACACAAACTGGAAGCTTATATTTTATTCAAGGTGCATAATATATGAACCTTGAATAAAATAAGCTTCCTCATACATATACGGTATACATACTTACCTAATATAATATTACTGTCATTTATTTGAAAGTCCGAAAAATAATCTACGGTGCTTGCAATTTTTCTTATGTAAGTCACTAAGTAAAACCTATTACCTACTTACTTGTATTTATGCGTTTTGTCAAGTACTATGCCGCCGACTATCGACCCAAACATCCCGGTTATAACTATCACAAGGCCAACGAGTCCAGCAAACTCTTCAGCCTCCTAAAAAAGTGAAGAAAATCATCAATGCTTATTTATAGAATTCTTGAAAAAACCCAAAAAATGTGTGTATTTCCAGACGATGACATACTATAGGTAGGTACCTACCTCGAAATATTGCAGTATTAGTTGATTAAGAAAAGTCGACAAGGTGTTAGAGGCTGACCAGAGGATGCCGTATGAGACGACAAAGAAAACGAACCCTCGATTTCGCATCAATCTTTTGAATGTCGCCAAAAACCCGTACTTGTTGCTTTCTAGTTGCCGCGCCTGAGCAACGCTTGGTGGAAGTGGCGGTCGCCGTTTGAAGACTGCAAAAATTAGGGTAGGCAAATTACAGACAATAGTTGAAACTTGAAAGTGGTCCACTTGCTAAATAGTAAATATCCTAGTTAACGTTATATTCTAGATACATGAAGGTTTTTACTTACTGAATATGGTCATTACGAATACGATAGTTGAGCTTATTGCCATTACATATGAAAAACTAGTCATGTCATTCCCTATATCATCAATGTCTGGGTGATTCCTAATCATAATTGGTGGCATAATAAAGCCAAGAGCTATTCCAAGCTGAAAAAAATATCAATGATGATTGATTACTGTGCATTTAATTTCCATATACATATGAATTAATTTTAACAGGTAGGTACCTGAACTCCCAAGAACACCAAAGAACACGCCGTTGACACTTGATTGGGGCCAAACCAAACGGCAGCAATTTGCGAAGGGCTACTAAGTATAAAGACCTGTGACAATCCTACTAGAGTGTGCCCAATGAAAGCCACCGCGAATCGATCTGGGGCAATCGACGCGACTTTGATCCATGAGCCAGCCGCCACGACCAGCGTCCCAGCCAGCGTTGTGAATCGCAATCCCTGTAAGTAAGTACCTAAGTATGCACATGGATATGTTGCCTTCCTCTAAGCAATTTTTAATATATGCGTAAGGAAAGAGCTGGAAGATACAAAAATGAAAGTTCATTTAATATTTCAGAAAAATGCACTTCACCGGGTTTTTATAGTGACTCATTATTGCTAAATAAATTAGTTTTCTGGGCCAGGAAATGTTTAGTGACTAGGTACCACAATTTCTTTTTGGATATTGGTTTCAATTACCTTAAACAATACGATATATATCTGCCATAAATTAAGCGTATAGCACGGATATTTTATCT
This sequence comes from Nemoura dubitans, assembly GCA_921293005.1. Lineage (NCBI taxonomy): Eukaryota > Metazoa > Arthropoda > Insecta > Plecoptera > Nemouridae > Nemoura > Nemoura dubitans. The sequence continues at coordinate 69,624,155 of OV121074.1, forward strand.
TATGGTGTAACGGTTACGTGGGAAAACTTGGTGTAAGAAAGCACTCTGCAGGAAAGCCCGGAAAAAGAAAATGGTGGATGGTGAGACGGTGCAAGCAGTGCATGCGTGGCACCGCGAGGAGTTCTTCCACGTGTCACATATTCAACGCATCTTTGTTCCGTGTTGGTGGGACTGAGAGTAAGGAATATAATCGCAGAGAGTGATGAATATAAAACAGTGCCATTCTCCTGATTGCATTACGTTATTTATCGAGCTTTTCGGCTCCATTTCATAATTTTAACAAAGGCATGCTGCATAGTGCATGGGACACACATGAGATACTTATTTGTGAGCTCCTGTACACCCGACAGGTATGTGGACTATCCACGTAGAATTTTATGTGCCCATTACTCACCCATTTTTCCACAACATATGCAGCGGGGAACACAAGTGGTATACAGACAAGCACGAATACCATGGAAGTCCAATCCACCGCATAACTGCTGACGTTGTAATACCGCATTACAATGTTTGCTATAATAGAATACTGGATCCACGACATGCAGCTTATCATGCTGAATAGCATGTAAACAATCAGAACTGCCCATCGACGCTTGTACACCTTGCATTCTGGTAACGTTGACGATTTTGGAACTAGTAAATTTTCTCCTTTGTTGTCTTCAACTTTTGATAGTTCGTATGTTACGGGAACTTTCTCGTCATCTTCAGGCATGGCTCAAGCAAACGTTAAAATGCACTTAGCGAATGCTGTGCTCTCGCACAGGTATTGTATTCTTGTTAGGTAATAATTACAATGACCATGTCTGTAGTAAACTCAGTTTACAGCTTATAGATGCTGCCGCGTTCCAGCGCTTGAAACCAAGTGCCAATTCTGACTAGATAAGCTTCAATTCATATACCGTCACAAGTGCTGTCCTATTACCACATTATTAATATACGTCTGCAAGTGCAATCGCGCCTGGCTATTCTCTGGTAATATCTGCACCAATACATTATTCTTATCACATCTATATTCACATTATTCACTTCTATTCACTGGCTGGTTATCAGCTTTATCCACTATAAAATAATAGGGTCTTGACTTGTGGTGGTGAATAAATTTGAGTTACAAGTTAATAACCTTCGATCATTGTTGGCCAGGATGTGAAACAAGCTCAGCGCTGTATGTATCCCGTGCAACGTTAAAGTACAGGCCAATTATTATAGCTGTCATCACCAAGATTATCAAATGAAGGTCACAATCGTCTAAATTTAGGTGTGATCAGAATTTTTGAGATGGCAATTATATGGCTTGATGCTCCATGGTTTTCATATGCCTTCTGCCTGCACCTTTCTATACGCTATACAAACCGCAACGCTCATCTTCAACGCAACACAAATTGCATTCTCGAAGCAGTGTCTACAACTTACTGCAAAATGAAAATGATAACTTCAACGATGTGGCCTTGAGAACTCGGCAACTTTTGGTCTGAAAGCCACTTTCTAGCTGGCGATCTGATAACTAGATATTTAAGTGCTCTACGATGCAGCAAGGTAAATTCTTAATATGGGTAACTTATCCGTTGGAAATCACAACGATACATCTCATAGCACAGAGCTGAACAAAGCGGAATCACCATGTCAGACAGAGCCAATGACAGTTGAATATTACTCACACGGCGAACCAATCAACGGACGAAAAGGGGTCGTCAATGACCTTGCTGTAGCATGGTTGGTTTTCATTGACCTTGACGGTCTTATTGCCTAGCAACGCGGTCTGCAAATGCTGCTGCACGTCTTTGGCTCGGCAAGACAAGGGCATGCAGATGGACCACTGGGAGGCCACATCCTGCACGAAGGAACACTGGTACACTTCCAGGAACCTTCGCGCTGGAATCGAACGCTAGGAGCACGGCATTTCAAAACCACAAGCACATCGAATGCAAGAGCTGCGTTTTATATTTTTGGCGATACCTGGACTTACTTTTCAGATCCCTGCACAGTTCACCTTTTTTGACAACCTCTTTGTAGCCTTCTCCGTGATTTCTACACAAATCATTGTCCACCCCATTTGATACGGGCACGTACATATTTACTTAATGATTAACCAAGGTCTCTGTGAATATATTCTTGCCTCTGCTAAGATGGACGAACGTTTCTGAAATCGCTTCTTTCAAAAATTTTCCATGCATTGCAGTATATCTAATCGCTTTGGGCCAACATTGCTAAGAAAAACATCGATGGCACTTATTATACCTATACCTATGATATTATTGTCGATTGTATAACAATAATGTTCACTCAATATGGCTGCACTTTTCTAGGGCATTTTCGCCAGTAAAATTCGGAAGTTTTCAATAAACTGAGTAGAAAACGTACTAAGAAGGCTTAAGCATGTGTAAGCTGTTGCTACTAAATAATTTGCGATTAACGAAAATACATTTCAGTGGAAAACGTACTAACGAGTTTTCAGTTTCCACGTCGTTTTCTTGTAGCGTTTAGACTTGAGGCTATGATAACGATAACGTGCGAAAATGTTTCTGAATTATTGATGAGCGTAGCGAGCGGAGCGAGCGGTGCGAAATCTTCAATTTCACTACCCCAAAAAAAAAGTCACTTGTGTATATATTTTTTGTGTTTTTGTATGTGTGTTTGCGCGCGCTCTACAGACCAAACGCCTGAACCGACTTATATGAAAATTTCAGAGGACCTACATTTGTTCTCAACTTAGATCCTCAGCGTTTTTGGAAAAGATCGGTTCGGAAATTGTTTAATACATAAATATTTACGAAATGTTTCGATGTTTTCAAAATTTTGAATCTCCGTAAATGTCAAAGTTCTTTACATATCTTCACCAAAACTTATAAACATGTCGACCTTATGCATATTTATTATGCCTGAAAATCTAAGGTGGGTAGAACTTTCCTATAGGTTTTTGATGAGCGGAGCGAAATCTTTAATTTCACTAACCCCAAAAAAAAGTCACTTGTGTATGTTTTTTTTTGTTTTTTTTGTTTTTTTTTTGTTTGTGTGTTTGTGCGCGCTCTACAGACCAAACGCCTGAACCGATATGGATGAAAATTTCTGAGTATCTACCTCTGTTCTCAACTTAGACCCCCTGCGTTCAGATCGGTTCAGTAAATTTTTTATAAATCAATTTTTACGAAATTTTTCGATTTTTTCAGAATTTTGAACCCCTGTAAATTTCAAAGTTCTGAACATAACTTCACCAAAACTTCTAAACATGTTGACCCTATACATATTTATCATGCCTGCAAATCTTAGTTCGGTAGGTTTTTCCAATTAGTTTTTATTAGCATTTTTGTGGTGTTTTTTTCGTGATATGACGGCTGATTCAATACGAGTCCGGTTTCCTTCGTTTCCTTGGTTACCATCTTTGTTGACCTCGAAGAGAAACAAAGGAACGTCAGAATCCGTATACATTTTCAAGTGATTAGAATTTTCGGGAAGGCAATGGTCAGGTTTGGTGCTCCATGGTTTTCTTGTGACTGCTGCCTGCACCTTTTAATCCGCTATACACAAACCGCTACCTACGCTCATCTTCAACGCAACACAAATTGCGTTCGCGAAGCCCTAGTTATTTGCATTTTAAGTGTTTTTTTCGTGATTTGACGCCTGATTCAATGAGAGTCCGGTTTTCTTTGTTTCCTTGGTTAGGTACCAGCTTTGTCGACTCCCAAGTTTGGCCAAGGCAAAGATTTGACAGTTATCAGAAGTTTACTAAATTTCGTTTATGAAAGTAATTGATGAGCGTAGCGATTCATCAGTTTCACTACTTCTAAAAAAAAACAGTCTTGTGTGTGTGTGTTTTTTTGGATGTGTGTTTGCGCGTGCTCTACAGACCAAACGCCTGCTTCGATTGCGATGAAATTTTCAGGGTGTCTACTTTTCTTCTCAATCCCCTTCAAGACCCCATGCGTTTTTCAAGTTAATTCACAATACCCCTTTCCATCAAAGCAGAAAAAAGAGCAATATTCGAAAATTGGGAAAGTTAGGAAAAGTACGGAATTTATTTAAAAGTGCATATTTTTTCCAAATTTCGAATATTGCTCTTCGAAACCACATCGAAACATCACACCAGCTTTGTAGACTTCAATTAAGTTAGTCAGAAACTTTGTCAATTTCGTGCAAGCAAGTTATTGAAAGTAAATCCGCGACTGAAATAAATCTTCAAGAGTTTTTGATGTGCGTAGCTAAATCTTCTATTTCACTACTGGTAAAAAAAAACACTTGTGTGTTTTGGATTATAAAATATTTTATGTTTGTATGACTATATATTTTTGCACTAGAATACGGTTGAAATGAAATTGAAATCTCACTAATTGTTATCTAGTCGCTCACTGCTCACCAGGCTCTACACAATTAAGTAGCACGTCATTTCTAACGCGTTCAGTCTCAAATCGACTTGATAACCTTTTAAGTAGTAAGATTTTCTTGTGACAATTAATACTAAGTGTATGAAAAAACTATTTTGTACTTAATAGTAATTGTACAAAATAGTTTTTTAAAATAACAAGGATAATATCTTTGTTGTCTCAGATAATAATAATAATATTGTTTATTTATTAGCTATAAAGCCAGTAACTCTTCAGGGCCAGGATTCACGAAGCAGGGATATCATAACCCCAGGGGTAAATTTTTTATTACTAAGGTGATAACCACTGAAATGCACTAAACATTGAATCTGATTGGCTGAAAAAATATTTAACCCTGATTTTAGCCCCAAAAACTTTTAACTTCGTTTCTTGAATCCAGGCCCTGGAGTTATATATAAGTTAAAACCCCATACTAGAACAAGCAATTTGAAGAACCACCCCTATTTTCTTCACCCCCTAAATGAGTGGGGAATGTTAACTATATTTCTTTTTTCAAGTCCATTGAAGTCAAAATTGTTTGGGCAAAGACAAAGATAGGGCAGGAGCTGAAGTACGATTCACGGCCTAGTTAAAAATAAAATAGCCAACGGGTTCTTTTTGGCACTTTATTACTCAAAACTCCAGTCTTATAACCCAAGTTTCGTGCAAGACGTTGGCACGAAGGGAGTTTATTTATTAAATTTGTCGATGTGACCATATGCTGGCTGGGTGCAGAACGCGAAGCTAAATTTGCTCATAAAATCAACCATATTTCCTTCCTACTTAAACTCTTATTGCTGAAACTATGGGAAAAGGAAATTTTAACATACGTTAAAACATTTTTGGCTGAAGCCTACAAGATCATAAGCCTTGAGCTAAAAGTGCATTTATTTTTGGCAGTTTTACTTCCTACATCTTTTTTCCAGGTTTCAAGACCGATTCCCTGTAATGTAAGACAAATCCAGTTGGTAACATTCAATTGCAGAGAATGAAATCATCACAATTTCTTAATTTCTCTTCAATGGTTTTTCACTTCATCACATTCGCAGTAGGTACACTAGAATCATAATATACACTGCACCAAAGTTGGTCTCAGTACCTACATGAATACAATATTGAATTTAAAAATGTGTATACATTTCCAAGAAGTTTGCCAATAAAGGGCATATTTTGGAGTGATAATTGATCGTTAATGTGAAAAACCATCCCGAAAGCACAGTGACGTATGGATCAATCAGTCGCTGGCAGTGAGAGCCACCATGGTGAAGTTGAGGTTGTCGGGATCCTGAGCCATATATTCTTTGCATACTCGCGCCGCATCTTCCAGCAGCGTTTCCTCCGAGGCCTTGCCGTGGTTCACCGGGAACGACTTGCTTCCGTCTGCAAAAACCACAATCCTTCAGCGTGCAGCGGGAAACGGTGAAAACCCCCTGGGCCCGTTCAGTCAAATCAGCTGTAGCTATGCCACTGATCATTATTGATTATAACGTCTTAAAATCTATTTATGCAATCCAAAAAAATTGTAACTCGAGTGTTTTCAACTTGTAAGTAGATGTGTTTGTTGTTTGTTTTCACTCAACAGGCCAAACGGCTGAACACATGACTGTTTGTCTTCAAAAATAGCAAATCTAACCATCTTCAAAGCATTTCAAATTACGTTGCTCATCCAAGAATCATAGCTATTTCAAAATAACCGACATTACCTAGTTCATAGAGGCTGCCGTCCTTGTGCACAAATGCTATGAAATGGTAGTCGACAGGGTCGTGGGCGTCGGGTGCTTCAGTTTGTCCCTCTTGGGCCACCTCCTTGTGAACATTTATGATGCCTTCTGCCTTTTGCAGCAACGCTCCACGCTCGGCAGGATCCAAGGGGTCCGAGTCCACCAAAAACTGCTTAAGATGACCATCTTCCAGCTGTATCCTATCAATAGAGTGGCTCATTATGCAGTCCTCATTCATCAAGTGCATGGATTTGTGGATGGCAATATGATGTGTGGTGTGGGCTCACCAACGGTCAAGTTCAAGTCATAGGTGGACAAACTTTTTGGAAGGAAGTGATTGTGATAGCTGTACGAGACACTAAATTCCGTGGGTTTCAGCATGCAGATTTCGGGGGAGTGCAGAGGCCTGTATACCCATGAGGATCTTAATTTTCTAAAAATGTATATGTACGTTAGTTCTTTTTGTTACAATATCGAAAATATGGAACAATAAATTATGAAGTGGGCCACAAAAAAAAAAACAAAGGAAACAAAGAGGTTGAGTAGGTATATACTACTTTTCCAGAAGATATTTTTGCCCTTGGCCCTGTAATTTATTTATTTATTTTGAAATACTCTGCAAATAATTCATGGCATTGGTGGCAAGATCTGAATTCATCGCATGATTATTTTCCATAGGAACCTTACTTGTCCGAGCTGTTGGCTACACTGTGAATCAATGCAATAGTCCCGCAGGCATTGCGTACCATTTGCTTCAAGTAGAAAACGTTATTTGAGACTTCGTTGCCTTTCGCTAGGAGCTCGGCTTCCTGGACAGCTTTGTACTTGTCATACTGGAACACAGAATATTATGATAGCATTATGTTCATATGCAACTAGACACTCCCTACCACCTAAATGCCGCTAAAAGCAAATTTATAACGAACCTTGTCTGAGCAGGGAAAAAGTAAGATTAAAGACAAGACAGGACGTGGCACAAAGGCAAGCAAGTCTGGGTCCAGACCATAAACATCAACGACCTGCCATGTCTTGGGAACTCCCAGATTATGCAGAAACTGTGGGAAAATATGCATTAGTGAAAGGAAAACATTTTCCGATAGCGTTCAATTATGATAAAAGGAAGGTAGGCTGCAGGTGGCACTCCATAACTTGTCTTCGAGGCTCTTATATTATGTAAGACACAGATGAACTGGCATCTCAAGTCTGGCTCTTTACCTTGTTCATGACCTGCAACAAAAATTATTTTGGCTTCAAATAGACTTCTTACCTCCGATGAATCTGGTTTAGAAGGTTGCGGTTATTTCAATACTAATGCCATATTAAATAAATAAGAGGAAATAAATAATATTTATAACTCACATCTGGATTAGATTCAAGTGGTACAAGCCAGGCCATTTTAATTAATTTGTATCGAAAGTCGCTGTTGCTGGTAGCAGAGATGCCGGTAGGTTTTGACTGATTTGACGTTTGAAATTGAAGTCTGAACAGAACTGTGACTACACACACGACTTAAGAGCTGCACGTGCGCACGTGAGCGTGTGCAAAGATTGGATTGGCTTGTGAATGTTCGTGTGTACAGATTTTCTCTGACGTCATTCCCAGCTGTCAGCTGTATTCCTAAACCTAGCTATTTGATTGGCCAACTGGTTTGCACGGTCGATTCGGCTTCGGCCTTGTTCGCCAGATATGTCATTTTGAGTTCAATGTGGTAGAAATGTTTGTTTTTCAGCTAGAAATCGATTATAAAGAACTCCAGGACCTTCGGTCTAGCTAATCATGCTAAATCAATTGCTAATGGGCGTCGTCTGATTTGCCTGTGCCGCCGACAGGCAGAGGTAATTATTCATCTGCCGCCTTTACGACGTGGGATGGGTTATGGATGGGTCCAATCGAGTTCATGAGGTCATTACAGGTAGTGGGCACGCCATTAATCTCACATACCTTTGCTGCTAGTTTAAACTTGCAATCTACATATCCATGGGAAGGACATTTGGTGCTGGGTCAAATTAACATGTGCTTCTTTTGATAAAAACCAGCAGATTTTTAAATATTACATTTAGGGAGGGGCATTCACCCCATGAACTCCAATTTATGGGCTTGGAGTTAGCGCTGAGGTGATAATTGTCCGCAGGCTAGTGGAAGCTGCAATGCGGTTCAACAAGCAGGAGTTGACAGCTCTGGCCACGCAGCCGTCACAGAAGTTCGACAAGGAGGGTGTCCTCTTTCTCCGTGAACGGCAGGAGGGCTTCTTTCGCCGTACTGACAGTGAGTATTTGGCCCCAATGTGCCATGGCAACATACTCGGCGCACGGCTAACCCCTTCGGATGGCTTCTAACAGAGACTCAATGAACGTTATGGCCGAAACAATTCTGTCTATATACATAGCATGAGATGGACTATGTGTACTACCTACCGAATGCAAAACCTTACAAATGTGTAACATACTAGACTATCTGTAAATATGAACCTGTTGGTTCCTGGCGCATGCCTATTATGCTGCTATGTCAAACCCAGAATGCTAGCTCAGATCTTTTCAATGTAGCTCTTTGTCAGATCTGAGACACATTCCAGATCAAATTGTAATCTAGTTTGTGTGTTATAGACTGATTATACCTATTAGCCTTAGAAGCATATTTCCAAAACAATAAAAATAGCCAGTCTCTTCTGTATTCATTTCAGCTTGCCAAGTCACAGTGTATTACCCAAAGTGAGCCTCAATGTTTACTAATCTGTTAGGTACCCACCCAAGAGATTGTTATCACTAGTTGGCATTTATTGTCTGTCTTCAAAGAAGAGCTGATAGGAACCATCATCTTCTCATTTCAACCTCTACTCTTAATTACCATCCTTATCGTCGTTGGCCGTGGCGTGTTAATAACGGCCGACTAAAGCGCGTCGAGGCGTGGTCACTAACGCCGGTGGTGGCCGAATCGAGACGATTTGTGGCGACCGTTGCAGGGAAGGACGGCAGGAGGGGGAGAAGGTCGTTGGGCTCGCGGGACCTCAGCTGCGTCGGAGGACTCAGCAAAGGTACTTACCGCCGACGGAGGCCCAAGATTGCTCGGGTGCTTTGCGGACACACTCTCTCGATTGTAACCACCCGGACTGGGCTCGTTGACACTCACCCGCTCACACTCGTTTCGACCACTACTAACGAAGCTAACTTTCACGGTTTCTGCCTTTTAGCCGACACTCGCTAACCATACTTAAATACCTACTAACCATATTCATAATTGATGTTTTGTTGTCATACGCCGTGTTTGTCATACACCTGTAATGAGACTAGACATTTCCTTTTGTTACTTAATTGTAAGCTCTCAATCACAGCCTCGTCAACAACCAACTTAAAAAACTGAAAGCTGAAACCCATCTTATTTCTGCTGTGCTGTTTTCACTGCATCTTTAAATGAGTTTTCATTTAATGAACTGTAAAATAATTATTTGTTGCACTGATACATTGATAATCATTTAACATGCTACCTACTTTATATCAGGCAGAGATAACTACATCAATTTGAAAATTCTGCCCTATAGATATAGGTATAGGTAAAAATGCAGAAATGGAGCTATTTGAATATGTAACTTACATAGCTTTATTAGCTTTCAATTTGTATCTGCTCCCCTTTTAAACTTGGCTGGCAAATGGAGTTTGTAACAAAGCGTATGACCAACAGAGCAGAGCTCACTTTAGATTGTCAGCAGCAACAACAGCGGCAGCGGCGAGTGCAGAGCGACAAAACCACCGCTAACTGCATTTGGTGACGTCGTCCTGTCTTGTGTTTGCATGTCGCCTGATGGATGCATGTGATTGGTGCGTTTCTCATCCGTCTGACTGCAATGGGATCATGTCATTGGTGCGTGCCTCGTGCCCTGTCTTGTTCACCGTTTGTTCACCGTAGCTGTGCTCGTCTGCCTGTGTAGCGTTGAAGTAGCTTTGCCGTACACGCTATGCACTGTGAAAATAACCCAGTCTTGCTCTAGTAGTTTGCATTCCAGCTTTTGTTGCACCACTCTTTCAGGTCGCTCTGGGTGAGTATTGCTGACGTATTCAGCACTGATTGCATTTCACAGCTATTCGATTCCATGAGCTATCATAATATAATGTACATATTTTACTTTGCCAACTTTTTACAATTAAAATTCTGCCTAAGAACTTATTCTTTCCTCATTCGTTTTCTTCTTGTACCTATTCCATGAATAAAAACCAGTTTCTTTTTATTACTCTGTCTCTATCATTGCAGTATACCACAAACAAAGCAAAAATAACACTGTTTATTTTGGTGATTTGTGTTCTTTTTTCTGAGAATAGATATTGGTTGTTCAGATTGATCATTCATGATTAAAACAGTAGAGTTTTTCCTTAAAAAAAACTTATTTCATCAAGTTAGTAAATAAGTGACAACATAAAAACAAATAAAATAGTATATTTAAATTGCCAAACAAAGAATGTGTCTAGCCTCATTCAATGAATGTTTTGATTTCATTCCAAGTTATTTAGAATAAAATATTTTTTGCAATGAGTTGTGCATTAAATGGCAAACTGAAATTGACGTTCACTGTTTTTTCACCAAAAGCAAAATTTACATTGTGTATTTAGATGATTGACTGAATATTAATATTTTTGAAAGCTTTTTTTACCCTTATAGGGCAAAGCATATTTTAGCATATACCTACTTGTTAAACATGGCACTGCTTAAATGATTCACATTTGCTCGTCATTCAAGTATACCTCTCTCAAAATCAGCGTTTATGAGCTTACGGATTTTGTTAAGCAAGCAGTCATATCATGTTTCTTTGACGTCTCTTTGCTTCTTCCTTCGAGTGCTCCAAAGATCTATCGAAATCTCTGTCGGTGTCCAAAGCTTAAATCGTTCAATGTTCTGGAGAGACTGCTAAGTCATCACCACACCTTTACTTGGCTTGCTTCTCAGCCCAACGACAACATGAAATGGTCAAGGAATACTGCAGTTAAAAATGCATTCCAATATAGGGAACTACCAACTTAACAACCTTTCCAAAAACAAACATTCAGAACAATGGTATTGCAAACGGGAGAAAGGGAAAACGATAGGGGAACCAGTGTGACTTTTATTAGCATTCAGAACCCAGTTTGATACAGTGTTTTTCAAAACTAGAGCTAAAGCTAGAGCAAGTAGACATGTGTCTAAAGCTGGGTTTACACGGTTCTATGTTTCGTTCAATGCATTGAGTTCAATTTTGAATTCAATGCATGGAACTATCTAAACAACAAGTGAATAATTCAATGAATCATTGAATTCAAAGGTTGCTTTCAATGTTTTCTCATTTAGAACATGTTTAAATATCATTCAAGTTTCCTTTCAAGAGAAGGAAGAGTATATGCCACTGCCTTCTAGAAACAACGCTTTGTGCAGGGCATCGAACTCGAACCCGTAACCCAAAAAAAACCGTAGTTCTGTGTTGAACCTGAACCCGTATTCTAGTTTTGAATAAACCCGAACCGGTATTATTTTTAGTTTTTTTGGGTTTTCAACACCTTGCGTTTTTGAAAAGATAATCCGAAAAGAGAGCGATGACGTTTTTTATAGAAGTTGTTTTAGGGAATGGATATTTTGGAAAGTTAATCCGAAAAGAGAGCGATTACTTTTATTTAGGGAACCGGAATGACCAAATTGAAAAAACCCTAACCCGAACCGGAATGAGCAAAATAAAAAAACCCGAACCGAAATTTTAAATTTACTGAACCTGAACCCGAACCAATATTAATTTTGGTTCGATGCCCTGGCTTTTTGCATTGTTTCAATGCTGTGCCACCATTCTCAATGAATTTCAAACATTGAGCCGTGTAAACCTATCTTAAGACATAGGAATTACGATCCCTCCACAAGCCCTTTCTTCCGAGAGGCTGATGAGCTGCAGCCTCCCGCCGTGATGGTGAGTGTTTGCGCTGACTGTGCGCGTCTCTCCGACAGTCCACTTGGAGCGCTGGTGCCGTCTCCGTGGGAACCTGCTGTTCTACTTCAAGTCGCGGGACCAATGGTCGGAGCCGCTGGGCGTGATCGTGCTGCAGCAGTCGGACATCAAGGTGGACCCGCCCGGTCCCGACGGACCCTATGGATTCACGCTCGGTACGCCACTCGGCCTGGCAGCGCTGACACTGGTTTCCCTTGGCGCAGCCTTGACGCGTTGTCCTGCACAGGAACCTGTGCATCGCTTCGACCCGGATAATCAAAAAGTCTATCGCTTTATGTGATTTTTTAATATTTCCTTGAAGGAGTTTGTTGAAAGGATTTTATTATAGATGAGTAGAGCTAGGTACAACCGTAGCAAATTGCTTTGCCTCGAACCATTAGCAAGGGCTAATTAAACATCTTGTGATGTTTAGAAAGAGTTGTGAGTTTTTTTAAACCTTTGGATCTGTTAGATTTGAATTCTTTTCAGCAGTGCAAAGCTATCTTAAGGAGAGTGCATTTCAATCATTTTCATTATTGAGTCGGTGTTTTGAAATCTCATCCATTAGGTACAGTTAAGTTCTATGAGTTGATAGCGCTTCAAGAGCCAGTCCTTTCATGGACTAGATTCTAGAATGTAGAGTCCCAAGACAGAAGGCTAACCTACTCACTAGTACCGTTGTCTGAGACCGTCGTCCGCCGCACAGTGTTCGAGGGCGGCGCCAGCCAACACCTGTCCGCGGGCTCGGAAGGCGACCGCGATGCCTGGCTGCTGGCGATCCAGGCGGCAGGCTACGGCGCGGTCCGCGCGACACTGCTCGCGCTGGAACAGCGGCTGGAGGCGCGGCGGCGGCAGGACCCCAACCTAGACGTGCACATGTGGCGGCTGCGGGTGGGCAAGACTGTTGGTGAGCAACGCGTTTACTCTTCCTCTCATGCGAACTTATCTCGTCCTTTCTCATCTGTCTCATGTTCGAATGCAGACAGCAAACCGGTATTCTACAATGTTATAGTACAAGCCCCATGCCCGAGGCGCTGATAAAAGAACCCGAGACGTAATGCAGATAATTAAACCATAAAAGAAATGTGTGTAGCACAAATTATGAAGCATGTCATTGCCTGAATGGATTTGTGAACGGATCAGGGGCCCTGTCATTTGAGTTTGAGTAAGGCAGTCTTTTGGAATGCTTGCTAAGCTGGAGGTTTCCTTGGTTATTCCTTAAAGAGTTGACTACATTTGTAGTTTAACTACATTTGATACATTTAACATTACATTAGTATTTATCACACATTTAAGTTTAGAAGGGAAATCGTGTTTTAACTCTTAAGCTTTCTACAGTGAATCTCGGTCGGCCAAATAGGAGTGTGGGCCCGTGGTAGCCGGGCCGCTTCCACTGTTGTCTGATCCCCCGTGCCCGTGCTCGCTACAGATCCGTGCGAGCTGCCGCTGTGCGAGGTCTCGTTGGCGTGCGACAACCTGTTGTGCGACGGCCACGGTCGGCCGCCCAATCCCGTGCTGGTCGTGCACATCTCGGTCGCCTCGCCGCCCGTGTGGGTCAAGTACGCCAAGACGGAGCTCGTGGAGGTGAGCCAATGCCGTTCCAAGCCCGATTTCAGCAAACCCCAGCTTTAAGCCCTGTAATATTGAACTGGGTTTTAGTGAAGTTTTTGCTTTCTCTGAATTTCCAGAGGGGTTTATAGATTTATGGGGTGTCAAATGGTTGTCGTAACTGTGCGGATTCAGTACCTAGATATTTGTAATGCCGCAATCATACAGCGGGTGTGGCCTATTGAGTGTATCCAGTACGAGGTAAATTCTGCTCAATGAATCCTCTTAAGAACATGCCACAGATAGGGCTGCCATTTTGAAGATGAATGTAAAAGTACTACTAGGGCTGCTGGAGAAATTATATTTTCTCATGGGACAGAGTACAGATATGTGCAAGTGTTTGGTAACGTTTATCTAGATACAGTTTACGGAACTTTGGAGGAGATTTGTAAAATATCAGTGGACATTGGTAGGTAGAGAAGATAAAAATTATTGTATCCAATATCCATTCAGCTGGGTTTACAGCTGGCAATTCAATGGCAGGAAGCATGGTGTCATGAGAACTGTCTCTGGACCAATCAGAGACTCAAAGACAGAGTCACAAAATGACGGCCTGCAAAGCCCGAGTTTTCGATTGGTCCTGTAACTGCCATTGCCAGTAGTGCACCCAGCTTCATGCTTTGCCTATGCCCTTTGGGGCTTTGGAACTTTGGAGTTTGTTAGGAATCTAGAAAACTAGAGTTGTACCTTTCTACCTATGAAGGCTTAATATTTAGTACTAGGGGAAGATGTAAAGATAAAAGAATTTAATTTACCAGGAATTAAAGAAATCAGTATCTATCCAAAAAAATAATTGCACTCATCCCAAAATCTCACCCTAGAGTCTAAACCTGGAGTGGAACCCTTAACGCGACTGCTTGCGTCTCCCCCAGCGGAGCAGCAACCCGGTGTTCCTGACCACCGTGTGCTTCCGCGCCGGAGACGGCATCTCGGCCGAGACCCGCGTGCGGCTCACCGCGCACGACCTGCGCGAACCCGTCTCCGAGACGGCCACGCTCATCGGCAGCGCCACCGTGGACATGCGCACCATCCAGGAGACCGACAGGTGGGCTTGATAGCACCGGCTCAAAAGCACCGGCTCGGTAGCACCGGCTCGGTAGCACCGGCTCGGTAGCACCGGCTCAAAAGCACCGGCTCGGTAGCACCGGCTTGTTAGCTCTGGCTCGGTAGCACCGGCTCGGTAGCACCGGCTCGGTAGCACCGGCTCGGTAGCACCGGCTCGGTAGCACCGGCTCGGTAGCACCGGCTCGTTAGCTCTGGCTCGGTAGCACCGGCTCGGTAGCACCGGCTTGTTAGCTCTGGCTCGGTAGCACCGGCTCGGTAGCACCGGCTCGGTAGCACCGGCTCGGTAGCACCGGCTCGGTAGCACCGGCTTGTTAGCTCTGGCTCGATAGCCCGGTGTAGACAATCCGTCCTCCAGATTGTGTTCGATAAATCGACGGGTCGTGATCTGCCGCGTTTGGTAATTCTGGGCAGATTGAGCTTTCGGCCGAAATCCGCGGAGAGACAGATCGATCTGCTAGATATGTGCGATATCGTGTGAAATCTGGTGGGGAATTGGCTTTATCCGTGCTGTGAGTACTGCTTTACTTCCGCGATAATAAAACTGTCCTTTCTCAAATGACCAACACTCGTGCAATTATCATCTCTAAACTTGAACCATGTTATCTTCCCTTTTTTTTGTTTGGTGGTGTGATAAACGAACCGCGCTACATAACCACAGATTGGGATCTCCATTGATTTATCAAACAGACCCGCAGATAGAAACTCAACGTGTTTTTTCGATGGCTGCCATGCCAACCACCACTCGCTTTCTTGGCTACGGGCATAGAAAACAGTTCACTTTTGTGACCACCACTTTGGTTCCCCACTTTTGCGCACGTCTGCATGTAAGCTGTCTGCTAGCGACCGGCCCTTGTGCTTGCAGACTGCGCATCCCGCTGCGGTCGGCACCAGGCACGACGGTGGGCTTCGTTTCGCTGGCCGTGTGGAGCTTGGAGCGCGAGGAGCGTGGGGGCAGCACCGAGTCCACCCCCTGCCGTACGCCGCCCGAAGCCGTCTCTGCCGCAGCCGCTCCGCCTCACGTGAGTTCCAGCGGTCGGCTGGTTGCTTCTATTTGTTCAATTGACTTCGCTGCTTGGGATTGGCGGTTGCCATTGCTTGCGTCAATGAACTGTTGAACTAGACAGGTTTGGGAAAAGTTGGTGAACCGGTGTTTAAAATATATCGACATAGACTTAGTAACGTTTTGCTATGGGCTGTTGTACGCAACAATTATGACGGACAAGAAACTTATAATTGACAATTTCACAGAATCCCTTGCTGGCCATGTAATGTTCAGAACTCAAACTTGTGTTAAGGTTAGTAGCTAACAAATCTTTTAAGGAATTTTTTTACAATTTTTTTTTGTTCAGTGGGTTTTGTGTTTAGTTAGTTTAAGGGTATTCAACGAGGCAAAGGAATAGACATGACATGTCCTCTTATCTGGAATTCAAAAACGATTTGTCCAACACTAGAACGCGTACCAGCATTTTGCAAACGTCCTCGTTGTTGTTTGAGCCAAGCGCGCCTTTCCTTCCGCAGACTTTCGGCCACCGACGCTCGCAGTCACTGCCACCGACGCTGGGCTGCCGACTGCGGCTGCCGGCGCAGGGCGCGCTGGGCCTGCTCTTTGCCGGGCCGTTCGTGCAGACGTACCGCTTCCACTCGGGCCTCGGCGGCGACATCAGCGTGCACGAGCTCATGGCCGAGAGTCGGCTGGCGTTCGCCTTTCCACAGCAGCTGCTGTGAGTGACACGCTAGGTGGTCAGCGAACCTGGTGGCATTTTTAAATCTCTATTATTTAGGATAGCATTGTTACGTAACTACCTACTAAATACTGAGTTTTCTCCCATGAGAGTCACGCATACAGCTTCTTTATTGCTCTAGTTGTAACTCCCTCCAGATGTAATTATACATTTACACCCACTTCTCATTAACGCAGTGATCTTGCTTGTGCAACAATGCTGATTGATTTGTATTCTAATTGCTACAAAGGTAAAAACTTATCAGTAACATAACCTTCCAATATATGACTTCAGTTTCCAAGTCTATCAGATCAGATATGTGGGCAAATAATTGCGTTTATTGCCCACGGTCACATGAGCGATTGATTCACGAATGCTGGTTGTTCATTTCATTTTAGAGTTTGGTCGTACATTTTTTGGCCCGAAATAGAAAGGCCAGTCTAAGAAGCTCCCCTATGTTGACCAGCACCTCTTGGAGTACTGAACTAAACGAGAGTTGTTACATTTCATAGACTTATGTCTACTTTGTCTTATCTTTAGCACTAGTTTTGAGAAAAACTATTTCAAACTGGGGTTTGAAAGCTAAATGAAAGTCTCACTGGTTTCCCAACATCTCACTGGTTCCCAACGTATACTAGTTACTTTTTCAAGGGTGATAGGCAGCTCAAGTAGTGTGTTTGCTTGCAGCGGGGTGTGGATCCAGGAGGAGAAGGAGCTGCTGCAGGAGGTGGCGGCGATGGGAGAGCTGCGTGAGCCTTGGCACTCACGTCAAGTGGAGCTGCTAGACCGCCACCTGCATCTGCTGCACCTGTACTCACAGGCCAAGGAGCACTTGGCCGCTCACAAGGGTACGTCACCTATCAACCCTCCTGGCGGTAAGGGAATATAGCGCAGTTTGGTATTGATTGATTGCTTCGACTCCGTTGTTGGGTATTGGCCAAGTGGCTGGATTACAATGGGTAATACCCCGTTCACACTAGAGACTTCATCAACATCAACTCTCCACAACTCAGTTAACTATTGAATCGTGATGAAATCATTCGGGAATCATCGTGAACGCTTGTAAAAGTTCGTGATTATTTCGAAATCCGTCACCGGAAACGTTGAAACAGAACCAACAAACCTCCTCTCGGTTGATGGGTAAAAATTCCAACACAAACTCTTCTGGCTCCATGAACTCGGTTCACCAAGTCCTAGCAAACCGGCTTCTTACAATGTTAAAGTGTATGCCCAATGCCCCAAGGCGCTGACTTCCAAACCTGAGACGCACTATAAGCTGTATTGTTAACAGCACTTAAAAACCCAGTGTGAATGAGAGACGTTGTTAATCTAGGTAGGCATTGTTAAAGATTCATCAATATTATATATTATATATTGTGTGACTTTTGGTCCTAAAAAGGACCGTGGTCGACGTTTCGTCGGCGTTGGCGCCGACATCTTCAGGACTGTAGATGTCGGCGCCAACGCCGACAGGACCAAAAGTCACTCAAACCAGAGCAAAACTGCACTACACTACACCAAAGCCAAACTTGTATCTCTAATCAGTGTGCGTGGCTGTTTGTTTGTCGCTAGGGATGTCAAACGATTATTTTTTTCAAATCGATTATCGACTCGAAATGAAAACTGATAATCGATTAATAATCGATTTATCGATTAATAATCGATTTAAATAGGTTAATCGATTTTTCCGATTTTTCCGGAAAAATTTCGTGGAATTGAGGCAGAAAATGATGTATTCTGTAAATTGGAGGTATTTTCACTTATTGTATTCTCATTTACCCTGTAATAAATATCTATAACAGCACTTTTTCAATTTATCTGAAAATACGCACTGTCAAATTTGAGGTTAGAGTCACTATAATGATTCCCTCCATTGCTACAAAAAGCTATAGATAAGCCAGCGCTACACAGCTGTGTGGGATTTTGTAAAACTAACATTTTAAAAAGTGCCCCTTTAGCAAATTTTCGCCTTTCTGACAATTTTGTTGGAACTTCCATGTTTTCGCTTATTTTAGTGAAATCGATTAGGTAATAGTTTTTTTCTCATAATCGATTAATCGTAATAAATTGACACCACTATTTGTCGCGCAGGCAGCCACTTCAAGGCGAGCGCCCGCAAGAACGAGCGTGCGCTGGAGTTTGCGCCCGTGAACCTGCACCTGCAGCGCATGTGGGCGCACAACGACACGCTGCGCTGCAGCGGCCTCTACGACGTCGTCACGGTCGGCGCCTTCACGGCGCACTCGCACAAGAGCAAGAACGGCGGCCTGCTCAGGTGACACCGCAGCCACCGCCCGTGTTTCGCTCTTGGAATCCTATGGTTTTCCAAAGTGCAAAGTTGCTCCTTTTGCTTCGAAAGTAAAGCTCCTAAAGTAAAATGTATGGCCTCAACAATTAATTGTCGTTCTATTCATGCTAACTTTGTGCGGTGTATTTATTTTGAGCAGAGCCAGTTTACTGGATGCTAGAAGAAATGACTGCAAAAATTACCCAAACCAAGGATTACTTACCACCAAGGAACGTATCAAATGTGGGAAAAAGGTTTAGGTGGGCGTGACTTAAGATACTAATCCCACTAAACCCGGCCTTAACGTCTTGGTATCAGGAATATTTGTTTTGTCAGCTGTTAGATATTGAATATGAGAATAGTTGACAACAGATTATTGGCCCCGAGACAAAAAGCAACATGGCGACATTGGCTCATGTAAAAAGTGAACAATTTTTGTTGAATGCTTTTATGCGCAATTTATTTAGCTTCGCAACCAAGGAACACTTTTTTATGTACCGACCTATTTATCAAAATAAATACCTAGGTATGTCCAATTATATTTATTCATACCTTGACTCTAAGCAATCAATTTTTATTTCCTTTCACATTTTTGCGTTGCCATGTTGTTTTCTGAACTCGGAGCTCGCACTTTTCCCCAAACAGTGCAGCGATATAGCGGGGAAACTACGAACTAAACAGCCAGACTCTTGATTGGCACGGCCTGATGTACGACTTTACGAGGAAAGATTAACAATAGGCCGTGACAATACCATCGATGCCTATGAGGAAAGCGTTGCATGCTGAGAGTCCTCCTCGTTGCCAGACTGCTGCAGGCGGGCAAGGAGTCGCGCTGCGAACCGCGCGAGCCGCGCAAGACCGAGGTCGCCCTGGACGCCATCACGGCCATCAAGACGCTTCGGCGCGAGGTGGTGGACGGCATGCGCCAGCTGATGCGTTTGGCGCGAGACAAGCAGCCCGCCGGAATGCTGCCCATCTGCGACGACATGATCGGCAAGACGCGGGCGCTGCTCGGGCTGTGGGACCCGGGACTCGTCGAGGAGGCGCTGGCGTTCGTCGAGGAGCACAAGGTCAGGCTCCGCTTCGCGCAACGTTTGCTGTACCAGAAGTGTTTGTCATATAAGAAGGAAAGTATTGTTCTGTGACGCTAGGCATTGGGCTGTCGATCATTTGATGCTCAGATTAAGCGGAGTCGAGCAAGAAGAAGAGGGAAGGGAGATTTTTTGCGTCTGAAACGTAGTATTTGTTATTCTTAAATATTTTTTCCGCGCAAATGCGTATCGCTGCATGGCGGCAGCGTGGATAGTAGGCGCAAAGGATTGCTATTGCTTCTCGTGCTGTGGCTTGAATGCTTGGCTGTTCCCCGGAGCCCGAATGCTGTACCCCTTATGGGATAGGAGGTGCTTTGAGGTGCTTGTACATGGTTGCTCTGGCTCTACTCGCAAGAGGCAGCAAGCACTGGCACTGCAGCGTATGCCTCATCCTCATGTAAACAAACTGCTGAATCTACACAGTACCTGCTTGTAGTATTTTACAACATTTGACCTTCGAACATTGCTAGCCGGGATACGCATCTAGCTCAGCGCTGTATGTTTCCCATGCAACGTTAAAGTATAGGCCTTATCAGCTGTGATCATTAGTCAGATCAACTCTATAACCATCATTATGTCGTTATGTATTGCTATTTAAAAGATTAAATATTGACTACTCCATTCTAAATAAGTAAACTGTATGTTAGAAGTAGCTAAATAATCCCCTTGTATGTTTGTTTTAATGATTATTCAGCTTTAGGAAAGCGTAAAAACGGCAACATACATGTTGAGCGAAGTGAGAGCTGGCACGGCATACTAGTTGCCTATCCTGTAGCAGTGAACGAAGTGACAAACAGCCCAGCCAATCCCGCAGAGTTGTCCGATACTCCAGCTTGACTGTTTGCGCAGGTGCCGCAGACGGCGCTGGACGAGTCCGACGAGGGCGTGGGTCTGGAGGCTCCGCGGCGTGCGCTGTCGCCGTACCGCCGCATCACGCAGCGGCTGCGTCTGGAGCTGCGCTGTCCCGACAGCCTCGACGAGCTGGCCACGCCGGACAGTCCACGCCGTGCCGCGCCGTTCTGGGACCTCGCCACGCCCGACAACGGCAAGTTGTGTTTGCGCACTTATCTTACCAATCTTTTATTTCCCTTGTATTTGCTGACTTCAAAAAGTCAACGCGATTGCTCGCTATGCTTGCGCATTTCTCACGATAGCGGTAGAAACGCTCATATTTTCTTTTGGTCATTAGCATTACCAATCTTTTATTTCCCTTGTATTTGCTTACTTTGAAAAGTCAACGCGATGGCTCGCTATGTTTGCGCACTTCTCACGATAGCGGTAGAAACGCTCATATTTTCTTTTGGTCATTAGCATTACCAATATTTTATTTCCCTTGTATTTGCTAACTTTGAAAAGTATCTACAAGAATTTTATTTTGGTTGAATTTCAAACGCCTCGATAAATAATAGTAGACATTCCTCTAAAATGAGAAATCCAGCTTACTTTTTCAGTAGCAAGCCTCAATTCTAAATAAAGATCACGTTTGCTTAATTTTTATCATAAATGTTGCCGCTACACTTCAAGTTGGTATACAACACAATCTTGTTCATGATGCTACTTCGGTCTTCCTTAGACTCCTGA
The DNA here is from genome assembly GCA_921293005.1 of Nemoura dubitans. Classification (NCBI taxonomy): domain Eukaryota; kingdom Metazoa; phylum Arthropoda; class Insecta; order Plecoptera; family Nemouridae; genus Nemoura; species Nemoura dubitans. The sequence goes on from OV121074.1 coordinate 69,645,516, forward strand.
GTTTATAAGCTGAGCGCTGTTATCTCTCTCCAGTTTTAAAAAGTTGAGCAAGTTCATACTTCTTACTGTTGATTACCTACTAACTTTGAAACCGATCGCCGAAAGCAGAAAGCATATGTATCAGTCGTCTATTTCAACCGATTGGCTTGCTAGCCGACCGCCGACTGACTCAGCTCCGTGCTACAGCCGTGTCGAGTTACGGGCCGGCCGACTTTGCGGCGTCTCCCGCCGACAACGAGACGCAGTTCGTCATCTTCCCCGACGCCGACGACAGTCCGCGCTCGGACACCGTGCGAGACAGCCCGCCCAAGGACGCTGACGACGACGGAATCGTGCCAGACGGTAAGTAGCCTGCTATCTGTACTTGCACACGCGTTTCAAAGTGCTGGGAATGGATCGGGTCTTGGGGGCCAAATAAGAGTGCTTGGGATGAGTGACAATACTTTGCCTTGCAATAGCTGACAAGCAAAAGAGATCTTATCAGCAAATTAATATTCTTGTGTAATTCTCATTGATCGGGTGATGTTCAGGAAGATTCAAACTATCTTTACAAAAGTTCTGAAACCATATGTGTCGGCTAATTTGTCAGTTGTTGCTCAATTCTTACAAACTTCCTATCGTTTCAGTTAGTCAAATGGCACTTGGTCTCTTCGGCTTATTGCGGTCCAGTTTGGACTTTTGAGGGTATTCTTCCAAGATGAGGCAAGATTAGGGTATTCATCATGTAAAGCTGGCATGCTGGCAATGAATACAAGACACAGCCCAGTGAAATTATGGTGGTCAATGCCACATCAGGTGGCCAGGATTGGAGGAGCTTGGGACAAAGCTGGACCCTTCAAGAAAAGACAACATAATAAGAGAGAGCAAGGGGTAAGGAAACAGACATAAGAATCACAGGACACAGGAAAAGTCTCACAGGATAACAGAACCATAAGGGATTGGAATGCTATGGAATGCAACCACAACCTACCTTTAGTTATACATTGTTTATTAAGTAATAACATAAATTAAATGGTATTTTAATTCTTACTCTATAGGTTCATAAGCCACATACTATAATGTTACTATTGTGAGAAGAAATAAACAAATACGAAAGCAGGGCGGTTGGCGGAAAGCTCATTGCGTGCATGTGCAGGCGCGTGCAACGGCGGAGAGTGTCGTCGATTCCTCGACACGGCGGCCATGTCGTCGTCGCCGACCGCCAACTACTACAAGCCGACCGACGAGCCCGAGCCGTGGGACCTGACGCAGCTCAACATCGAGGCCAGCGTCATGTGTCTCGTCTCCAAAGTCAAGTTCCTGTGCGGCCGATGCGGCAGCCCTGCCGTGAGTAGCCCGATCTCTTGCTTTCTTGTTTGCGGGCCATGGAATGTAGGGGATCTCTGCCTGTTTCGAGTCCAACCTCAAAGACTGGGGTAGCCAGAGGTAGCTGGAGGTATGGGTGCAATGGTAATTACTAAATTACTAATTAGTAATTTACTTCCACACATTTCTTGAAGAATTGTCATACTCCTTCCCTCCCGCCACTCTTGCTTACCTCCTGTTCGTGAATCGGGGTCAAGCAGATCTTTGTTCTGATAGCAAAGGGATTCAAGGATTCTGATTTCATCTCCTGTGACTGTGAGCAAACAGTTGGTTTTGATTTGAATTTGAGGGAGAGGGTTCGTTACAATTGCGCTCACAAATACAGCTCATTTATGTAGGTGTGACTTGAATTCCCACGTCACAAGTGACTATGTGCTTGGTTTCTGCTACATAACATTAATTTGTGCAATTATTTATCAATCAGTTATTCTTTGTTGTTTTATTCTTTATTTACTCTTTAAATAAACACACAAGTAAATGAACTTCAAAAAACTTTAAAAAGTTTCAACCAAACCATCCACTGATAATGTTAGAACAATGTTTACATGTGAGGATTAACATGCTCTTGGTTCTGCCTCAATCCAACCCAAGACCCGCACTGAGTTTGTGGAGAAGAACGCAAATCACTGCTCCTGCAGCCAGCAAGCTCGTTCTCGGAACGAGCTGGTTCGAGCTCGACCACTTGTTCCAGAAGTTTTTGTCGTCAGTAGCGTTTTTCTCCGGGTGTCGCATGCTGGCAGTGACCTTCAAATCATCGATTGAATCATCCTTATCTTTATCTTTCTTTGGATGGCTTGCACTGCTGTGTTCGGTTTTGTTGCCACTGCCAAGCGTGAGCGTTGGCAGCGTTTGGTTTTCAGAGGCCTTTACTTTGATGGCGTCTGTAAGATTGCCAAGTGCTTGCAAGATTCCACTGCTTTTGCTAACTTTCTTAGAGAGGTCGTCGGTGGCTCCTTCACGTGGCTGTATCTTTTCGGACTCGCCGTTGACTTGATCTGCATTCTCCACAGATTTGGATTTCTCTACTTCTTTATTAGCTTCATGGACAAGTGATGCTAGTTTTTTGGAGTCTGCAGGATCTCCAGTACCTTTGGCAGACCCATCTGCATTTTCTACTGACTTCTCACTTTCCGTTTCGTGAGCTGTTCCACTGGTGAGCGATGCTGTTTTTTTGGAGTCCGTGGCCTTCCCAAGACCTTGGGAAGCCACATCTACGTTTTCGACTGATTTAGAGCGCTCTATTTCCAGGCGTTCTCCGTTTCCAAGTGGTTCTTGTTTGTTGGAGTCCTGAAGATTTCCATTGCCTTTGGCTGGCGCATCTTCGCTTTCTACTGATTTAGAGTGTTCTAATTTAGTGTTGGCTCCATTATCAAACGATTGTAATTTGTTAGAGTCTGTATGTGTTCCAGCTCCATGGGCAGTCGCATCTTTGTCTAAGATTGATTTAGAGTTGTCCGTTTCTTTGCTAGCTATTTCTTGGATCACGCTACTCTTATCGGCAATGCTCACTGTAAGGAAATAAGGTGGATGCTATCATTAAAAATGCAGCTGTAAAGGTTTATTACAGATTTGTTGAACAAAGGTTTCAAGCTCTGAAAAGTTTTACTGTTTAGGTTTAGTTCTTACTTATTGGCATGTAGCAATACCTAACTAAGATTGTTGGTTGGATTAATGACTTGGGTAGGTAGTAGGTACCTGCTTCTGCCTCTCCTAGTGTAATTAAAGATTCTGGCTACAGCATTCAGCATTCAAGTTTCCAAACTAAGAATTGTCTCAAGAATGATATTCTATCCTATCCTATCACTTACCCCTCACGAACAATGCCAAGCATAGAACTAATATGCTGGCTTGAAAAGAAAATTTCATCATGTTGGCACTTTGTGGTCAACTTCTTGCAGAGAACTCTTTGCCAACTCTTTGCCGTCCACACTTTTGCAGTGACTAAACCAACTGTCTTGAGTCCACTTGACGACTGCGATCGAGATAAAACAATCGAGGCACGTGTGCTATTGTTTCCGTTTTATGGCCCTGTAAATACACTTTGCGTCAGAGTCAATAAAGTGAACATAATGGCAAAGCTATTGAAAAAATAATAATAATGGTGCGTCAGTTCTGGCAAGTTTCAAACTGATTGGTTTTGTTTCTTCTCATTTAATTGATGTGGAATGTTAGAAGTCTAGGAAATGTGGGAGGAATTAAAGAAATGCAAGAGCTCAAAGACAAAACTTTACCAATGTGATTTTTTGTGACACCATCTTGGTAAGCTAAACTCTCCTTTCTTTCTTTCTTTCTTTCTTTCTTTCTTTCTTTACTCCTCCCTAAGTTACTCAGATTTAGTCCTATGTTCCAAGATCTGCTTTCTCTCCACACTTTTTATGTAAGATTCACAATGTATAGTTGGTAATTAATTACTTAGTAATAATGATAGGGAAGGACAGAAACGAAACGAGGCATATTGTCCCAACTCTCCTCATCTCCCCTCCACACACCCAGCCTCGTTCCCGACATAACACCGAGTGTCTGCGCAGGTTCGCCTGCGTTCGCGCGGATCGATGAGTCGTTCGCGCAGCTTCCGCTCCGGCCCCGCGCCCGCCGAGCCCGTTGCCGTGGTTACGGCGCAACCCGCGCGGCGCATGACCTTTGCCGAGGGCGCCGGCCTGAGCGCAGACATGACCGGCGAGGAGGTCATCGACAAGGTACCAACGCGACAACACAAATAGAACAACGTCCAGAATGACTTCAGGAGGCCGACTCATTGCTGTTGGTGACTTAAAGCACAGATATAAAGTTACCCAGACATTCTACCACACCTAGCTATGGCTACTGCAAACATTTGATGCTAGTAATTTCGCTGGCAATCGCTGGGGTGGGTTGGCAACCTGTTTCAACATCATCTACCAGGCCATGGCACAAGGTCAATAAAATCACAGGACCCTATGTTCCACAGGTGCTTACAGTTACCTTGGTTACACAAAAAACAGTGGCTCCATCCCTTTACGGCTGGCGAAACTGTTATTGCGGGCGGAGTGCTTTCGCGTAGCTGCTTTAGCTTGGGAGTGGAACCATGTGGAATATCTGTGTAACCTTTTATCTGTGCTTAAAGTCATACCACAGAAATTGCTTACTCAGCCTAGATGCTAAAATGGCTACACATAATCATTCATCAATGAGGTCCTCTAAAATTAATGAGTTTTCCCCAAACAACCTCAATTTATGTGAAGGCAACAAAAAGACAGTGCTGTTATTAATATTGGATGTACTCTGCCATTAAACTCTATACAGATAAATCTGTAACATTTTACAGGAACTGTCATTGGGGAAAAAAACATGTTCTGTGTCATGCTATCTCACTCACGAACACCATTATTTTCCTTTGGCTCTTGCTCCGTAGAATAGACTGTCTGCATGCATGCTAATCTGTGCTGTGGTTGATGTCGTAATAATGAGTAAAATCAGCACCTGGCGCGAATATGAAAGTGATGTCAGTAATATCAACGTTGCGCTTGGTTCCACTTTGTTGAGCAGGTTGAAAATATAGCAGTGTTATCTAAGAGATATTTATGTTATTATATCCTTGCAGGTCTATAAGTTAAATAAGTTAGTAAGTTGAAATAAGTTAACAAAAAGTAAACTATACTTTATATATATACCTATCCTATAAAGAATAGTTTACTTATAGTAAATTATAGTAAATAAGTATTTGAAATATTAATTAACTCCCATTTCCTTCAATAATACAACACATTGCAAAGTTTAAAAGTCTATCATCTCAGAACTATAAAATTGGTGGTTAGTGAGTTTTGGCAGTACGCCAACAATATTTTGTTTCAAATTTAAATAAACGCGAGCAAAAGAAAGACCAAGTAAATTGGGAGAGAAAGAAAGTGCCCCCCCGATAACGCCCGCTCTGACCCGCCGACGCAGGTGGCGGCGACGGTGACAGCGTCGGTGTGCGCGCGCAACAAGTTCACCGACGGGCTGGACTTTGCGTCGATCACCGACTGGGCGGGCGAGCTGCGGCCGGCGATGCGCAAGCTGCGCCAGGCGATGGACGGCCTGCTCAAGACGGCGCGGCTCACGCACTCCGTGTTCCGCGTGCAGGAAGACGCGCGCGCCGCGCAGCGCGCTTGCAACGTGCAGTACCGGCGAGACGTGTGTTTCGCGCAAGCCGTGAGTACATCGCCCGTGGCTTCGTTACGAGATTTTGCGGCGCTCCATTCGGCGGCTGATGCTTCGTTTAGTGCTAGGCGAAAAAGCTGCGGCGAAAAAGTCACAGCCTGCGATTTGGTCACATGACTCACGGAATCTCAACTTGTGAGCGAATGTTTCAGTCTTCAACCATGCTGAACATTTAGAGCCTCAGCTCTTTAGCCTAGCACTAAACAAGTTGAGTGGCTCAGGTCCCGACCTCCACAATGTGCCTGAGCCTGAGCCAGACCCCTAAATTAGGCATTAAGGAGAGGTTACAGCTGGAAATGTCAGTGACACGATGTCATGAACATTGGCTCTGGACCAATCATATGCCATGGCAGATTCACGAACATGACATCGTGCACATCCAGAGTTGCCGATTGGTCCAGAGCCAATGTTCATGACATCGTGTCGCTGACGTTGCCAGCTGTAAACCCAGCTTAAGGTTCTGACTCAACTACAAGACATGATGCTCATAAGAATTTCCAAGAAATGTCATAGTGACTAATGAAAATGTGTAGCAAAAATATGCCTCCGAGTGAGCTAATTACTGCTTTGGTTGCAATAATTTTAGCTATTCATTCAGCTGCCACACTCCTTTGGCTTTAACTTATGATATTTAATATTTATGTTATGAAATTAGTGCCCAGTTTGAACTAGTTTGTTTTAATTTTTATTACTTGCACGTGAGTCCACATTTCAACAAAGGGGGATATGTTGTACTGTTCTGTCCATTAAGTCACCTTTGCCATTGTTCGATTCAAATTGATTTATTGTATGTGGTGCTGTAGGGTGTGTGTTGGGATTAGGTATCCTGGACTTCTACGTTCTGGCAGCCAACAGATTAGCCTGTCATTTAGGGGCTGACAAGCTCAAAAAATCCCGGGCTGCTGTTCAAAAATTAGTCCCAGAATTGGAAATACACCTAGGCATAAGTCATGAAGACAGGAACTTAGCAACAATATCTTTGAAATAAATGTTGGTATAAATACACTGATTTTACAACCAACATACCACAAATGTGCCGCAGGCACAAAGTTGTACAGTTTCTAGGGTCTGTGCAGCCCAATATTTTGTCCGAATACAGTGATTGGATCATGCTAAGTTATGACCGTGGGCTGTAATTGTTGCCGTACCCTGGCCTTTAGCTCAGTACTTTTTTTAAATCCGTAACATTAATGTAGTGACCTATATCAAACCAAAACATCACAAACTCTCAAAACGTCAAAAAATGCCCATAATACTTATAATAATAAGTATTTTCTAAAGATCGAAATTAGCAGTTCTTTCTCGCAATAACGTGAACACTACGCTGGGTTACATTTTGCATTTACATTTACACTACATTTTGGTGCGATGGCACCCCTGCCAGACCTCCTTTGCCGTCACTCAACTACAGAGAACAGACCAGAGCCACGAAGACAGTAGAAGCGGTGATGATACCTAGGATAGACCTCACGAGCAGGCAACCAGGCGGCACCGTGTCAACTCCCGACTCCCTTGCAGTTGACGTCGCTGGCGGCGGGCTTGTCTGCGCGGCTGTGGTGCCGCCGCGCGGATCCGGGCTTCATCGCGGTGCTGGCCGCGCTCGGCCCGCTGGCCTCGTTCCAAGGCCTGCTGTCCCATTGCGGCGACGAGGTGGACATGTGGGGCGACATGGTGGTGGCCGTCGAGGACCTGGTCACGGTCACATTCACCATCACGCGCGTGGCGCCCACTAAGAGGTATGGCCACGCTGTCTTTCGGGCACGTCTTGTATCGAAACAGTGGTTTTGTGAGATAGGAAATGTACCTGGAGCAATTTTATATTGCATTTTCTGAAGATATCCTATCCTTAATCTTTTAAATGGCTTCTGCTCATATGAATAAGACTATGACAGAATCAGCAGGCATGACTTGCACTATAAGTGGTACTTTAGTAAATCTTCTCCATCCCAGAAGTTAGCAAGAGGCATTTCTAGTGGATATCGCTTGCTTGAAGCGTACTTTGGGCCAATCTCTATTGCTTCATTTTCCAGGATTCATCTGGGAGAGATCCTGAATTTTTCTCAACACGAGATCTGATGATAAGATAACGTTCGTTTGGTCCGTTGACGACTTAAATACAAAAAGGAGTTTTCCTTGTGCCAAGAAAAAATACAGAATCAAACCCACAGAGAGAAGCTATTCCTCTTCCATCAACTCTTTATCAGATGTTTACTCAAATTTTTAGTGACGTAACTACTTGTTTGCAGGCCGGAGAAGAGCTGGCTCCCGCGGGCGGTCGGTTCTCGTGCGGCGCTAACGGTGCTCCTTCCTGCGCCAGATTCGGTGATTGCGTTGCTGCCTCGCGCCGCGCCGCTCTCCTTCAAGGTATCGACTTGGCGTCAGCGCGTTATAAAGCAGCGATTCATGGCACTTATACCAAACATAGGAAGCCTTCCGCTTTCGTGCAGGTCAAACATAAACCACCTTGCCGTGCTAGGCATGAGGGCCATGGGCATGCATTTTAGGGGGCAGGGCATTGTTTTGTGTAGCCAATTTTAGTACAGGCATCGACCATTTGGCTAGATGTCATTGCCAGATTACAGATGTGGCCAACTATAAAATTTGTGTATCTGTTTAGCTCTATTTGCAAACCCGGCTGGGATCTTACGACAGACAAACTACACCAGCTCAGCAATGTTGACGAATATGTCCGTGCGCTGGCGTAACCCTCGACCCGTTGCTGCAGGTGACGCCCGTGTTCTTCAACGTCGGCATCAACGAGATGGCAACGCTGGCCGAGTCGCTGGGCAACACGAAGCCGCAGGACAAGAGCAACGCGGACAACGCCGAGCGCCTGGCCGAGTACCACCGGCGCTACCGCCGCCTGGCGCTGCCCGGCGAGACCAACGTGCGCCGTCAGCCGCCGCTGCCCGCGCTGGTGCAGCGCCTGCGCGACGCTGCCGCCGCTCGCACCAGCAAGAACGTGGACGTGTTGCATCTCTCGGCGCACATCTGTCGTCGGATGAAGGGTACGGGTTTCACGCGACTAGCGGCTGAAATGCGAAAGTGCCTTTTCTCTTGAACGTAAGGCAAGGCTGTAAATTTATTCCCAGACATCCTCTCTGGCTCAAACCATTCGGTTTTCTTCTTAGGCACTCGCCGGTAACAGTTATATGGCCAAGCTCTAAAGCCCAGCCTGAACAAATCTAGGCTGAACCTTGTAGGTACTTCCATTGAAACATCAAATGAGACGATTAGATGCGTTGCTAAGACTAGTAAAAATGTCAACGCTTTGGATTTGCCAGACCTCAGCTTTTATGTAGACTTTATGACTTTTGTCCAGAAAGGGTTTTTAATGCTCAAAGCTCATTGTCCTTTCTCACACTGTAGATTTCACAGGACGCAGTATGACCTGAAACCCGAACCGTTTCACAAAAAGTAGAGTGGTTTTAGAATGACTGCTAATGCCGTGACGTGTTTTTTGCTGCTCAGGACTGCGTTTCACGAGCTGCAAGTCGGCGAAGGACCGGACGGGGATGTCGGTGACTCTGGAGCAGAGCCAGATCCTCGCGGGGGAGTATGATCTCTCTGAGCACGAGCATCAGCGAGCCCTCGACTGCATGCGCAGGTAATGATTTCGGTGCTTTAGTAGGAAGCTGTCTACAGATGGTGTCTGGCCTGTGTTACGTTTGACAGGAATTGGCTTCTTTTGTCTGGAGTTGATGGTTTATGATTGCAAGACTAGATGACTTTGGCATAGTTCTCCTAGTCAATCGCTAACCTTTTACTTGTGCCAAATTAACATTATATCCTGAATCAAGGAAAATTTAATGTTTATAAATATAACTATCAGGATTTCCATCGATTTACCAAAAGATATTTATAACCGTTGGTCACTGCTCTGGGACGGGATAGGCAACTAGTATTCTCAGGCTAGCTCTTATTGCATTCGACATTTTATTGCAGTAAATAAACTGGAATGAATACAAACAAGAAAAATATTTAGCTACAAAATTTAATTGACTTGTTTAGAAGCTACTGTCATATATTTCACCTATCAAATAAGAATAACAGAGATAATCTGACAGCTTGATGACAGCTGGCAAGGCTTGAGTTTGTCCTACTTGGACTCTTGAGCGGCAGCATTCCTTTCATCCTGGCTAGCAATGATCAAAATTTTAAAGGAGGTCCACTAATGCACTGAAAATTTGTGATGTCCAAACGTGAAAATTATCTTGAATATTTCTAGGATTTTTAAGAACCATGTGAACAGCCAGACAAAATGTAATAAGAATTTGAAATTTAAATTAAAAGAAAGCAAGCAAGATTATCCTGAAGTCGAAACCAGCATGTGCAATGTTTGTGCCTTCTTGTTGCAACGTTTGTGCCTTCTTGTTGCAACGTTTGTGCCTTCTTGTTGCAACGTTTGTGCCTTCTTTGCAGCGAGGGCTGTCGACGAGAGAATGCGTGCAAGAACACGGGCGTGCGACGTTATGCGTTCAACAGCCTGCAGCTGCTGACGCTGCCGCGCGCTTATCGGCCGCCTGCGGGCACGTACGGCTCGGCGCAGACCTAAGCACAGCGAATCATCTTCGTTGCCAACATCACATCGTTGTTTTAGTGGCCAAATCGCTCTAGTGCAAGTGTGTGTTTTACAGCAAGACATGACGTGTTAAGAGTCAATAGAGTGCTCGAATTTCAATTATTAAATACCTAATGTTATTGAGAAAATTAACGGGTTACGACTTACGAGTATAATCATTAATACTAACTTATTCAGAATCTATATTATGTACATAAAAATCTATAAAAATGTATCTTATCTAGAAATCGCTTATGTATTTTATGATTATTGTCCTGTTAGGAAACTAATTTATTAGCTAGCATTAATGTTGGGATAAGAAAGGCACCGTAGACAAGGTTCCTAGAACAGGAGCGTCGTGAAAGGTTTCTTGTTTTGCTGTAAACCGCAGTCTTGTGATGGAGAGATTTGGCTGATGTGTACATTTTTTTATTCTCGCTGACGGTCACAAATCGTGGAATTGTTACCTGGTGATGATCATTTCTTTAATTATCCACTTGTTTCTCCTGTAAATTGTACAACGAGATTAGTTTGAGGAAGATTAAATTGAAGCGAATTACATGGCCAAAGAACATGAATGATTCGTTTATCGCCTTATAGGTATGTGTCACCTGAAAAATCCGGTCCTAGAATTATTGTTTCCTTGCTGGCAGCTAGGTGCTTCTTTTTCGACTCACGGTTGGTTCTCACCCCCGCGTTTTCCGAAGAAGGTAATTCGGAAGAATCTCCAAAGCCCAGTGTTTCAGCGCCCTCTGCAGCTTAGTCTAGATTAAATTTAAACACAAAGAAAATGAAGTGGACAGACCTTAAATAAGATTAAGGCTTATAATTAACAATTAATTCATAGTAGATAAATTCATAGGATTATCAAGGTTCACAACAGCTATGAAGGTTCACAAGCCATTTTAAAATAAAATGCAACTTGAGTCCAGGGTAGGAGCTTTGACAGTGGCGCAATAAGAGAAAGGCTTCAGGTCAATTTGTCAACAGGCTCGAGGAAAATTTCCGCAGAAAAGCGATGTTAGCAGAGCATGGCTTTGTAAGTGAATGGAGGACTTCACATGTCAATATCCATTGCTTGAGTTCACTTGTGGCTTGTTTGGGAAATCGTCAGAATAAATAAAACCGTAAACATAGAAAACTCCACGCGCTCTGCCCTCATGAACCAAAAGACCGAATGTCAATCACTGAATTAAAAAAAAAATTGGCATGAAAACGCGTTGAAAACGCAGAGCACAGCGAAATCCACCAATACGTTCATTGGCTAGGGATAAGGCTATAGATATCGATATAGGAAAACGAATTATTTCAACGTACAAGTACAGCTATAATTGCAAAATCAACTTCATGACAAAGATCGACAAGTATGTCGACCACTGATAATTGATCACGGTCACGAGTTTCCCAGTCCGGTGCCAGTGCATCCTATCTTCCGTGGAGAAAGAAGCGAGATGCGACCGGAAAGCTGACAGCACTTCGGCCGCTTTTCTGCAGCAAACACCACTCGCTCGAGACCAAACACCGTCTCTGACCGACGACGACATACGGCTGGGTGTCTGGAATCGCAGTTCCACAAACTGCAGGTCATACAAAACAAGGCCCTGAAAATAGCAGCCGCCTTGCCCGTGTTCACCAGGACGGCCGCACTACATCGCGACATGGACGTCGACCTGCTCGAAGACTCAACGGAACTCAACGGAGACTTCTTCGAGCAGCTCCGAGAACATCCAAACCGCCTGGTCAGGGGCCAAAACGGCTTGAAGCCGGACACGTTCAGACGGCAGTGAAAGCAATAAACACCAGGTACCGACAGCCCACCTAGCCAACCAGACACCCTGAGACAACAGGCCTCATGCCTTGTCACTCAGAGTTACCGCTTCGCCGGGAAGACCGCCATCACGTTCTGCTGCTGCTGCTGCGAGTTCAAGACATCTACCTCGAGACTAGTCGCTCTCCTGGGCGCCTGGTACCAAGAGCGAATTTCACGTCCAAGTTTTAGCCGTTTTGATGCTGAAGCTGCTGCTATGTATCTCAGCCTTCGGTCTAGGCTGTCCTTGCGTGCTCGCGTGTAGCTTGGGTTGCCTACCAGGCCAGGGATTCGACGGAAGAAGTTCTCTGGGAAGGTTCGTGCATCATGTGAAAGAGTATTAAAAGATAAACGTCGAGACGTTGACAATGTCAACGTTTCTGTTCTAGCCATCAGACCAAGGTTCTCTCTGGGCCAAATCCCAAGTACCTATCAATTTTGTATCTAGGGCTAGTTAATGAGTCCTCCCACTCCCCCAAAAAACCGAGGTTCTTCCAAAAAGAATGGACCTCAAGAACACTAGCAAAAAAAGGAAACAGGGAAACAGGGAAAACAGACTGTAAAGTGTAAAACCTAAAAAAAATTACATTATGCGAACGAGAGTGATATTTCCTCTTGCATGCCTCATGGATTTCCGAGTTCTTATCCGTGTAAGACAGATTGTCCCGCAGCGCAGTTACAAAGCACTCTTTTCGCTCCACAAGATGACGTGTACAGAAGGGCCCAAGGCAAATCTTAAAGCCAACGTATTTCGGTTTTAGCAAACCTCAATAGCCAAAGCATGTGCGAATCTTCGAGAGTCGTGCAAAAATATATAGGGGTCAGAGGGCAGGGTTCCTGCCCACGAAATCCGGCACCAGGGCCAAGGGCGACCCTCGCAACGAGTCGCCGAGGTTCGCGACGTCTCGCCGTGCGCGATGTCACCTGCGCGGCTGCGCGTGGGCGTTCCTTGCTGCGCACGCGCCCATAGCGTCACTGCGCACCGTCAAGGTGTAGGTGATAGGAGGTAAAAATATGAAAATGAATATGAATGTAAATATGAAAAGACATAATTGGTAATTTTATTTCGGAACCAGCTTTTATTCGGCACACACAACCGCCGATGGGAGAGCTGTGTGGGAGAGTTGACTGTGCCCGGAACCTCCACCACAAGCTCTCAGTCTCGGCTCCTCCACCTGTGCTGGATATCGGGAGAACTCCAGACCCTTGCAAGTATGCAATGTGTGATTCAATGCCAGGCGTCGTCTTTCTTCATCTATTTGGCTTGAAAGTGAGGGAAAGGCGGGAATACAATTGCGGGGCTCCCTTGCCTCTAGATTTCGCTGCCCTCCAATATCATCACAGGCATGGAGAGTTTGTAAAAGGTTCGTTTCTGGCTACAGGTTCTGAGGTGGATGGGAGAATTTTCGACTTTATGATGTGTCTGATAACGTGCAGACATCCTCGAGTTCCAGGTACGATTAATTGTCCTCAGCTTGTAAAAAGTATCCGACTTCAAGGGAGCCGAGACTTTGTGGAACATTTGCAAAAAATTAAAGAATTCATTTTCGCAAAAAAGTATGTTGTCTTTCCGTCACTTTACGTCATTCTCTTGCAACCCAAATCACTTTGGGACTTTAAAAAAAGTAAGTAGACCGGATTCGACCTGGATTCGAACCCGAGCCCTCCTGGCCCGTAGCCTCGCGCGGTCTCGCTACGCTACAAAGCTGCACACGCTAACGAGGCGCGGTAAAGCCTCAAGTCACTGATCGTGACGTCACATCAGCAATCCTTAACACTCGAGACGGTTCCACTTGTCCAGCCAAATAATAGCCGGCTCGTCGGGGCTCGAAACTGGCTGTGCTCTGGGGCGCCCTCCTGGCCGGCCGCTATACGGAGGCGACGGGAGCCGGCCTTATTTTTGAAAGCCCCGGATGGCGAGGATCCTCTTTGGGGTCCCGGACATGGTCCGACGCGGTGCCGGTCGCGTCGGTCGTGTGGCCATCCTCGAAGTCGACTTGCCGCTGGTGGATTCACGTTGGTCGCTAGCCTGTGCAACATCTATGTACTCGGCTGTGACGTGAGTACTTTGTGCTTGACAACTAGTCGTTTGATCACCTTGATATCCGACAGAGTGCTCTTGGCTTCCGTCGCTGTGCACTCGCATCTCGTTAGTGCGTTTTTCACCCTTGACTTGGCTTCGTGGTGACTCCATTGTTGGAAGTCATTACTCCGACTAGCCGATAATATGCCGATGACTGTCTAGCGGCTAGCTGGCATAACTCGCATTCCGGCGACAACTAAAACTTTGTTAAAAAAATTTTAAACGTTTTAACAGATCGCGTTGCCAGCAAGTTGTGTTTGGATTGTGTTTTGAAGTTCATCGACTGGCTACTGGAGTGCTGGCCACGGCCATCTAGTAGATAGTCGATGAACCGATTCTTTAATACATGGTTCAAACACAATTGATGTAGAACAATTCTCCATCGAACACCTAAGGCCTGGTAGCCCAGTTAATTAGGGCATCAAGTCTGAAGCGAGAGTTTTCAGGCGGTTTAGGTTCGTTCCCAGTCGTCGGCACCGAATTTTGTCTTTAATTTAAACAAACGCAATTGATATAAGAAATTTTATTACAGATTCTCAACTGCCTAGTTAGCTCATTGGTAGAGCGCTAGGTTGGCAGTGAGAGCGTCCAGGGTGAACCTGGTTCGAGACCGCTTACAGTCGCTAACGGCATGAGTTTTGTCTGATCTCTGTCGGCGCAAGTTGAAGCGATTGGGCTACGTAGTAGCACACGATCACTTCCGCCATCCACAGAGCTCTCAGCGACTCGGCCGTCCCCATTGCGGGGCTCGACTCCGGACGGTGTCGTCCGTCGCGGGTGTCTCGGACTCCTCAGGAGTCCCAAGGAACCCGGGCACCAGGGAGCGCTCACTGCCAAACCAGCAACTAGCAACTAGGCAGTCTTTTGACCAACGGGGCAACCATGGGTTTCTTTTGGGCGATTGATTAAGATTCAACCAACGCCCCACACCCCGCCAAACCCCGCGTTTTTTTGACCTATAGTTCCCTGGCTTAGGAACAGTTCCGAGTGCTAACAAGATTCTTGTGACGTAGGAGCCAGGCAGTACTCTCTGTTGGATAGTTTGGTACTAACCTGGAGGACTTGTATTAAAATTGGCATCAAATCAACTTTGCATTACCAGGACGATCGCAGAACCGAAATTTTTAATTTCAGCAAACTGTCGAACCTGGTAGTACAAAGACCGTCTTAGGCTGGGACCGGACCATCGTCAACGGATCGCGTGTTGCGCGAGACAACCACCTGGCCACATTCGCTTCGGAATTTATAGGAGTTCAATGTTAAACGTCGTGACGTAATGAAAACAACTCATTTAAAATTGATCGCCTTACTCCTCTGATTACAAGGTGATTGTGAAAACACGTCACGATTCTTTGAGAGGAGTTGGTCAAATACAATAAAGATTTTGCAAACGTCTAAGACACGAGATCAATCCTAGCTTGAGAGTCGTCAGCCACAGGGCAGCATTTGCTTCAGCAACGGACACCACCCATCGGAATCCAAGGTGGAAAACGCACTAGCGCGACTTGGAAGATACACGCCAAAAGCGCGGACAACATACTTCGATAGCGAAACGCCACTTCGGGGCCCTGGGGACGCCAAGACCAAGGTCCAAAAATGTTGCCCGAAGCCTCCCAGAGAGCCGCCAGACTGCGCACGGGGCTCGGGCTGGGCCTGCAGCGGGAATCTTTTTTTATTTTCAACTTGAAGACAGTTATTTGTACAGCAAGCAAATAAGAGTACGATGCGCACTGCCCCGCACACAAGGGTAAGACCCACAAAGACACTACCATAATCTAAAACAGTATAGGACAACACAACCATCAGAAAAATACATAATACAGCACAAACCCAGCATAACACAACACAACACAGCAAGAAAATACGAGCACTATGCGCACCGCCCCGCACAGGAGGACAAGACCCACAAAGACACCACCATAGTACAAAACAGTATAGGACAGTCGAACCGGCCGCTGAGGCACTTCATACTGGCGACATCGAGGCCCTGGTCTTTGTCGTTGAACTAGAACAGTATCGAGTGTTAGTGATTGCGCAGTCTTCTGCGCACATGGCATTGTGAGATAGCGATTGATTTTGGTAATAATGGACTGCACCATACATCGGCGCCTGGCCGAGTGGTTAGCGAGGGGAATTAGTCGCCAGCGGGACCCGGGTTCGAGTACATCTAGATCTTAGTTTTTTTTTCATTTTATTTTTGCTGATTTTCTCTGACCTTTTCAGATTTCAGATTCCAGACCTCAGACACCCTTGAGGACATCTCCAAAATTGTACTTGCCTAGTAGTCGGTGCCTTCGTTTTATTGTTCCTGCAGATCAGATCTACTTTGACCCACAGCTCCATTCCACGCAGCCTATAATCTCCATATTTGTTTTGCTCAAACTATGCTTAGAGGACTATCTGTATGAGAATCGTATTCAGATTTTATTTAGAGAATGTGTCTTTTACAGCCAAAGGACACTATATTCAGAGTTCATGTTCGTCGCCAGTGCGTTGGTACTGGGCGTCGCACAGTAGACGTCGCGGCGTCGGAAGGCGTCGGATCCGTCCCTGGCGTCGCGGTGGAGGCGCCGGGTTCGTGGATCTGCGAGCAAAGAAGAGTGCCGGAGGAGTAGGTATTTCTGAACCTGGGGCCCCGAGCAGGGGTTGGGGCAAAATACGGGCAGGGAGATACCATCTTTGAATGAGAATGAAAGTCTGCAGAATAACTGGGTCTGTCGCATTGAAAAATAATTTATTGATGTTCGATGTTTCATCCTACTTTTTTGACTATCTAAAGTCCGATTAGCGTTGCCTAATGCTGTTGCGTAATGTTGGCCTGACAGGGATCTCGGTGGCTCATCATTTTATTTGTCCCAGAAACGAAGGAGTCAGTGGCGGCTCGTGAGAGTTTCTTGGAAGGGCAGCAATTCAATGTCTTACACACCAGCTCCCTCCTCCTCCCCCGCAACAACACTTTGTTTTGCTACCTTGCACACTCCATGAGTACCATACCATACCATACCATGTACCATGAGTACCATAGTATCATAGTACCATGAGTATAGTACCATATAGTACCACTCCATACGGTAATGGTTAGCAAAGCTGAGTGCTGAGTGCTGACCTATACCATCCTACATCTTTTCGTGCAATGCTGCAAGGAGTTTCTTTTTAGGTTTGTCCAGCAATTTTATTGTAACATGAAATTGTGACTTATTGTGGCTTGGATTATCGTGATCCTTGCACAGTCTCATTCCTTTCTTTATTATGTCGCTCAGCTGCCCGAAGTTTCTCAAACGTTTCGTTGCATCGGCAGCTCAACCCGGAAGTGCGACGCAAATCGCGTGATACCTTCGCATGCAATGCATTTTAAGTTTAAAACATAAAGCATACCTATGAAGCATAACATGTTTGATTGTCCATTTGTTATTATATTGTCCATATTGTCTATGTTATTTGGTCAAATCGCTCAACATTGCGCTCCCTATAAGAGCCGTCCTCGTGCATGGTAGTAGGAGATCGGATTATCATGATTTGGGATTTCTCATTCATCAGTCGCATCTCTACGAATCGCTGTATGCACTAAATCCAAAACATTGGCGTCACTCGCACTGCAAAGCAAACTGCGCCATGCCATGGATATACAGTTTATTTTATTTTAGCCATTGAAACCGAAAAGAAGATATTATAATTTGCCAAGATGTAACTTTCTAGCAGGTAATTTATTGTTGATAGCTGAAATTCGGCGACATCTTTCTGCGAGTCGTTGGTAATGGGCTGCAGTGAATGAGAGTTCTAACGTTTGCGGCAGTGTACTCCAGTGCCCGCGTACGACGTTGCAATAAGTCCAGTCGAAAATCGTCAAAGGGGCCGCCAGCATAGCGTCACTTTCAGATTCCGAGGATTACATGTATAAGTACAGTCTAGTAGCATAGTAGCATCATAACTGTACTCTTGCCCTAACAAAGCATGGACAGCGATTGCTTAAAATTTTTGATTTGGCCTATTGGGATGACAGCTGTTTTCAAGCAACTCACGAAAACTACATAGCTCCAGGTTATTATACCTTGAAACAGCTCGACAATTCTACTGAATCTGTCACTCATTGTTTTGAATGTGGTCATAATATGGTCTGCTATCCCATTTATGACTCGATTGCATTCTTTATTTCCTTAAATAGGGATATCAGCCAACAGGGTACCCCATTTCGTATAATGTTGCGTTATGTGTAGGTACCATACCAAATTCCCCAATTATCATTTATCACTAGCTTTCGAACTGCGAATGGGTGCACTGTTTTACGTCATCTGTACTCTCAGTCTCTGCCCGTAATAGTCACTGAGGAGGTTTAAAAAAGCCGATGGGACCGGAGTAATATGTTTCGTGCCGATCGGTTCGATTGTCAAGGGATGATGGAACTTTGGAGATAAAGCATTCAGTTCAGTTCATCATCATGTCCAATAAAGCCTATAAGGTTTGGAATTCGTATCTATTGAGTTGTCAAACAATAAATCTTAGTTCCGGCCCACATGGACCCGCCACATTTGCCAGACATTGGCGATTCTTTTATGTAGGTGGCATTTCGCTGCCATACTCGCGAGCAGGAATGGACAGGAATTAGCAAGCATTGGATCTGCCTTGTCTTGTGTCCCGAAAATAAGCAGTAAAATTGCATAGGTAGTACCCAGAAATGTAGATATGTGTGTAGCATTACAAGGCCACGGCGCCGCGTTCCGGCTCATTCCTTTGACGGCTCCACGCCGCCGGCTTCCTACTGTCGCAGCGCCCGCGGTGGTCAAGGTGAGCCGAATCTCATGTTGCGTCTTTACATGCTGCTGTGCAGGCTACAGTTTCTCCACGATCAAAGATCACAAATACAATTAATGCCATTCTTTAATCCAAATTTGAAAACAACATTCCTTTCTGCACCTAGTAAGAAATGAAATTGTGAAAATATAATATTTCAGATACAGATCTAGAGCTAGGCAATTGTTTAATGTTAAGTGTTTGAAGAAAGCATATTTCTAGCGATTTTGGGGGAAGGGGGAGTAAGTATCCGATTTGACGCCGCTCCACTTGTGTTTGCGCGTTTATGTGAACCAACAGCATCCCTAGTCGGTGTGACCTTCATCACCACGTGAAGTGTCAGTGCGTTAGTTGAGAACCAGCCATGCGGTACATAGCTGGCTGCTCGAGGTTTGCAAATGCGGGAGGGAGTTGTATATCTATTGAGTTAGTGGGTGACAGTAGCAAAGGAATTCGGTTAGTCTGTGATCAAATGCTCGAACATCACTTCGGATTACAAAATTCGCGATAAAGTGAGTACATTAATAATTTACAATAGTGATGTCAACGTCTTTCGCAGTTCTTAGTATACAAGGTGCCAATCTATACTGCTACTAGTGCTTGTGGTGCTCTGCATTCTGCAAGCTCACGGCAAAACAATTCCCTAACTAACAACGCCAATCACTAATGTGCAACTGCAATGCGCAATATAAATAATTGCGCATAAAACTAACAGAAGTAATTGCTGTTTAAGATGATTCAGATACGACGTGTTATATTGTATATGTTTTTATCAACGCATATGGGTACAGTCATTTTTATTCGCTTTTAAGTCTAAATAACAGGGAGACTTGGCTTGGCATTTATTTGATTGCTCTCTTTGCGATGTTTTATTTTACCTAGACGTGTTCACTTATTTCTCTGAATAAGACTAAATATAATATGAAGTGGCACCCAATTCCCGCAGGCGTTTTTAACATCTTGCATGAACACCTGTTGGTCTAGCTCAACTAATTCTGTAACAGCAGAGCGATTTATGTATTCGAGAGTGCAATGTAAAAATGATTTCGTGTGATGGAAAATTGGAAAAGGGGATTTCGCGCCTCTTATCCCTAGCTTTTTCGAGATCCCTATCGTTCCTTATTTATGAATCTTCAGTCTCTGGACAGCTGAAGTCAACATATCAGATTTCTAGTCATCTCACAATACACATGAAATACATGCTGCAAATTTTAACTTCTGGACAACCTCAGAGGCCAAAGCGGATTTTTTGATTATTTAGCGGTTATTGACCATAAGTGTTAACTGGATAATCTAAGACCATAACACTTTTGTAGTGGAGATAAACATAATTTGATCTAAAAGTAGATAAGCCTTGGTAAGCTCTGTGAACACTCCTGTCCCCCAATCGAGCACTAATAGCCGACATGTCTTAGGCAGGTAGGTACGTATAGGTATCACCCATGCAGGTACCACACATTCACCCTCGAGTGCCTAAGCACAATTGTAATGTGGAATTTTTTTGTTCTGTAGCGCCAATTTTAGCGGCATACATCTTGCGACTCTTATTTTTCAAAGGTTCTAGTTTTTTTGAAACCTGGAATGGATGGACGGACACCCAAGCACAGTGAGTGGTAGGGGGACGGGGGGACGGGGAGGGACAAAAAGAAGCCAAGTCAAATGATAGTTACTTATTGGAACATATAGTTGTGAGGTCCTAGCTATGAGAAAAATGCAAATTCAATTCACTTCAGAATCCCATCAAGACATTCGATCTACAGATTCTTTAGGGGATGATTTTTGCAGCGAATTGACACCTAATGACTATCTTCCTAATGACTATTTTGATCTAAGTTCATAATCACCGCCCTAGATAAAAAATCGAAGTGTTTGATCTAGATCAGTAGGAATAGCTGTTGAGAAGGCGATTGGTTTTGCACATTTCCGGTCTTTGTTCCCGCCGCGTTATAGGACGTCATAGGCCAAGATTTTTGTAGAGGAAAGAAAATAATAATTGGAGCATCCAACGTCGACATGGGGACCAGAGTAATTGCGTAAGTGATCTTTATTGGTCCCGTAATGTTATTGACAAGTCAATGATCGACAACAACTTTCGAGATAATTTTCTTTTCTGAAAATTAGTGTCCTCTCGGGTCGCCGTTCGGACTGGGGCACCTCTCTAACAAAGGGATGGATCACGGTGCTTTTGGAAAATGAACACCGAATTTGCTTGACAAGCGGGTCAGCCTTTATGTATCTTTCTTATGGGTGGAAGACATGTATTCCTAATATTATTAACAGGGTAGTTTAAATCGTCACATCGAATATTCATTAACTTCTGTTCGAAAAACTTTTTGTAAAATAATAATTGTCATATTGCGATATGATCACTTCGGGGCTGGAGGCTCTGTTAAATATGACGTATTTCCGCCCCGGCTCAACCACCCCACCCCACCTCACCCCAGTCCCCGCGATCACCATTTTTTCTTGTCGGTGCCTGTGCCGTGCCTCGAAGCAACGTTACAGTTGAATTAGCAGTTAATTAACTGGTGTCATCACACCTCAACTCCGCACCAATGCGATTATGTAAGTGCAAATTTGTGTTTTCCACAATCTCGGTATTAAATGACTGCCCCTAACAGTATATTTTCACCGTCCGCCCTGCAACAAGTTTTGTCTCGTTAGGTGCCTCCTCGAACTGTGCGACCACCTGTGGATATGCGATGGGTGAATATTCGCTAGAGATCAATTTGTTTCTGTGCAATGACGGATCGATTTAACATTTCAGTCGACTATAATAAAAAAATCTCTGTTTTCATGCAATTATTTATTTGGTGAACGATATTTTCGAATAAATCAGCAATTTTTAGTTTTCCAAATATTTCTCAAAGTTGACCGCCATTGTTGCTGAATTCGCGGCATCGACGGCCGTTGCCGGCCGTTGGTCATTATCCACCCTCTAATGGAAAAATTGACGCCATTTTGTGACAAACGCTAATTTGGTGGCTTGGCTAGATGGGCAGTGATAAGAAAATATGGTTATTTGCGTTTTTAATCTGGAAAAACACAAATGGGCACTATATAAGTGATTATAAACTGATTTACCACAAGATTATCAACAAATTAGTGAATAAAAGACATTAATTTCTTGAGAATCGGCAAAATGGTTTGGCGGCGCATCTGTCCTCATCACTGGTCTTCAGCAAAGGCAAAGGTGATAACCATAGGCTCAGAAGGACTCAATTGAAAGGGCTCTGCTTTTGTTTGTTACATACTTATATGATTTGCTTTCAACAATTTTGCTTTACTTGAGTAGTTGTTTGTTTCCCCACATTTATTTGTTTGCTTTGAAATGATTTATTTAACATTTGAAAAATCTTCAAACTAGTTTTTGGATTTTCTAGAACACCTACATATCAGGATAGATGCTTAAAGGAGCCCACTTCTATGCTTTTTAGAGTAATGACAAAGATTAAGTTTTTCAAATCACATTCACATCATAGTGAACATGAAATAAAGTTGAGCATTGACAGCAAATGTCAGCATATGACATCGCTGACAATGGCAATGTCATTGCCTAAAACAAACAGCATGTCCCTGTGAGGCAGAGCCAGAGCATCGGCCGGGTGGCACCGGTGACGTCACAGTCAAAATCCCGATCAAGGCCACCGGGGAAACTATGTTCACCTTGGCTAACGACCTTCTTCCCGGAAGCCATCGATAGATTATAATAAGTATTGCACGATCGTCACCACGTCGACTTTATTGCAGGAGAATCAATGGCCGCCTTCAGCGCAGAGTGTTGCGCAGAGAATTGGCATAGAGCCCACTCCTGGCCTGACCTCTCCTTCATATTTACGGTACAGAAAACCGTTGCCCTGGCCTAGGTTTTTGGTACGCTTGCTAATTGCGTAGCACGATTGTGATTGTCGACTTTGTTGCAGGGATGTCGATGGTCGATGTTCGATGTTCCGTGAAACGACAATGGTGCGGCGACCGTGGCTAAAACCAAGCGAACTCAGCGACGCGTGGTTGCTCCTGGACTCAACTCAAGGTAAGTTGCTTCCGACGGAATCTCCTTTCCTAAATGCCGGAGCACAGACAACGTTCTCGTCATTTCCGACATTCTCCAACATTTCCAGATAGTTTGCGACCCTGCGCGGAAAAAAGCTGGCAACGATGCTTCACCAACTGCCTGTCTTCTTCGCAGCCAGGCTTCTTCCGAGGTCACCGTTCACGGTAACGTGCATCAAACTCATCCCAAGACGGCAGCGAAATGGTCGAGATCGGCAAACGGGAGCAGAGCAGCACCGAGTCACGAGTTCCGATGTCCAAGTAACCGATTATCGATCTCCATTTTTACCCACAATCATTGGTAGCCAATGAATCACAGGCCAATGTAGAATCACTATGATTCTGAGCTAAAATTGTCAAGAAATTCAAGAAATTCTGACAATGTTTGCGAGTTTGTCAGGTTTGGTGTTCACCGATTGTGACTTGAGGGTGAACTGAAGACCGATCATATAACTTATTTCAAAACGATTCGTTTTCAATGTCACTGCTTATGTTTTAACATGGGCAGTGATTTAAAATCAAATGATTTCGAGCCAAATCGAATGAAAAATAGTAACATAATCGCTACCTAGGACCCACTGGGACTTGTGGTTATGGTCTCATGCTGTCGGTTAATGATTATTAAATGAAGAGGATTTTAATAAGCCTCCCTGAGCCAAGAAGGGAGAAGGAATCCTGGCAGTGGCACTTACCAGGGCGTGTTGATAAGCATCAAGTAATCGATGGCTTAGCGTATTTTCTAACTGATGATGCAACTTGCTTGACATGGGTTCCTCCACTAATCCAAGCATTGTGCAAGTTGAAAAGAAAGGTTAACGATGCTAAAGTACTAAGTTTAGTGCCTACAACCCCTCTCCTCTGCAGGACTGGTTTTGAGGTTTGTGGTCACCCTCTCAATGCGAGACTCAGCACGGTGTTGCTTAACCTTCGTGATCGCTGAGGGCCAGTGTCACCTACATGCTAAGCATTGCAGGGAGGGGAAATGGATCCACTAGGACTTGGCAAACAAATGTTGGGGGGGTGGCGGGAGGGAGGGGGAACTGGACCCATCGAGACTTGGCACAAAGCCGTTGGGGGGAAGGGAGGGGGAACTGGATCCATTGGGACTTGGCACAAAGCTGTCGGTGGGAAGGGAGGGGGAACTGGATCCATTGGGACTTGGCACAAAGCTGTTGAGGGGAAGGGAGGGGGAACTGAATCCATTGGGACTTGGCACGAAGCTGTCGGTGGGAAGGGAGGGGGAACTGGATCCATTGGGACTTGGCACAAAGCCGTTGAGGGGAAGGGAGGGGGAACTGGTTCCATTGGGACTTGGTACGAAGCCGTCGGGTGGAAGGGAGGGGGAGCTGGATCTTTGGTACTTGGTACGCATCCCTTAACTAGGTGGTGATGGGTGGGGGAATTGCAGCAAAGATTTAACCAGCTACATTCTCCAAAATTGCAATTTTTACATTTTGTATACCTCTTTAAATTGCGGTTATTTTCGTGGCGGCACAAATCATTTTACGCAATCTTTCGGTGTTCTCTGCCACCGCGCTAAAATAAAATTGCTCTGCTTAGTGGCCAAAGATAGAGGTATATTTTCCTTTGGCTGCAAGCTGAGTTTTTACTCCAACTCATTTTCTTCAGTTTTATTGTTGAGCACTAATTTGGTACCCTCTCTTCCGCAGTTATGCTTTATACTCTCACTGGCCGTGACCACCGAGGTAGACAAATCCGCAGGGTTCCCTTCCGAGACGAGCAGCTATTGGAATCCTGGATCGAGACACCGACATGGCCTTCACCCGGCGGCTGTCCAGCAAGGTCCTCCAGGTTAAATGGATTGCGTTAGCTGGATGAAGCACGAACGGTGAGGCTCTTGATGGACAACGACCGCGCTTCTGGCGGAAGGTCAGTCTTTTATTCTTGAGTCGAAACCGTGTGTCGCTTTGCATCGTGCTAATCACAAAGAGACCGCGCCGATTGGCTAAGTGTCCGTGTGCAATCGGTGAGACAAAGTCTTGCCATCGGCGATCCAAGTTTAACCCTGGGGGGCCGGCGGTCTGCGGCTGAGCATCTCGGCTCCGAGGACCGACCGTGGAGGGAGGTTCTTTTTCCACCTATAGGTTAGGTCGCCTGGGATGCCATGGGATGCCATCGACCAGCTCTTGTTCTGGTGCATGCCTGTCGGACGTCCGAGTCGTTGGTCCGGTCCTGCGGTTTCGGACTCCTCCCGGGCCAGAGTCGTACACACCGCACCAAGTGTTAAAGCTGCTGCAACCAGCGACGGTACTTTTGATCCCTTGGACGATCGGTGAGCCAGGGCTATACATTTTTATAATTTGGAAGTTACAATTAATTTTCATAATATTACTGGTAAAATACATTTTTGGAACCAGTTTCGTTAGCGCTATTAGCCGATTTTGTTAGCTCGTCGATTCCCGCAGCACAAGGTTATGTCTAAGGGTACTAGTCATCGGCCACAAAAAGTTTAGTATAGAATCCATCTGATTCCGAGCGTAAGGCTGGAGAGGGTAAACCTGGGCTTGTAGAGTTTTTCAACTAAAAACCTCGCCCATTGATAACCATTTAGCATAAGCTTCCATTGCAGCATTACTTTTCAGTCATCAAGACATAGCAGGCCGCAGGCATTGGCCCGAATATGTTTGCGCTTAATCATGAACAATTGACTTTTAAAGAATCAGGATTCAAGACATGAAACCTTAGGATTCAAGACATAAAGGCCCAGGATTCCTAACATGAAGCCTCGGGATTGAAGTCAAGATCTGAAGCAAGAATTAAACAACCCAAGACTCATGGAGCCTCAGGATTCAAGACTTGAAGCAAGAACAACGTCCCAAAACTCTTGGAGCCTCAGAATTCAAGACTGAAAGCAAGAACAACATCCCAAGACTATTGAAGCCTCAGGATTCAAGACTTGAAGCAAGAACAACGTCCCAAGACTCTTGGAGCCTCAGGATTCAAGACTTGAAGCAAGAACAACGTCCCAAGACTCTTGGAGCCTCAGGATTCAAGACTTGAAGCAAGAACAACGTCCCAAGACTCTAGGAGCCTCAGGATTCAAGACTTGAAGCTAGAACAACGTCCCAAGACTCTTGGAGCCGCAGGATTCGAAACTTGAAGCAAGAACAACGTCCCGAACCTCTTGGAGCCTCAGGATACAAGACTTGAAGCAAGAACAACGTCCCTAGACTCTTGGAGCCTCAAGATTCAAGACATGAAGCAAGAACAACGTCCCAAGACACTTGGAACCTCAGGATTTAATGCTTGAAGCAAGAACCACGCCCCAAGACTCATGGAGCCTCAGGATTCAAGACATGAAGCTAGAACAACGTCCTAAGACTCTTGGGGCCTCAGGATTCAAGACATGAAACAAGAACAACGTCCCAAGACTCTTGGAGCCTCAGGATTCAAGAGATGAAGCAAGAACAACGTCCCAAGACTCTTGGAGCCTCAGGATTCAAGTCTTAAAGCAAGAACAACGTCCCAAGACTCTTGGAGCCTCAGGATTCAAGACTTGAAGCTAGAACAACGACCCAAGACTCTTGGAGCCTCAGAAATCAAGACTTGAAGCAAGAACAACGACCCAAGACTCTTGGAGCCTCAGGATTCAGGACTTGAAGCAAGAACAACATCCCAAGACTCTTGGAGCCTCAGGATTCAAGACTTGATGCAAGAACAACGACCCAAGACTCTTGGAGCCTACAAATTCAAGACGTGAAGCAAGAACAACGTCCCAAGACTCTTGGAGCCTCAGGATTCAAGATATGATGCAAGAACAACGTCCCAAGACTCTTGGAGCCTCAGGATTCAAGACTAGATGCAAGAACAACGGCCCAAGACTCTTGGAGCCTCAGGATTCAAGACTTGAAGCAAGAACAACGTCCCAAGACTCTTGGAGCCTCAGGATTCAAGACTTAAGCAAGACAAACGTCCCAAGACGCTTGGAGCCTCAGGATTCAAGACATAAAGCAAGAACAACGTCCCAAGACTCTTGGAGCCTCAGGATTCAAGACTTGAAGCAAGAACAACGTCCCATGACTCTTGGAGCCTCAGGATTTAAGACTTAAAGCAAGAACAACGTCCCAGGACTCTTTGAGCCTCTGGATTCAAGACTTGAAGCAAGAACAAAGTCCCAAGACTCTTGGAGCCTCAGGATTCAAGACTAGATGCAAGAACAACGGCCCAAAACTCTTAGATACTCAGGATTCAAGACTTGAAGCAAGAACAACGGCCCAAGACTCTTGGAGCCTCAGGATTCAAGATTTGAAGCAAGAACAACGTCCATATTCTCTTGGAGCCTCAAGTATCAAGACTTGAAGCAAGAACTACGTCCCAAGACTCTTGAGGCCTCAGGATTCAAGACTTGAAGCAAGAACAACGTCCCAAGACTCTTGGAGCCTCAGGATTCAAGACATGAAGCAAGAACAACGTCTTAAGACTCTTGGTGCCCCAGGATTCAACATTGGAGCAAGGACAACTTCCCAAGACTCTTGGAGCCTCAGGATTCAAGACTTGAAGTAAGAACAACGTCCCAAGACTCTTGGAGCCTCAGGATTCAAGACTTGAAGATAGAACAACGTCCCAAGACTCTTGGAGTCTCAGGATTAAGAACTTGAAGCAAGAACAACATCCCAAGACTCTTGGAGCCTCAGGATTCAAGACTAGAAGCTAGATCGACGTCCCAAGACTCTTGGAGTCTCATGATACAAGACTTGAAGCAAGAACAACGCCCCAAGACTCTTGGAGCCTCAGGATTCAAGACATGAAGCAAGAACAACGTCCCAAGTTTCTTGGAGCCTCAGGATTCAAGACTTGAAGCAAGAACAACGTCTCAAGTCTCTTGGAGCCTCAGGATTCAAGACTTGAAGCAAGAACAACGACTCAAGACTCTTGGAGCCTCAGGAATCAAGACTTGAAGCAAGAACAATGGCCCAAGACTCTTGGAGCCTCAGGATTCAAGACTTGGAGCAAGAACAACGTCTCAAGACTCTTGGAGCCTCAGGATTTAAGACTCGAAGCAAGAACAACGACCCTTGGCACAACCCTAGGCTTGGCACAAAGCCTTCTAAGGGAAAAGAGGGGTAACTGGACCCATTGGGATTTGGCACAAAGCCTTTTAGGTTAAGGGAAGGGCGACAGGACTCCTAGGGACTTCGCACGGCGCCGTTGGGGGGAAGGGAAAGGGAATTGGATCCTTAAAAACTTGGCACGAAGCTGTTGGGGTAAAGGGAAGGGGAACTGGGTCCATTGGGACTTGGCACTAAGCTGTCGGTGGGAAGGGAGGGGGGACTGGAATCATTGGGACTTGGCACGAAACTGTTGGGGAGAAGGTAGGGGGAAATGGTTCCATTGGGACTTGGCACAAAGAGGTCTGGCGGAAGGGAGGGGGAACTGGGTCCATTGGGACTTGGCACGAAGCTGTCGGTGGGAAGGGAGGGGGAACTGGGTCCATTGGGACTTGGAACAAAGCCTGCGGGGTAAAAGGAGGGGGAACTGGGTCCCTTGGGACTTGGCACGAAGCTGTCTGTGGGAAGGGAGGGGGAACTGGACCCTTTGGGAAATGGCACAAAGCCTTCGGAGTAAAGGGAAGGGGAACTGGGTCCATTGGGACTTGGCACGAAGCTGTCGGTGGGAAGGGTGGGGGAACTGGACCCATTGGGACTTGGCACCAAGCTCTTGGGGGTAAGGAGGGGGAAATGGATCCATTTGAACTTATCACAAAGATAACTAGGAGCAGGGAGGGGGAACTGGACCCATTTGGGCTTGGCACAAAGCCTTCTAAGGGAAAAGAGGGGGAACTGGACCCATTAGGATTTGGCACAAAGCCTTTTAGGTTAAGGGAAGGGCGACAGGACTCATTGGGACTTGGCACGGCGCCGTTGGGGGGAAGGGAAAGGGAATTGGATCCTTAAAAACTTGGCACGAAGCTGTTGGGGTAAAGGGAAGGGGAACTGGGTCCATTGGGACTTGGCACTAAGCTGTCGGTGGGAAGGGAGGGGGGACTGGAATCATTGGGACTTGGCACGAAACTGTTGGGGAGAAGGTAGGGGGAACTGGTTCCATTGGGACTTGGCACAAAGAGGTCTGGCGGAAGGGAGGGGGAACTGGGTCCAATTGGGACTTGGCACGAAGCTGTCGGTGGGAAGGGAGGGGGAACTGGGTCCATTGGGACTTGGCACGAAGCTGTCGTGGTGAAGGGAAGAGGCACTTGGTCCACTGGGACTTGGCACGAAGCCGATGGGGTGAAGGGAGATATAACTGGACCCATTGGGACTTGGCACAAAGCTGTCGGTGGGATGGGAGGGGGAACTGGACCCATAAGAACTTGGCACGGAGCCTTTGGTGGAAGGGAGGGGGAACTGGGTCTACTGTGACTTGGCACGAAGCTGTCGGTGGGAAGGATGGGGGAACTGGATTCATTGGGATTTGGCACAGAGCTCTTGGGGTGAAGGGAGGGGAAACTGGATCCATTAAGACTTGGCACGGAGCCTTTGGTGGAAGGGAGGGGGAACTGGGTCTACTGTGACTTGGCACGAAGCTGTCGGTGGGAAGGATGGGGGAACTGGATTCATTGGGATTTGGCACAAAGCTCTTGGGGTGAAGGGAGGGGGAACTGGATGCATTGGGACTTGGCACAAAGCCGTTGGGGGGAAGGGAGGGGGAACTGGAACCATTGGGACTTGGCACGAAGCCTTTGGGGTGAAGGGAGGGGGAACTGGATCAATTGGGACTTGGCACAAAGCCGTTGTGGTGAATGGAGGGGGAGGGGGAACTGGATCCTTTGTGACTTGGAACTAAGCTCTTGATGGGAAGGGAGGGGGAACTGGATCCATTAGGACTTGGCACGGAGCCTTTGGTGGAAGGGAGGGGGAACTGGGTCTACTGTGACTTGGCACGAAGCTGTCGGTGGGAAGGGTGGGGGAACTGGATTCATTGGGATTTGGCACAAAGCTCTTGGGGTGAAGGGAGGGGGAACTGGATGCATTGGGACTTGGCACAAAGCCGTTGGGGGGAAGGGAGGGGGAACTGGAACCATTGGGACTTGGCACGAAGCCTTTGGGGTGAAGGGAGGTGGAACTGGATCAATTGGGACTTGGCACAAAGCCGTTGTGGTGAATGGAGGGGGAGGGGGAACTGGATCCTTTGTGACTTGGAACTAAGCTCTTGATGGGAAGGGAGGGGGAACTGGAACGATTAGGACTTGGCACGGAGCCTTTGGTGGAAGGGAGGGGGAACTGGGTTTACTTTGACTTGGCACGAAGCTGTCGGTGGGAAGGGTGGGGGAACTGGATTCATTGGGACTTGGCACAAAGCCTTTGGGGTGAAGGGAGGGGGAACTGGGTCCATTGGGACTTGGCACGAAGCTGTCGTGAAGGGAGGGGGCACTGGGTCCACTTGGACTTGGCACGAAGCCGTTGGTGGTGAAGGGAGGGTTAACTGGACCCATTGGGACTTGGCACAAAGCCTTTGGGGTGAAGGGAGGGGGAACTGGTTCCATTTGGACTTGGCACGAAGCTGTCGTGGTGAAGGGAGGGGGCACTGGGTCCATTGAGATTTGGCACGAAGCTGTCGGTGGGAAGGGAGGTTGAACTGGACCCATTGGGACTTGGCACCAAGCTGTTGGGGGTAAGGAGGGGGGAAATGGATCCATAAGGACTTATCACAAAGACAACTAGGGGAAGGGAGGGGGAACTGGACCCATTTGGACTTGGCACAAAGCCTTTGGGGTGAAGGGAGGGGGAACTGAATCCATTGGGACTTGGCACGGAGCCTTTGTAGTGAAGGGAGGGGGAACTGGATCCATTGGGACTTGGCATGCATCCCTTAACCAGGTGGTGATGGGTGGGGATTTGCAGTAATGATTTTACCGCCTACATTTTCTTACATTGCAACCCTTACATTTTGTGTCTCTTTATGTATTGTGGTTATTTTTGTGGCGGCATAAATCATTTTACTCAATCTTGCGGGGTTCTCTGCCCTTGTGCTAATTTAAAGTTGCTCTGCTTAGTGGCCAAAGATAAAGGTATATTTTCCTTTGGCTGCAAGCTGAGTTTTCAGTTCAACACATTTTCTTTCAGTTTGATTGTTGAGCACTAATTTTTTACCCTCTCTTCCGCAGTTATGCCTTATACTCTAACTGGCCGTGTCCACCGAGGAAGACAAATCCGCAGGGTATCCGTCCGAGATGAGCAGCTATTGGAATCCTGGATCGAGATACCGACATGGCCCTCGCCCCCGGCGGCTGTCCAGCAAGGTCCTCCAGGTTAAACGGATTGCGTTAGCTGGATGAAGCACGAACGGTGAGGCTCTTGATGGACAACGACCTCGCTTCTGGCGGAAGGTCAGTCTTTTATTCTCGAGTCGAAACCGTGTGTCGCTATGCATCGTGCTAATCACAAAGAGACCGCGCCGATTGGCTGAGTGTCCGTGTGCCATCGGTGAGACAAAGTCTTGCCATCGGCGATCCAAGTTTAACCCTGGGGGGCCGGCGGTCTGCGGCTGAGCATCTCGGCTCCGAGGACCGACCGTGGAGGGAGGTTCTTTTTCCACCTTTAGGTTCCTTTAGCCCTGGATGAAGCAAAGAAGACTCGACTTCTGGGCCTGGTTCCTGGCTATCTTCCACTGGTCCTCTTGGCAGCTAGCGGTTATAGCGTGGATTAAGCTGCGAGGGACGTCCTCTCCTGGGTACTCCCTTGGATAAAGAAGGCAGAGTGAGTTTGTCTAGCAGAGGTTTAAATGTTTACTGTGGATCTATATTGGAAAAGGAATTGAAGACAATGTTTGGTTTCGTCATGTTCCCCAGTGAAGATGGGAGGGTAAACCTGTGTCTCTTGCAATTTGGCTCGCAACCATTCACCGTGGTATGGAGAGCTGGTTCCCATGTTTCTGGGGATTCCACAGGTCATTAAAGCACGACGAGCTGATTCCCATGTTACTGGGTATGCCACCGTACATCAGGGCATGAGGAGTTGGTTCCCATGTTACTTGGGATGCCACGGTACATTAGGGCAGGGAGAGTTGGATCCTATGGGATTTGGATATATAGAGATGGCAAAGAAAATGCAAGATTGGTCTGTTTGTGCAGTCTCTGCTGCAGATAAGGATCCGCTCTTTTATACCATCCAGTGATGCAGGTCCTATAGTGCGCAAGTGCATCTGCCTTGCATTTGAGATGTCCATTGGTTTAATTCCAGTGAATGGTAATTCTATCCGTGGTTTGTCTTATTTTCTGCAACTTCTTCACGGCATCGCTATATTCATTGCCCATTGAGTTTCGGTTGCCAGAGTCCACTTCAAGGGACTAGATGGGAGCCGAGCTGATGCCCTAAAATTCCAGCGGACACTATTGACACTAAGTTCAGTCCCTACAACCCCTCTCCTGTGAAGGATAGGTTTTCAGTATGGTGGTCACCCACTCAATGCGGAGATTCAGCACAGTGTTACTTAACCTTCGTGATTGCTGAGTGCTACAGTGTCTCCAACATGCTAAGCATTGCAGTTTGAGTAATTTAGATTAAACATTTTATGTGTGCACTAGTAGGTACAGAGCTAACAATAAGACAACGTTGTTCGTTCCTACAAACAATTTTGATCAATTTTTCCGTGCGAGTGCCCATATTACAGTCTTGAGGCTTTACATTACACGTTGGTTAACACATTATATTCCTGCGATTTACAAGTATTTCGTGAAATAGCACTTTGCGACCCACACATAAAATTCAACAGGTTGAGTAGCACCGATATTAAATGTAATTATTTATTATTCCAAATAATTCTGAGTTGGCAATAAAAGCAGATGAAACCGAATTGACAGAGAGCCCCATCCTGGCCTGACCTCTCCTTCTTGTTTAAGGTACAGAAAACCAAAGCTCTGGCCTAGGTTGGTATGCTTGCTTTTAGCGTTGCACGATTGTGATTGTCAACTTTGTTGCAGGGATGTCGATGGTCGATGTTCGATGTTCCGTGAAACGAAGATGGTGCCGCGACCGTGGCTAAAACCAAGGGAACTCAGTGACGCCTGACTGCTGCTGGACTCAACTCAAGGTACAGTGCTTCCGACGGAATCTCCCTTCATAAAGCACAGAGCGCAGGCAACTGTAGGCGTAGTGAGGTTTGCGTTCAGGACGTCCTGGGTTCAATCCCTGTTGCCGGCTATCCTTGTGATTTTGCAGTTTAAACCAACCGATGTAACTAGCCATAGGTTTTGTTTGTGCTGGCCGGCTAGCGTTTTATAATAACTACATACCGGCGATCAAAACCTTAATGAATGACCGCCGGGTGCTGTATCGCTCCGAGATGCACGGCGTGCTGCTCTCGCATTGGCTCTGGCCGCAGCCAATCGCGTGTCATGAGTTGCGACGTGCGTGCGAGGACCAGGATCTTGCTGTCGGCACGGACGTCAGCGTTCGGCAGCCGGTCGGTGAAACCTCGCGCTTACGGCATGAAGGCGGCTGGCATCTAGGTGCAGTTGAGCTGCACACGAGGTCTTGGATTTTAGTTCGCTACCAGTGTGCGTTTTCGATGCGGTCGGTGCTCTCTGGCGCGTAAGGCACGAAAGCAAAGCCGGCAGGCAGTTATTCTTCGTCGGCTGTTTCCTTCCGTCTCACGTTTCAACTTTGGTGTCAGTGCTTTTGGCGCAGCTAACCTAGTACGCTGGTCTTCCCTAGAGTGCGACGTTTCATTTACACCTGTCTGAAGCCGGCGTAGTTGGTCACTTGTCCGCTACGCCGTTTGTCACGGCTGCTGGCAACTTGTCGTGTGTACGCCCGATAGAATTCGCGGTTCTGATAACGCCTTACAGCCGTGTAAGTTAGTAACTTTGACTTTGCCATTCTTGGCTACAAAGTTGAAAAATTACCATGATCAAAAATTGGGATTTTACCCATCAAAACCGATAACGGCATAGCGTTAAAGTAACAACGTCGCTAGGCACGAGGTCTTGTCAGTCAAGCTTTCACCCTTGATAAAGTAACTAGTATATGTTACGAAACGTCGGGAAACCAGCGAAACTTTTGATTAAGCATTCAAATCCCAGTTTGAAATAGTTTTTTTCTAAACTAGTGCTAAAGATAGGATATAGTAGACATGAGTCTAAGAAAATTAGTCGCTAGGCTGGTTTGGAGGGTGCGCTAGACAACTCCCATAGCGCCCACACTGTGCGTTCTGCAGTGTGTGAATGCAGCAGAGCAACTGACAGCGTGTAATGTGACCGCACCGCACCCTCAACGCAGACCGAGTGGCACTCAAACCGTCGTAACGAACGTTCCTTGGATGTCGGAAAGCTAACGGAGGATAACCTGCGTTCAACGATCGGGTAGAACCAAATCGAACATTTGGCAAACGTGAACATTGAAAGCAAGTTGTCCCCTCGTAGCTTTTCGACGACCACCGAACTTTCGAAACAACGTTTGCTGAATGTTTTTGTGCTACTTGGGTGACTGAGTGCTTGCGGTGAATTCACAGTGCCCTCTGGATTTCACCATCACCAAAACAGCTTGACTGAAGTATTATAGTTTGATGCTGCAAGGCTCACGACACCAAACGCTACAATTTCTACAATTGCCACGAATTCCCCGGAATTTCCAGGTCGTTAGCGACCCTGCGCGGGGGAAGCTGGCAACGAGGCTTCACCGACTGCCTGTCTGCTGCTTCTCCGCCTGACGTCTTTCGATGTCACCATACACGGTACCGTGCATCGTTATCATCCCGAGACGGCATGGAGATGGTCCAAATCGGTCCAGATCCAGAACCGAGTCACGAGTTCCGATGTCCAAGTAACCGATTATCGATCTCCATTTTTACTCACTATCATTGGTAGCCAATAAATCACAGGCCAATGTAAAATTTATCTGATTCTGAACAAAACTTGTTGAGAAATTCAAGAAATTCTGGCAATGTTTGCAAGTTAGTCTGGTTTGGTGTTCACCAATGGTGATGGGAGGAGGAAAAGAAACCCGCTGGGACTTGTGGTTATGGTCTCACGATGTCGGTAAATGATTATTAAATGAAGAGGATTTTAATAAGCCTCCCTAAGCCAAGAAGGGAAGAAGAATCCTGGCAGTGTCACTTACCAGCGCCTGTCGATAAGCATCGAGTATTCGATGGCTAGGCGTAATTTTAAACTGATGGTGCAACTTGCTTGAAATGGGTTCCTCCACTATACCAAGCATTGTGCAAGTTGATTAAAGGTTAACAATGCTTATGTACTAAGTTAAGTGCCTACAACCCCTCACCTGTGCAGGACTGGTTTTGAGTTTGGTGGTCACCCACTCAATTAGAGACAAGGCACAGTGTTGCTTAACCTTCGTGATCACTGTGGGCCAGTATCTCCAAAGTGCAAAGCATTGCAGAAAGGTTAACTGGATCCACTAGGACTTGGCACATGACCGTTGGGTGAAAAGGAGGGGGAACTGGACCCACTGGGACTTGGCACAATGCCGTTGGGGTGAAGGGAGGGGGAACCGGACCCCCTGAGACTTGGCACAAAGCCGTTGGGGATAAGGGAGGGGAAACTGGAACCACTAGGACTTGGCACATGGCCGTTGGGGGAAAGGGAGGGGGAACTGGACCCCCTGAGACTTGGCACAAAGCCGTTGGGGTGAAGAGAGGGGAAACTGGAACCACTAGGACTTGGCACATGGCCGTTGGGGGGAAGGGAGGGGAACTGGACCCACTGGGACTTGGCACAAAGCTATTGGGGTGAAGTGAGGGGGAACCAGATCCATGGGACTTGGCAGAAAGCCTGCAGGGGTAAGGGAGGGGGAACTGAATCCATTGGGACTTGGCACAAAGCCGTTGGGGGGAAGGGAGGGGAAACTGGCTCCATGGGACTTGGCTGTTGGAGTGAAGGGAGTGGGAACAGGATCCATGGGAAATGCACAAAGCCGTTGGGGGAAGGGTGGGGGAACTGGATCCATTGGGACTTGGCACGAAGCCGTAGAGATAAAGGAAGGGGAAACTGGATCCATGGGACTTAACACGAAGCCATTGGGGTGAAGGGAGGGGGAACTGGATCCTTTGGGACTTGGCACAACGCCATTGAAAGGAAGAGAGGGGAACCTGGACCCACTGGGACTTGGCACATGACCGTTGGGGTGAAGGGAGTGGGAACTGGACCCCCTAAGACTTGGCACAAAGCTGTTGAAAGGAAGGGAGGGGGAACTGGACCCACTGGGACTTTGCACAAAGCTATTGGGGTGAAGTGAGGGGGAACCAGATCCATGGGACTTGGCAGAAAGCCTGCAGGGGTAAGGGAGGGGGAACTGAATCCATTGGGACTTGGCACAAAGCCGTTGGGGGGAAGGGAGGGGGAACTGGATCCATGGGACTTGGCATGACGCTGTTGGAGTGAAGGGAGTGGGAACAGGATCCATGGGAAATGCACAAAGCCGTTGGGGGAAGGGTGGGGGAACTGGATCCATTGGGACTTGGCACCAAGCCGTAGAGATGAAGGGAGGGGAAACTGGATCCATGGGACTTGGCACGAAGCCGTTGGGGTGAAGGGAGGGGGAACTGGATCCTTTGGGACTTGGCACAACGCCGTTGAAAGGAAGAGAGGGGAACCTGGACCCACTGGGACTTGGCACATGACCGTTGGCGTGAAGGGAGTGGGAACTGGACCTCCTAAGACTTGGCACAAAGCCGTTGAAAGGAAGGGAGGGGGAACTGGACCCACTGGGACTTTGCACAAAGCTGTTGGGGTGAAGGGAGGGGGAACTGTACCCACTGGGACTTGGCACAAAGCCATTGGTGGGAAGGGATGGGGAACTGGACCCATTGGGGCTTGGCACAAAGCCGTTGGGGGGAAGGGAGGGGGAACTGGACCCAGTGGGACATGGCATGAAGCTGTTGTGGGAAAGGAATGGGGAACTGGGAGTTGGCACAATGCCGTTGTGGTGATGAGAGGAGGAACTGGACCCTCTGAGATTTGGCACGCATCCCTTAACCAGGGGATGACGGGAGGGGATATAGGAGCAATGATTCTACCAGCTACATTCTCCAAAATTGGAACCCTTACGTTTGGTTTACCTATATAATTCGTGGTTTTTTTCGTGGCTACGAAAATTATGTTACGCCATCTTTCGGTGTTCTCAGCCAGCGCGCTAATTTAAAGTTGCTCTGCTTAGTGGCTAAAGATAAAGGTATATTTTCCTTTGGCTGCAAGCTGAGTTTTCACCCCAACACATTTTCTTTCAGTTTTAATGTTGAGCACTAATTTGGAACCCTCTCTTCCACAGTTATGCTTTATACACCCACTGGCCGTGACCATCGAGGTAGACAAATCCGCAGGGTTCCCTTCCGAGACGAGCAGCTATTGGCATCCTGGATCGAGACACCGACATGGCCTTCACCCGGCGGCTGTCCAGCAAGGTCCTCCAGGTTAAACGGATTGCGTTAGCTGGATGAAGCACGAACGGTGAGGCTCTT
Organism: Nemoura dubitans; assembly: GCA_921293005.1. Taxonomy (NCBI): domain Eukaryota; kingdom Metazoa; phylum Arthropoda; class Insecta; order Plecoptera; family Nemouridae; genus Nemoura; species Nemoura dubitans. The sequence continues at coordinate 69,682,782 of OV121074.1, forward strand.
GATGGACAACGACCGCGCTTCTGGCGGAAGGTCAGTCTTTTATTCTTGAGTCGAAACCGTGTGTCGCTATGCATCGTGCTAATCACAAAGAGACCGCGCCGATTGGCTGAGTGTCCGTGTGCAATCGGTGAGACAAAGTCTTGCCATCGGCGATCCAAGTTTAACCCTGGGGGGCCGGCGGTCTGCGGCTGAGCATCTCGGCTCCGAGGACCGACCGTGGAGGGAGGTTCTTTTCCCACCTTTAGGTTAGGTCGCCTAAAGCCTGGGATGCATGGGATGCCATCGACCAGCTCTTATTCTGGTGCGTGCCTGTGGGACGTCGATGTCGTTGGTCCAGGCCTGGGGTTCGGACTCCTTCCGGGCCAGAGTCGTAAACACCGCACAAAGTGTTAAAGCTGCTGCAACCAGCGACAGTACGTTTGATCCCTTGGACGATCGGTGAGCCAGGGCTAGAAATTTTCATAATTTGGAAGTTACATTAAATTTTCTTAATAACTGGTAAAATACATGTGCAACCAGTTTCGTTAGCGCTAGTAGCCGTTTTTGTTAGCTCGTCGATTCCCGCAGCACTAGGTGATGTCTAAAGGTACTAGTCAACAGCCGCTATTAGTTAAGGTATAGAATCCATCTGATTCCGAGCATAAGGCTGGAGAGGGTAAACCTGGGCTTGTAGAGTTTTTCAACTAAAAACCTCGCCCGTTGATAACTATTTAGTATAAGCTTCCATTGCAGCATTTCTTTTCAGTCATCAGGACATTGCAGGCCGCAGGCATTGGCCCGAATATGTTTGTGCTTAAGCATGAACAATTGACACTTAAAAAATCAGGATTCAAGACATGAAACCTTACGATTCAAGACATAAAGGCCCGGGATTCCAGACATGAAGCCTAAGAAGTCAAGACTTGAAGCAAGAACAACGGCCCAAGACTCTTGGAGCCTCAAGATTCAAGACTTGAAGCAAGAACAACGTCCCGAAACTCTTGGAGCCTCAGGATTCAAGACTTGAAGCAAGAACAATGTCCCAAGACTCTTGGAGCCTCAGGATTCAATACTTGAAGCATGAACAACGACCCAAGACTCTTGGAGCCTCAGGATTCAAGACTTGAAGTAAGAACAACATCCCAAGACTCTTGGAGCCTCAGGATTCAAGACTTGATGCAAAAAACAACGTCCCAAGACTCTTGGAGCCTCAGGATTCAAGACTTGAAGCAAGAACAAGTCCCAAGACTCTTGGAGACTCAGGATTCAAGACTTGAAGCAAGAAACACGTCCCAAGACTCTTGGAGCCTCAGGATTCAAAGACGTGAAGCTAGAACAACGTCCCAAGACTCTTGGAGCCTCAGGATTCAAGACTTGAAGCAAGAACAACGTCCCAAGACTCTTGGAGCCTCAGGATTCAAGACTTGAAGCAAGAACAACGGCCCAAGACTCTTGGAGACTCAGGATTCAAGACTTGAAGCAAGAACAACGGCCCAAGACTCTTGGAGCCTCAGGATTCAAGACTTGAAGCAAGAACAACGTCCATATTCTCTTGGAGCCTCAACATTCAAGACTTGAAGCATGAACAACGTCCCAAGACTCTTGGAGCCTCAGGATTCAAGACTTGAAGCAAGAACAACGTCCAAAGACTCTTAGAGCCTCAGGATTCAAGACATGAAGCAAGAACAACGTCTGAAGACTCTTGGAACCCCAGGATTCAAAACTTGGAGCAAGAACAACGTCCCAAGACTCTTGGAGCCTCTGGATTCAAGACTTTAAGATAGAACAACGTCCCAAGACTCTTGGAGCCTCAGGATACAAGACTTGAAGCAAGAACAACGTCCCAAGACTCTTGGAGCCTCAGGATTCAAGACTTGAAGCAAGAACGTCGTCCCAAGACTCTGGAGCCTCAGGATTCAGGACTTGAAGCAAGAACAACGTCCCAAGACTCTTGGAGTCTCAGGATTCAAGACTTGAAGCAAGAATAACGTCCCAAGACTCTTGAAGCCTCAGGATACAAGACTTGAAGCAAGAACAACGCCCCAAGACTTTTGGAGCCTCAGGATTCAAGACATGAAGCAAGAACAACGTCCCAAGACTCTTGGAGCCTCAGAATTCAAGACATGAAGCAAGAACAACGTCTCAAGACTCTTGGAGCCTCAGGATTCAAGACTTGAAGCAAGAACAACGACCCAAGACTCTTGGAGCCTCAGGAATCAAGACTTGAAGCAAGAACAACGGCCCAAGACTCTTGGAGCCTGAGAATTCAAGACATAAAGCAAGAACACCGTCTCAAGACTCTTGGAGCCTCAGGATTCAAGACTTGAAGCAAGAACAACGGCCCAAGACTCTTGGAGCCTCAGAATTCAAGACATGAAGCAAGAACAACGTCTTAAGACTCTTGGAGCCTCAGGATTCAAGACTTGAAGCAAGAACAACGACCCAAGACTCTTGGAGCCTCAGGAATCAAGACTTGAAGCAAGAACAACTTCCCAAGACTCTTGGAGCATCAGGATTCAAGACTTGTAGCAGGAGCTTGAACTGGATCCATTGGGACTTGGCACAAAGCCGTCTAGCGGAAGGGAGGGGGAACCGGATCCATTTGAACTTGGCACCAAGCTGTTGGGGTTAAGGGAGAGGGAACTGGACCCATTGGGACTTAGCACTATAAGCTGTTGGGGTGAGGGGAGGGGGGACTGGGTCCATTGGGACTTGGCACGAAGCTGTCGGTGGGAACGGAGGGGGAACTGGACCCATTGGGACTTAGCACAAAGCCTTCGGGGTGAAGGGAGGGCGAACTGGGTCCATTGGGATTCGGCACGAAGCTGTCGGTGGGAAGGGAGGGGAAACTGGGTCTACTGTGACTTGGCACAAAGCTCTCGGGGTGAAGGGAGGGGGAACTGGATGCAATTTGACTTGGTACGAAGCCGTTGGGGGGAAGGAAAGGGGAACTTGACCCATTGGGACTTGGCACAAAGACTTCTAGGGAAGGCAGGGGGAACTGGACCCATTAGGACTTGGCACAAAGCCTTCTAGGGGAAGAGAGGGGGAACTTGACTCATTGGGACTTGGCACGAAGCTGTCGGTGGGAAGGGAGGTTGAACTGGACCCATTGGGACTTGGCACCAAGCTGTTGGGGGTAAGGAGGGGGGAAATGGATCCATAAGGACTTATCACAAAGACAACTAGGGGAAGGGAGGGGGAACTGGACCCATTTGGACTTGGCACAAAGCCTTCGGGGTGAAGGGAGGGGGAACTGAATCCATTGGGACTTGGCATGGAGCCTTTGTAGTGAAGGGAGGGGGAACTGGATCCATTGGGACTTGGCATGCATCCCTTAACCAGGTGGTGATGGGTGGGGATTTGCAGTAATGATTTTACCGCCTACATTTTCTTACATTGCAACCCTTACATTTTGTGTCTCTTTATGTATTGTGGTTATTTTTGTGGCGGCATAAATCATTTTACTCAATCTTGCGGGGTTCTCTGCCCTTGTGCTAATTTAAAGTTGCTCTGCTTAGTGGCCAAAGATAAAGGTATATTTTCCTTTGGCTGCAAGCTGAGTTTTCAGTTCAACACATTTTCTTTCAGTTTGATTGTTGAGCACTAATTTTTTACCCTCTCTTCCGCAGTTATGCCTTATACTCTAACTGGCCGTGTCCACCGAGGAAGACAAATCCGCAGGGTATCCGTCCGAGATGAGCAGCTATTGGAATCCTGGATCGAGATACCGACATGGCCCTCGCCCCCGGCGGCTGTCCAGCAAGGTCCTCCAGGTTAAACGGATTGCGTTAGCTGGATGAAGCACGAACGGTGAGGCTCTTGATGGACAACGACCGCGCTTCTGGCGGAAGGTCAGTCTTTTATTCTCGAGTCGAAACCGTGTGTCGCTATGCATCGTGCTAATCACAAAGAGACCGCGCCGATTGGCTGAGTGTCCGTGTGCCATCGGTGAGACAAAGTCTTGCCATCGGCGATCCAAGTTTAACCCTGGGGGGCCGGCGGTCTGCGGCTGAGCATCTCGGCTCCGAGGACCGACCGTGGAGGGAGGTTCTTTTTCCACCTTTAGGTTCCTTTAGCCCTGGATGAAGCAAAGAAGACTCGACTTCTGGGCCTGGTTCCTGGCTATCTTCCACTGGTCCTCTTGGCAGCTAGCGGTTATAGCGTGGATTAAGCTGCGAGGGACGTCCTCTCCTGGGTACTCCCTTGGATAAAGAAGGCAGAGTGAGTTTGTCTAGCAGAGGTTTAAATGTTTACTGTGGATCTATATTGGAAAAGGAATTGAAGACAATGTTTGGTTTCGTCATGTTCCCCAGTGAAGATGGGAGGGTAAACCTGTGTCTCTTGCAATTTGGCTCGCAACCATTCACCGTGGTATGGAGAGCTGGTTCCCATGTTTCTGGGGATTCCACAGGTCATTAAAGCACGACGAGCTGATTCCCATGTTACTGGGTATGCCACCGTACATCAGGGCATGAGGAGTTGGTTCCCATGTTACTTGGGATGCCACGGTACATTAGGGCAGGGAGAGTTGGATCCTATGGGATTTGGATATATAGAGATGGCAAAGAAAATGCAAGATTGGTCTGTTTGTGCAGTCTCTGCTGCAGATAAGGATCCGCTCTTTTATACCATCCAGTGATGCAGGTCCTATAGTGCGCAAGTGCATCTGCCTTGCATTTGAGATGTCCATTGGTTTAATTCCAGTGAATGGTAATTCTATCCGTGGTTTGTCTTATTTTCTGCAACTTCTTCACGGCATCGCTATATTCATTGCCCATTGAGTTTCGGTTGCCAGAGTCCACTTCAAGGGACTAGATGGGAGCCGAGCTGATGCCCTAAAATTCCAGCGGACACTATTGACACTAAGTTCAGTCCCTACAACCCCTCTCCTGTGAAGGATAGGTTTTCAGTATGGTGGTCACCCACTCAATGCGGAGATTCAGCACAGTGTTACTTAACCTTCGTGATTGCTGAGTGCTACAGTGTCTCCAACATGCTAAGCATTGCAGTTTGAGTAATTTAGATTAAACATTTTATGTGTGCACTAGTAGGTACAGAGCTAACAATAAGACAACGTTGTTCGTTCCTACAAACAATTTTGATCAATTTTTCCGTGCGAGTGCCCATATTACAGTCTTGAGGCTTTACATTACACGTTGGTTAACACATTATATTCCTGCGATTTACAAGTATTTCGTGAAATAGCACTTTGCGACCCACACATAAAATTCAACAGGTTGAGTAGCACCGATATTAAATGTAATTATTTATTATTCCAAATAATTCTGAGTTGGCAATAAAAGCAGATGAAACCGAATTGACAGAGAGCCCCATCCTGGCCTGACCTCTCCTTCTTGTTTAAGGTACAGAAAACCAAAGCTCTGGCCTAGGTTGGTATGCTTGCTTTTAGCGTTGCACGATTGTGATTGTCAACTTTGTTGCAGGGATGTCGATGGTCGATGTTCGATGTTCCGTGAAACGAAGATGGTGCCGCGACCGTGGCTAAAACCAAGGGAACTCAGTGACGCCTGACTGCTGCTGGACTCAACTCAAGGTACAGTGCTTCCGACGGAATCTCCCTTCATAAAGCACAGAGCGCAGGCAACTGTAGGCGTAGTGAGGTTTGCGTTCAGGACGTCCTGGGTTCAATCCCTGTTGCCGGCTATCCTTGTGATTTTGCAGTTTAAACCAACCGATGTAACTAGCCATAGGTTTTGTTTGTGCTGGCCGGCTAGCGTTTTATAATAACTACATACCGGCGATCAAAACCTTAATGAATGACCGCCGGGTGCTGTATCGCTCCGAGATGCACGGCGTGCTGCTCTCGCATTGGCTCTGGCCGCAGCCAATCGCGTGTCATGAGTTGCGACGTGCGTGCGAGGACCAGGATCTTGCTGTCGGCACGGACGTCAGCGTTCGGCAGCCGGTCGGTGAAACCTCGCGCTTACGGCATGAAGGCGGCTGGCATCTAGGTGCAGTTGAGCTGCACACGAGGTCTTGGATTTTAGTTCGCTACCAGTGTGCGTTTTCGATGCGGTCGGTGCTCTCTGGCGCGTAAGGCACGAAAGCAAAGCCGGCAGGCAGTTATTCTTCGTCGGCTGTTTCCTTCCGTCTCACGTTTCAACTTTGGTGTCAGTGCTTTTGGCGCAGCTAACCTAGTACGCTGGTCTTCCCTAGAGTGCGACGTTTCATTTACACCTGTCTGAAGCCGGCGTAGTTGGTCACTTGTCCGCTACGCCGTTTGTCACGGCTGCTGGCAACTTGTCGTGTGTACGCCCGATAGAATTCGCGGTTCTGATAACGCCTTACAGCCGTGTAAGTTAGTAACTTTGACTTTGCCATTCTTGGCTACAAAGTTGAAAAATTACCATGATCAAAAATTGGGATTTTACCCATCAAAACCGATAACGGCATAGCGTTAAAGTAACAACGTCGCTAGGCACGAGGTCTTGTCAGTCAAGCTTTCACCCTTGATAAAGTAACTAGTATATGTTACGAAACGTCGGGAAACCAGCGAAACTTTTGATTAAGCATTCAAATCCCAGTTTGAAATAGTTTTTTTCTAAACTAGTGCTAAAGATAGGATATAGTAGACATGAGTCTAAGAAAATTAGTCGCTAGGCTGGTTTGGAGGGTGCGCTAGACAACTCCCATAGCGCCCACACTGTGCGTTCTGCAGTGTGTGAATGCAGCAGAGCAACTGACAGCGTGTAATGTGACCGCACCGCACCCTCAACGCAGACCGAGTGGCACTCAAACCGTCGTAACGAACGTTCCTTGGATGTCGGAAAGCTAACGGAGGATAACCTGCGTTCAACGATCGGGTAGAACCAAATCGAACATTTGGCAAACGTGAACATTGAAAGCAAGTTGTCCCCTCGTAGCTTTTCGACGACCACCGAACTTTCGAAACAACGTTTGCTGAATGTTTTTGTGCTACTTGGGTGACTGAGTGCTTGCGGTGAATTCACAGTGCCCTCTGGATTTCACCATCACCAAAACAGCTTGACTGAAGTATTATAGTTTGATGCTGCAAGGCTCACGACACCAAACGCTACAATTTCTACAATTGCCACGAATTCCCCGGAATTTCCAGGTCGTTAGCGACCCTGCGCGGGGGAAGCTGGCAACGAGGCTTCACCGACTGCCTGTCTGCTGCTTCTCCGCCTGACGTCTTTCGATGTCACCATACACGGTACCGTGCATCGTTATCATCCCGAGACGGCATGGAGATGGTCCAAATCGGTCCAGATCCAGAACCGAGTCACGAGTTCCGATGTCCAAGTAACCGATTATCGATCTCCATTTTTACTCACTATCATTGGTAGCCAATAAATCACAGGCCAATGTAAAATTTATCTGATTCTGAACAAAACTTGTTGAGAAATTCAAGAAATTCTGGCAATGTTTGCAAGTTAGTCTGGTTTGGTGTTCACCAATGGTGATGGGAGGAGGAAAAGAAACCCGCTGGGACTTGTGGTTATGGTCTCACGATGTCGGTAAATGATTATTAAATGAAGAGGATTTTAATAAGCCTCCCTAAGCCAAGAAGGGAAGAAGAATCCTGGCAGTGTCACTTACCAGCGCCTGTCGATAAGCATCGAGTATTCGATGGCTAGGCGTAATTTTAAACTGATGGTGCAACTTGCTTGAAATGGGTTCCTCCACTATACCAAGCATTGTGCAAGTTGATTAAAGGTTAACAATGCTTATGTACTAAGTTAAGTGCCTACAACCCCTCACCTGTGCAGGACTGGTTTTGAGTTTGGTGGTCACCCACTCAATTAGAGACAAGGCACAGTGTTGCTTAACCTTCGTGATCACTGTGGGCCAGTATCTCCAAAGTGCAAAGCATTGCAGAAAGGTTAACTGGATCCACTAGGACTTGGCACATGACCGTTGGGTGAAAAGGAGGGGGAACTGGACCCACTGGGACTTGGCACAATGCCGTTGGGGTGAAGGGAGGGGGAACCGGACCCCCTGAGACTTGGCACAAAGCCGTTGGGGATAAGGGAGGGGAAACTGGAACCACTAGGACTTGGCACATGGCCGTTGGGGGAAAGGGAGGGGGAACTGGACCCCCTGAGACTTGGCACAAAGCCGTTGGGGTGAAGAGAGGGGAAACTGGAACCACTAGGACTTGGCACATGGCCGTTGGGGGGAAGGGAGGGGAACTGGACCCACTGGGACTTGGCACAAAGCTATTGGGGTGAAGTGAGGGGGAACCAGATCCATGGGACTTGGCAGAAAGCCTGCAGGGGTAAGGGAGGGGGAACTGAATCCATTGGGACTTGGCACAAAGCCGTTGGGGGGAAGGGAGGGGAAACTGGCTCCATGGGACTTGGCTGTTGGAGTGAAGGGAGTGGGAACAGGATCCATGGGAAATGCACAAAGCCGTTGGGGGAAGGGTGGGGGAACTGGATCCATTGGGACTTGGCACGAAGCCGTAGAGATAAAGGAAGGGGAAACTGGATCCATGGGACTTAACACGAAGCCGTTGGGGTGAAGGGAGGGGGAACTGGATCCTTTGGGACTTGGCACAACGCCATTGAAAGGAAGAGAGGGGAACCTGGACCCACTGGGACTTGGCACATGACCGTTGGGGTGAAGGGAGTGGGAACTGGACCCCCTAAGACTTGGCACAAAGCTGTTGAAAGGAAGGGAGGGGGAACTGGACCCACTGGGACTTTGCACAAAGCTATTGGGGTGAAGTGAGGGGGAACCAGATCCATGGGACTTGGCAGAAAGCCTGCAGGGGTAAGGGAGGGGGAACTGAATCCATTGGGACTTGGCACAAAGCCGTTGGGGGGAAGGGAGGGGGAACTGGATCCATGGGACTTGGCATGACGCTGTTGGAGTGAAGGGAGTGGGAACAGGATCCATGGGAAATGCACAAAGCCGTTGGGGGAAGGGTGGGGGAACTGGATCCATTGGGACTTGGCACCAAGCCGTAGAGATGAAGGGAGGGGAAACTGGATCCATGGGACTTGGCACGAAGCCGTTGGGGTGAAGGGAGGGGGAACTGGATCCTTTGGGACTTGGCACAACGCCGTTGAAAGGAAGAGAGGGGAACCTGGACCCACTGGGACTTGGCACATGACCGTTGGCGTGAAGGGAGTGGGAACTGGACCTCCTAAGACTTGGCACAAAGCCGTTGAAAGGAAGGGAGGGGGAACTGGACCCACTGGGACTTTGCACAAAGCTGTTGGGGTGAAGGGAGGGGGAACTGTACCCACTGGGACTTGGCACAAAGCCATTGGTGGGAAGGGATGGGGAACTGGACCCATTGGGGCTTGGCACAAAGCCGTTGGGGGGAAGGGAGGGGGAACTGGACCCAGTGGGACATGGCATGAAGCTGTTGTGGGAAAGGAATGGGGAACTGGGAGTTGGCACAATGCCGTTGTGGTGATGAGAGGAGGAACTGGACCCTCTGAGATTTGGCACGCATCCCTTAACCAGGGGATGACGGGAGGGGATATAGGAGCAATGATTCTACCAGCTACATTCTCCAAAATTGGAACCCTTACGTTTGGTTTACCTATATAATTCGTGGTTTTTTTCGTGGCTACGAAAATTATGTTACGCCATCTTTCGGTGTTCTCAGCCAGCGCGCTAATTTAAAGTTGCTCTGCTTAGTGGCTAAAGATAAAGGTATATTTTCCTTTGGCTGCAAGCTGAGTTTTCACCCCAACACATTTTCTTTCAGTTTTATTGTTGAGCACTAATTTGGAACCCTCTCTTCCACAGTTATGCTTTATACACCCACTGGCCGTGACCATCGAGGTAGACAAATCCGCAGGGTTCCCTTCCGAGACGAGCAGCTATTGGCATCCTGGATCGAGACACCGACATGGCCTTCACCCGGCGGCTGTCCAGCAAGGTCCTCCAGGTTAAACGGATTGCGTTAGCTGGATGAAGCACGAACGGTGAGGCTCTTGATGGACAACGACCGCGCTTCTGGCGGAAGGTCAGTCTTTTATTCCTGAGTCGAAACCGTGTGTCGCTATGCATCGTGCTAATCACAAAGAGACCGCGCCGATTGGCTGAGTGTCCGTGTGCAATCGGTGAGACAAAGTCTTGCCATCGGCGATCCAAGTTTAACCCTGGGGGGCCGGCGGTCTGCGGCTGAGCATCTCGGCTCCGAGGACCGACCGTGGAGGGAGGTTCTTTTCCCACCTTTAGGTTAGGTCGCCTAAAGCCTGGGATGCCATGGGATGCCATCGACCAGCTCTTATTCTGGTGCGTGCCTGTCGGACGTCGATGTCGTTGGTCCAGGCCTGGGGTTCGGACTCCTTCCGGGCCAGAGTCGTAAACACCGCACAAAGTGTTAAAGCTGCTGCAACCAGCGACAGTACGTTTGATCCCTTGGACGATCGGTGAGCCAGGGCTAGAAATTTTCATAATTTGGAAGTTACATTAAATTTTCTTAATAACTGGTAAAATACATGTGCAACCAGTTTCGTTAGCGCTAGTAGCCGTTTTTGTTAGCTCGTCGATTCCCGCAGCACTAGGTGATGTCTAAAGGTACTAGTCAACAGCCGCTATTAGTTAAGGTATAGAATCCATCTGATTCCGAGCATAAGGCTGGAGAGGGTAAACCTGGGCTTGTAGAGTTTTTCAACTAAAAACCTCGCCCGTTGATAACTATTTAGTATAAGCTTCCATTGCAGCATTTCTTTTCAGTCATCAGGACATTGCAGGCCGCAGGCATTGGCCCGAATATGTTTGTGCTTAAGCATGAACAATTGACACTTAAAAAATCAGGATTCAAGACATGAAACCTTACGATTCAAGACATAAAGGCCCGGGATTCCAGACATGAAGCCTAAGAAGTCAAGACTTGAAGCAAGAACAACGGCCCAAGACTCTTGGAGCCTCAAGATTCAAGACTTGAAGCAAGAACAACGTCCCGAAACTCTTGGAGCCTCAGGATTCAAGACTTGAAGCAAGAACAATGTCCCAAGACTCTTGGAGCCTCAGGATTCAAGACTTGAAGCAGGAACAACGACCCAAGACTCTTGGAGCCTCAGGATTCAAGACTTGAAGTAAGAACAACATCCCAAGACTCTTGGAGCCTCAGGATTCAAGACTTGATGCAAAAAACAACGTCCCAAGACTCTTGGAGCCTCAGGATTCAAGACTTGAAGCAAGAACAAGTCCCAAGACTCTTGGAGACTCAGGATTCAAGACTTGAAGCAAGAAACACGTCCCAAGACTCTTGGAGCCTCAGGATTCAAAGACGTGAAGCTAGAACAACGTCCCAAGACTCTTGGAGCCTCAGGATTCAAGACTTGAAGCAAGAACAACGTCCCAAGACTCTTGGAGCCTCAGGATTCAAGACTAGATGCAAGAACAACGGCCCAAGACTCTTGGAGACTCAGGATTCAAGACTTGAAGCAAGAACAACGGCCCAAGACTCTTGGAGCCTCAGGATTCAAGACTTGAAGCAAGAACAACGTCCATATTCTCTTGGAGCCTCAACATTCAAGACTTGAAGCATGAACAACGTCCCAAGACTCTTGGAGCCTCAGGATTCAAGACTTGAAGCAAGAACAACGTCCAAAGACTCTTAGAGCCTCAGGATTCAAGACATGAAGCAAGAACAACGTCTGAAGACTCTTGGAACCCCAGGATTCAAAACTTGGAGCAAGAACAACGTCCCAAGACTCTTGGAGCCTCTGGATTCAAGACTTTAAGCAAGAACAACGTCCCAAGACTCTTGGAGCCTCGGGATTCAAGACTTGAAGCAAGAACGTCGTCCCAAGCCTCTGGAGCCTCAGGATTCAGGACTTGAAGCAAGAACAACGTCCCAAGACTCTTGGAGTCTCAGGATTCAAGACTTGAAGCAAGAATAACGTCCCAAGACTCTTGAAGCCTCAGGATACAAGACTTGAAGCAAAAAAAACGTCCCAAGACTCTTGGAGCCTCAGGATTCATGACTTGAAGCAAGAACGTCGTCCCAAGACTCTGGAGCCTCAGGATTCAGGACTTGAAGCAAAAACAACGTCCCAAGACTCTTGGAGCCTCAGGATTCAAGACTTGAAGATAGAACAACGTCCCAAGACTCTTGGAGTCTCAAGATTCAAGACTTGAAGCAAGAACAACGTCCCAAGACTCTTGGAGCCTCAGGATTCAAGACTTGAAGCAAGAACGTCGTCCCAAGACTCTGGAGCCTCAGGATTCAGGACTTGAAGCAAGAACAACGTCCCAAGACTCTTGGGGTCTCAGGATTCAAGACTTGAAGCAAGAATAACGTCCCAAGACTCTTGAAGCCTCAGGATACAAGACTTGAAGCAAGAACAACGCCCCTAGACTTTTGGAGCCTCAGGATTCAAGACATGAAGCAAGAACAACGTCCCAAGACTCTTGGAGCCTCAGAATTCAAGACATGAAGCAAGAACAACGTCTCAAGACTCTTGGAGCCACAGGATTCAAGACTTGAAGCAAGAACAACGACCCAAGACTCTTGGAGCCTCAGGAATCAAGACTTGAAGCAAGAACAACGGCCCAAGACTCTTGGAGCCTCAGAATTCAAGACATGAAGCAAGAACAGCGTCTCAAGACTCTTGGAGCCTCAGGATTCAGGACTTGAAGCAAGAACAAATGCCCAAGACTCTTGGAGCCTCCGAATTCAAGACATGAAGCAAGAACAGCGTCTCAAGACTCTTGGAGCCTCAGGATTCAGGACTTGAAGCAAGAACAAAGGCCCAAGACTCTTGGAGCCTCAGAATTCAAGACATGAAGCAAGAACAACGTCTCAAGACTCTTGGAGCCACAGGATTCAAGACTTGAAGCAAGAACAACGACCCAAGACTCTTGGAGCCTCAGGAATCAAGACTTGAAGCAAGAACAACGGCCCAAGACTCTTGGAGCCTCAGAATTCAAGACATGAAGCAAGAACAGCGTCTCAAGACTCTTGGAGCCTCAGGATTCAGGACTTGAAGCAAGAACAAAGGCCCAAGACTCTTGGAGCCTCCGAATTCAAGACATGAAGCAAGAACAGCGTCTCAAGACTCTTGGAGCCTCAGGATTCAGGACTTGAAGCAAGAACAAAGGCCCAAGACTCTTGGAGCCTCAGAATTCAAGACATGAAGCAAGAACAACGTCTCAAGACTCTTGGAGCCACAGGATTCAAGACTTGAAGCAAGAACAAAGGCCCAAGACTCTTGGAGCCTCAGAATTCAAGACATGAAGCAAGAACAACGTCTCAAGACTCTTGGAGCCTCAGGATTCAAGACTTGAAGCAAGAACAACGACCCAAGACTCTTGGAGCCTCAGGAATCAAGACTTGAAGCAAGAACAACTTCCCAAGACTCTTGGAGCATCAGGATTCAAGACTTGTAGCAGGAGCTTGAACTGGATCCATTGGGACTTGGCACAAAGCCGTCTAGCGGAAGGGAGGGGGAACCGGATCCATTTGAACTTGGCACCAAGCTGTTGGGGTTAAGGGAGAGGGAACTGGACCCATTGGGACTTGACACAAAGCTGTTGGGTTGGGGGGAGGAGAAACTGGAATCATTGGGACTTAGCACTATAAGCTGTTGGGGTGAGGGGAGGGGGGACTGGGTCCATTGGGACTTGGCACGAAGCTGTCGGTGGGAACGGAGGGGGAACTGGACCCATTGGGACTTAGCACAAAGCCTTCGGGGTGAAGGGAGGGCGAACTGGGTCCATTGGGACTTGGCACAAAGCTGTCGGTGGGAAGGGAGGGGAAACTGGACCCATTGGGACTTGGCACAAAGCATTCGGGGGGAAGGGAGGGAGAACTGGGTCCATTGGGACTTGGCACGAAGCTGTCGGTGGGAAGCGAGGGGCAACTGGACTCTTTGGGACTTGGCACGAAGCAGTTAGGGTGAAGGTAGGAGGAACAGGTTCCATTAGGACTTGGCACGGTGCCTATGGTGGCAGGGAGGGGGAACTTTGTCAATTGTGACTTGGCACGATGCTGTCGGTAGGAAGGGTGGGGGAACTGGATCCATTAGGACTTAGCACAAAGCTTTTGGTGTGAAGGGAGGGGGAACTGGATGCATTGGGACTTGGCACGAAGCTGTTTGGGGGAAATAAGGGGGAACTGGACCCATTGGGACTTGGCACGAAGCCGTTGGGGGGAAGGGTGTGTAAACTGGACCCATGGGGACTTGGCACAAAAACATTGGGGGGAAGGGAGGGGCAACTGGACCCATTGGGACTAAGCACAAAGCCGTTGGGGGGAAGGGAGGGAGAACTAGACCCATTGGGTCATGGCACAAAGCCGTTCGGGGAAAGGGAGGGGGAACTGGACCCATTGGGACTTGGCACAAAGCCGTTAGGGTGAAGGAAGGGGGAACTGGATCCTTTGGGACATGGCACGAAGGCTTTGTGGTTAAGGGAGGGGGAACTGGAACCTTTGTGACTTGGCACTAAGCTCTTGGGGGGCAGGGAGGGGGAACTGGATCCATTGGGACCTGCCACCAAGCTGTTCAGTGGAATGAGGGGGGAACTGGACCCATTGGGACTTGGCACGAAGCGGTCTGGCGGAAGGGAGGGGGAACTGGGTCCATTGGGACTTGGCACTAAGCAGTCGTGTGGGAAGGGAGGGGAAACTGGACCCATAAGGACTAAGCACGAAATCTTGGGGAGAAGGTAGTGGGAACTGGATCCGTTGGGACTTAACACGAAGCTGTTGGTGGGAAGGGAGGGGGAACTGGATCCATGGGGACTTGGCACGAAGCTGTCGGTGGGAACGAAGGGGGAACTGGACCCATTGGGACTTGGCACAAAGCCTTTGGGGTGAAGGGAGGGGGAACTGGATCCATTGGGACTTGGCACAAAGCCTTGGGGGTGAAGGTAGAGAGAACTGGACCCATTGGGACTTGGCACGAAGCCCATGTGGTAAAGGGTGGGGGAACAGGATCCATTAGGACTTGGCACAAAGCTCTTGGTGGGATGGGAGGGGGAACTGGATGTATTGGGACTTGGCATGAAGCTGTTGGGGGGAAGGAAGGGGGAACTGGACCCATTCGGTCTTGGCACGAAGCCGTTGGGGGAAAGGGTGGGGGAACTGGACCCATTAGGACTTGACACATAGCCGTTGGGTGCATGGTGGGGGAACTGGACCCATTGCGACTTGGCACAAAGCCGTTGGTGGGAAGGGAGGGGGAACTGGACCCATTGGGACATGGCACAAAGCCTTTGGGGGGAAGGGAGCGGGAACTGGACCCATTGGGACTTTGCACCAAGCCGTTGGGGTGAAGGAGGGGGAACTGGATCCTTTGGGACTTGGCACGAAGCCGTTGGGGTGAAGGGTGGGGGAACAGGATCTATTGGGACTTGTCACAAAGCCGTTGGGTTAAAGGATGGGGGAGGGGGAACTGGATCCTTTGTGACTTGGCACTAAGCTATTGGGGTGTAGCGTGGGGGAACTGGATCCTCTGGGACCTGCAACAAAGCTCTTCTTTGGACGGGTGGGGGAACTCTACCCATTGGGACTTGGCACGAAGCGGTGTGGCGGAAGGGTGGGGGAACTGAAAACATTGGGACTTGGCACGAAGCAGTTAGGGTGAAGGGAGGGAGAACTGGGTCCATTGGGACTTGGCACTAAGCTTTCGGTGTGAAGGGGGGGGGGGGACTGGACCCATTGGGACATGGCACGAAGCTGTCGGTGGGAAGAAAGGGGAAACTGGACCCATTGGGACTTTGTACAAAGCCTTTGGGGTTAAGGGAGGGGGAACCGGACCCATTGGGACTTAGCACAAAGCCTTCGGTGGGATGGGAGGGGGAACTGGGTCCATTGGGACTTGGCACGAAGCTGTCGTTGGGAAGGGAGTGGGAACTGGACCCTTTTGTACTTGGCACAAAGCCTTTGGGGTGAAGGTAGAGAGAACTGGATCCATTGTGACTTGGCACGGAGCCTTTGGTCGAAGGTAGGGGGATTTGGGTCTATTGTGACTTGGCACGAAGCTGTCGGTGGGAATGGTGGGGGAACTGGATCTATTGGGACTTGGCACATAGCCTATCGTAAAGGGTGGGGGAACAGGATCCATTAGGACTTGGCACAAAGCTTTTGGTGGGAAGGGAAGGGGAACTGGATGCATTGGGACTTGGCACAAAGCCGTTGGGGTGAAGGAGGGGGAACTGGATCATTTAGGACTGGCTACGAAGCCTTTGGGGTGAAGGGAGGGGGAACTGGATCCATTGGGACTTGGCACAAAGCCGTTGTGTTAAAGGTAGGGGGAGGGGGAACTAGATCCTTTGTGTCTTGGCACTAAGCTCTTGGGGGGAAGGGAGGGGGAACTGGGCCCATTGAGACTTGGCACTAAGCTTTCGGTGTGAAGAAGGGGGGGGGACTGGACCCATTGGGACATGGCACGAAGCTGTCGGTGGGAAGAAAGGGGGAACTGGACCCATTGGGACTTGGTTCAAAGCCTTTGGTGGGAAGGGAGGGGGAACTGGGTCCATTGGGACTTGGCACGAAGCTGTCGTTGGGAAGAGAGTGGGAACTGGACCCTTTTGTACTTGGCACAAAGCCTTTGGGGTGAAGGTAGAGAGAACTGGATCCATTGGGACTTGACACGGAGCCTTTGGTCGATGGTAGGGGGATTTGGGTCTATTGTGACTTTTCACGAAGCTGTCGGTGGGAAGGGTGGGGGAACTGGATCCATTGGGACTTGGCACAGAGCCTATGTGTTAAAGGGTGGGGGAACAGGATCCATTAGGACTTGGCACAAAGCTCTTGGTGGAAAGGGAAGGGGAACTGGATGCATTGGGACTTGGCACAAAGCTCTTGGGGGGAAGGGAGGGGGAACTGGATGCATTGGGACTTGGTACGAAGCTGTCGGTAGGTTGGGGGGGGAACTGGGTCCATTGGGATTTGGCAGGAAGCCTTCTAGGGGAAGGGAGGGGGAACTGGATCCATTAGGACTTGGCACAAAGCTCTTGGGGGAAAGGGAAGGGGAACTGGATGCATTGGGACTCGGCACGAAGCTTTTGGGGGGAAGAGAGAGGGAACTGGACCAATTGGGACTTGGCACGAAGCCATTGGGGGAAGGAAGGGGGAACTGGACCCATTGGGACTTGGCACAAAGCCGTTGGGTGAAGGGAGGGGGAACTGGACCCATTGGGACATGGCACAAAGCCGTTGGGTGGAAGGGAGGGGGGACTGGGTCCATTGGGACTTGGCACGAAGCTGTCGGTGGGAACGGAGGGGGAACTGGACCCATTGGGACTTAGCACAAAGCCTTCGGGGTGAAGGGAGGGCGAACTGGGTCCATTGGGACTTGGCACGAAGCTGTCGGTGGGAAGGGAGGGGAAACTGGGTCTACTGTGACTTGGCACAAAGCTCTCGGGGTGAAGGGAGGGGGAACTGGATGCAATTTGACTTGGTACGAAGCCGTTGGGGGGAAGGAAAGGGGAACTTGACCCATTGGGACTTGGCACAAAGACTTCTAGGGAAGGCAGGGGGAACTGGACCCATTAGGACTTGGCACAAAGCCTTCTAGGGGAAGAGAGGGGGAACTTGACTCATTGGGACTTGGCACGAAGCTGTCGGTGGGAAGGGAGGTTGAACTGGACCCATTGGGACTTGGCACCAAGCTGTTGGGGGTAAGGAGGGGGGAAATGGATCCATAAGGACTTATCACAAAGACAACTAGGGGAAGGGAGGGGGAACTGGACCCATTTGGACTTGGCACAAAGCCTTCGGGGTGAAGGGAGGGGGAACTGAATCCATTGGGACTTGGCATGGAGCCTTTGTAGTGAAGGGAGGGGGAACTGGATCCATTGGGACTTGGCATGCATCCCTTAACCAGGTGGTGATGGGTGGGGATTTGCAGTAATGATTTTACCGCCTACATTTTCTTACATTGCAACCCTTACATTTTGTGTCTCTTTATGTATTGTGGTTATTTTTGTGGCGGCATAAATCATTTTACTCAATCTTGCGGGGTTCTCTGCCCTTGTGCTAATTTAAAGTTGCTCTGCTTAGTGGCCAAAGAAAGAGGTATATTTTCCTTTGGCTGCAAGCTGAGTTTTCAGTTCAACACATTTTCTTTCAGTTTGATTGTTGAGCACTAATTTTTTACCCTCTCTTCCGCAGTTATGCCTTATACTCTAACTGGCCGTGTCCACCGAGGAAGACAAATCCGCAGGGTATCCGTCCGAGATGAGCAGCTATTGGAATCCTGGATCGAGATACCGACATGGCCCTCGCCCCCGGCGGCTGTCCAGCAAGGTCCTCCAGGTTAAACGGATTGCGTTAGCTGGATGAAGCACGAACGGTGAGGCTCTTGATGGACAACGACCGCGCTTCTGGCGGAAGGTCAGTCTTTTATTCTCGAGTCGAAACCGTGTGTCGCTATGCATCGTGCTAATCACAAAGAGACCGCGCCGATTGGCTGAGTGTCCGTGTGCCATCGGTGAGACAAAGTCTTGCCATCGGCGATCCAAGTTTAACCCTGGGGGGCCGGCGGTCTGCGGCTGAGCATCTCGGCTCCGAGGACCGACCGTGGAGGGAGGTTCTTTTTCCACCTTTAGGTTCCTT
The DNA here is from genome assembly GCA_921293005.1 of Nemoura dubitans. NCBI lineage: Eukaryota > Metazoa > Arthropoda > Insecta > Plecoptera > Nemouridae > Nemoura > Nemoura dubitans. The sequence continues at coordinate 69,701,281 of OV121074.1, forward strand.
TAGCCCTGGATGAAGCAAAGAAGACTCGACTTCTGGGCCTGGTTCCTGGCTATCTTCCACTGGTCCTCTTGGCAGCTAGCAGTTATAGCGTGGATTAAGCTGCGAGGGACGTCCTCTCCAGGGTACTCCCTTGGATAAAGAAGGCAGAGTGAGTTTGTCTAGCAGAGGTTTAAATGTTTACTGTGGATCTATATTGGAAAAGGAATTGAAGACAATGTTTGGTTTCGTCATGTTCCCCAGTGAAGATGGGAGGGTAAACCTGTGTCTCTTGCAATTTGGCTCGCAACCATTCACCGTGGTATGGAGAGCTGGTTCCCATGTTTCTGGGGATTCCACAGGTCATTAAAGCACGACGAGCTGATTCCCATGTTACTGGGTATGCCACCGTACATCAGGGCATGAGGAGTTGGTTCCCATGTTACTTGGGATGCCACGGTACATTAGGGCAGGGAGAGTTGGATCCTATGGGATTTGGATATATAGAGATGGCAAAGAAAATGCAAGATTGGTCTGTTTGTGCAGTCTCTGCTGCAGATAAGGATCCGCTCTTTTATACCATCCAGTGATGCAGGTCCTATAGTGCGCAAGTGCATCTGCCTTGCATTTGAGATGTCCATTGGTTTAATTCCAGTGAATGGTAATTCTATCCGTGGTTTGTCTTATTTTCTGCAACTTCTTCACGGCATCGCTATATTCATTGCCCATTGAGTTTCGGTTGCCAGAGTCCACTTCAAGGGACTAGATGGGAGCCGAGCTGATGCCCTAAAATTCCAGCGGACACTATTGACACTAAGTTCAGTCCCTACAACCCCTCTCCTGTGAAGGATAGGTTTTCAGTATGGTGGTCACCCACTCAATGCGGAGATTCAGCACAGTGTTACTTAACCTTCGTGATTGCTGAGTGCTACAGTGTCTCCAACATGCTAAGCATTGCAGTTTGAGTAATTTAGATTAAACATTTTATGTGTGCACTAGTAGGTACAGAGCTAACAATAAGACAACGTTGTTCGTTCCTACAAACAATTTTGATCAATTTTTCCGTGCGAGTGCCCATATTACAGTCTTGAGGCTTTACATTACACGTTGGTTAACACATTATATTCCTGCGATTTACAAGTATTTCGTGAAATAGCACTTTGCGACCCACACATAAAATTCAACAGGTTGAGTAGCACCGATATTAAATGTAATTATTTATTATTCCAAATAATTCTGAGTTGGCAATAAAAGCAGATGAAACCGAATTGACAGAGAGCCCCATCCTGGCCTGACCTCTCCTTCTTGTTTAAGGTACAGAAAACCAAAGCTCTGGCCTAGGTTGGTATGCTTGCTTTTAGCGTTGCACGATTGTGATTGTCAACTTTGTTGCAGGGATGTCGATGGTCGATGTTCGATGTTCCGTGAAACGAAGATGGTGCCGCGACCGTGGCTAAAACCAAGGGAACTCAGTGACGCCTGACTGCTGCTGGACTCAACTCAAGGTACAGTGCTTCCGACGGAATCTCCCTTCATAAAGCACAGAGCGCAGGCAACTGTAGGCGTAGTGAGGTTTGCGTTCAGGACGTCCTGGGTTCAATCCCTGTTGCCGGCTATCCTTGTGATTTTGCAGTTTAAACCAACCGATGTAACTAGCCATAGGTTTTGTTTGTGCTGGCCGGCTAGCGTTTTATAATAACTACATACCGGCGATCAAAACCTTAATGAATGACCGCCGGGTGCTGTATCGCTCCGAGATGCACGGCGTGCTGCTCTCGCATTGGCTCTGGCCGCAGCCAATCGCGTGTCATGAGTTGCGACGTGCGTGCGAGGACCAGGATCTTGCTGTCGGCACGGACGTCAGCGTTCGGCAGCCGGTCGGTGAAACCTCGCGCTTACGGCATGAAGGCGGCTGGCATCTAGGTGCAGTTGAGCTGCACACGAGGTCTTGGATTTTAGTTCGCTACCAGTGTGCGTTTTCGATGCGGTCGGTGCTCTCTGGCGCGTAAGGCACGAAAGCAAAGCCGGCAGGCAGTTATTCTTCGTCGGCTGTTTCCTTCCGTCTCACGTTTCAACTTTGGTGTCAGTGCTTTTGGCGCAGCTAACCTAGTACGCTGGTCTTCCCTAGAGTGCGACGTTTCATTTACACCTGTCTGAAGCCGGCGTAGTTGGTCACTTGTCCGCTACGCCGTTTGTCACGGCTGCTGGCAACTTGTCGTGTGTACGCCCGATAGAATTCGCGGTTCTGATAACGCCTTACAGCCGTGTAAGTTAGTAACTTTGACTTTGCCATTCTTGGCTACAAAGTTGAAAAATTACCATGATCAAAAATTGGGATTTTACCCATCAAAACCGATAACGGCATAGCGTTAAAGTAACAACGTCGCTAGGCACGAGGTCTTGTCAGTCAAGCTTTCACCCTTGATAAAGTAACTAGTATATGTTACGAAACGTCGGGAAACCAGCGAAACTTTTGATTAAGCATTCAAATCCCAGTTTGAAATAGTTTTTTTCTAAACTAGTGCTAAAGATAGGATATAGTAGACATGAGTCTAAGAAAATTAGTCGCTAGGCTGGTTTGGAGGGTGCGCTAGACAACTCCCATAGCGCCCACACTGTGCGTTCTGCAGTGTGTGAATGCAGCAGAGCAACTGACAGCGTGTAATGTGACCGCACCGCACCCTCAACGCAGACCGAGTGGCACTCAAACCGTCGTAACGAACGTTCCTTGGATGTCGGAAAGCTAACGGAGGATAACCTGCGTTCAACGATCGGGTAGAACCAAATCGAACATTTGGCAAACGTGAACATTGAAAGCAAGTTGTCCCCTCGTAGCTTTTCGACGACCACCGAACTTTCGAAACAACGTTTGCTGAATGTTTTTGTGCTACTTGGGTGACTGAGTGCTTGCGGTGAATTCACAGTGCCCTCTGGATTTCACCATCACCAAAACAGCTTGACTGAAGTATTATAGTTTGATGCTGCAAGGCTCACGACACCAAACGCTACAATTTCTACAATTGCCACGAATTCCCCGGAATTTCCAGGTCGTTAGCGACCCTGCGCGGGGGAAGCTGGCAACGAGGCTTCACCGACTGCCTGTCTGCTGCTTCTCCGCCTGACGTCTTTCGATGTCACCATACACGGTACCGTGCATCGTTATCATCCCGAGACGGCATGGAGATGGTCCAAATCGGTCCAGATCCAGAACCGAGTCACGAGTTCCGATGTCCAAGTAACCGATTATCGATCTCCATTTTTACTCACTATCATTGGTAGCCAATAAATCACAGGCCAATGTAAAATTTATCTGATTCTGAACAAAACTTGTTGAGAAATTCAAGAAATTCTGGCAATGTTTGCAAGTTAGTCTGGTTTGGTGTTCACCAATGGTGATGGGAGGAGGAAAAGAAACCCGCTGGGACTTGTGGTTATGGTCTCACGATGTCGGTAAATGATTATTAAATGAAGAGGATTTTAATAAGCCTCCCTAAGCCAAGAAGGGAAGAAGAATTCTGGCAGTGTCACTTACCAGCGCCTGTCGATAAGCATCGAGTATTCGATGGCTAGGCGTAATTTTAAACTGATGGTGCAACTTGCTTGAAATGGGTTCCTCCACTATACCAAGCATTGTGCAAGTTGATTAAAGGTTAACAATGCTTATGTACTAAGTTAAGTGCCTACAACCCCTCACCTGTGCAGGACTGGTTTTGAGTTTGGTGGTCACCCACTCAATTAGAGACAAGGCACAGTGTTGCTTAACCTTCGTGATCACTGTGGGCCAGTATCTCCAAAGTGCAAAGCATTGCAGAAAGGTTAACTGGATCCACTAGGACTTGGCACATGACCGTTGGGTGAAAAGGAGGGGGAACTGGACCCACTGGGACTTGGCACAATGCCGTTGGGGTGAAGGGAGGGGGAACCGGACCCCCTGAGACTTGGCACAAAGCCGTTGGGGATAAGGGAGGGGAAACTGGAACCACTAGGACTTGGCACATGGCCGTTGGGGGAAAGGGAGGGGGAACTGGACCCCCTGAGACTTGGCACAAAGCCGTTGGGGTGAAGAGAGGGGAAACTGGAACCACTAAGACTTGGCACATGGCCGTTGGGGGGAAGGGAGGGGAACTGGACCCACTGGGACTTGGCACAAAGCTATTGGGGTGAAGTGAGGGGGAACCAGATCCATGGGACTTGGCAGAAAGCCTGCAGGGGTAAGGGAGGGGGAACTGAATCCATCGGGACTTGGCACAAAGCCGTTGGGGGGAAGGGAGGGGAAACTGGCTCCATGGGACTTGGCATGACGCTGTTGGAGTGAAGGGAGTGGGAACAGGATCCATGGGAAATGCACAAAGCCGTTGGGGGAAGGGTGGGGGAACTGGATCCATTGGGACTTGGCACGAAGCCGTAGAGATAAAGGAAGGGGAAACTGGATCCATGGGACTTGGCACGAAGCCGTTGGGGTGAAGGGAGGGGGAACTGGATCCTTTGGGACTTGGCACAACGCCGTTGAAAGGAAGAGAGGGGAACCTGGACCCACTGGGACTTGGCATATGACCGTTGGGGTGAAGGGAGTGGGAACTGGACCCCCTAAGACTTGGCACAAAGCTGTTGAAAGGAAGGGAGGGGGAACTGGACCCACTGGGACTTTGCACAAAGCTATTGGGGTGAAGTGAGCGGGAACCAGATCCATGGGACTTGGCAGAAAGCCTGCAGGGGTAAGGGAGGGGGAACTGAATCCATTGGGACTTGGCACAAAGCCGTTGGGGGGAAGGGAGGGGGAACTGGATCCATGGGACTTGGCATGACGCTGTTGGAGTGAAGGGAGTGGGAACAGGATCCATGGGAAATGCACAAAGCCGTTGGGGGAAGGGTGGGGGAACTGGATCCATTGGGACTTGGCACCAAGCCGTAGAGATGAAGGGAGGGGAAACTGGATCCATGGGACTTGGCACGAAGCCGTTGGGGTGAAGGGAGGGGGAACTGGATCCTTTGGGACATGGCACAACGCCGTTGAAAGGAAGAGAGGGGAACCTGGACCCACTGGGACTTGGCACATGACCGTTGGGGTGAAGGGAGTGGGAACTGGACCTCCTAAGACTTGGCACAAAGCCGTTGAAAGGAAGGGAGGGGGAACTGGACCCACTGGGACTTTGCACAAAGCTGTTGGGGTGAAGGGAGGGGGAACTGTACCCACTGGGACTTGGCACAAAGCCATTGGTGGGAAGGGATGGGGAACTGGACCCATTGGGGCTTGGCACAAAGCCGTTGGGGGGAAGGGAGGGGGAACTGGACCCAGTGGGACATGGCATGAAGCTGTTGTGGGAAAGGAATGGGGAACTGGGAGTTGGCACAATGCCGTTGTGGTGATGAGAGGAGGAACTGGACCCTCTGAGATTTGGCACGCATCCCTTAACCAGGGGATGACGGGAGGGGATATAGGAGCAATGATTCTACCAGCTACATTCTCCAAAATTGGAACCCTTACGTTTGGTTTACCTATATAATTCGTGGTTTTTTTCGTGGCTACGAAAATTATGTTACGCCATCTTTCGGTGTTCTCAGCCAGCGCGCTAATTTAAAGTTGCTCTGCTTAGTGGCTAAAGATAAAGGTATATTTTCCTTTGGCTGCAAGCTGAGTTTTCACCCCAACACATTTTCTTTCAGTTTTATTGTTGAGCACTAATTTGGAACCCTCTCTTCCACAGTTATGCTTTATACACCCACTGGCCGTGACCATCGAGGTAGACAAATCCGCAGGGTTCCCTTCCGAGACGAGCAGCTATTGGCATCCTGGATCGAGACACCGACATGGCCTTCACCCGGCGGCTGTCCAGCAAGGTCCTCCAGGTTAAACGGATTGCGTTAGCTGGATGAAGCACGAACGGTGAGGCTCTTGATGGACAACGACCGCGCTTCTGGCGGAAGGTCAGTCTTTTATTCCTGAGTCGAAACCGTGTGTCGCTATGCATCGTGCTAATCACAAAGAGACCGCGCCGATTGGCTGAGTGTCCGTGTGCAATCGGTGAGACAAAGTCTTGCCATCGGCGATCCAAGTTTAACCCTGGGGGGCCGGCGGTCTGCGGCTGAGCATCTCGGCTCCGAGGACCGACCGTGGAGGGAGGTTCTTTTCCCACCTTTAGGTTAGGTCGCCTAAAGCCTGGGATGCCATGGGATGCCATCGACCAGCTCTTATTCTGGTGCGTGCCTGTCGGACGTCGATGTCGTTGGTCCAGGCCTGGGGTTCGGACTCCTTCCGGGCCAGAGTCGTAAACACCGCACAAAGTGTTAAAGCTGCTGCAACCAGCGACAGTACGTTTGATCCCTTGGACGATCGGTGAGCCAGGGCTAGAAATTTTCATAATTTGGAAGTTACATTAAATTTTCTTAATAACTGGTAAAATACATGTGCAACCAGTTTCGTTAGCGCTAGTAGCCGTTTTTGTTAGCTCGTCGATTCCCGCAGCACTAGGTGATGTCTAAAGGTACTAGTCAACAGCCGCTATTAGTTAAGGTATAGAATCCATCTGATTCCGAGCATAAGGCTGGAGAGGGTAAACCTGGGCTTGTAGAGTTTTTCAACTAAAAACCTCGCCCGTTGATAACTATTTAGTATAAGCTTCCATTGCAGCATTTCTTTTCAGTCATCAGGACATTGCAGGCCGCAGGCATTGGCCCGAATATGTTTGTGCTTAAGCATGAACAATTGACACTTAAAAAATCAGGATTCAAGACATGAAACCTTACGATTCAAGACATAAAGGCCCGGGATTCCAGACATGAAGCCTAAGAAGTCAAGACTTGAAGCAAGAACAACGGCCCAAGACTCTTGGAGCCTCAAGATTCAAGACTTGAAGCAAGAACAACGTCCCGAAACTCTTGGAGCCTCAGGATTCAAGACTTGAAGCAAGAACAATGTCCCAAGACTCTTGGAGCCTCAGGATTCAAGACTTGAAGCAGGAACAACGACCCAAGACTCTTGGAGCCTCAGGATTCAAGACTTGAAGTAAGAACAACATCCCAAGACTCTTGGAGCCTCAGGATTCAAGACTTGATGCAAAAAACAACGTCCCAAGACTCTTGGAGCCTCAGGATTCAAGACTTGAAGCAAGAACAAGTCCCAAGACTCTTGGAGACTCAGGATTCAAGACTTGAAGCAAGAAACACGTCCCAAGACTCTTGGAGCCTCAGGATTCAAAGACGTGAAGCTAGAACAACGTCCCAAGACTCTTGGAGCCTCAGGATTCAAGACTTGAAGCAAGAACAACGTCCCAAGACTCTTGGAGCCTCAGGATTCAAGACTAGATGCAAGAACAACGGCCCAAGACTCTTGGAGACTCAGGATTCAAGACTTGAAGCAAGAACAACGGCCCAAGACTCTTGGAGCCTCAGGATTCAAGACTTGAAGCAAGAACAACGTCCATATTCTCTTGGAGCCTCAACATTCAAGACTTGAAGCATGAACAACGTCCCAAGACTCTTGGAGCCTCAGGATTCAAGACTTGAAGCAAGAACAACGTCCAAAGACTCTTAGAGCCTCAGGATTCAAGACATGAAGCAAGAACAACGTCTGAAGACTCTTGGAACCCCAGGATTCAAAACTTGGAGCAAGAACAACGTCCCAAGACTCTTGGAGCCTCTGGATTCAAGACTTTAAGCAAGAACAACGTCCCAAGACTCTTGGAGCCTCGGGATTCAAGACTTGAAGCAAGAACGTCGTCCCAAGCCTCTGGAGCCTCAGGATTCAGGACTTGAAGCAAGAACAACGTCCCAAGACTCTTGGAGTCTCAGGATTCAAGACTTGAAGCAAGAATAACGTCCCAAGACTCTTGAAGCCTCAGGATACAAGACTTGAAGCAAAAAAAACGTCCCAAGACTCTTGGAGCCTCAGGATTCATGACTTGAAGCAAGAACGTCGTCCCAAGACTCTGGAGCCTCAGGATTCAGGACTTGAAGCAAAAACAACGTCCCAAGACTCTTGGAGCCTCAGGATTCAAGACTTGAAGATAGAACAACGTCCCAAGACTCTTGGAGTCTCAGGATTCAAGACTTGAAGCAAGAACAACGTCCCAAGACTCTTGGAGCCTCAGGATTCAAGACTTGAAGCAAGAACGTCGTCCCAAGACTCTGGAGCCTCAGGATTCAGGACTTGAAGCAAGAACAACGTCCCAAGACTCTTGGGGTCTCAGGATTCAAGACTTGAAGCAAGAATAACGTCCCAAGACTCTTGAAGCCTCAGGATACAAGACTTGAAGCAAGAACAACGCCCCTAGACTTTTGGAGCCTCAGGATTCAAGACATGAAGCAAGAACAACGTCCCAAGACTCTTGGAGCCTCAGAATTCAAGACATGAAGCAAGAACAACGTCTCAAGACTCTTGGAGCCACAGGATTCAAGACTTGAAGCAAGAACAACGACCCAAGACTCTTGGAGCCTCAGGAATCAAGACTTGAAGCAAGAACAACGGCCCAAGACTCTTGGAGCCTCAGAATTCAAGACATGAAGCAAGAACAGCGTCTCAAGACTCTTGGAGCCTCAGGATTCAGGACTTGAAGCAAGAACAAAGGCCCAAGACTCTTGGAGCCTCCGAATTCAAGACATGAAGCAAGAACAGCGTCTCAAGACTCTTGGAGCCTCAGGATTCAGGACTTGAAGCAAGAACAAAGGCCCAAGACTCTTGGAGCCTCAGAATTCAAGACATGAAGCAAGAACAACGTCTCAAGACTCTTGGAGCCACAGGATTCAAGACTTGAAGCAAGAACAACGACCCAAGACTCTTGGAGCCTCAGGAATCAAGACTTGAAGCAAGAACAACGGCCCAAGACTCTTGGAGCCTCAGAATTCAAGACATGAAGCAAGAACAGCGTCTCAAGACTCTTGGAGCCTCAGGATTCAGGACTTGAAGCAAGAACAAAGGCCCAAGACTCTTGGAGCCTCCGAATTCAAGACATGAAGCAAGAACAGCGTCTCAAGACTCTTGGAGCCTCAGGATTCAGGACTTGAAGCAAGAACAAAGGCCCAAGACTCTTGGAGCCTCAGAATTCAAGACATGAAGCAAGAACAACGTCTCAAAACTCTTGGAGCCACAGGATTCAAGACTTGAAGCAAGAACAACGACCCAAGACTCTTGGAGCCTCAGGATTCAAGACTTGAAGCAAGAACAACGGCCCAAGACTCTTGGAGCCTCAGAATTCAAGACATGAAGCAAGAACAGCGTCTCAAGACTCTTGGAGCCTCAGGAATCAAGACTTGAAGCAAGAACAACGGCCCAAGACTCTTGGAGCCTCAGAATTCAAGACATGAAGCAACAACAGCGTCTCAAGACTCTTGGAGCCTCAGGATTCAGGACTTGAAGCAAGAACAAAGGCCCAAGACTCTTGGAGCCTCAGAATTCAAGAAATGAAGCAAGAACAACGTCTCAAGACTCTTGGAGCCTCAGGATTCAAGACTTGAAGCAAGAACAACGACCCAAGACTCTTGGAGCCTCAGGAATCAAGACTTGAAGCAAGAACAACTTCCCAAGACTCTTGGAGCATCAGGATTCAAGACTTGTAGCAGGAGCTTGAACTGGATCCATTGGGACTTGGCACAAAGCCGTCTAGCGGAAGGGAGGGGGAACCGGATCCATTTGAACTTGGCACCAAGCTGTTGGGGTTAAGGGAGAGGGAACTGGACCCATTGGGACTTGACACAAAGCTGTTGGGTTGGGGGGAGGAGAAACTGGAATCATTGGGACTTAGCACTATAAGCTGTTTTGGTGAGGGGAGGGGGGACTGGGTCCATTGGGACTTGGCACGAAGCTGTCGGTGGGAACGGAGGGGGAACTGGACCCATTGGGACTTAGCACAAAGCCTTCGGGGTGAAGGGAGGGCGAACTGGGTCCATTGGGACTTGGCACAAAGCTGTCGGTGGGAAGGGAGGGGAAACTGGACCCATTGGGACTTGGCACAAAGCATTCGGGGGGAAGGGAGGGAGAACTGGGTCCATTGGGACTTGGCACGAAGCTGTCGGTGGGAAGCGAGGGGCAACTGGACTCTTTGGGACTTGGCACGAAGCAGTTAGGGTGAAGGTAGGAGGAACAGGTTCCATTAGGACTTGGCACGGTGCCTATGGTGGCAGGGAGGGGGAACTTTGTCAATTGTGACTTGGCACGATGCTGTCGGTAGGAAGGGTGGGGGAACTGGATCCATTAGGACTTAGCACAAAGCTTTTGGTGGGAAGGGAGGGGGAACTGGATGCATTGGGACTTGGCACGAAGCTGTTTGGGGGAAATAAGGGGGAACTGGACCCATTGGGACTTGGCACGAAGCCGTTGGGGGGAAGGGTGTGTAAACTGGACCCATGGGGACTTGGCACAAAAACATTGGGGGGAAGGGAGGGGCAACTGGACCCATTGGGACTAAGCACAATGCCGTTGGGGGGAAGGGAGGGAGAACTAGACCCATTGGGTCATGGCACAAAGCCGTTCGGGGAAAGGGAGGGGGAACTGGACCCATTGGGACTTGGCACAAAGCCGTTAGGGTGAAGGAAGGGGGAACTGGATCCTTTGGGACATGGCACGAAGGCTTTGTGGTTAAGGGAGGGGGAACTGGAACCTTTGTGACTTGGCACTAAGCTCTTGGGGGGCAGGGAGGGGGAACTGGATCCATTGGGACCTGCCACCAAGCTGTTCAGTGGAATGAGGGGGGAACTGGACCCATTGGGACTTGGCACGAAGCGGTCTGGCGGAAGGGAGGGGGAACTGGGTCCATTGGGACTTGGCACTAAGCAGTCGTGTGGGAAGGGAGGGGAAACTGGACCCATAAGGACTAAGCACGAAGCTCTTGGGGAGAAGGTAGTGGGAACTGGATCCGTTGGGACTTAACACGAAGCTGTTGGTGGGAAGGGAGGGGGAACTGGATCCATGGGGACTTGGCACGAAGCTGTCGGTGGGAACGAAGGGGGAACTGGACCCATTGGGACTTGGCACAAAGCCTTTGGGGTGAAGGGAGGGGGAACTGGATCCATTGGGACTTGGCACAAAGCCTTGGGGGTGAAGGTAGAGAGAACTGGACCCATTGGGACTTGGCACGAAGCCCATGTGGTAAGGGGTGGGGGAACAGGATCCATTAGGACTTGGCACAAAGCTCTTGGTGGGATGGGAGGGGGAACTGGATGTATTGGGACTTGGCACGAAGCTGTTGGGGGGAAGGAAGGGGGAACTGGACCCATTCGGACTTGGCACGAAGCCGTTGGGGGAAAGGGTGGGGGAACTGGACCCATTAGGACTTGACACATAGCCGTTGGGTGCATGGTGGGGGAACTGGACCCATTGCGACTTGGCACAAAGCCGTTGGTGGGAAGGGAGGGGGAACTGGACCCATTGGGACATGGCACAAAGCCTTTGGGGGGAAGGGAGCGGGAACTGGACCCATTGGGACTTTGCACCAAGCCGTTGGGGTGAAGGAGGGGGAACTGGATCCTTTGGGACTTGGCACGAAGCCGTTGGGGTGAAGGGTGGGGGAACTGGATCTATTGGGACTTGTCACAAAGCCGTTGGGTTAAAGGATGGGGGAGGGGGAACTGGATCCTTTGTGACTTGGCACTAAGCTATTGGGGTGTAGCGAGGGGGAACTGGATCCTCTGGGACCTGCAACAAAGCTCTTCTTTGGACGGGTGGGGGAACTCTACCCATTGGGACTTGGCACGAAGCGGTGTGGCGGAAGGGTGGGGGAACTGAAAACATTGGGACTTGGCACGAAGCAGTTAGGGTGAAGGGAGGGAGAACTGGGTCCATTGGGACTTGGCACTAAGCTTTCGGTGTGAAGGGGGGGGGGGGGACTGGACCCATTGGGACATGGCACGAAGCTGTCGGTGGGAAGAAAGGGGAAACTGGACCCATTGGGACTTGGTACAAAGCCTTTGGGGTTAAGGGAGGGGGAACCGGACCCATTGGGACTTAGCACAAAGCCTTCGGTGGGATGGGAGGGGGAACTGGGTCCATTGGGACTTGGCACGAAGCTGTCGTTGGGAAGGGAGTGGGAACTGGACCCTTTTGTACTTGGCACAAAGCCTTTGGGGTGAAGGTAGAGAGAACTGGATCCATTGTGACTTGGCACGGAGCCTTTGGTCGAAGGTAGGGGGATTTGGGTCTATTGTGACTTGGCACGAAGCTGTCGGTGGGAATGGTGGGGGAACTGGATCTATTGGGACTTGGCACATAGCCTATCGTAAAGGGTGGGGGAACAGGATCCATTAGGACTTGGCACAAAGCTCTTGGTGGGAAGGGAAGGGGAACTGGATGCATTGGGACTTGGCACAAAGCCGTTGGGGTGAAGGAGGGGGAACTGGATCATTTAGGACTGGCTACGAAGCCTTTGGGGTGAAGGGAGGGGGAACTGGATCCATTGGGACTTGGCACAAAGCCGTTGTGTTAAAGGTAGGGGGAGGGGGAACTAGATCCTTTGTGTCTTGGCACTAAGCTCTTGGGGGGAAGGGAGGGGGAACTGGGCCCATTGAGACTTGGCACTAAGCTTTCGGTGTGAAGAAGGGGGGGGGACTGGACCCATTGGGACATGGCACGAAGCTGTCGGTGGGAAGAAAGGGGGAACTGGACCCATTGGGACTTGGTTCAAAGCCTTTGGTGGGAAGGGAGGGGGAACTGGGTCCATTGGGACTTGGCACGAAGCTGTCGTTGGGAAGAGAGTGGGAACTGGACCCTTTTGTACTTGGCACAAAGCCTTTGGGGTGAAGGTAGAGAGAACTGGATCCATTGGGACTTGACACGGAGCCTTTGGTCGATGGTAGGGGGATTTGGGTCTATTGTGACTTTTCACGAAGCTGTCGGTGGGAAGGGTGGGGGAACTGGATCCATTGGGACTTGGCACAGAGCCTATGTGTTAAAGGGTGGGGGAACAGGATCCATTAGGACTTGGCACAAAGCTCTTGGTGGAAAGGGAAGGGGAACTGGATGCATTGGGAATTGGCACGAAGCTGTTGGGTGGAAGAGAGGGGGAACTGGACCAATTGGGACTTGGCACGAAGCCGTTGGGGGAAGGGAGGGGGAACTGGACCCATTGGGACTTGGAACAAAGCCGTTGGTGGGAAGGGAGGGGGAACTGGACCTATTGGGACATGGCACAAAGCCGTTGGGGGGAAGGGAGGGGGAACTGGACCTATTGGGACATGGCACAAAGCCGTTGGGGGGAAGGGAGGGGGAACTGGACCCATTGGGACTTGGCACGAAGCCGTTAAGGGGAAGGGTGGGGGAACTGGACCCATTAGGTCTTTACAAAGCCGTTTGTGGTGATCGGAGGGGGAACTGGACCCATTGGGACTTGGCACAAAGCCGTTGGGGTGAAGGGAGGGGGAACTGGACCCATTGGGACATGGCACAAAGCCGTTGGGTGGAAGGGAGGGGGAACTGGACCCATTGGGACTTGGCACAAAGCCGTTGGGGTGAAGGAGGGGGAACTGGATCCTTTGGGACTGGCTACGAAGCCTTTGGGGTGAAGGGAGGGGGAACTGGATCCATTGGGACTTGGCACAAAGCCGTAGGGTTAAAGGGAGGGGGAGGGGGAACTAGATCCTTTGTGACTTGGCACTTAGCTCTTGGGGGGAAGGGAGGGGGAACTGGGCCCATTGAGACTTGGCACTAAGCTTTCGGTGGGAAGGGGGGGGGGGACTGGACCCATTGGGACATGGCACGAAGCTGTCGGTGGGAAGAAAGGGGGAACTGGACCCATTGGGACTTGGTACAAAGCCTTTGGTGGGAAGGGAGGGGGAACTGGGTCCATTGGGACTTGGCACGAAGCTGTCGTTGGGAAGGGAGTGGGAACTGGACCCTTTTGTACTTGGCACAAAGCCTTTGGGGTGAAGGTAGAGAGAACTGGATCCATTGGGACTTGGCACGGAGCCTTTGGTCGAAGGTAGTGGGATTTGGGTCTATTGTGACTTTGCACGAAGCTGTCGGTGGGAAGGGTGGGGGAACTGGATCCATTGGGACTTGGCACAGAGCCTATGTGTTAAAGGGTGGGGGAACTGGATCCATTAGGACTTGGCACAAAGCTCTTGGTGGAAAGGGAAGGGGAACTGGATGCATTGGGAATTGGCACGAAGCTGTTGGGGGGAAGAGAGGGGGAACTGGACCAATTGGGACTTGGCACGAAGCCGTTGGGGGAAGGGAGGTGGAACTGGACCCATTGGGACTTGGCACAAAGCCGTTGGGGTGAAGGGAGGGGGAACTGCACCCATTGGGACATGGCACAAAGCAGTTGGGTGGAAGGGAGGGGGAACTGGACCCATTGGGACTTGGCACAAAGCCGCTGGGGTGAAGGAGGGGGAACTGGATCCTTTGGGACTTGGTACGAAGCCTTTGGGGTGAAGGGAGGGGGAACTGGATCCAATGGGACTTGACACATAGCCTTTGGGTGCATGGTGGGGGAACTGGACCCATTGCGACTTGGCACAAAGCCGTTGGTGGGAAGGGAGGGGGAACTGGACCTATTGGGACATGGCACAAAGCCGTTGGGGGGAAGGGAGGGGGAACTGGACCCATTGGGACTTGGCACAAAGCCGTTGGGGGGAAGGGAGGGGTAACTGGACCCATTGGGACATGGCACAAAGCCTTTGGGGGGAAGGGAGCGGGAACTGGACCCATTGGGACTTTGCACCAAGCCGTTGGGGTGAAGGAGGGGGAACTGGATCCTTTGGGACTTGGCACGAAGCCGTTGGGGTGAAGGGTGGGGGAACTGGATCTATTGGGACTTGTCACAAAGCCGTTGGGTTAAAGGATGGGGGAGGGGGAACTGGATCCTTTGTGACTTGGCACTAAGCTATTGGGGTGTAGCGAGGGGGAACTGGATCCTCTGGGACCTGCAACAAAGCTCTTCTTTGGACGGGTGGGGGAACTCTACCCATTGGGACTTGGCACGAAGCGGTGTGGCGGAAGGGTGGGGGAACTGAAAACATTGGGACTTGGCACGAAGCAGTTAGGGTGAAGGGAGGGAGAACTGGGTCCATTGGGACTTGGCACTAAGCTTTCGGTGTGAAGGGGGGGGGGGGACTGGACCCATTGGGACATGGCACGAAGCTGTCGGTGGGAAGAAAGGGGAAACTGGACCCATTGGGACTTGGTACAAAGCCTTTGGGGTTAAGGGAGGGGGAACCGGACCCATTGGGACTTAGCACAAAGCCTTCGGTGGGATGGGAGGGGGAACTGGGTCCATTGGGACTTGGCACGAAGCTGTCGTTGGGAAGGGAGTGGGAACTGGACCCTTTTGTACTTGGCACAAAGCCTTTGGGGTGAAGGTAGAGAGAACTGGATCCATTGTGACTTGGCACGGAGCCTTTGGTCGAAGGTAGGGGGATTTGGGTCTATTGTGACTTGGCACGAAGCTGTCGGTGGGAATGGTGGGGGAACTGGATCTATTGGGACTTGGCACATAGCCTATCGTAAAGGGTGGGGGAACAGGATCCATTAGGACTTGGCACAAAGCTCTTGGTGGGAAGGGAAGGGGAACTGGATGCATTGGGACTTGGCACAAAGCCGTTGGGGTGAAGGAGGGGGAACTGGATCATTTAGGACTGGCTACGAAGCCTTTGGGGTGAAGGGAGGGGGAACTGGATCCATTGGGACTTGGCACAAAGCCGTTGTGTTAAAGGTAGGGGGAGGGGGAACTAGATCCTTTGTGTCTTGGCACTAAGCTCTTGGGGGGAAGGGAGGGGGAACTGGGCCCATTGAGACTTGGCACTAAGCTTTCGGTGTGAAGAAGGGGGGGGGACTGGACCCATTGGGACATGGCACGAAGCTGTCGGTGGGAAGAAAGGGGGAACTGGACCCATTGGGACTTGGTTCAAAGCCTTTGGTGGGAAGGGAGGGGGAACTGGGTCCATTGGGACTTGGCACGAAGCTGTCGTTGGGAAGAGAGTGGGAACTGGACCCTTTTGTACTTGGCACAAAGCCTTTGGGGTGAAGGTAGAGAGAACTGGATCCATTGGGACTTGACACGGAGCCTTTGGTCGAAGGTAGGGGGATTTGGGTCTATTGTGACTTTTCACGAAGCTGTCGGTGGGAAGGGTGGGGGAACTGGATCCATTGGGACTTGGCACAGAGCCTATGTGTTAAAGGGTGGGGGAACAGGATCCATTAGGACTTGGCACAAAGCTCTTGGTGGAAAGGGAAGGGGAACTGGATGCATTGGGAATTGGCACGAAGCTGTTGGGGGGAAGAGAGGGGGAACTGGACCAATTGGGACTTGGCACGAAGCCGTTGGGGGAAGGGAGGGGGAACTGGACCCATTGGGACTTGGCAAAAAGCCGTTGGTGGGAAGGGAGGGGGAACTGGACCTATTGGGACATGGCACAAAGCCGTTGGGGGGAAGGGAGGGGGAACTGGACCCATTGGGACTTGGCACAAAGCCTTTGGGGGGAAGGGAGGGGGAACTGGACCCATTGGGACTTGGCACGAAGCCGTTAAGGGGAAGGGTGGGGGAACTGGACCCATTAGGTCTTTACAAAGCCGTTGGGGTGATCGGAGGGGGAACTGGACCCATTGGGACTTGGCACAAAGCCGTTGGGGGGAAGGGAGGGGGAACTGGACCCATTGGGACATGGCACAAAGCCGTTGGGTGGAAGGGAGGGGGAACTGGACCCATTGGGACTTGGCACAAAGCCGTTGGGGTGAAGGAGGGGGAACTGGATCCTTTGGGACTGGCTACGAAGCCTTTGGGGTGAAGGGAGGGGGAACTGGATCCATTGGGACTTGGCACAAAGCCGTAGGGTTAAAGGGAGGGGGAGGGGGAACTAGATCCTTTGTGACTTGGCACTTAGCTCTTGGGGGGAAGGGAGGGGGAACTGGGCCCATTGAGACTTGGCACTAAGCTTTCGGTGTGAAGGGGGGGGGGGGGACTGGACCCATTGGGACATGGCACGAAGCTGTCGGTGGGAAGAAAGGGGGAACTGGACCCATTGGGACTTGGTACAAAGCCTTTGGTGGGAAGGGAGGGGGAACTGGGTCCATTGGGACTTGGCACGAAGCTGTCGTTGGGAAGGGAGTGGGAACTGGACCCTTTTGTACTTGGCACAAAGCCTTTGGGGTGAAGGTAGAGAGAACTGGATCCATTGGGACTTGGCACGGAGCCTTTGGTCGAAGGTAGTGGGATTTGGGTCTATTGTGACTTTGCACGAAGCTGTCGGTGGGAAGGGTGGGGGAACTGGATCCATTGGGACTTGGCACAGAGCCTATTTGTTAAAGGGTGGGGGAACAGGATCCATTAGGACTTGGCACAAAGCTCTTGGTGGAAAGGGAAGGGGAACTGGATGCATTGGGAATTGGCACGAAGCTGTTGGGGGGAAGAGAGGGGGAACTGGACCCATTGGGACTTGGCACGAAGCCGTTGGGGGAAGGGAGGGGGAACTGGACCCATTGGGACTTGGCACAAAGCCGTTGGGGTGAAGGGAGGGGGAACTGCACCCATTGGGACATGGCACAAAGCAGTTGGGTGGAAGGGAGGGGGAACTGGACCCATTGGGACTTGGCACAAAGCCGCTGGGGTGAAGGAGGGGGAACTGGATCCTTTGGGACTTGGTACGAAGCCTTTGGGGTGAAGGGAGGGAAAACTGGATCCATTGGGACTTGGCACAAAGCCGTTGGGTTGAAGGGAGGGGGAGGGGGAACTAGATCCTTTGTGACTTGGCACTAAGCTCTTGGGGGGAAGGGAGGGGGAACTGGATCCTTTGTGACCTGCAACAAAGCTCTTCGGTTAAGGGGTGTGGGGGAACTGGACCCATTGGGACTTGGCACGAAGCAGTTTGGGTGAAGAGAGGGGGAACTGGGTCCATTGGGACTTGGCACTAAGCTGTCGGAGGGAAGGGAGGGGGGACTGGACCCATTGGGACTTAACACGAAGCTGTCGGAGGGAAGGGAGGTGGAAGTTGACCCATTGGGACTTGGCACAAAGCCTTTGGGGCGAAGGGAGGGGGAACCGGCTCATTGGGACTTGGCATAAAGCCTTTGGGATGAAGGGCGGGGGCACAGGGTCCATTAGGACCTGGCACGAAGCTGTCGGTGGGAAGGGAGGGGGAACTGGACCCATTAGGACTTGGCACGGAGCTTTTGGGGTTAAGGGAGAGGGAACTGGAACCATTGGGACTTAGCACTATAAGCTGTTGGGGTGAGGGGAGGGGGAACTGGATCCATTGGGATTTGGCACAAAGCCGTTGGGGTGAAGGGAGGGGGAGGTGGAACTGGATCCTTTGTGACTTGGCACTAAGCACTTAGGGGAAAGGGAGGGGGAACTGGATCCTTTTGGACCTGCCAAAAAGCTCTTCAGTGGAAGGGTGGGGGAACTGGACCCATTGGGACTTGGCACGAAGCGGTCTGGCGGAAGGGTGGAGGAACTGGAAACATTGGGACTTGGCACGAAGCAGTTGGGGTGAAGGGAGGGGGAACTGGGTCCATTGGGACTTGGCACGAATCCGTTGGGGTGAAGGAAGGGGGAACTTGACCCATTGGGACTTGGCACAAAGACTTCTAGGGGAAGGCAGGGGGAACTGTACCCATCGGGACATGGCACAAAGCCTTCTAGGGGTAGAGAGGGGGAACTCGACTCATTGGGACTTGGCACGAAGCCGTTGGGGGGAAGGGGAGGGGAACTGGACCCATTGGGATTTGGCACAAAGCCGTTGTGGTGAAGGAGGGGGAACTGGATCCTTTGGGACTTGGCACGAAGCCGTTGGGGGGAAGGGAGGGGGAACTGGACCCATTAGGATTTGGCACAAAGCCGTTGGGGTGAAGGAGGGGGAACTGGATCCTTTGGGACTTGGCACGAAGCCGTTGGGGGGTAGGGAGGGGGAACTGGATCCATTTGAACTTGGCACCAAGCTGTTGGGGTTAAGGGAGAGGGAACTGGAACCATTGGGACTTAGCACTATAAGCTGTTGGGGTGAGGGGAGGGGGAACTGGATCCATTGGGACTTGGCACGAAGCTGTCGGTGGGAAGGGAGGGGGAACTGGACCCATTGGGACTTGGCACAAAGCCTTCGGGGCGAAGGGAGGGGGAACTGGGTCCATTGGGACTTGGCACGAAGCTGTCGGTGGGAAGCGAGGGGCAACTGGACCCTATGGGACTTGGCACAAAGCCTTCGGGGTGAAGGTAGGGGGAACTGGTTCCATTAGGACTTGGCACGGAGCCTATGGTGGCAGGAAGGGGGATCTTGGTCAATTGTGACTTGGCACGATGCTGTCGGTAGGAAGGGAGGGGGAACTGGATGAATTGGGACTTGGCACGAAGCCTTTGGGGGGAAGGGTGTGTTAACTGGACCCATAGGGACTTGGCACAAAACCATTGGGGGGGAAGGGAGGGGCAACTGGACCCTTTGGGACTAAGCACAAAGCCGTTGGGGGGAAGGGAGGGAGAACTAGACCCATTTGGTCATGGCACAAAGCCTTTCGGGAAAGGGAGGGGGAACTGGACCCATTGAGACTTGGCACAAAGCCGCTGGGGTGAAGGAGGGGGAACTGGATCCTTTGGGACTTGGTACGAAGCCTTTGGGGTGAAGGGAGGGGGAACTGGATCCAATGGGACTTGACACATAGCCTTTGGGTGCATGGTGGGGGAACTGGACCCATTGCGACTTGGCACAAAGCCGTTGGTGGGAAGGGAGGGGGAACTGGACCTATTGGGACATGGCACAAAGCCGTTGGGGGGAAGGGAGGGGGAACTGGACCCATTGGGACTTGGCACAAAGCCGTTGGGGGGAAGGGAGGGGTAACTGGACCCATTGGGACATGGCACAAAGCCTTTGGGGGGAAGGGAGCGGGAACTGGACCCATTGGGACTTTGCACCAAGCCGTTGGGGTGAAGGAGGGGGAACTGGATCCTTTGGGACTTGGCACGAAGCCGTTGGGGTGAAGGGTGGGGGAACTGGATCTATTGGGACTTGTCACAAAGCCGTTGGGTTAAAGGATGGGGGAGGGGGAACTGGATCCTTTGTGACTTGGCACTAAGCTATTGGGGTGTAGCGAGGGGGAACTGGATCCTCTGGGACCTGCAACAAAGCTCTTCTTTGGACGGGTGGGGGAACTCTACCCATTGGGACTTGGCACGAAGCGGTGTGGCGGAAGGGTGGGGGAACTGAAAACATTGGGACTTGGCACGAAGCAGTTAGGGTGAAGGGAGGGAGAACTGGGTCCATTGGGACTTGGCACTAAGCTTTCGGTGTGAAGGGGGGGGGGGGACTGGACCCATTGGGACATGGCACGAAGCTGTCGGTGGGAAGAAAGGGGAAACTGGACCCATTGGGACTTGGTACAAAGCCTTTGGGGTTAAGGGAGGGGGAACCGGACCCATTGGGACTTAGCACAAAGCCTTCGGTGGGATGGGAGGGGGAACTGGGTCCATTGGGACTTGGCACGAAGCTGTCGTTGGGAAGGGAGTGGGAACTGGACCCTTTTGTACTTGGCACAAAGCCTTTGGGGTGAAGGTAGAGAGAACTGGATCCATTGTGACTTGGCACGGAGCCTTTGGTCGAAGGTAGGGGGATTTGGGTCTATTGTGACTTGGCACGAAGCTGTCGGTGGGAATGGTGGGGGAACTGGATCTATTGGGACTTGGCTCATAGCCTATCGTAAAGGGTGGGGGAACAGGATCCATTAGGACTTGGCACAAAGCTCTTGGTGGGAAGGGAAGGGGAACTGGATGCATTGGGACTTGGCACAAAGCCGTTGGGGTGAAGGAGGGGGAACTGGATCATTTAGGACTGGCTACGAAGCCTTTGGGGTGAAGGGAGGGGGAACTGGATCCATTGGGACTTGGCACAAAGCCGTTGTGTTAAAGGTAGGGGGAGGGGGAACTAGATCCTTTGTGTCTTGGCACTAAGCTCTTGGGGGGAAGGGAGGGGGAACTGGGCCCATTGAGACTTGGCACTAAGCTTTCGGTGTGAAGAAGGGGGGGGGACTGGACCCATTGGGACATGGCACGAAGCTGTCGGTGGGAAGAAAGGGGGAACTGGACCCATTGGGACTTGGTTCAAAGCCTTTGGTGGGAAGGGAGGGGGAACTGGGTCCATTGGGACTTGGCACGAAGCTGTCGTTGGGAAGAGAGTGGGAACTGGACCCTTTTGTACTTGGCACAAAGCCTTTGGGGTGAAGGTAGAGAGAACTGGATCCATTGGGACTTGACACGGAGCCTTTGGTCGAAGGTAGGGGGATTTGGGTCTATTGTGACTTTTCACGAAGCTGTCGGTGGGAAGGGTGGGGGAACTGGATCCATTGGGACTTGGCACAGAGCCTATGTGTTAAAGGGTGGGGGAACAGGATCCATTAGGACTTGGCACAAAGCTCTTGGTGGAAAGGGAAGGGGAACTGGATGCATTGGGAATTGGCACGAAGCTGTTGGGGGGAAGAGAGGGGGAACTGGACCAATTGGGACTTGGCACGAAGCCGTTGGGGGAAGGGAGGGGGAACTGGACCCATTGGGACTTGGCAAAAAGCCGTTGGTGGGAAGGGAGGGGGAACTGGACCTATTGGGACATGGCACAAAGCCGTTGGGGGGAAGGGAGGGGGAACTGGACCTATTGGGACATGGCACAAAGCCGTTGGGGGGAAGGGAGGGGGAACTGGACCCATTGGGACTTGGCACGAAGCCGTTAAGGGGAAGGGTGGGGGAACTGGACCCATTAGGTCTTTACAAAGCCGTTGGGGTGATCGGAGGGGGAACTGGACCCATTGGGACTTGGCACAAAGCCGTTGGGGTGAAGGGAGGGGGAACTGGACCCATTGGGACATGGCACAAAGCCGTTGGGTGGAAGGGAGGGGGAACTGGACCCATTGGGACTTGGCACAAAGCCGTTGGGGTGAAGGAGGGGGAACTGGATCCTTTGGGACTGGCTACGAAGCCTTTGGGGTGAAGGGAGGGGGAACTGGATCCATTGGGACTTGGCACAAAGCCGTAGGGTTAAAGGGAGGGGGAGGGGGAACTAGATCCTTTGTGACTTGGCACTTAGCTCTTGGGGGGAAGGGAGGGGGAACTGGGCCCATTGAGACTTGGCACTAAGCTTTCGGTGTGAAGGGGGGGGGGGGGACTGGACCCATTGGGACATGGCACGAAGCTGTCGGTGGGAAGAAAGGGGGAACTGGACCCATTGGGACTTGGTACAAAGCCTTTGGTGGGAAGGGAGGGGGAACTGGGTCCATTGGGACTTGGCACGAAGCTGTCGTTGGGAAGGGAGTGGGAACTGGACCCTTTTGTACTTGGCACAAAGCCTTTGGGGTGAAGGTAGAGAGAACTGGATCCATTGGGACTTGGCACGGAGCCTTTGGTCGAAGGTAGTGGGATTTGGGTCTATTGTGACTTTGCACGAAGCTGTCGGTGGGAAGGGTGGGGGAACTGGATCCATTGGGACTTGGCACAGAGCCTATTTGTTAAAGGGTGGGGGAACAGGATCCATTAGGACTTGGCACAAAGCTCTTGGTGGAAAGGGAAGGGGAACTGGATGCATTGGGAATTGGCACGAAGCTGTTGGGGGGAAGAGAGGGGGAACTGGACCAATTGGGACTTGGCACGAAGCCGTTGGGGGAAGGGAGGGGGAACTGGACCCATTGGGACTTGGCACAAAGCCGTTGGGGTGAAGGGAGGGGGAACTGCACCCATTGGGACATGGCACAAAGCAGTTGGGTGGAAGGGAGGGGGAACTGGACCCATTGGGACTTGGCACAAAGCCGCTGGGGTGAAGGAGGGGGAACTGGATCCTTTGGGACTTGGTACGAAGCCTTTGGGGTGAAGGGAGGGAAAACTGGATCCATTGGGACTTGGCACAAAGCCGTTGGGTTGTAGGGAGGGGGAGGGGGAACTAGATCCTTTGTGACTTGGCACTAAGCTCTTGGGGGGAAGGGAGGGGGAACTGGATCCTTTGTGACCTGCAACAAAGCTCTTCGGTTAAGGGGTGTGGGGGAACTGGACCCATTGGGACTTGGCACGAAGCAGTTTGGGTGAAGAGAGGGGGAACTGGGTCCATTGGGACTTGGCACTAAGCTGTCGGAGGGAAGGGAGGGGGGACTGGACCCATTGGGACTTAACACGAAGCTGTCGGAGGGAAGGGAGGTGGAAGTTGACCCATTGGGACTTGGCACAAAGCCTTTGGGGCGAAGGGAGGGGGAACCGGCTCATTGGGACTTGGCATAAAGCCTTTGGGATGAAGGGCGGGGGCACAGGGTCCATTAGGACCTGGCACGAAGCTGTCGGTGGGAAGGGAGGGGGAACTGGACCCATTAGGACTTGGCACGGAGCTTTTGGGGTTAAGGGAGAGGGAACTGGAACCATTGGGACTTAGCACTATAAGCTGTTGGGGTGTGGGGAGGGGGAACTGGATCCATTGGGATTTGGCACAAAGCCGTTGGGGTGAAGGGAGGGGGAGGTGGAACTGGATCCTTTGTGACTTGGCACTAAGCACTTAGGGGAAAGGGAGGGGGAACTGGATCCTTTTGGACCTGCCAAAAAGCTCTTCAGTGGAAGGGTGGGGGAACTGGACCCATTGGGACTTGGCACGAAGCGGTCTGGCGGAAGGGTGGAGGAACTGGAAACATTGGGACTTGGCACGAAGCAGTTGTGGTGAAGGGAGGGGGAACTGGGTCCATTGGGACTTGGCACGAATCCGTTGGGGTGAAGGAAGGGGGAACTTGACCCATTGGGACTTGGCACAAAGACTTCTAGGGGAAGGCAGGGGGAACTGTACCCATCGGGACATGGCACAAAGCCTTCTAGGGGTAGAGAGGGGGAACTCGACTCATTGGGACTTGGCACGAAGCCGTTGGGGGGAAGGGGAGGGGAACTGGACCCATTGGGATTTGGCACAAAGCCGTTGTGGTGAAGGAGGGGGAACTGGATCCTTTGGGACTTGGCACGAAGCCGTTGGGGGGAAGGGAGGGGGAACTGGACCCATTAGGATTTGGCACAAAGCCGTTGGGGTGAAGGAGGGGGAACTGGATCCTTTGGGACTTGGCACGAAGCCGTTGGGGGGTAGGGAGGGGGAACTGGATCCATTTGAACTTGGCACCAAGCTGTTGGGGTTAAGGGAGAGGGAACTGGAACCATTGGGACTTAGCACTATAAGCTGTTGGGGTGAGGGGAGGGGGAACTGGATCCATTGGGACTTGGCACGAAGCTGTCGGTGGGAAGGGAGGGGGAACTGGACCCATTGGGACTTGGCACAAAGCCTTCGGGGCGAAGGGAGGGGGAACTGGGTCCATTGGGACTTGGCACGAAGCTGTCGGTGGGAAGCGAGGGGCAACTGGACCCTATGGGACTTGGCACAAAGCCTTCGGGGTGAAGGTAGGGGGAACTGGTTCCATTAGGACTTGGCACGGAGCCTATGGTGGCAGGAAGGGGGATCTTGGTCAATTGTGACTTGGCACGATGCTGTCGGTAGGAAGGGAGGGGGAACTGGATGAATTGGGACTTGGCACGAAGCCTTTGGGGGGAAGGGTGTGTTAACTGGACCCATAGGGACTTGGCACAAAACCATTGGGGGGGAAGGGAGGGGCAACTGGACCCTTTGGGACTAAGCACAAAGCCGTTGGGGGGAAGGGAGGGAGAACTAGACCCATTTGGTCATGGCACAAAGCCTTTCGGGAAAGGGAGGGGGAACTGGACCCATTGAGACTTGGCACAAAGCCTTCGGGGTGAAGTGACGGGGAACTGGGTCCCATCAGACTTGGCACTTAGAAGTCGTGTGGGAAGGGAGGGGGAACTGGACCCATTGGGACTTGGCACAAAGCCTTTGGTGTGAAGGGAGGGGAACCTGGATCCATTAGGACTTGGCACAAAGCCTTTGGGGTGAAGGGTAAGGGAACTGCATCCATGGGGACATGGCACGAAGCTGTCGGTGGGAACGAAGGGGGAACTGGACCCATTGGGTCTTGGCACAAAGCCTTTGGGGTGAAGGCAGGGGGAACTGGATCCATTGGGACTTGGCACAAAGCCTTGGGGGTGAAGGTAGAGAGATCTGGACCCATTGGGACTTGGCACGAAGCCCATGTGGTAAGAGGTGGGGGAACAGGATCCATTAGGACTTGGCACAAAGCTCTTGGGGGGAAGGGAGGGGGAACTGGATGCATTGGGACTTGGCACGATGCTGTCGGTGGGTTGGGGGGGGGAACAGGGTCCATTGGGATTTGGCAGGAAGCCTTCTAGGGGAAGGGAGGGGGAACTGGACCAATTGGGAATGGCACGAAGCCGTTGGGGGAAGGGAGGGGGAACTGGACCCATTGGGACTTGGCACAAAGCCGTTGGTGGGAAGGGAGGGGGAACTGGACCTATTGGGACATGGCACAAAGCCGTTGGGGGGAAGGGAGGGGGAACTGGACCTATTGGGACATGGCACAAAGCCGTTGGGGGGAAGGGAGGGGGAACTGGACCCATTGGGACTTGGCACGAAGCCGTTAAGGGGAAGGGTGGGGGAACTGGACCCATTAGGTCTTTACAAAGCCGTTGGGGTGATCGGAGGGGGAACTGGACCCATTGGGACTTGGCACGAAGCCGTTGGGGTGAAGGGAGGGGGAACTGGACCCATTGGGACATGGCACAAAGCCGTTGGGTGGAAGGGAGGGGGAACTGGACCCATTGTGACTTGGCACAAAGCCGTTGGGGTGAAGGAGGGGGAACTGGATCCTTTGGGACTGGCTACGAAGCCTTTGGGGTGAAGGGAGAGGGAACTGGATCCATTGGGACTTGGCACAAAGCCGTAGGGTTAAAGGGAGGGGGAGGGGGAACTAGATCCTTTGTGACTTGGCACTTAGCTCTTGGGGGGAAGGGAGGGGGAACTGGGCCCATTGAGACTTGGCACTAAGCTTTCGGTGTGAAGGGGGGGGGGGGACGGGACCCATTGGGACATTGCACGAAGCTGTCGGTGGGAAGAAAGGGGGAACTGGACCCATTGGGACTTGGTACAAAGCCTTTGGTGGGAAGGGAGGGGGAACTGGGTCCATTGGGACTTGGCACGAAGCTGTCGTTGGGAAGGGAGTGGGAACTGGACCCTTTTGTACTTGGCACAAAGCCTTTGGGGTGAAGGTAGAGAGAACTGGATCCATTGGGACTTGGCACGGAGCCTTTGGTCGAAGGTAGTGGGATTTGGGTCTATTGTGACTTTGCACGAAGCTGTCGGTGGGAAGGGTGGGGGAACTGGATCCATTGGGACTTGGCACAGAGCCTATGTGTTAAAGGGTGGGGGAACAGGATCCATTAGGACTTGGCACAAAGCTCTTGGTGGAAAGGGAAGGGGAACTGGATGCATTGGGAATTGGCACGAAGCTGTTGGGGGGAAGAGAGGGGGAACTGGACCAATTGGGACTTGGCACGAAGCCGTTGGGGGAAGGGAGGGGGAACTGGACCCATTGGGACTTGGCACAAAGCCGTTGGTGGGAAGGGAGGGGGAACTGGACCTATTGGGACATGGCACAAAGCCGTTGGGGGGAAGGGAGGGGGAACTGGACCTATTGGGACATGGCACAAAGCCGTTGGGGGGAAGGGTGGGGGAACTGGACCCATTGGGACTTGGCACGAAGCCGTTAAGGGGAAGGGTGGGGGAACTGGACCCATTAGGTCTTTACAAAGCCGTTGGGGTGATCGGAGGGGGAACTGGACCCATTGGGACTTGGCACAAAGCCGTTGGGGTGAAGGGAGGGGGAACTGGACCCATTGGGACATGGCACAAAGCCGTTGGGTGGAAGGGAGGGGGAACTGGACCCATTGGGACTTGGCACAAAGCCGTTGGGGTGAAGGAGGGGGAACTGGATCCTTTGGGACTGGCTACGAAGCCTTTGGGGTGAAGGGAGGGGGAACTGGATCCATTGGGACTTGGCACAAAGCCGTAGGGTTAAAGGGAGGGGGAGGGGGAACTAGATCCTTTGTGACTTGGCACTTAGCTCTTGGGGGGAAGGGAGGGGGAACTGGGCCCATTGAGACTTGGCACTAAGCTTTCGGTGTGAAGGGGGGGGGGACTGGACCCATTGGGACATGGCACGAAGCTGTCGGTGGGAAGAAAGGGGGAACTGGACCCATTGGGACTTGGTACAAAGCCTTTGGTGGGAAGGGAGGGGGAACTGGGTCCATTGGGACTTGGCACGAAGCTGTCGTTGGGAAGGGAGTGGGAACTGGACCCTTTTGTACTTGGCACAAAGCCTTTGGGGTGAAGGTAGAGAGAACTGGATCCATTGGGACTTGGCACGGAGCCTTTGGTCGAAGGTAGTGGGATTTGGGTCTATTGTGACTTTGCACGAAGCTGTCGGTGGGAAGGGTGGGGGAACTGGATCCATTGGGACTTGGCACAGAGCCTATGTGTTAAAGGGTGGGGGAACAGGATCCATTAGGACTTGGCACAAAGCTCTTGGTGGAAAGGGAAGGGGAACTGGATGCATTGGGAATTGGCACGAAGCTGTTGGGGGGAAGAGAGGGGGAACTGGACCAATTGGGACTTGGCACGAAGCCGTTGGGGGAAGGGAGGGGGAACTGGACCCATTGGGACTTGGCACAAAGCCGTTGGGGTGAAGGGAGGGGGAACTGCACCCATTGGGACATGGCACAAAGCAGTTGGGTGGAAGGGAGGGGGAACTGGACCCATTGGGACTTGGCACAAAGCCGCTGGGGTGAAGGAGGGGGAACTGGATCCTTTGGGACTTGGTACGAAGCCTTTGGGGTGAAGGGAGGGAAAACTGGATCCATTGGGACTTGGCACAAAGCCGTTGGGTTGAAGGGAGGGGGAGGGGGAACTAGATCCTTTGTGACTTGGCACTAAGCTCTTGGGGGGAAGGGAGGGGGAACTGGATCCTTTGTGACCTGCAACAAAGCTCTTCGGTTAAGGGGTGTGGGGGAACTGGACCCATTGGGACTTGGCACGAAGCAGTTTGGGTGAAGAGAGGGGGAACTGGGTCCATTGGGACTTGGCACTAAGCTGTCGGTGGGAAGGGAGGGGGGACTGGACCCATTGGGACTTAACACGAAGCTGTCGGAGGGAAGGGAGGTGGAAGTTGACCCATTGGGACTTGGCACAAAGCCTTTGGGGCGAAGGGAGGGGGAACCGGCTCATTGGGACTTGGCATAAAGCCTTTGGGATGAAGGGCGGGGGCACAGGGTCCATTAGGACCTGGCACGAAGCTGTCGGTGGGAAGGGAGGGGGAACTGGACCCATTAGGACTTGGCACGGAGCTTTTGGGGTTAAGGGAGAGGGAACTGGAACCATTGGGACTTAGCACTATAAGCTGTTGGGGTGAGGGGAGGGGGAACTGGATCCATTGGGATTTGGCACAAAGCCGTTGGGGTGAAGGGAGGGGGAGGTGGAACTGGATCCTTTGTGACTTGGCACTAAGCACTTAGGGGAAAGGGAGGGGGAACTGGATCCTTTTGGACCTGCCAAAAAGCTCTTCAGTGGAAGGGTGGGGGAACTGGACCCATTGGGACTTGGCACGAAGCGGTCTGGCGGAAGGGTGGAGGAACTGGAAACATTGGGACTTGGCACGAAGCAGTTGTGGTGAAGGGAGGGGGAACTGGGTCCATTGGGACTTGGCACGAATCCGTTGGGGTGAAGGAAGGGGGAACTTGACCCATTGGGACTTGGCACAAAGACTTCTAGGGGAAGGCAGGGGGAACTGTACCCATCGGGACATGGCACAAAGCCTTCTAGGGGTAGAGAGGGGGAACTCGACTCATTGGGACTTGGCACGAAGCCGTTGGGGGGAAGGGAAGGGGAACTGGACCCATTGGGATTTGGCACAAAGCCGTTGGGGTGAAGGAGGGGGAACTGGATCCTTTGGGACTTGGCACGAAGCCGTTGGGGGGAAGGGAGGGGGAACTGGACCCATTAGGATTTGGCACAAAGCCGTTGGGGTGAAGGAGGGGGAACTGGATCCTTTGGGACTTGGCACGAAGCCGTTGGGGGGTAGGGAGGGGGAACTGGATCCATTTGAACTTGGCACCAAGCTGTTGGGGTTAAGGGAGAGGGAACTGGAACCATTGGGACTTAGCACTATAAGCTGTTGGGGTGAGGGGAGGGGGAACTGGATCCATTGGGACTTGGCACGAAGCTGTCGGTGGGAAGGGAGGGGGAACTGGACCCATTGGGACTTGGCACAAAGCCTTCGGGGCGAAGGGAGGGGGAACTGGGTCCATTGGGACTTGGCACGAAGCTGTCGGTGGGAAGCGAGGGGCAACTGGACCCTATGGGACTTGGCACAAAGCCTTCGGGGTGAAGGTAGGGGGAACTGGTTCCATTAGGACTTGGCACGGAGCCTATGGTGGCAGGAAGGGGGATCTTGGTCAATTGTGACTTGGCACGATGCTGTCGGTAGGAAGGGAGGGGGAACTGGATGAATTGGGACTTGGCACGAAGCCTTTGGGGGGAATGGTGTGTTAACTGGACCCATAGGGACTTGGCACAAAACCATTGGGGGGGAAGGGAGGGGCAACTGGACCCTTTGGGACTAAGCACAAAGCCGTTGGGGGGAAGGGAGGGAGAACTAGACCCATTTGGTCATGGCACAAAGCCTTTCGGGAAAGGGAGGGGGAACTGGACCCATTGAGACTTGGCACAAAGCCTTCGGGGTGAAGTGACGGGGAACTGGGTCCCATCAGACTTGGCACTTAGAAGTCGTGTGGGAAGGGAGGGGGAACTGGACCCATTGGGACTTGGCACAAAGCCTTTGGTGTGAAGGGAGGGGAACCTGGATCCATTAGGACTTGGCACAAAGCCTTTGGGGTGAAGGGTAAGGGAACTGCATCCATGGGGACATGGCACGAAGCTGTCGGTGGGAACGAAGGGGGAACTGGACCCATTGGGTCTTGGCACAAAGCCTTTGGGGTGAAGGCAGGGGGAACTGGATCCATTGGGACTTGGCACAAAGCCTTGGGGGTGAAGGTAGAGAGATCTGGACCCATTGGGACTTGGCACGAAGCCCATGTGGTAAGAGGTGGGGGAACAGGATCCATTAGGACTTGGCACAAAGCTCTTGGGGGGAAGGGAGGGGGAACTGGATGCATTGGGACTTGGCACGATGCTGTCGGTGGGTTGGGGGGGGAACAGGGTCCATTGGGATTTGGCAGGAAGCCTTCTAGGGGAAGGGAGGGGGAACTGGACCAATTGGGAATGGCACGAAGCCGTTGGGGGAAGGGAGGGGGAACTGGACCCATTGGGACTTGGCACAAAGCCGTTGGTGGGAAGGGAGGGGGAACTGGACCTATTGGGACATGGCACAAAGCCGTTGGGGGGAAGGGAGGGGGAACTGGACCTATTGGGACATGGCACAAAGCCGTTGGGTGGAAGGGAGGGGGAACTGGACCCATTGGGACTTGGCACGAAGCCGTTAAGGGGAAGGGTGGGGGAACTGGACCCATTAGGTCTTTACAAAGCCGTTGGGGTGATCGGAGGGGGAACTGGACCCATTGGGACTTGGCACGAAGCCGTTGGGGTGAAGGGAGGGGGAACTGGACCCATTGGGACATGGCACAAAGCCGTTGGGTGGAAGGGAGGGGGAACTGGACCCATTGTGACTTGGCACAAAGCCGTTGGGGTGAAGGAGGGGGAACTGGATCCTTTGGGACTGGCTACGAAGCCTTTGGGGTGAAGGGAGAGGGAACTGGATCCATTGGGACTTGGCACAAAGCCGTAGGGTTAAAGGGAGGGGGAGGGGGAACTAGATCCTTTGTGACTTGGCACTTAGCTCTTGGGGGGAAGGGAGGGGGAACTGGGCCCATTGAGACTTGGCACTAAGCTTTCGGTGTGAAGGGGGGGGGGGACTGGACCCATTGGGACATGGCACGAAGCTGTCGGTGGGAAGAAAGGGGGAACTGGACCCATTGGGACTTGGTACAAAGCCTTTGGTGGGAAGGGAGGGGGAACTGGGTCCATTGGGACTTGGCACGAAGCTGTCGTTGGGAAGGGAGTGGGAACTGGACCCTTTTGTACTTGGCACAAAGCCTTTGGGGTGAAGGTAGAGAGAACTGGATCCATTGGGACTTGGCACGGAGCCTTTGGTCGAAGGTAGTGGGATTTGGGTCTATTGTGACTTTGCACGAAGCTGTCGGTGGGAAGGGTGGGGGAACTGGATCCATTGGGACTTGGCACAGAGCCTATGTGTTAAAGGGTGGGGGAACAGGATCCATTAGGACTTGGCACGAAGCTCTTGGTGGAAAGGGAAGGGGAACTGGATGCATTGGGAATTGGCACGAAGCTGTTGGGGGGAAGAGAGGGGGAACTGGACCAATTGGGACTTGGCACGAAGCCGTTGGGGGAAGGGAGGGGGAACTGGACCCATTGGGACTTGGCACAAAGCCGTTGGGGTGAAGGGAGGGGGAACTGCACCCATTGGGACAAGGCACAAAGCAGTTGGGTGGAAGGGAGGGGGAACTGGACCCATTGGGACTTGGCACAAAGCCGCTGGGGTGAAGGAGGGGGAACTGGATCCTTTGGGACTTGGTACGAAGCCTTTGGGGTGAAGGGAGGGGGAACTGGATCCATTGGGACTTGGCACAAAGCCGTTGGGTTGAAGGGAGGGGGAGGGGGAACTAGATCCTTTGTGACTTGGCACTAAGCTCTTGGGGGGAAGGGAGGGGGAACTGGATCCTTTGTGACCTGCAACAAAGCTCTTCGGTTAAGGGGTGTGGGGGAACTGGACCCATTGGGACTTGGCACGAAGCAGTTTGGGTGAAGAGAGGGGGAACTGGGTCCATTGGGACTTGGCACTAAGCTGTCGGTGGGAAGGGTGGGGGGACTGGACCCATTGGGACTTAACACGAAGCTGTCGGAGGGAAGGGAGGTGGAAGTTGACCCATTGGGACTTGGCACAAAGCCTTTGGGGCGAAGGGAGGGGGAACCGGCTCATTGGGACTTGGCATAAAGCCTTTGGGATGAAGGGCGGGGGCACAGGGTCCATTAGGACCTGGCACGAAGCTGTCGGTGGGAAGGGAGGGGGAACTGGACCCATTAGGACTTGGCACGGAGCTTTTGGGGTTAAGGGAGAGGGAACTGGAACCATTGGGACTTAGCACTATAAGCTGTTGGGGTGAGGGGAGGGGGAACTGGATCCATTGGGATTTGGCACAAAGCCGTTGGGGTGAAGGGAGGGGGAGGTGGAACTGGATCCTTTGTGACTTGGCACTAAGCACTTAGGGGAAAGGGAGGGGGAACTGGATCCTTTTGGACCTGCCAAAAAGCTCTTCAGTGGAAGGGTGGGGGAACTGGACCCATTGGGACTTGGCACGAAGCGGTCTGGCGGAAGGGTGGAGGAACTGGAAACATTGGGACTTGGCACGAAGCAGTTGTGGTGAAGGGAGGGGGAACTGGGTCCATTGGGACTTGGCACGAATCCGTTGGGGTGAAGGAAGGGGGAACTTGACCCATTGGGACTTGGCACAAAGACTTCTAGGGGAAGGCAGGGGGAACTGTACCCATCGGGACATGGCACAAAGCCTTCTAGGGGTAGAGAGGGGGAACTCGACTCATTGGGACTTGGCACGAAGCCGTTGGGGGGAAGGGAAGGGGAACTGGACCCATTGGGATTTGGCACAAAGCCGTTGGGGTGAAGGAGGGGGAACTGGATCCTTTGGGACTTGGCACGAAGCCGTTGGGGGGAAGGGAGGGGGAACTGGACCCATTAGGATTTGGCACAAAGCCGTTGGGGTGAAGGAGGGGGAACTGGATCCTTTGGGACTTGGCACGAAGCCGTTGGGGGGTAGGGAGGGGGAACTGGATCCATTTGAACTTGGCACCAAGCTGTTGGGGTTAAGGGAGAGGGAACTGGAACCATTGGGACTTAGCACTATAAGCTGTTGGGGTGAGGGGAGGGGGAACTGGATCCATTGGGACTTGGCACGAAGCTGTCGGTGGGAAGGGAGGGGAAACTGGACCCATTGGGACTTGGCACAAAGCCTTCGGGGCGAAGGGAGGGGGAACTGGGTCCATTGGGACTTGGCACGAAGCTGTCGGTGGGAAGCGAGGGGCAACTGGACCCTATGGGACTTGGCACAAAGCCTTCGGGGTGAAGGTAGGGGGAACTGGTTCCATTAGGACTTGGCACGGAGCCTATGGTGGCAGGAAGGGGGATCTTGGTCAATTGTGACTTGGCACGATGCTGTCGGTAGGAAGGGAGGGGGAACTGGATGAATTGGGACTTGGCACGAAGCCTTTGGGGGGAAGGGTGTGTTAACTGGACCCATAGGGACTTGGCACAAAACCATTGGGGGGGAAGGGAGGGGCAACTGGACCCTTTGGGACTAAGCACAAAGCCGTTGGGGGGAAGGGAGGGAGAACTAGACCCATTAGGTCATGGCACAAAGCCTTTCGGGGAAAGGGAGGGGGAACTGGACCCATTGAGACTTGGCACAAAGCCTTCGGGGTGAAGTGACGGGGAACTGGGTCCCATCAGACTTGGCACTTAGAAGTCGTGTGGGAAGGGAGGGGGAACTGGACCCATTGGGACTTGGCACAAAGCCTTTGGTGTGAAGGGAGGGGAACCTGGATCCATTAGGACTTGGCACAAAGCCTTTGGGGTGAAGGGTAAGGGAACTGCATCCATGGGGACATGGCACGAAGCTGTCGGTGGGAACGAAGGGGGAACTGGACCCATTGGGTCTTGGCACAAAGCCTTTGGGGTGAAGGGAGGGGGAACTGGATCCATTGGGACTTGGCACGAAGCCCATGTGGTAAGAGGTGGGGGAACAGGATCCATTAGGACTTGGCACAAAGCTCTTGGGGGGAAGAGAGGGGGAACTGGATGCATTGGGACTTGGCACGATGCTGTCGGTGGGTTGGGGGGGGAACAGGGTCCATTGGGATTTGGCAGGAAGCCTTCTAGGGGAAGGGAGGGGGAACTGGATCCATTAGGACTTGGCACAAAGCTCTTGGGGGAAAGGGAAGGGGAACTAGATGCATTGGGACTCGGCACGAAGCCATTGGGGGAAGGGAGGGGGAACTGGACCCATTGGGACTTGGCACAAAGCCGTTGGGTGAAGGGAGGGGGAACTGGACCCATTGGGACATGGCACAAAGCCGTTGGGTGGAAGGGAAGGGGAACTGGACCCATTGGGACTTGGCTCGAAGCCGTCGGGGTAAAGGAGGGGCAACTGGATCCTTTGGGACTTGGTACGAAGCCTTTGGGGTGAAGGGAGGGGGAACTGGATCCATTGGGACTTGGCACGAAGCCTTTGGGGGGAAGGGAATGGGAATTGGATCCATAAAAACTTGGCACGAAGCTGTTGGGGGTGGAAAGGGGGAACTGGACCCATTGGGACTTGGCACGAAGCCGTTGGGGGTAAGGGAGGGGAAACTAGACCCATTGGGACTTGGCACGAAGCCGTTTGGAGGTAGGGAGGGGGAACTGGGTCCATTGGGACTTGCCACTAAGCTTTCGGTGGGAAGGGTGGGGGAACTAGACCCATTGGGACTTGGCACAAAGCCTTCGGGGTGAAGTGAGAAGAACTAGATCCATTTGGACTTGGCATAAAGCCTTTGGGGTGAAGGGTTGGGGGAAACTGGATCCATGGGGATTTGGCACGAAGCTGTCGGTGGGAAGGGACGGGGAACTGGACTCATTGGGACTTGGCACAAAGCTTTCGGCGTGAAGGTAGAGAGAACTGGATCCATTGGGACTTGGCACGAAGCTGTTGGGGAGAAGGTTGTGGGAACTGGGTCTATTGGGACTTGGCACGAAGCTGTCGGTGTGAAGGGAGGGGCAACTGGACCCTTTGGGACTTGGCACAAAGCCTTCGGGATGAAGGTAGAGAGAATTGGATCCATTGGGACTTGGCGCGGAGCCTTTGGTTGAAGGGAGGGGGAACTGGGTCTATTTTGACTTGGCATGAAGCTGTCGGTGGGAAGGGTTGGGAAATTGGATCCATTGGGACTTGGCACAAGGCCGTAGTGGAGAAGGGAGGGGGAGGGGGAACTGGATCCTTTGTGACTTGGCACTTAGCTCTTCGGGGGAAGGGAGGGGGAACTGGATCCTTTTGGACCTGCCAAAAAGCTCTTCAGTGGAAGGGTGGGGGAACTGGACCCATTGGGACTTGGCACGAAGCGGTCTGGGAGAAGGGTAGAGGAACTGGAAACATTGGGACTTGGCACGAAGCAGTTGGGGTGAAGGGAGGGGAACTGGGTCCTTTGGGACTTGGCACTATGCTGTCGGTGGAAAGGGAGGGGGAACTGGACCCATAAGGACATGGCACAATGCCTTCGGGGTGAAGGGAGGGGGAACTGGAACCATTGGGACTTGGCACAAAGCTGTCGGTGGAAAGGGAGGGGGAACTGGACCCATAAGGACATGGCACAATGCCTTTGGGGTGAAGGGAGGGGGAACTGGGTCCATTGGGATTTGGCAGGAAGCCTTCTAAGGGAAGGGAGGGGGAACTGGATCCATTAGGACTTGGCACAAAGCCCTTGCGGTGGAAGGGAGGGGGAACTGGATGCATTGGGACTTGGCACAAAGCCGTTGGGGAGAAGGAAGGGGGAACTGGATCCATTGGGACTTGGCACAAAGCCTATGTGGTAACGGGTGGGGGAACTGAATCCATTAGGACTTGGCACAAAGCTTTTGGGGGGAAGGGAGGCAGAACTGGACGCATTAGGACTTGGCACAAAGCCGTTGGGGTGAATGGAGGGGGCACTAGACCCATTGGGACTTTTCACAAATCCGTTGGGGGAAAAGGAGGGGGAACTGGACCCATTGGGACATGGCACCAAGCCGTTGGGGGGAAGGGAGGGGGAACTGGACCCATTGGGATTTGGCACAAAGCCGTTGGGGTGAAGGAGGGGGAACTGGATCCTTTGGGACTTGGCACGAAGCCTTTGGGGAGAAGGGAGGGGGAACTGGATCCATTAGGACTTGGCGCAAAGCCGTTGCGGTGAAGGGTGGGGGAGGGGGAACTGGATCCTTTGTGACTTGGCACTAAGCTCTTTGGGGGAAGGGAGGGGGAACTGGATCCTTTGGGACCTGCGACATAGCTCTTCAGTGGAAGGGTGGTGGAACTGGACCCATTGGGACTTTGCACGAAGCGGTCTGGCGGAAGGGTGGGGGAACTGGAAACATTGGGACTTGGCACGAAGCAGTTGAGGCGAAGGGTGAGGGAACTGGGTCCATTGGGACATGGCACTCAGCTGTCGGTGGAAAGGGAGGGGGAACTGGATCCAATGGGATTTGGCACAAAGCTCTTGGGGTGAAGGGAGGGGGAACTGGATGCATTGAGACTTGGCACGAATCCGTTGGGGTGAAGGAAGGGGGAACTTGACCCATTGGGACTTGGCACAAAGACTTCTAGGGGAAGGCAGGGGGAACTGTACCCATCGGGACATGGCACAAAGCCTTCTAGGGGTAGAGAGGGGGAACTCGACTCATTGGGACTTGGCACGAAGCCGTTGGGGGAAAGGGAAGGGGAACTGGACCCATTGGGATTTGGCACCAAGCTGTTGGGGGTAGGGAGCGGGAAATGAATACCTTAGGAAATATCACAAAGACTACTAGGGGAAGGGAGGGGGAACTGGACCCATTCGGACTTGGCACAAAGCCTTCTTCGGGAAAAGAAGGGGAACTGGACCCATTGGGACTTGGCACGAAGCCTTCGGGGGGAAGGGAAAGGGAATTGGATCCATAAAAACTTGGCACGAAGCTGTTGGGGGAGGGAAGGGGGAACTGGATCCATTGGGACTTGGCACGAAGCCGTTGGGGGTAAGGGAGGGGCAACTAGACCCATTGGGACTTGGCACGAAGCCGTTTGGAGGTAGGGAGGGGGAACTGGGTCCATTGGGACTTGCCACTAAGCTTTCGGTGGGAAGGGTGGGGGAACTAGACCTATTGGGACTTGGCACAAAGCCTTCGGGGTGAAGGGAGGGGAACTATATCCATTTGGACTTGGCATAAAGCCTTTGGGGTGAAGGGTTGGGGGAACTGGATCCATGGGGATTTAACACGAAGCTGTCGGTGGGAAGGGACGGGGAACTGGACTCATTGGGACTTGGCACGAAGCTGTCGGTGAAAAGGCAGGGGGAACTGGACCCATAAGGACATGGCACAATGCCTTTGGGGTGAAGGGAGGGGGAACTGGGTCCATTGGGATTTGGCAGGAAGCCTTCTAAGGGAAGGGAGGGGGAACTGGATCCATTAGGACTTGGCACAAAGCCCTTGCGGGGGAAGGGAGGGGGAACTGGATGCATTGGGACTTGGCACGAAGCCGTTGGGGAGCAGGAAGGGGGAACTGGATGCATTGGGACTTGGCACGAAGACTTTGGGGGGAAGGGAGGGGGAACTTGTCCCCTTTGGACTTGGCACCACGCTGTTGGGGCTGACGGGAATGGGAAATGGATCCATTAGGACTTGTCACAAAGACTACTAGGGGGAGGTTGGGGGAACTGGATCCATTGGGACTTGGCACAAAGCCTATGTGGTAAAGGGTGGGGGAACTGAATCCATTAGGACTTGGCACAAAGCTTTTGGGGTGAAGGGTGGCAGAACTGGACCCATTGGGACATGGCACAAAGCCGTTGGGGTGAAGGGAGGGGGATCTGGACCCATTGGGATTTGGCACAAAGCCGTTGGGGTGAAGGAGGGGGAACGGGATCCTTTGGGACTTGGCACGAAGCCTTTGGGGAGAAGGGAGGGGGAACTGGATCCTTTGTGACTTGGCACTTAGCTCTTGGGGGGAAAGGGAGGGGGAACTGGATCCTTTGGGACCTGCGATATAGCTCTTCAGTGGAAGGGTGGTGGAACTGGACCCATTGGGACTTTGCACGAAGCGGTCTGGCGGAAGGGTGGGGGAACTGGAGACATTGGGACTTGGCACGAAGCAGTTGAGGCGAAGGGAGAGGGAACTGGGTCCATTGGGACTTGGCACTATGCTGTCGGTGGAAAGGGAGGGAGAACTGGACCAATTGGGACTTGGCACGAAGCCGTTGGGGGGAAGGAAGTGGAAACTTGATCCATTGGGACTAGGCACAAAGCCTTCTAGGGGAAGGCAGGGGGAACTCGACTCATTGGGAATTGGCACGAAGCCGTTGGGGGGAAGGGAGGGGGAACTTGTCCCATTTGGACTTGGCACCACGCTGTTGGGGCTAACGGGAGGGGGAAATGGATCCATTAGGTCACAAAGACTACTAGGGGGAGGGTGGGGGAACTGAATCCATTGGGACTTGGCACAAAGCCTATGTGGTAAAGGGTGGGGGAACTGAATCCATTAGGACTTGGCACAAAGCTTTTGGGGGGAAGGGAGGCAGAACTGGACCCATTAGGACTTGGCGCAAAGCTGTTGGGGTGAATGGAGGGGGAACTAGACCCATTGGGACTTTTCACAAAGCTGTTGGGTGGAAGGAAGGGGGAACTGGATCCATTGGGACTTGGCACGAAGCCTAACTGGACCCATTGGGACTTGGCACGAAGCCGTTGGGGTGAAGGGAGGAGGAACTGGACCCATTGGGACTTGGCACAAAGCCTTTGGGGTGAAGGGAGGGTGAACTGGGTCCATTGGGACATGGCACGAAGCTGTCGTGGTGAAGGGAGGGGGTACTGGATCCATTGGGACTTGGCAAGAAGCTGTCGGTGGGAAGGGAGGGGGAACTGGACCCATTGGGACTTGGCACAAAGCCGTTGGGGTAAGGGAGGGGGAACTGGATTCATTTGGACTTGGCACAATGCCTTGGGGGGATGGGAGGTGGAACTGATTCCATTGAGACTTGGCACAAAGCTGTTGGGGTGATATTTTTGGGGTGAAGATAAAGGTATATTTTCCTTTGGCTGCAAGCTGAGTTTTCACCCCAACACATTTTCTTTCAGTTTTATTGTTGAGCACTAATTTGGTACCCTCTCTTCCACAGTGATGCTTTATACACCCACTGGCCGTGACCATCGAGGTAGACAAATCCTCAGGGTTCCCTTCCGAGACGAGCAGCTATTGGAATCCTGGATCGAGACACCGACATGGCCTTCACCCGGCGGCTGTCCAGCAAGGTCCTCCAGGTTAAACGGATTGCGTTAGCTGGATGAAGCACGAACGGTGAGGCTCTTGATGGACAACGACTGCGCTTCTGGCGGAAGGTCAGTCTTTTATTCTTGAGTCGAAACCGTATGTCGCTATGCATCGTGCTAATCACAAAGAGACCGCGCCGATTGGCTGAGTGTCCGTGTGCAATCGGTTAGACAAAGTCTTGCTGTTGGCAATCCAAGTTTAACCCTGGGGGGCCGGCGGTCTGCGGCTGAGCATCACGGCTCCGAGGACCGACCGTGGAGGGAGGTTCTTTTTCCACCTTTAGGTTCCTTTAGGCCTGGATCAAGCACAGATGAATCCACCTCTGGGCCATGCTACTATCAAGCTTCCGCATGGCTTCCTTTGCGGCTAGCTTCTTGCAGGAATCATGTCTGAAGGGAGGTACTGTACTTGGGATTCCTTTTGATGTAGAAGCCAGGGTAAGTTTGTCTAGCCGAGGTATTCTCGATAACGGGGGATCTTAAGTGGAAAACAATTGAAGACAATGTTTGTGGCTTTGTCAGGTTCCCCAGTGAAGATGTGATCTCACTTTAGTGAGTGAGTGCATCTGCATTGCATTTGAGATGTCCATTGGTTAAATCCCAGTGGATGGCAATTCTATCCGTGGTTTTTCTTTACTTTCCGCAACTTTTTAATGCAATGCTATCATTTTGTTGCCCATTGAGGTTCAGTAGCCACAAATCCACCACAAGGGACTAGAAGGGAGCAGAGCCGATGCCCTAAAATGCCAGCGGACACCATTGACACCTTGTCAATAATTCTCAACTTATTCGATTAGATCAAGTTGCTGGGTCATCGATGCAAGGATTTGACAACATGCTTTGTGGTTATGGCCTAATACTGTCTGTGTATGATTATAACCTGATATGGATTTAAATATGCCTCCCTGAACCAAGAAGTGAAGAGGAATCCTGGCAGTGGCACTTACCGCGCCTGTCAATAAGCATCGAGTAATCGATGACTTAGCGTAGTTTCTGACTGATGGTGCAACTTGATTGACATGGGTTCCTCCACTTATCCATGAATTTTGCAAGTTTATGAGATTGGTTAAAGATGCTAGTGTACTTAGTTAAGTCCATACAACATTTCTCCTGTATATGATTGGGTATTGAGTTTGGTGGTCACCCACTCAATCCGAGACTCAGCACGGTTTTGCTTAACCTTGGCAGCACTGCCATTATAGAGTTTCCAACACCAAACGCTTGAACCTCTACAAT
The DNA here is from genome assembly GCA_921293005.1 of Nemoura dubitans. NCBI lineage: Eukaryota > Metazoa > Arthropoda > Insecta > Plecoptera > Nemouridae > Nemoura > Nemoura dubitans. The sequence goes on from OV121074.1 coordinate 69,741,458, forward strand.
TATCACGAATTCCCCAGCATTTCCAGGTCGTTAGCGACCCTGCGCGGAAGAAGCTGGCAACGATGCTTCACCGACTGCCTGTCTTCTTCGCAGCCAGGCATCTTCCAAGGTCACCGTTCACGGTACCGTGCATCAAACTCATCCCGAGACGGCAGCGAAAAGGTCCAGACCAGCAAACGGGAGCGGAACAGCACCGAGTCACGAGTTCCGATGTCCAAGTAACCAAATTATCGATCTCCATATTTACCATCATTGGTATATCATCATATATTATATCATTGGTAGCCAATGAATCACAGGCCATGTACAAACTATCTGATTCTGAGCTAAAATTGTCAAAATATTCAAGAAATTCTGGCAATGTTTGCGAGTTTGTCAGGTTTGGTGTTCACCAATGGTGATGGGAGGAGGAACAGGACCCGCTGGGACTTGTGGTTATGGTCTCATGCTGTCCGTAAATGATTATTAAATGAAGAGAATTTTAATAAGCCTGCCTGAGTTATGAGGCTTAGCGTATGGCTTAGCTTAACTTCTAACTGCTGGTGCAACTTCCTTGACATGGGTTCCTCCACTAATCCAAGCATTGTGCAAGTTGATATGAAAGGTTAAAGGTGCTAGTGTACTGAGTTTTGTGCCTACAACCTCTCTCCTGTGCAGGACTGATTTTAAGTTTGGTGGTCACCCACTAAATGAGAGATTAGGCACAGTGTTGATTAGCCTTCGTGATTGCCGAGGGCCAGTTTCTCCAACATGCTAAGCATTGCAGGAAGGGGATAATGGATCCATGGGACTTGGCACAATGCTGTTGGGAGGAAGGGAGGGGGAACACGATCCATTGGGACTTGGCATGAAGCTGTTAGGGGAAGGTTGGGGGTACTGGATCCACTGACGTGGCCAAAGCTGTTGGGGGGGAAGGGAGGAAGAACTGGATTCATTGGGACTTGGCACAAATCTGTTGGGGGGTAGGGCGGGGGAACTGGATCCATTGGGACTTGGCATAAAGCTGTTAGGGAAAGGGAGGGAAAACTGGTTCCATTAGGACATGGCACAAAGCTGTTGTGGGGAAGGGGGAGGGACTGGATCCATTGGGACTTGGCACCAAGCTTTTGGGGGAAGGGAGGGGGAACTGGATCCATTGGGACTTGGCACCAAGCTGTTCGGGGGAAGGGAGGGGGAACTGGATCCATTGGGACTTGGCACAAAGCTGTTGGGGGGAAGGGAGGGGAACTGGACCCACTGAGACTAGGCACGCATCCCTTAACTAGGGAGTGATGGTTGGGGGAATTAGATTAATGAATCTACCAGCTACATTTTCCAAAATTTCCAACCTTACATTTAGAATACCTAAAGTAATCGTGGTTATTTTCGTGGCAGCACAAATCATTTTACGCAATCTTTTGGTGTTCTCTGCCAGCGCGCTAATTTAAAGTTGCTCTGCTTAGTGGCCAAAGATAAAGGTATATTTTCCTTTGGCTGCAAGTCGAGTTTTCAGCCCAACACATTTTCTTTCAGTTTGATTGTTGAGCACTAATTTTTTACCCTCTCTTCCGCAGTTATGCCTTATACTCTAACTGGCCGTGACCACCGAGGAAGACAAATCCGCAGGGTATCCTTCCGAGATGAGCAGCTATTGGAATCCTGGATCGAGATACCGACATGGCCCTCACCCCCGGCGGCTGTCCAGCAAGGTCCTCCAGGTTAAACGGATTGCGTTAGCTGGATGAAGCACGAACGGTGAGGCTCTTGATGGACAACGACCGCGCTTCTGGCGGAAGGTCAGTCTTTTATTCTTGAGTCGAAACCGTGTGTCGCTATGCATCGTGCTAATCACAAAGAGACCGCGCCGATTGGTTGAGTGTCCGTGTGCAATCGGTGAGACAATGTCTTGCCGTTGGCGATCCAAGTTTAACCCTGGGGGGCCGGCGGTCTGCGGCTGAGCATCTCGGCTAAAAGGACAACCGTGGAGGGAGGTTCTTTTCCCACCTTTAGGTTCCTTTGGGCCTGGATCAAGCACAGATGAATCCACCTCTGGGCCAGGCTACTATCAAGCTTCCGCATGGCTTCCTTTGCGGCTAGCTTCTTGCAGGAATCATGTCTGAAGGGAGGTACTGTACTTGGGATTCCTTTTGATGTAGAAGCCAGGGTAAGTTTGTCTAGCCGAGGTATTCTTGTTAACGGGGGATCTAAAGTGGGAAAATAATTTAAGACAATGTTTGTGGATTTGTCCGGTTCCCCAGTGAAGATGTGATCTCACTTTACTAATCGAGTGCATCTGCATTGCATTTGAGATGTCCATTGGTTAAATCCCAGTGGATAACAATTCTATCCGTGGTTTTTCTTTATTTTCTGCAACTTTTTAATGCAATGCTATCATTTTGTTGCCCATTGCGGTTCAGTAGCCACAAATCCACCACAAGGGACTAGAAGGGAGCAGAGCCGATGCCCTAAAATGCCAGCGGACACCATTGACACCTTGTCAATAATTCTCAACTTATTCAATTAGATCAAGTTGCTGGGTCATCGATGCAAGGTTTTGACAACATGCTTTGTGGTTATGGCCTAATACTGTCTGTGTGTGATTATAACCTGATATGGATTTAAATATACCTCCCTGAACCAAGAAGGGAAGAGGAATCCTGGCAGTGGCACTTACTGCGCCTATCAATAAGCATCGAGTAATCGATGGCTTAGCGTAGTTACTGACTGATAGTGCGACTTGATTGACATGGATTCCTCCACTTATCCATGAATTATTCAAGTTTAAAAGATTGATTAAAGATGCTAGTGTACTTAGTCTAGTCCCTACAACATTTGTCCTGTATATGATTGGGTATTGAGTTTGGTGGTCACCCACTCAATCCGAGACGCAGCACGGTGTTGCTTAACCTTCGTGATCGCTGAGGACCAGTGTCGCCAGCATGCTAAGCATTGCAGGGAGGATGAATGGACCCACTGGGACATGGCACAAAGCCGTTGGGGGGAACGGAGGGGAAACTGGACCCACTGGGACTTGGCATGCATCCCTTAACCAGGGGGTGATGGGTGGGGGAATTGGAGCAATGATTCTACCAGCTACATTCTCCAAAATTGCAACCCATACTTTTGGTATATCAATTCAATACGTGGTTATTTTCGTGGCAGCACAAATCATTTAACGCAATGTTCTCTGCCAGCGCGCTAATTTAAAGTTGCTCTGCTTAGTGGTCAAAGATAAAGGTTTATTTTCCTTTGGCTGCAAGCTGAGTTTTTTTTCCAACACATTTTCTTTCAGTTATATTGTTGAGCATTAATTTGGTACCCTCTCTTCCGCAGTAATGCTTTATACTCTCACTGGCCGAGACCACCGAAGAAGACAAATCCGCAGGGTTCCCTTCCGAGACGAGCAGCTAATGGAATCCTGGATCGAGACACCGACATGGCCCTCCCCCCGGCGGCTGTCCAGCAAGGTCCTCCAGGTTAAACGGATTGCGTTAGCTGGATGAAGCACGAATGGTGAGGCTCTTGATGGACAACGACCGCGCTTCTGGCGGAAGGTCATTTTTTAATTCTTGAGTCAAAACTGTGTGTCGCTATGCATCGTGCTAATCACAAAGAGACCGCGCCGATTGGCTGAGTGTCCGTGTGCAATCGGTGAGACAAAGTCTTGCCATCGGCGATCCAAGTTTAACCCTGGGGGGCCGGCGGTCTGCGGCTGAGCATCTCGGCTCCGAGGACCGACCGTGGAGGGAGGTTCTTTTCCCACCTTTAGGTTAGGTCGCCTAAAGCCTGGGATGCATGGGATGCCATCGACCAGCTCTTATTCTGGTGCGTGCCTGTCGGACGTCGATGTCGTTGGTCCAGGCCAGGGGTTCGGACTCCTTCCGGGCCAGAGTCGTAAACACCGCACAAAGTGTTAAAACTGCTGCAACCAGCGACAGTACGTTTGATCCCTTGGACGATCGGTGAGCCAGGGCTATAAATTTTCATAATTTGGAAGTTACATTAAATTTTCTTAATAACTGGTAAAATACATGTGCAACCAGTTTCGTTAGCGCTAGTAGCTGTTTTTGTTAGCTCGTCGATTCCCGCAGCAGTAGGTGATGTCTAAAGGTACTAGTCAACAGCCGCTATTAGTTAATGTATAGAATCCATCTGATTCCGAGCATAAGGCTGGAGAGGGTAAACCTGGGCTTGTAGAGTTTCAACTAAAAACCTCGCCCGTTGATAACTATTTAGTATAAGCTTCCATTGCAGCATTTCTTTTCAGTCATCAGGACATTGCAGGCGGCAGGCATTGGCCCGAATATGTTTGTGCTTAAGCATGAACAACTGACACTTAAAAAATCAGGATTCAAGACATGAAACCTTACGATTCAAGACATAAAGGCCCGGGATTCCAGACATGAAGCATAAGAAGTCAAGACTTGAAGCAAGAACAACGGCCCAAGACTCTTGGAGCCTCAAGATTCAAGACTTAAAGCAAGAACAACGTCCCGAAACTCTTGAAGCCTCAGGATTCAAGACTTGAAGCAAGAACAACGTCCCAAGACTCTTGGAGCCTCAGGATTCAAGACTTGAAGCATGAACAACGACCCAAGACTCTTGGAGCCTCAGGATTCAAGACTTGAAGCAAGAACAACGTCCCAAGACTCTTGGAGCCTCAGTATTCAAGACTTGAAGTGAAAACAACGTCCCAAGACTCTTGGAGCCTCAGGATTCAAGACTTGATGCAAAAAACAACGTCCCAAGACTCTTGGAGACTCAGGATTCAAGACTAGAAGCAAGAACAACGTCCCAAGACTCTTGGAGCCTCAGGATTCAAGACGTGAAGCTAGAACAACGTCCCAAGACTCTTGGAGCCTCAGGATTCAAGACTTAAAGCAAGAACAACGTCCTAAGACTCTTGTAGCCTCATGATTCAAGACGTGAAGCAAGAACAACGTCCCAAGACTCTTGGAGCCTCAGGATTCAAGACTTGAAGCAAGAACAACGTCCCAAGACTCTTGGAGCCTCAGGATTCAAGACTAGATGCAAGAACAACGGCCCAAGACTATTGGAGCCTCAGGATTCAAGACTTGAAGCAAGAACAACGTCCCAAGACTCTTGGAGCCTCAGGATTCAAGACTTAAGCAAGACCAACGTCCCAAGACTCTTGGAGCCTCAGAAATCAAGACATAAAGCAAGAACAACGTCCCAAGACTCTTGAAGCCCCAGGATTCAAGACTTAAAGCAAGAACAACGTCCCAAGACTCTGGGAGCCTCAGGATTCAAGACTTAAAGCAAGAACAACGTCCCAAGACTCTTGGAGCCTCAGGATTCAAGACTTGAAGCAAGAACAAAGTCCCAAGACTCTTGGAGCCTCAGGATTCAAGACTAGATGCAAGAACAACGGCCCAAGACTCTTGGAGACTCAGGATTCAAGACATGAAGCAAGAACAACGGCCCAAGACTCTTGAAGCCTCAGGATTCAAGACTTGAAGCAAGAACAACGTCCATATTCTCTTGGAGCCTGAACATTCAAGACTTGAAGCAAGAACAACGTCCCAAGACTCTTGGAGCCTCAGGATTCAAGACTTGAAGCAAGAACAACGTCCATAGACTCTTAGAGCCACAGGATTCAAGACATGAAGCAAGAACAACGTCTTAAGACTCTTGGAACCCCAGGGTTCAAAACTTGGAGCAAGAACAACGTCCCAAGACTCTTGGAGCCTCTGGATTCAAGACTTGAAGATAGAACAACGTCCCAAGACTCTTGGAGCCTCAGGATACAAGACTTAAGCAAGAACAACGTCACAAGACTCTTTGAGCCTCAGGATTCAAGACTTGAAGCAAGAACAACGTCCCAAGACTCTTGGAGCCTCAGGATTGAAGACTTGAAGCAAGAACAACGTCCCAAGACTCTTGGAGCCTCAGGATTCAAGACTTGAAGATAGAACAACGTCCCAAGACTCTTGGAGTCTCAGGATTCAAGACTTGAAGCAAGAACAACGTCCCAAGACTCTTGGAGCCTCAGGATTCAAAACTTGAAGCAAGAACGACGTCCCAAGACTCTGGAGCCTCAGGATTCAGGACTTGAAGCAAGAACAACGTCCCAAGACTCTTGGAGCCTCAGGATTCAAGACTTAAAGCAAGAACAACGGCCCAAGACTCTTGGAGTCTCAGGATTCAAGACTTAAAGCAAGAACAACTTCCCAAGACTCTTGGAGCATCAGGATTCAAGACTTGTAGCAGGAGCTTGAACTGGATCCATTGGGACTTGGCACGAAGCTGTCGGTGGGAAGGGAGGGGAAACTGGACCCATTGGGACTTGGCACAAAGCATTCGGGGCGAAGGGAGGGGGAACTGGGTCCATTGGGACTTGGCACGAAGCTGTCGGTGGGAAGCGAGGGGCAACTGGACCCTTTGGGACTTGGCACAAAGCCTTCGGGGTAAAGGTAGGGGGAACAGGTTCCATTAGGACTTGGCACGGAGCCTATGGTGGCAGGTAGGGGGAACTTGGTCAACTGTGACATGGCACGATGCTGTCGGTTGAAAGGGTGGGGGAACTGGATCCATTAGGACTTAAAACAAATCTTTTGGGTGGAAGGGAGGGGGAACTGGATGCATTTGGACTTGGCACGAAGCTGTTGGGGGGAAGTGAGGGGGATCTGGACCCATTGGGACTTGGCACGAAGCTGTTAGGGGGAAGGGTGTGTAAACTGGACCCATGGGGACTTGGCACAAAAACATTGGGGGGAAGGGAGGGGCAACTGGACCCATTGGGACTAAGCACAAAGCCGTTGGGGGAAGGGAGGGAGAACTAGACCCATTGGGTCATGGCACAAAGCCGTTCGGGGAAAGGGAGGGGGAACTGGATCCATTGGGACTTGGCACAAAGCCGTTAGGGTGAAGGAAGGGGGAACTGGATCCTTTGGGACATGGCACGAAGGCTTTGTGGTGAAGGGAGGGGGAACTGGAACCTTTGTGACTTGGCACTAAGCTCTTGGGGGGTAGGGAGGGGGAACTGGATCCATTGGGACCTGCCACCAAGCTGTTCAGTGGAATGAGGGGCGAACTGTACCCATTGGGACTTGGCACGAAGCGGTCTGGCGGAAGGGAGGGGGAACTGTGTCCATTGGGACTTGGCACTAAGCAGTCGTGTGGGAAGGGAGGGGGAACTGGACCCATAAGGACTTAGCACGAAGCTCTTGGGGAGAAGGTAGTGGGAACTGGATCCGTTGGGACATAACACGAAGCTGTTGGTGGGAAGGGAGGGGGAACTGGACCCATTGGGACTTGGCACAAAGCCTTCGGGGTGAAGGGAGGGGGAACTGGGTCCTTTCGGACTTGGCACTAGGCAGTCGTGTGGGAAGGGTGCGTGAACTGGACCCATTGGGACTTGGCACAAAGCCTTTGGTGTGAAGGGAGGGGAAACTAGATCCTTTGGGACTTGGCACAAAGCCTTTGGGGTGAAGGGTGGGGGAACTGGATCCATGGGGACTTGGCACAAAGCTGTCGGTGGGAACGAAGGGGGAAATGGATCCATTGGGACTTGGCACAAAGCCTAGGGGGTGAAGGTAGAGAGAACTGGACCCATTGGGACTTGGCACGAAGCCAATGTGGTAAAGGTGGGGGAACAGGATCCATTAAGACTTGGCACAAAGCTCTTGGGGGGAAGGGAGGGGGAACTGGATGCATTGGGACTTGGCACGAAGCTGTTGGGGGGAAGGAAGGGGGAACTGGACCCATGCGGACTTGGCACGAAGCCGTTGGGGGGAAGGGTGGGGGAACCGGACCATGAGGACTTGGCACAAAGCCGTTGGGGGGAAGGGAGGGGGAACTGGACCTATTGGGACATGGCACAAAGCCGTTGGGGGGAAGGGAGGGGGAACTGGACCCATTGGGACTTGGCACGAAGCCGTGGGGGGGAAGGGTGGGGGAACTGGACCCATTAGGTCTTGACAAAGCCGTTGGGGTGAATGGAGGGGGAACTGGCCCCATTGGGACTTGGCAAAAAGCCGTTGGGGGGAAGGGAGGGGTAACTGGACCCATTGGGACTTGTCACAAAGCCGTTGGGTTAAAGGAAGGGGGAGGGGGAATTGGATCCTTTGTGACTTTCTACTAAGCTATTGGGGTGTAGCGAGGGGGAACTGGATCCTTTGGGACCTGCAACAAAGCTCAGGAAGGGTGGGGGAACTCTACCCATTGGGACATGGCACGAAGCGGTGTGGCGGAAGGGTGGGGGAACTGAAAACATTGGGACTTGGCACGAAGCAGTTAGGGTGAAGGGAGGGAGAACTGGGTCCATTGGGACTTGGCACTAAGCTGTCAGTGTGAAGGGGGGGGGGGGGTACTGGACCCATTGGGACATGGCACGAAGCTGTCGGTGGGAAGAAAGGGGGAACTGGACCCATTGGGACTTGGTACAAAGCCTTTGGGGTTAAGGGAGGGGGAACCGGAACCATTGGGACTTAGCACAAAGCCTTCGGTGGGAATGGAGGGGGAACTGGGTCCATTGGGACTTGGCACGAAGCTGTCGTTGGGAAGGGAGTGGGAACTGGACCCTTTTGTACTTGGCACAAAGCCTTTGGGGTGAAGGTAGAGAGAACTGGATCCATTGGAACTTGGCACGGAGCCTTTGGTCGAAGGGAGGGGGATTTGGGTGTATTGTGACTTGGCACGAAGCTCTCGGTGGGAAAGGTGGGGGAACTGGTTCCATTGGGTCTTGGCACAGAGCCTATGTGGTAAAGGGTGGGGGAACAGGATCCATTAGGACTTGGCACAAAGCTCTTGGGGGAAAGGGAAGGGGAACTGGATGCATTGGGACTTGGCACGAAGCTGTTGGGGGGAAGAGAGGGGGAACTGGACCAATTGGGACTTAGCACGAATCCGTTGGGGGAAGGGAGGGGGAACTGGACCCATTGGGACTTGGCACAAAGCCGTTGGGGTGAAGGGAGGGTCAACTGGACCCATTGGGACATGGCACAAAGCCGTTGGGTGGAAGGGAGGGGGAACTGGACCCATTGGGACTTGGCACAAAGCCGTTGGGGTGAAGGGAGGGGGAACTGGATCCATTGGGACTTGGCACAAAGCCGTTGGGGTGAAGGAGGGGGAACTGGATCATTTGGGACTTTGTTCGAAGCCTTTGGGGTGAAGGGAGGGGGAACTGGATCCATTGGGACTTGGCACAAAGCCGTTGGGTTGAAGGGAGGGGGAGGGGGAACTAGATCCTTTGAGACTTGGCACTAAGCTCTTGGGGGGAAGGGAGTGGGAACTGGATCCTTTGTGACCTGCAACAAAGCTCTTCGGTGAAGGGGTGTGGGGGAACTGGACCCATTGGGACTTGGAAGGAAGCGGTCTGGCGGAAGGGTGGGGGAACTGGAAACATTGGGACATGGCACTAAGCTGTCGGTGGGAAGGGAGGGGGGACTGGACCCATTGGGACATGGCACGAAGCTGTCGGAGGGAAGGGAGGGGGAAGTTGACCCAATGGGACTTGGCACAAAGCCTTTGGGGTGAAGGGAGGGGGAACCGGATCATTGGGACTTGGCATAAAGCCTTTGGGGTGATGGGCGGGGGCACTGGGTCCATAGGGACCTGGCACGGAGCCTTTGGTGGAAGGGAGGGGGAACTGGGTCTACTGTAACTTGGCACGATGCTTTCGGTGGGAAGGGTGGGGGTACTGGATCCAATGGGATTTGGCACAAAGCTCTTGGGGTGAAGGGAGGGGGAACTGAATGCAATGAGACTTGGCACGAATCCGTTGGGGTGAAGGAAGGGGGAACTCGACTCATTGGGACTTGGCACGAAGCCGTTGGGGGGAAGGGAAGGGGAACTGGACCCCTTGGGATTTGGCACCAAGCTGTTGGGGGTAGGGAGCGGGAAATGAATACCTTAGAAAATATCACAATGACAACTAGGGGAAGGGAGGGGGAACTGGACCCATTTGGACTTGGCACAAAGCCTTCTACGGGAAAAGAAGGGGAACTGGACCCATTGGGACTTGGAACGAAGCCTTTGGGGGGAAGGGAAAGGGAATTGGATCCAATAAAACTTGGCACGAAGCTGATGGGGGAGGGAAGGGGGAACTGGACCCATTGGGACTTGGCACGAAGCCGTTGGGGGTAAGGGAGGGGCAACTGGACCCTTTGGGACTTGGCACAAAGCCTTCGGCGTGAAGGTAGAGAGAACTGGATCCATTGGGACTTGGCACGAAGCTGTTGAGGAGAAGGTAGTGGGAACTGGGTCCATTGGGACTTGGCACGAAGCTGTCGGTGTAAAGGGAGGGGAAACTGGACCCTTTGGGACTTGGCACAAAGCCTTCGGGACGAAGGTCGAGAGAATTGGATCCATTGGGACTTGGCGCAGAGCCTTTGGTTGAAGGGAGGGGGAACTGGGTCTATTTTGACTTGGCACGAAGCTGTCGGTGGGAAGGGTTGGGGAACTGGATCCATTGGGACTTGGCACAAGGCCGTTGTGGTGAAGGGAGGGGGAGGGGGAACTGGATCTTTTGTGACTTGGCACTAAGCTCTTGGGGGGAAGGGAGGGGGAACTGGATCCTTTTGGACCTGCCAAAAAGCTCATCAGTGGAAGGGTGGGGGAACTGGACCCATTGGGACTTGGCACGAGGCAGTTGGGGTGAAGGGTGGGGTAACTGGGTCCATTGGGACTTGGCACTAAGCTGTTGGGGGGAAGGGAGGGGGAACTGGATTCATTGGGACTTGGCACAAAGCCTTGGGGGGATGAGAGAGGGAACTGATTCCATTAAGACTTGGCACAAAGCTGTTGTGGTGAAGGGAGGGGAAACTGGACCCAGTGGGACATGGCATGAAGCTGTTGGGGGGAAGGGAGGGGGAACTGGATACATGGGACTTGGCATGACGCTGTTGGAGTGAAGGGAGTGGGAACAGGCTCCATGGGACTTGGCACAAAGGCGTTGTGGGAAGGGTGGGGGAACTGTATCCATTGGGACTTCGCACGAAGCCGTAGTGATGAAGGGAGGGGAAATTGGATCCATGGGACTTGGCACGAAGCCGTTGGGGTGAAGGGAGGGGGAACTGGATCCTTTGGGACTTTGTACAACGCCTTTGAAAGGAAGAGAGGGGAACCTGGACCCACTGGGACTTGGCACATTACCGTTGGGGTGAAGGGAGTGGGAACTGGACCCCCTAAGACTTGGCACAAAGCCGTTGGTGGGAAGGGATGGGGAACTGGACCCATTGGGGCTTGGCACAAAGCCGTTGGGGTGAAGGGAGGGGGAACTGGACCCAGTGGGTCATGGCATGAAGCTGTTGTGGGAAAGGAATGGGGAACTGGGAGTTGACACAAAGCCGTTGTGGTGATGAGAGGAGGAACTGGACCCTCTGAGATTTGGCACGCATCCCTTAACCAGGGGATGACGGTAGGGGATATTGGAGCAATGATTCTATCAGCTACATTCTCCAAAATTGCAACCCTTACGTTTGGTTTACCTATATAATTCGTGGTTTTTTTGTGGCTACGAAAATTATGTTACGCCATCTTTCGGTGTTCTCTGCCAGCGCGCTAATTTAAAGTTGCTCTGCTTAGTGGCTAAAGATTAAGGTATATTTTTCTTTGGCTGCAAGCTGAGTTTTCACCCCAACACATTTTCTTTCAGTTTTATTGTTGAGCACTAATTTGGTACCCTCTCTTCCACAGTTATGCCTTATACTCTAACTGGCCGTGACCACTGAGGAAGACAAATCCGCAGGGTATCCTTCCGAGATGAGCAGCTATTGGAATCCTGGATCGAGATACCGATATGGCCCTCACCCCCGGCGGCTGTCCAGCAAGGTCCTCCAGGTTAAACGGATTGCGTTAGCTGGATGAAGCACGAACGGTGAGGCTCTTGATGGACAACGACCGCGCTTCTGGCGGAAGGTCAGTCTTTTATTCTCGAGTCGAAACCGTGGTTCGCTATGCATCGTGCTAATCACAAAGAGACCGCGCCGATTGGCTGAGTGTCCGTGTGCAATCGGTGAGACAAAGTCTTGCCATCGGCAATCCAAGTTTAACCCAGGGGGGCCGGCGGTCTGCGGCTGAGCTTCTCGGCTTGGAGGACCGACCGTGGAGGGAGGTTCTTTAACCACCTTTAGGTTCCTTTAGGCCTGGATCAAGCACAGATGAATCCACCTCTGGGCCAGACTACTATCAAGCTTCCGCATGGCTTCCTTTGCGGCTAGCTTCTTGCAGGAATCATGTCTGAAGGGAGGTACTGTACTTGGGATTCCTTTTGATGTAGAAGCCAGGGTAAGTTTGTCTAGCCGAGGTATTCTCGATAACGGGGTATCTTAAGTGGAAAACAATTTAAGACAATGTTTGTGGCTTTGTCAGGTTCCCCAGTGAAGATGTGATCTCACTTTAGTGAGTGAGTGCATCTGCATTGCATTTGAGATGTCCATTGGTTAAATCCCAGTGGATGGCAATTCTATCCGTGGTTTTTCTTTACTTTCCGCAACTTTTTAATGCAATGCTATCCTTTTGTTGTCCATTGAGGTTCAGTAGCCACAAATCCACCACAAGGGACTAGAAGGGAGCAGAGCCGATGCCCTAAAATGCCATGCTTTGTGGTTATGGCCTAATACTGTCTGTGTATGATTATAACCTGATATGGATTTAAATATGCCTCCCTGAACCAAGAAGGGAAGAGGAATCCTGGCAGTGGCACTTACCGCGCCTGTCAATAAGCATCGAGTAATCGATGACTTAGCGTAGTTTCTGACTGATGGTGCAACTTGATTGACATGGGTTCCTCCACTTATCCATGAATTTTGCAAGTTGATGAGATTGGTTAAAGATGCTAGTGTACTTAGTTAAGTCCCTACAACATTTCTCCTGTATATGATTGGGTATTGAGTTTGGTGGTCACCCACTCAATCCGAGACTCAGCACGGTTTTGCTTAACCTTGGCAGCACTGCCATTATAGAGTTTCCAACACCAAACGCTTGAACCTCTACAATCACCACGAATTCCCCAGCATTTCCAGGTCGTTAGCGACCCTGCGCGGAAGAAGCTGGCAACGATGCTTCACCGACTGCCTGTCTTCTTCGCAGCCAGGCATCTTCCAAGGTCACCGTTCACGGTACCGTGCATCAAACTCATCCCGAGACGGCAGCGAAAAGGTCCAGACCAGCAAACGGGAGCGGAACAGCACCGAGTCACGAGTTCCGATGTCCAAGTAACCGATTATCGATCTCCATATTTATCATCATTGGTATATCATCATATATTATATCATTGGTAGCCAATGAATCACAGGCCATGTACAAACTATCTGATTCTGAGCTAAGATTGTCAAAATATTCAAGAAATTCTGGCAATGTTTGCGAGTTTGTCAGGTTTGGTGTTCACCAATGGTGATGGGAGGAGGAACAGGACCCGCTGGGACTTGTCGTTATGGTCTCATGCTGTCCGTAAATGATTATTAAATGAAGAGGATTTTAATAAGCCAGCCTGAGTTATGAGGCTTAGCGTATGGCTTAGCTTAACTTCTAACTGCTGGTGCAACTTCCTTGACATGGGTTCCTCCACTAATCCAAGCATTGTGCAAGTTGATATGAAAGGTTAAAGGTGCTAGTGTACTGAGTTTAGTGCCTACAACCTCTCTCCTATGCAGGACTGATTTTAAGTGTGGTGGTCACCCACTAAATGAGAGATTAGGCACAGTGTTGATTAGCCTTCGTGATCGCCGAGGGCCAGTTTCTCCAACATGCTAAGCATTGCAGGAAGGGGATAATGGATCCATGGGACTTGGCACAATGCTGTTGGGAGGAAGGGAGGGGGAACATGATCCATTGGGACTTGGCATGAAGCTGTTAGGGGAAGGTTGGGGGAACTGGATCCACTGACGTGGCCAAAGCTGTTGGGGGGAAGGGAGGAAGAACTGGATTCATTGGGACTTGGCACAAAGCTGTTGGGGGTAGGGCGGGGGAACTGGATCCATTAGGACTTGGCATAAAGCTGTTAGGGAAAGGGAGGGGAAACTGGTTCCATTGGGACGTGGCACAAAGCTGTTGTGGGGAAGGGGGAGGAACTGGATCCATTGGGACTTGGCACCAAGCTTTTGGGGGAAGGGAGGGGGAACTGGATCCATTGGGACTTGGCACCAAGCTGTTCGGGGGAAGGGAGGGGGAACTGGATCCATTGGGACTTGGCACAAAGCTGTTGGGGGGAAGGGAGGGGAACTGGACCCACTGAGACTAGGCACGCATCCCTTAACTAGGGAGTGATGGTTGGGGGAATTAGAGCAATGAATCTACCAGCTACATTTTCCAAAATTTCCAACCTTACATTTTGAATACCTATAGTAATCGTGGTTATATTCGTGGCAGTACAAATCATTTTACGCAATCTTTCGGTGTTCTCTGCCAGCGCGCTAATTTCAAGTTGCTCTGCGTAGTGGCCAAAGATAAAGGTATATTTTCCTTTGGCTGCAAGTCGAGTTTTCAGCCCAACACATTTTCTTTCAGTTTGATTGTTGAGCACTAATTTTTGACCCTCTCTTCCGCAGTTATGCCTTATACTCTAACTGGCTGTGACCACCGAGGAAGACAAATCCGCAGGGTTCCCTTCTGAGACGAGCAGCTTTTGGAATCCCGGATCGAGACACTAACATGGCCTTCACCCGGCGGCTGTCCAGCAAGGTCCTCACGGTTAAATGGATTGCGTTAGCTGGATGAAGCACGAACGGTGAGGCTCTTGATGGACAACGACCGCGCTTCTGGCGGAAGGTCAGTCTTTTATTCTTGAGTCGAAACCGTGTGTCGCTATGCATCGTGCTAATCACAAAGAGACCTCGCCGATTGGCTGAGTGTCCGTGTGCAATCGGTGAGACAAAGTCTTGCCATCGGCGATCCAAGTTTAACCCTGGGGGGCCGGCGGTCTGCGGCTGAGCATCTCGGCTCCGAGGACCGACCGTGGAGGGAGGTTCTTTTTCCACCTATAGGTTAGGTCGCCTGGGATGCCATGGGATGCCATCGACCAGCTCTTATTCTGGTGCGTGCCTGTCGGATGTCGATGTCGTTGGTCAAGGCCTGGGGTTCGGACTCCTTCCGGGCCAGAGTCGTAAACACCGCACAAAGTGTTAATGCTGCTGCAACCAGAGACAGTACGTTTCATCCCTTGGACGATCTTTGAGCCAGGGCTATAAATTTTCATAATTTGGAAGTTACATTAAATTTTCTTAATATCTGGTAAAATACATGTGCAACCAGTTTCGTTAGCGCTAGTAGCCGTTTTTGTTAGCTTGTCGATTCCCTCAGCACTAGGTGATGTCTAAAGGTACTTGTCAACAGCCGCTATTAGTTAAGGTATAGAATCCATCTGATTCCGAGCATAAGGCTGGAGAGGGTAAACCTGGGCTTGTAGAGTTTTTCAACTAAAAACCTCGCCCGTTGATAACTATTTAGTATAAGCTTCCAATGCAGCATTTCTTTTCAGTCATCACGACATTGGCCCGAATATGTTTGTGCTTAAGCATGAACAATTGACACTTAAAAAATCAGGATTCAAGACATGAAACCTTACGATTCAAGACATAAAGGCCCGGGATTCCAGACATGAAGCATAAGAAGTCAAGACTTGAAGCAAGAACAACGGCCCAAGACTCTTGGAGACTCAGGATTCAAGACTTGAAGCAAGAACAACGTCCCAAGACTCTTGGAGCCTCAGGATTCAAGACGTAAAGCTAGAACAACGTCCCAAGACTCTTGGAGCCACAGGATTCAAGACTTAAAGCAAGAACAACGTCCCAAGACTCTTGGAGCCTCAAAATTCAAGACGTGAAGCAAGAACAACGTCCCAAAAATCTTGGAGCCTCAGGATTCAAGACTTGAAGCAAGAACAACGTCCCAAGACTCTTGGAGCCTCAGGATTCAAGACTAGATGCAAGAACAACGGCCCAAGACTATTGGAGCCTCAGGATTCAAGACTTGAAGCAAGAACAACGTCTCAAGACTCTTGGAGCCTCAGGATTCAAGACTTAAGCAAGACCAACGTCCCAAGACTCTTGGAGCCTCAGAAATCAAGACAGAAAGCAAGAACAACGTCCCAAGACTCTTGAAGCCTCAGGATTCAAGACTTGAAGCAAGAACAACGTCCCAAGACTCTTGGAGCCTCAGGATTCAAGACTTAAAGCAAGAACAACGTCCCAAGACTCTTGGAGCCTCAGGATTCAAGACTTGAAGCAAGAACAAAGTCCCAAGACTCTTGGAGCTTTAGGATTCAAGACTAGATGCAAGAACAACGTCCCAAGACTCTTGGAGCCTCAGGATTCAAGACTTGAAGCAAGAACGACGTCCCAAGACTCTTGAGCCTCAGGATTCAGGACTTGAAGCAAGAACATCGTCCCAAGACTCTTGGAGACTCAGGATTCAAGACTTGAAGCAAGAATAACGTCCCAAGACTCTTGAAGCCTCAGGATTCTAGACCTGAAGCAAGAACAATGCCCCAAGACTCTTGGAGCCTCAGGATTCAAGACATGAGAAAGAACAACGTCCCAAGACTCTTGGAGCCTCAGGATTCAAGACTTGAAGCAAGAACAAAGTCCCAAGACTCTTGGAGCCTCAGGATTCAAGACTAGATGCAAGAACAACGGCCCAAGACTCTTGGAGACTCAGGATTCAAGACTTGAAGCAAGAACAACGGCCCAAGACTCTTGGAGCCTCAGGATTCAAGACTTGAAGCAAGAACAACGTCCATATTCTCTTGGAGCCTCAACATTCAAGACTTGAAGCAAGAACAACGTCCCAAGACTCTTGGAGCCTCAGGATTCAAGACTTGAAGCAAGAACAACGTCCAAAGACTCTTAGAGCCTCAGGATTCAAGACATGAAGCAAGAACAACGTCTTAAGACTCTTGGAACCCCAGGATTCAAAACTTGGAGCAAGAACAACGTCCCAAGACTCTTGGAGCCTCAGGATTCAAGACTTGAAGCAAGAACAACGTCCCAAGACTCTTGGAGCCTCAGGATTCAAGACTAGATGCAAGAACTACGGCCCAAGACTATTGGAGCCTCAGGATTCAAGACTTGAAGCAAGAACAACGTCCCAAGACTCTTGGAGCCTCAGGATTCAAGACTTAAGCAAGACCAACGTCACAAGACTCTTGGAGCCTCAGAAATCAAGACATAAAGCAAGAACAACGTCCCAAGACTCTTGGAGCCTCAGGATTCAAGACTAGATGCAAGAACAACGGCCCAAGACTCTTGGAGACTCAGGATTCAAGACTTGAAGCAAGAACAACGGCCCAAGACTCTTGGAGCCTCAGGATTCAAGACTTGAAGCAAGAACAACGTCCATATTTTCTAGGAGCCTCAACATTCAAGACTTGAAGCAAGAACAACGTCCCAAGACTCTTGGAGCCTCAGGATTCAAGACTTGAAGCAAGAATAACGTCCCAAGACTCTTGAAGCCTCAGGATTCTAGACTTGAAGCAAGAACAATGCCCCAAGACTCTTGGAGCCTCAGGATTCAAGACATGAGAAAGAACAACGTCCCAAGACTCTTGGAGCCTCAGAATTCAAGACATGAAGCAAGAACAACGTCTTAAGACTCTTGGAGCCTCAGGATTCAAGACTTGAAGCAAGAACAACGACCCAAGACTCTTGGAGCCTCAGGAATCAAGACTTAAAGCAAGAACAACGGCCCAAGACTCTTGGAGCCTCAGGATTCAAGACTTAAAGCAAGAAAAACGGCCCAAGACTCTTGGAGCATCAGGATTCAAGTCTTGTAGCAGGAGCTTGAACTGGATCCATTGGGACTTGGCACAAAGCCGTCTAGCGGAAGGGAAGGGGAACCGGATCCATTTGAACTTTGCACCAAGCTGTTGGGGTTAAGGGAGAGGGAACTGGACCCATTGGGACTTGGCACAAAGCTGTTGGGTTGGGGGGAGGAGAAACTGGAACCATTGGGACCTAGCACTTTAAGCTGTTGGGGTGAGGGGAGGGGGAACTGGATCCATTGGGACTTGGCACGAAGCTGTCGGTGGGAAGGGAGGGGTAACTGGTCCCATTGGGACTTGGCACAAGGCCTTCGTGGTGAAGGGAGGGGGAACTGGGTCTTTTCGGACTTGGCACTAAGCAGTCGTGTGGGAAGGGAGGGGGAACTGGACCCATTGGGACTTGGCACAAAGTCTTTGGGGTGAAGGGTGGGGGAACTGGATCCATGGGGACTTGGCACGAAGCTGTCGTCGGGAACGAAGGGGGAACTGGACCCATTGGGACTTGGCATAAAGCCTTTGGGGTGAAGGTAGAGAGAACTGGACCCATTGGGACTTGGCACGAAGCCAATGTGGTAAAGGGTGGGGGAACAGGATCCATTAGAACTTGGCACAAAGCTCTTGGGGGGAAGGGAGGGGGAACTGGATGCATTGGGACTTGGCACGAAGCTGTTGGGGGGAAGGAAGGGGGAACTGGACCCATTCGGACTTGGCACGAAGCCGTTGGGGGGAAGGATGGGGGAACTGGACCCATTAGGACTTGACACAAGCCGTTGGGGTGCATGGTGGGGGATCTGGACCCATTGCGACTTGGCACAAAGCCGTTGGGAAGAAGGGAGGGGGAACTGGACCTATTGGGACATGGCACTAAGCCGTTGGGGGGAAGGGAGGGGGAACTGGACCCATTGGGACTTGGCACGAAGCCGTTGGGGGGAAGGGTGGGGGAACTGGACCCATTAGGTCTTGACAAAGCCGTTGGGGTGAATGGGGGGGGAACTGGCCGCATTGGGACTTGGCAAAAAGCCGTTGGGGGGAAGGGAGGGGTAACTGGACCCATAGGGACATGGCACAAAGCCGATGGGGGGAAGGGAGCGGGAACTGGACCCATTGGGACTTTGCACAAAGCCGTTGGGGTGAAGGAGGTGGAACTGGATCCTTTGGGACTTGGCACGAAGCCATTGGGGTGAAGGGTCGGGGAACAAGATCTATTGGGACTTGTCACAAAGCCGTTGGGTTAAAGGAAGGGGGAGGGGGAACTGGATCCTTTGTGACTTGGCATTAAGCTATTGGGGTGAAGCGAGGGGGAACTGGATCCTTTGGGACCTGCAACAAAGCTCAGGAAGGGTGGGGGAACTCTACCCATTGGGACATGGCACGAAGCGGAGTGGCGGAAGGGTGGGGGAACTGAAAACATTGGGACTTGGCACGAAGCAGTAAGGGTGAAGAGAGGGGGAACTTGGTCCATTGGGACTTGGCACTAAGCTGTCGGTGGGAAGGGAGGGGGGACTAGACCCATTGGGACTTGGCACGAAGCTGTCGGAGGGAAGGGAGGGGGAAGTTGACCCATTGGGACTTGGCACAAAGCCCTTGGGGGGGAAGGGAGGGGGAACTGGATCCATGGGACTTGGCACAAAGCCTTTGTGATGAAGGGAGGGGAAATTGGATCCATGGGACTTGGCATGAAGCCGTTGGGGTGAAGTGAGGGGGAACTGGAGCCTTTGGGACTTGGTACAACTCCGTTGAAAGGATAAGAAGGGAACCTGGACTCACTGGGACTTGGCACATGACCGTTGGGGTGAAGGGAGTGGGAACTGGACCCTCTAAGACTTGGCACAAAGCCGTTGAAAGGAAGGGAGGGGGTACTGGACCCACTGGGACTTTGCACAAAGCTGTTGGGGTGAAGGGAGGGGGAACTGTACCCACTGGGACTTGGCACAAAGCCATTGGTGGGAAGGGATGGGGAACTGGACCCATTGGGGCTTGGCACAAAGCCATTGGGGGGAAGGGAGGGGGAACTGGACCCAGTGGGACATGGCATGAAGCTGTTGTGGGAAAGGAATGGGGAACTGGGAGTTGACACAATGCCGTTGTGGTGATGAGAGGAGGAACAGGACCCTCTGAGATTTGGCACGCATCCCTTAACCAGGGGATTACGGTAGAGGATATTGGAGCAATGATTCTACCAGCTACATTCTCCAAAATTGCAACCCTTACGTTTGGTTTACCCATATAATTTGTGGTTTTTTTCGTGGCTACGAAAATTATGTTACGCCATCTTTCGGTGTTCTCTGCCCTTGTGCTAATTTAAAGTTGCTCTGCTTAGTGGCTAAAGATAAAGGTATATTTTCCTTTGACTGCAAGCTGAGTTTTTTTTCCAACACATTTTCTTTCAGTTATATTGTTGAGCATTAATTTGGTACCCTCTCTTCCGCAGTAATGCTTTATACTCTCACTGGCCGAGACCACCGAGGAAGACAAATCCGAAGGGTTCCCTTCTGAGACGAGCAGCTTTTGGAATCCCGGATCGAGACACTAACATGGCCTTCACCCGGCGGCTGTCCAGCAAGGTCCTCCAGGTTAAACGGATTGCGTTAGCTGGATGAAGCACGAACGGTGAGGCTCTTGATGGACAACGACCGCGCTTCTGGCGGAAGGTCAGTCTTTTATTCTTGAGTCAAAACCGTGTGTCGCTATGCATCGTGCTAATCACAAAGAGAACGCGCCGATTGGCTGAGTGTCCGTGTGCAATCGGTGAGACAAAGTCTTGCCGTTGGCAATCCAAGTTTAACTCTGGGGGGCCGGCGGTCTGCGGCTGAGCATCTCGGCTCCGAGGACCGACCGTGGAGGGAGGTTCTTTTCCCACCTTTAGGTTAGGTCGCCTAAAGCCTGGGATGCCATCGACCAGCTCTTATTCTGGTGCGTGCCTGTCGGACGTCGATGTCGTTGGTCCAGGCCAGGGGTTCGGACTCCTTCCGGGCCAGAGCCGTAAACACCGCACAAAGTGTTAAAGCTGCTGCAACCAGCGACCGTACGTTTGATCCCTTGGACGATCGGTGAGCCAGGGCTATAAATTTTCATTATTTGGAAGCAACATTAAATTTTCTTAATAACTGGTAAAATACATGTGCAACCAGTTTCGTTAGCGCTAGTAGCCGTTTTTGTTAGCTCGTCGATTCCCGCAGCAGTAGGTGATGTCTAAAGGTACTAGTCAACAGCCGCTATTAGTTAAGGTATAGAATCCATCTGATTCCGAGCATAAGGCTGGAGAGGGTAACCTGGGCTTGTAGAGTTTTTCAACTAAAAACCTCGCCCGTTGATAACTATTTAGTATAAGCTTCCATCGCAGCATTTCTTTTCAGTCATCAGGACATTGCAGGCCGCAGGCATTGGCCCGAATATGTTTGTGCTTAAGCATGAACAATTGACACTTAAAAAATCAGGATTCAAGACATGAAACCTTACAATTCAAGACATAAAGGCCCGGGATTCCAGACATGCAGCATAAGAAGTCAAGACTTGAAGCAAGAACAACGGCCTAAGACTCTTGGAGACTCAGGATTCAAGACTTGAAGCCAGAACAACGTCCCAAGACTCTTGGAGCCTCAGGATTCAAGACGTGAAGCTAGTACAACGTCCCAAGACTCTTGGAGCCTCAGGATTCAAGACTTAAAGCAAGAACAACGTCCTAAGACTCTTGGAGCCTCAAGATTCAAGACGTGAAGCAAGAACAACGTCCCAAGACTCTTGGAGCCTCAGGATTCAAGACTTGAAGCAAGAACAACGTCCCAAGACTCTTGGAGCCTCAGGATTCAAGACTAGATGCAAGAACAACGGCCCAAGACTATTGGAGCCTCAGGATTCAAGACTTGAAGCAAGAACAACGTCCCAAGACTCTTGGAGCCTCAGGATTCAAGACTTAAGCAAGACCAACGTCCCAAGACTCTTGGAGCCTCAGAAATCAAGACATAAAGCAAGAACAACGTCCCAAGACTCTTGAAGCCTCAGGATTCAAGACGTAAAGCAAGAACAACGTCCCAAGACTCTTGGAGCCTCAGGATTCAAGACTTAAAGCAAGAACAACGTCCCAAGACTCTTGGAGCCTCAGGATTCAAGACTTGAAGCAAGAACAAAGTCCCAAGACTCTTGGAGCCTCAGGATTCAAGACTAGATGCAAGAACAACGGCCAAAGACTCTTGGAGACTCAGGATTCAAGACTTGAAGCAAGAACAACGGCCCAAGACTCTTGGAGCCTCAGGATTCAAGACTTGAAGCAAGAACAACGTCCATATTCTCTTGGAGCCTCAACATTAATGACTTGAAGCAAGAACGACGTCCCAAGACTCTTGGAGCCTCAGGATTCAAGACATGAAGCAAGAACAACGTCGTAAGACTCTTGGAACCCCAGGATTCAAAACTTGGAGCAAGAACAACGTCCCAAGACTCTTGGAGCCTCTGGATTCAAGACTTGAAGATAGAACAACGTCCCAAGACTCTTGGAGCCTCAGGATACAAGACTTGAAGCAAGAACAACGTCCCAAGACTCTTGGAGCCTCAGGATTCATGACTTGAAGCAAGAACAACGTCGCAAGACTCTTGGAGCCTCAGGATTCAAGACTTGAAGC
The DNA here is from genome assembly GCA_921293005.1 of Nemoura dubitans. Lineage (NCBI taxonomy): Eukaryota > Metazoa > Arthropoda > Insecta > Plecoptera > Nemouridae > Nemoura > Nemoura dubitans. The sequence goes on from OV121074.1 coordinate 69,763,775, forward strand.
AAGAACAACGTCCCAAGACTCTTGGAGCCTCAGGATTCAAGACTTGAAGATAGAGCAACGTCCCAAGACTCTTGGAGTCTCAGGATTCAAGACTTGAAGCAAGAACAACGTCCCAAGACTCTTGGAGCCTCAGGATTCAAGACTTGAAGCAAGAACGACGTCCCAAGACTCTGGAGCCTCAGGATTCAGGACATGAAGCAAGAACATCGTCCCAAGACTCTTGGAGACTCAGGATTCAAGACTTGAAGCAAGAATAACGTCCCAAGACCCTTGAAGCCTCAGGATACTAGACTTTAAGCAAGAACAACGCCCCAAGACTCTTGGAGCCTCAGAATTCAAGACATGAAGCAAGAACAACGTCCCAAGACTCTTGGAGCCTCAGAATTCAAGACATGAAGCAAGAACAACGTCTCAAGACTCTTGGAGCCTCAGGATTCAAGACTTGAAGCAAGAACAACGGCCCAAGACTCTTGGAGCCTCAGGATTCAAGACTTGAAGCAAGAACAACGGCCCAAGACTCTTGGAGCCTCAGGATTCAAGACTTAAAGCAAGAACAACGGCCCAAGACTCTTGGAGTCTCAGGATTCAAGACTTGAAGCAAGAACAACTTCCCAAGACTCTTGGAGCATCAGGATTCAAGACTTGTAGCAGGAGCTTGAACTGGATCCATTGGGACTTGGCACAATGCCGTCTAGCGGAAGGGAGGGGGAACCGGATCCATTTGAACTTGGCACCAAGCTGTTGGGGTTGAGGGAGAGGGAACTGGACCCATTGGGACTTGGCACAAAGCATTCGGGGCGAAGGGAGGGGGAACTGGGTCCTTTGGGACTTGGCACGAAGCTGTCGGTGGGAAGCGAGGGGCAACTGGACCCTTTGGGACTTGGCACAAAGCCTTCGGGGGAAAGGTAGGGGGAACAGGTTCCATTAGGACTTGGCACGGAGCCTATGGTGGCAGGTAGGGGGAAATTGGTCAACTGTGACTTGGCACGATGCTGTCGGTAGAAAGGGTGGGGGAACTGGATCCATTAGGACTTAGCACAAATCTTTTGGGGGGAAGGGAGGGGGAACTGGATGCATTGGGACTTGGCACGAAGCTGTTGGGGGGAAGTGAGGGGGATCTGGACCCATTGGGACTTGGCACGAAGCCGTTGGGGGGAAGGGTGTGTAAACTGGACCCATGGGGACTTGGCACAAAAACATTGGGGGGAAGGATGGGGCAACTGGACCCATTGGGACTAAGTTCAAAGCCGTTGGGGGGAAGGGAGGGAGAACTAGACACATTGGGTCATGGCACAAAGCCGTTCGGGGAAAGGGAGAGGAAACTGGATCCATTGGGACTTGGCACAAAGCCGTTAGGGTGAAGGAAGGGGGAACTGGATCCTTTGGGACATGGCACGAAGGCTTTGTGGTGAAGGGAGGGGGAACTGGAACCTTTGTGACTTGGCACTAAGCTCTTGGGGGTTAGGGTGGGGGAACTGGATCCATTGGGACCTGCCACCAAGCTGTTCAGTGGAATGAGGGGCGAACTGTACCCATTGGGACTTGGCACGAAGCGGTCTGGCGGAAGGGAGGGGGAACTGTGTCCATTGGGACTTGGCACTAAGCAGTCGTGTGGGAAGGGAGGGGGAACTGGACCAATAAGGACTAAGCACGAAGCTCTTGGGGAGAAGGTAGTGGGAACTGGACCCATTGGGCCTTGGCACAAAGCCTTCGGAATAAAGGGAGGGGGAACTGGGTCCTTTCGGACTTGGCACTAGGCAGTCGTGTGGGAAGGGTGGGGGAACTGGACCCATTGGGACTTGGCACAAAGCCTTTGGTGTGAAGGGAGGGGAAACTAGATCCTTTGGGTCTTGGCACAAAGCCTTTGGGGTGAAGGGTGGGGGAACTGGATCCATGGGGACTTGGCACAATGCTGTCGGTAGGAACGAAGGGGGAACTGGATCCATTGGGACTTGGCACAAAGCCTTGGGGGTGATGGTAGAGAGAACTGGACCCATTGGGACTTGGCACGAAGCCAATGTGGTAAAGGGTGGTGGAACAGGATCCATTAGGACTAGGCACAAAGCTCTTGGGGGGAAGGGAGGGGGAACTGGATGCATTGGGACTTGGCACGAAACTGTTGGGGGGAAGGGAGGGGGAACTGGACCCATTGGGACTTGGCACGAAGCCGTTGGGGGGGATGGGTGGGGGAACTGGACCCATTAGGTCTTGACAAAGCCGTTGGGGTGAATGGAGGGGGAACTGGCCGCATTGGGACTTGGCAAAAAGCCGTTGGGGGGAAGGGAGGGGTAACTGGACCCATTGGGACATGGCACAAAGTCGTTAGGGGGAAGGGAGCGGGAACTGGACCCATTGGGACTTTGCACAAAGCCTTTGGGGTGAAGGAGGCGGAACTGGATCCTTTGGGACTTGGTACAAAGCCGTTGGGGTGAAGGGTGGGGGAACTGGATCTATTGGGACTTGTCACAAAGCCGTTGGGTTAAAGGAAGGGGGAGGGGGAACTGGATCCTTTGTGACTTGGCACTAAGCTATTGGGGTGTAGCGAGGGGGAACTGGATGCTTTGGGACCTGCAACAAAGCTCAGGAAGGGTGGGGGAACTCTACCCATTGGGACATGGCACGAAGCGGTGTGGCGGAAGAGTTGGGGAACTGAAAACATTGGGACTTGGCACGAAGCAGTTAGGGTGAAGGGAGGGAGAACTGGGTCCATTGGGACTTGGCACTAAGCTGTCGGTGTGAAGGGGGTGGGGGGACTGGACCCATTGGGACATGGCACGAAGCTGTCGGTGGGAAGAAAGGGGGAACTGGACCCATTGCGACTTGGTACAAAGCCTTTGGGGTTAAGGGAGGGGGAACCGGAACCATTGGGACTTGGCACGAAGCCAATGTGGTAAAGGGTGGGGGAACAGGATCCATTAGGACTTGGCACAAAGCTCTTGGGGGGAAGGGAGGGGGAACTGGATGCATTGGGACTTGGCACGAAGCTGTTGGGGGGAAGGAAGGGGGAACTGGACCCATTCGGACTTGGCACGAAGCTGTTGGGGGGAAGGGTGGGGGAACTGGACCCATTAGGACTTGACACAAAGCCTTTGGGGTGCATGGTGGGGGAACTAGACTTATTGCGACTTGGCACAAAGCCGTTGGGGGTAAGGGAGGGGGAACTGGACCTATTGGGACATGGCACAAAGCCGTTGGGTGGAAGGGAGTGGGAACTGGACCCATTGGGACTTGGCACGAAGCCGTTGGGGGGAAGGGTGGGGGAACTGGACCCATTAGGTCTTGACAAAGCCGTTGGGGTGAATGGAGGGGGAACTGGCCCCATTGGGACTTGGCAAAAAGCCGTTGGGGGGAAGGGAGGGGTAACTGGACCCATTGGGACATGGCACAAAGCCGTTGGGGGGAAGGGAGCGGGAACTGGACCCATTGGGACTTTGCACAAAGCCTTTGGGGTGAAGGAGGGGGAACTGGATCCTTTGGGACTTGGCACGAAGCCGTTGGGGTGAAGGGTGGGGGAACTGGATCTATTGGGACTTGTCACAAAGCCGTTGGGTTAAAGGAAGGGGGAGGGGGAACTGGATCCTTTGTGACTTGGCACTAAGCTATTGGGGTGTAGCGAGGGGGAACTGGATCCTTTGGGACCTGCAACAAAGCTCAGGAAGGGTGGGGGAACTCTACCCATTGGGACATGGCACGAAGCGGTGTGGCGGAAGGGTGGGGGTACTGAAAACATTGGGACTTGGCACGAAGCAGTTAGGGTGAAGGGAGGGAGAACTGGGTCCATTGGGTCTTGGCACTAAGCTGTCGGTGTGAAGGGGGGGGGGGACTGGACCCATTGGGACATGGCACGAAGCTGTCGGTGGGAAGAAAGGGGGTACTGGACCCATTGGGACTTGGTACAAAGCCTTTGGGGTTAAGGGAGGGGGAACCGGAACCATTGGGACTTAGCACAAAGCCTTCGGTGGGAAGGGCGGGGGAACTGGGTCCATTGGGACTTGGCACGAAGCTGTCGTTGAGAAGGGAGTGGGAACTGGACCCTTTTGTACTTGGCACAAAGCCTTTGGGGTGAAGGTAGAGAGAACTGGATCCATTGGAACTTGGCACAAAGCCTTTGGGGTGAAGGGAGGGGGAACTGGATCCATTGGGACTTGGCACAAAGCTGTTGGGGGGAAGGGAGGGGAACTGGACCCACTGAGACTAGGCATGCATCCCTTAACTAGGGAGTGATGGTTGGGGGAATTAGAGCAATGAATCTACCAGCTACATTTTCCAAAATTTCCAACCTTACATTTAGAATACCTATAGTAATCGTGGTTATATTCGTGGCAGCACAAATCATGTTACGCAATCTTTCGGTGTTCTCTGCCAGCGCGCTAATTTAAAGTTGCTCTGCTTAGTGGCCAAAGATAAAGGTATATTTTCCTTTGGCTGCAAGACGAGTTTTCAGCCCAACACATTTTCTTTCAGTTCTATTGTTGAGCACTAATTTTTTACCCTCTCTTCCGCAGTTATGCCTTATACTCTAACTGGCCGTGACCACCGAGGAAGACAAATCCGCAGGGTATCCTTCCGAGATGAGCAGCTATTGGAATCCTGGATCGAGATACCGACATGGCCCTCACCCCCGGCGGCTGTCCAGCAAGGTCCTCCAGGTTAAACGGATTGCGTTAGCTGGATGAAGCACGAACGGTGAGGCTCTTGATGGACAACGACCGCGCTCCTGGCGGAAGGTCAGTCTTTTATTCTTGAGTCGAAACCGTGTGTTGCTATGCATCGTGCTAATCACAAAGAGACCCCGCCGATTGGTTGAGTGTCCGTGTGCAATCGGTGAGACAATGTCTTGCCGTTGGCGATCCAAGTTTAACCCTGGGGGGCCGGCGGTCTGCAGCTGAGCATCTCGGCTAAAAGGACGACCGTGGAGGGAGGTTCTTTTCCCACCTTTAGGTTCCTTTGGGCCTGGATTAGGCACAGATGAATCCACCTCTGGGCCAGGCTACTATCAAGCTTCCGCATGGCTTCCTTTGCGGCTAGCTTCTTGCAGGAATCATGTCTGAAGTGAGGTACTGTACTTGGGATTCCTTTTGATGTAGAAGCCAGGGTAAGTTTGTCTAGCCGAGGTATTCTTGTTAACGGGGGATCTAAAGTGGGAAAATAATTTAAGACAATGTTTGTGGATTTGTCCGGTTCCCCAGTGAAGATGTGATCTCACTTTACTAATCGAGTGCATCTGCATTGCATTTGAGATGTCCATTGGTTAAATCCCAGTGGATGGCAATTTTATCCGTGGTTTTTCTTTACTTTCCGCAACTATTTAATGCAATGCTATCATTTTGTTGCCCATTGAGGTTCAGTAGCCACAAATCCACCACAAGGGACTAGAAGGGAGCAGAGCCGATGCCCTAAAATGCCAGCGGACACCATTGACACCTTGTCAATAATTCTCAACTTATTCAATTAGATTAAGTTGCTGGGTCATCGATGCAAGGTTTTGACAACATGCTTTGTTGCTATGGCCTAATACTGTCTGTGTGTGATTATAACCTGGTATGGATTTAAATATGCCTCCCTGAACCAAGAAGGGAAGAGGAATCCTGGCAGTGGCACTTACCGCGCCTGTCAATAAGCATCGAGTAATCGATGACTTAGCGTAGTTTCTGGCTGATGGTGCAACTTGATTGACATGGGTTCCTCCACTTATCCATGAATTTTGCAAGTTGATGAGATTGGTTAAAAATGCTAGTGTACTTAGTTAAGTCCCTACAACATTTCTCCTGTATATGATTGGGTATTGAGTTTGGTCGTCACCCACTCAATCCGAGACTCAGCACGGTTTTGCTTAACCTTGGCCGCACTGCCATTATAGAGTTTCCAACACCAAACGCTTGAATCTCTACAATCACCACGAATTCCCCAGCATTTCCAGGTCGTTAGCGACCCTGCGCGGAAGTAGCTGGCAACGATGCTTCACCGACTGCCTGTCTTCTTCGCAGCCAGGCATCTTCCAAGGTCACCGTTCACGGTACCGTGCATCAAACTCATCCCGGGACGGCAGCGAAAAGGTCCAGACCAGCAAACGGGAGCGGAACAGCACCGAGTCACGAGTTCCGATGTCCAAGTAACCGATTATCGATCTCCATATTTACCATCATTGGTATATCATCATATATTATATCATGGGTAGCCAATGAATCACAGGCCATGTACAAACTATCTGATTCTGAGCTAAGATTGTCAAAATATTCAAGAAATTCTGGCAATGTTTGCGAGTTTGTCAGGTTTGGTGTTCACCAATGGTGATGGGAGGAGGAACAGGACCCGCTGGGACTTGTGGTTATGGTCTCATGCTGTCCGTAAATGATTATTAAATGAAGAGGATTTTAATAAGCCAGCCTGAGTTATGAGGCTTAGCGTATGGCTTAGCGTAACTTCTAACTGCTGGTGCAACTTGCTTGATATGGGTTCCTCCACTAATCCAAGCATTGTGCAAGTTGATATGAAAGGTTAAAGGTGCTAGTGTACTGAGTTTAGTGCCTACAACCTCTCTCCTATGCAGGACTGATTTTAAGTGTGGTGGTCACCCACTAAATGAGAGATTAGGCACAGTGTTGATTAGCCTTCGTGATCGCTGAGGGCCAATTTCTCCAACATGCTAAGCATTGCAGGAAGGGGATAATGGATCCATGGGACTTGGCACAATGCTATTGGGAGGAAGGGAGGGGGAACATGATCCATTGGGACTTGGCATAAAGCTGTTAGGGAAAGGGAGGGGAAACTGGTTCCATTGGGACATGGCACAAAGCTGTTGTGGGGAAGGGGGAGGGACTGGATCCATTGGGACTTGGCACCAAGCTTTTGGTGGAAGGGAGGGGGAACTGGATCCATTGGGACTTGGCACCAAGCTGTTCGGGGGAAGGGAGGGGGAACTGGATCCATTGGGACTTGGCACAAAGCTGTTGGGGGGAAGGGAGGGGAACTGGACCCACTGAGACTTGGCACGCATCCCTTAACTAGGGAGTGATTGTTGGAGGAATTAGAGCAATGAATCTACCAGCTACATTTTCCAAAATTTCCAACCTTACATTTAGAATACCTATAGTAATCGTGGTTATATTCGTGGCAGCACAAATCATTTTACGCAATCTTTTGGTGTTCACTGCCAGCGCGCTAATTTAAAGTTGCTCTGCTTAGCGGCCAAAGATAAAGGTATATTTTCCTTTGGCTGCAAGTCGAGTTTTCAGCCCTACACATTTTCTTTCAGTTTGATTGTTGAGCACTATTTTTTTACCCTCTCTTCCGCAGTTATGCCTTATACTCTAACTGGCCGTGACCACCGAGGCAGTCAAATCCGCAGGGTATCCTTCCGAGATGAGCAGCTATTGGAATCCTGGATCGAGATACCGACATGGCCCTCACCCCCGGCGGCTGTCCAGCAAGGTCCTCCAGGTTAAACGGATTGCGTTAGCTGGATGAAGCACGAATGGTGAGGCTCTTGATGGACAACGACCGCGCTTCTGGCGGAAGGTCAGTCTTTTATTCTTGAGTCGAAACCGTGTGTCGCTATGCATCGTGCTAATCACAAAAAGACCGCGCCGATTGGCTGAGTGTCCATGTGCTATCGGCGAGACAATGTCTTGCCGTCGGCAATCCAAGTTTAACCCTGGGGGGCCGGCGTTCTGCGGCTGAGCATCGCGGCTCCGAGGACCGACCGTGGAGGGAGGTTCTTTTTCCACCTATAGGTTAGGTCGCCTGGGATGCCATGGGATGCCATCGACCAGCTCTTATTCTGGTGCATGCCTATCGGACGTCCGTGTCGTTGGTCCGGTCCTGCGGTTTCGGACTCTTCCCGGGCCACAGTCGTAAACACCGCACCAAATGATAAAGCTGCTGCAACCAGCGACGGTACTTTTGATCCCTTGGACGATTGGTGAGCCAGAGCTATAAATTTTTATAATTTGGAAGTTACAATTAATTTTCTTAATATTACTGGTAAAATACATTTTTGGAACCAGTTTCGTTAGCGCTAGTAGCCGATTTTGTACGCTCGTCAATTCCCGCAGCACAAGGTGATGTCTAAGGTACAAGTCATCGGCCACAAAAAGTTAAGTATAGAATCCATCTGATTCCGAGCATAAGGCAGGGTAAACCTGGGCTTGTAGAGTTTTCAACTAAAAACCTCGCCCATTGATAACCATTTAGCATAAGCTTCCATTGCAGCATTACTTTTCAGTCATCAAAACATAGCAGGCCGCAGGCATTGGCCCGAATATGTTTGCGCTTAAGCATGAACAATTGACTCTTAAAGAATCAGGATTCAAGACATGAAACCTTAGGATTCAAGACATAAAGGCCCAGGATTCCAGACATGAAGTCTCGGAAGTCAAGATCTGAAGCAAGAATTAAACAACCCAAGACTCTTGGAGCCTCAGGATTCAAGACTTTAAGCAAGAACAACATCCCAAGACTCTTGGAGCCTCAGGATTCAAGACTTGAAGCAAGAACAACGTCCCAAGTTTCTTGGAGCCTCAGGATTCAAGACTTGAAGCAAGAACAACGTCCCAAGACTCATGGAGCCTCAGGATTCCAGACTTGAAGCTAGAACAACGTCCCAAGACTCTTGGAGCCTCAAGATTCAAGACTAGAAGCAAGAACAACGTCCCAAGACTCTTGGAGCCTCAGGATTCAAGACTTGAAGCAAGAACAACGTCCTAAGACTTCTGGAGCCTCTGGATTCAAAGACTTGAAGTAAGAACAACGTCCCAAGACTTCTGGAGCCTCAGGATTCAAGACTTGAAACAAGAAGAACGTCCCAAGACTTCTTTAGCCTCAGGATCAAGACTTGAAGCAAGAAAAACGTCCCACGACTCTTGGAGCCTCAGGATTCAAGACTTGAAGAAAGAACAACGTCCCAAGACTCTTAAAGACTCAGGATTCAAGACATGAAGCAAAAACAACGGCCCAAGACTCTTGGAGGCTCAGGATTCAATACTTGAAGCAAGAACAACGTCCCAAGTCTCTTGGAGCCTCAGGATTCAAGACTTCAAGCAAGAAACACGTCCAAAGACTTAAAACCATAACAACGTCCCAAAACTCTTGAAGCCTCAGGATCCAAGACTTAAAGCAAGAACAACGTCCCAAGACTCTTGTAGCCTCAGGATTCAAGACTTTAAGCAAGAACAACGTTCCAAGGTTCATGGAGCCTCAGGATTCAAGACTTGAAGCAAGATCAACGTCCCAAGACTCTTGGTGCCTCAGGATTCCAGACTCGAAGCTAGAACAACGTCCCAAGACTCTTGGAGCCTCAGGATTCAAGACTTGAAGCAAGAACAACGTCCCAAGACTCTTGGAGCCTCAGGATTCAAGACTTGAAGCAAAAACAACGTCCCAAGACTTCTGGAGCCTCAGGATTCAAGACTTGAAGCAAGAACAACATCCCAAGACTTCTGGAGCCTCAGGATTCAAGACTTAAAGCAAGAACAAAATCCCAAGGCTTCTAAAGCCCCATGATTCAAGACTTGACGCAAGAACAACGTCCCAAGACCTGAAGCTTTAGGATTCAAGACTTGAAGCAAGAACAACGTCCCAAGACTTCTGGAGCCTCAGGATTCAAGACTTGAAGCAAGAACAACATCCCAAGACTTCTGGAGCCCCAGGATTCAAGACTTGACGCAAGAACAACGTCCCAAGACCTGAAGCTTTAGGATTCAAGACTTGAAGCAAGAACAACGTCCCAAGACTCTTGTAGCCTGAGGTTCATGACTTGAAGCAAGAACAACGTCCCAAGACTCTTGGAGCCTCAGAATTCAAGACTTGAAACAAGAACAACGTCCCAAGACCCTTGGAGCCTCAGGATTCAAGACTTAAAGCATGAACAACGTCCCAAGACTCTTGGAGCCTCAGGATTCAAGACATAAAGCAAGAACAACGTCCCAAGACTCTTTGGGCCTCAGGATTCAAGACTTGAAGCAAGAAAAACGTCCCAAGACTCTTTGGGCCTCAGGATTCAAGACTTGAAGCAAGAACAACGGCCTAAGACCTTTACAGCCTCAAGATTCAAGACTTGAAGCAAGAACAACGTCTCAAGTCTCTTGGAGCCTCAGGATTCAAGGCTTGAAGCAAGAACAACGTCCCAAGACTCTTGGAGCCTCAGGATTCAAGACTTGAGGCAAGAACAACGTCCTAAGACTTTTGGAGCCTCAGGATTCAAGACTTGAAGCAAGAACAACGACCCAAGACTCTTGGAGCCTCAGGATTTAAGACATGAAGCAAGAACAACGTCCCAAGACTCTTGGTGCCTTAGGATTCAAGACATGAAGCAAGAACAACGTCCCAAGACTCTTGGAGCCTCAGGATTCAAGACATGAAGCAAGAACAACGTCCCAAGACTCTTAGAGCCTCAGGATTCAAGACTTGAAGCAAAAACAACGTACCAAGACTCTTGGAGCCTCAGGATTCAACACTTGAAACAAAAACAACGTCCCAAGACTCTTGGAGCCTCAGGGTTCAAGACATGAAGCAAGAACAACGTCCCAAGACTCTAAGAGCCTCAGCATTCAAGACATGTAGAAAGAACAACGTCCCAAGACTTGTTGAGCCTCAGGAATAAGGATTTGAAGCAAGAACAACGGCCCAAGACTCTTGGAGACTCAGGATTCAAGACTTGAAGCAAAAACAACGTCCCAAGACTCTTGGAGCCTCAGGATTCAAGACTTGAAGCAAAAATGACGTCCCAAGACTCTTGGTGCCTCAGGATTCAAGACTTGAAGCAAGAACAACGTCCCAAAACTCTTGGTGCCTCAGGATTCAAGACATGAAGCAAAAACAACGTCCCAAGACTCTTGGAGCCTCAGGATTCAAGACTTGAAGCAAGACCAACGTCCCAAGACTCTTGGAGCCTCAGGATTCAACACTTGAAACAAGAACAACGTCCCAAGACTCTTGGAGCCTCAGGGTTCAAGACATGAAGCAAGAACAACGTCCCAAGAATCTAAGAGCCTCAGCATTCAAGACATGAAGAAAGAACAACGTCCCAAGACTTGTTGAGCTTCAGGAATCAAGACTTGAAGCAAGAACAACGGCCCAAGACTCTTGGAGACTCAGGATTCAAGACTTGAAGCAAGAACAACGTCCCAAGACTCTTGGAGCCTCAGGGTTCAAGACTTGAAGCAAAAACAACATCCCAAGACTCTTGGAGCCTCAGGATTCAAGACTTAAAGCACGAACAACGTCCCAAGACTTGAAGCAGGGGGAACCAGTTCAAAAAAGCCTTTGGTGTGAAGGGAGGGGGAACTGGATCCTTTATGACTTGGCACTAAGCTCTTGGGGGGAAGGGAGCGGAAACTGGATCCATTGGGACCTGCCACGAAGCTGTTCAGTGCAATGAGGGGGGAACTGGGTCCATTGGGATTTGGCACCAATCAGTCGTGTGGGAAGGGAGGGGGAACTGGACCCATTGGGACTTGGCACAAAGCCTTCGGGGTGAAGGGAGGGGGAACTAGATCCATTGTGCGCTCGGCACGAAGCTGTTGGTGGGTAGTGAGGGGAAACTGGATCCATGGGGTCTCGGCACGAACTTGTTGGGAGAAGGGAGGGGGAACTGGATCCATTGGGAACTGGCACGAGGCCGTTGGGGTGAATGGAGGGGAAATGGATTCATTAGAACTTCGCATGTAGCCGTTATGGTGAAGGGAGGGGAAACTGCATCCTTTGGGACTTGGCACGAAGCCTTTAAAGGTTGGGTGGGGGAACTGAATCCATTGGGATTTGGCACGAAGCCTTTTGGTGAAGGGAGGGGGAACTGGATCCATTGGAACTTGGCACAATGCTGTTGGGGGGAAGGGAGGGAGAACTAAATCCATTGGGACTTGGCACTAAGCTGTGGGGTAAAGGGAGGGGGAACTTGATTCATTGGGACTTGGCACATAGCTGTTGGGGGGAAAGGAGGGGAAACTGGATTCATTGGGACTTGGCACAAAACCTTTGGGGGGAAGGGTGGGTGAACTGAATTCTTTGTGACTTGGCAAAATGCTGTTGGGGTAGAGGGAGGGGGAACTGGATCCATTGGGACTTGGCACAAAGCTCTTTGGGTAAAGTGGGGGGGAACTGGATCCATTGGGATTTGGCACAAAGCTGTTGGGGGGAAGGGAGGGGGAAGTGGATTCATTGGGACTTGGCACGAAGCCTTTGGTGGGGAAGGAATGGGGAACTGAATCCATTGGTACTTGGCACAAAGCTGTTGGGGGAAAAGGAGGGGGAATTGGTTTTTTTTTTACTTGGCAGGAAGCCATTGGGGGGAAGGGAGGGGGAATTGGATCTTTTAGGACTTGGCACGATGCCTTTTAAGGAAGGGAGGGGGAACTGAATCCATTGGGACTTGGCACAAAACTGTTGGGGTAAAGGGAGGGGGAACTGGATTCATTGGGACTTGGCACAAAGCTGTTAAGGTGATGGGAGGGGGAATTGGATTCAATGGGACTTGGCACGAAGCTGTTGGGGGGAAGGGAGGGGGAACTGGATCCATTGGGACTTGGCACGAAGCCTAACTGGACCCATTGGGACTTGGCACGAAGCCGTTGGGGGGAAGGGAGGGAGAACTGGACCCATTAGAACTTGGCACAAAGCCGTTGGGGTAAAGTGAGGGGGAACTGGATCCATTGGGATTTGGCACAAAGCTGTTAGGGGGAAGGGAGGGGGAACTGGACCCATTGGGACTCGGCACAAAGCCGTTGGGGGGAAGGAAGGGGGAACTGAACCCATTAAGACTTGGCACTAAGCTGTTGATGTAAGGGAGGGGGAACTGGTTCCATTGGGACTTGGCACGAAGCCTTTAAAGGTTGGGTGGGGGAACTGAATCCATTGGGATTTGGCACGAAGCCTTTTGGTGAAGGGAGGGGGAACTGGATCTATTGGAACTTGGCGCGATGCTGTTGGGGGGGAAGGGAGGGAGAACTGAATCCATTGGGACTTGACACAAAGCTGTGTGGTAAAGGGAGGGGGAATTGGATTTTTTGGGAATTGGCAGGAAGCCACTGGGGGGAAGGGTGGGGAAATTGGATCCATTGGGACTTGGCACGAAGCCTTTAAAGAAAGGGAGAAGGAACTGAATCCATTGGGACTTGGCACAAAGCAGTTGGGGTAAAGGGAGGGGGAACTGGATTTATTGGGACTTGGCACGAAGCCTTTAAAGGAAGGGAGGGGGAACTTAATCCATTGGGACTTGGCACAAAGCTGTTGGGGTAAAGTGGGGGGGAACTGGATCCATTGGGACTTGGCACAAAGCTGTTGGGGGGGAAGGGAGGGGGAATATGCTTTTTTTTTACCTGGCAGGAAGCCATTGGGGGGAAGGGAGGGGGAATTGGATCCATTGGGACTTGGCACGATGCCTTTAAAGGAAAGAAGGGGGAACTGAATCCATTGGGACTTGGCACAAAGCCGTAAGGGGTAAAGGGAGGGGGAACTGGATTCATTGGGACTTGGCACAAAGCTGTTGGGGTAAAGGGAGGGGGAACTGGATTCATTGGGAGTTGGCACAAAGCTGTTGGGGGGAAGGGAGGTGCAACTGTATCCATTGGGACTTGGCACGACGCCTAACTGGACCCATTGGGACTTGGCACGAAGCCGTTGGGGGGAAGGGAGGGGGAACTGGACCCATTGGGACTTGGCACAAAGCCGTTGGGGTAAAGTGAGGGGGAACTGGATCCATTGGGACTTGGCACAAAGCTGTTAGGTGGAAGGGAGGGGGAACTGGACCCATTGGGACTTGGCACGAAGCTTTTAAAGGTTGGGTGGGGGAACTGAATCCATTGGGATTTGGCACGAAGCCTTTTGGTGAAGGGAGGGGGAACTGGATCTATTGGGACTTGGCACCAATCAGTCGTGTGGGAAGGGAGGGGGAACTGGACCCCATTGGGACTTGGCACAAAGCCTTCGGGGTGAAGAGAGGGGAAACTAGATCCATTGTGCGCTCGGCACGAAGCTGTTGGTGGGTAGTGAGGGGAAACTGGATCCATGGGGTCTCGGCACGAACTTGTTGGGAGAAGGGAGGGGGAACTGGATCCATTGGGAACTGGCACGAGGCCGTTGGGGTGAATGGAGGGGAAATGGATTCATTAGAACTTCGCATGTAGCTGTTATGGTGAAGGGAGGGGAAACTGCATCCTTTGGGACTTGGCACGAAGCCTTTAAAGGTTGGGTTGGGGAACTGAATCCATTGGGATTTGGCACGAAGCCTTTTGGTGAAGGGAGGGGGAACTGGATCCATTGGAACTTGGAACGATGCTGTTGGGGGGAAGGGAGGGAGAACTAAATCCATTGGGACTTGGCACTAAGCTGTAGGGTAAAGGGAGGGGGAACTTGATTCATTGGGACTTGGCACATAGCTGTTGGGGGGAAAGGAGGGGAAACTGGATTCATTGGGACTTGGCACAAAACCTTTGGGGGGACGTGTGGGTGAACTGAATTCTTTGTGACTTAGCACAATGCTGTTGGGGTAGAGGGAGGGGAAACTGAATCCATTGGGACTTGGCACAAAGCTGTTGGGGTAAAGTGGGGGGGAACTGGATCCATTGGGACTTGGCACAAAGCTGATGGGGGGAAGGGAGGGGGAAGTGGATTCATTGGGACTTGGCACGAAGCCTTTGGTGGGGAAGGAATGGGGAACTGAATCCATTGGTACTTGGCACAAAGCTGTTGGGGGAAAAGGAGGGGGAATTGGTTTTTTTTTACTTGGCAGGAAGCCATTGGGGTGAAGGGAGGGGGACTTAGATCTATTAGGACTTGGCACGATGCCTTTTAAGGAAGGGAGGGGGAACTGAATCCATTGGGACTTGGCACAAAACTGTTGGGGTAAAGGGAGGGGGAACTGGATTAATTGGGACTAGGCACGAAGCTGTTGGGGGGAGGGGAGGGGGAACTGGATCCATTGGGACTTGGCACGAAGCCTAACTGGACCCATTGGGACTTGGCACGAAGCCGTTGGCTTGAAGGGAGGGGGAACCGGACCCATTAGAACTTGGCACAAAGCCGTTGGGGTAAAGTGAGGGGGAACTGGATCCATTGGGACTTGGCACAAAGCTCTTAGGGAAAAGGAAGGGGGAACTGGACCCATTGGGACTCGGCACAAAGCCTTTAAAGGTTGGGTGGGGGAACTGAATCCATTGGGATTTGGCACAAAGCCTTTGGGGTGAAGGGAGGGGGAACTGGGTCCAGTGGGACTTGGCACGAAGCTGTCGGTGGGAAAGGAGGGGGAACTGGATTCATTGGGAAATGGCACAAAACCTTTGGGGGGAAGGGTGGGTGAACTGAATTCTTTGTGCCTTGGCACAATGCTGTTGGGGTAGAGGGAGGGGGAACTGGATCCATTGGGACTTGGCACGAAGCCTTTAAAGGAAGGGAGGGGGAACTTAATCCATTGGGACTTGGCACAAAGCAGTTGGGGTAAAGGGAGGGGGAACTGGATTCATTGGGACTTGGCACAAAGCTGTTGGGGGGAAAGGAGGGGGAACTGGATTCATTGGGAAATGGCACGAAGCCTTTAAAGGAAGGGAGGGGGAACTTAATCCATTGGGACTTGGCACAAAGCTATTGGGGTAAAGTGGGGGGGAACTGGATCCATTGGGACTTGGCACAAAACTGTTGGGGGGAAGGGAGGGGGAATATTCTTTTTTTTTACTTGCCAGGAAGCCATTGGGGGGAAGGGAGGGGGAATTGGATCCTTTGGGACTTGGCACGATGCCTTTAAAGGAAAGGAGGGGGAACTGAATCCATTGGGACTTGGCACAAAGCCGTAAGGGGTAAAGGGAGGGGGAACTGGATTCATTGGGACTTGGCACAAAGCTGTTGGGGTAAAGGGAGGGGGAACTGGATTCATTGGGAGTTGGCACAAAGCTGTTGGGGGGAAGGGAGGGGGAACTGGATCCATTGGGACTTGGCACAAAGCCGTTGGGGTAAAGTGAGGGGGAACTGGATCCATTGGGACTTGGCACAAAGCTGTTAGGTGGAAGGGAGGGGGAACTGGATCCATTGGGACTTGGCACGAAGCCTTTAAAGGTTGGGTGGGGGAACTGAATCCATTGAGATTTGGCACGAAGCCTTTTGGTGAAGGGAGGGGGAACTGGATCTATTAGAATTTGGCACGAAGCTGTTGGGGGGAAGGGAGGGCGAACTGAATCCATTGGTACTTGGCACAAAGCTGTTGGGGGAAAAGGAGAGGGAATAGGCTTTTTTTTTGACTTGGCAGGAAGCCATTGGGGGGAAGGTAGGGGGAATTGGATCTATTAGGACTTGGCACGATGCCTTTAAAGGAAGGGAGCGGGAACTGAATCCATTGGGACTTGGCACAAAGCCGTTGGGGTAAAGGGAGGGGGAACTGGATTCATTGGGACTTGGCACAAAGCTGTTGGGGGAAGGGAGGGGGAATTGGATTCATTGGGACCTGGCACGAAGCTGTTGGGGGGAAGGGAGGGGGAACTGGACCCATTGGGACTTGGCACGAAGCCTTTGGGGGGAAGGGAGGGGGGAACTGGGTCCATTGGGATTTGGCACGAAGCTTTCGGGGTGAAGGTAGGGGGAACTGGACCCATAAGGACTTGGCACGGAGCCTTTGGTGGAAGGGAGGAGGAACTGGGTCACTGTGACATGGTACATAGCTGTCGGTGGGAAGGGAGGGGGAACTGGACCCATTGAGACTTGGCACAAAGCCTTTGGGGTGAAGGGAGGGGGAACTGGATCCTTTATGACTTGGCACTAAGCTCTTGGGGGGAAGGGAGCGGAAACTGGATCCATTGGGACCTGCCACGAAGCTGTTCAGTGCAATGAGGGGTGAACTGGGTCCATTTGGACTTAACACAAAGAAAACTAGGGGTAGGGAGGGGGATCTGGACCCATTGGGACTCAGCACAAAGCCTTCGGGGTGAAGGGAGGGCGAACTGGGTCCATTGGGACTTGGCACCAATCAGTCGTGTTGTAAGGGAGGGGGAACTGGACCCATTGGGACATGGCACAAAGCCTTCGGGGTGAAGGGAGGGTGAACTAGATTCATTGGGACTTGGCACAAAGCCTTTGTGGTGAAGGGAGGGGGAACTGGATCCATGGGGACTCTGCACGAAGCTGTCGGGGGGAAGGGAGGGGGAACTGGATACATTGGGACTTGGCACAAAGCCTTTGGGGTAAAGGGAGGGGGAACTGGACCCATTATGACTTGGCACAAAGCCTTTGGGGTAAAGGTAGGGGGAACTAGGTCCATTGGGACTTGGCACAAAGCCTTTGTGGATAAGGCAGGGGGCACTGGGTCCATTCGGACTTGGCACGAAGCTGTCGTGGTGAAGGGAGGGGGAACTGGACCCATTGGGACTTGGCACGAAGCCGTTGGGGTGAAGGGAGGGGTAACTGGACCCATTGGGACTTGGCACAAAGCCTTTGGGGTGAAGGGAGGGGTAACTGGGACCTTTGGGACTTGGCACGAAGGTGACGGTGGGAAGGGTGGGGGAACTGGACCCATTGGGACTTGGCACAAAGCCTTTGGGGTGAAGGGAGGGGGAACTGGATACATTGGGACTTGGCACGAAGCCGTTGTGGTGAAGGGAGTGGGAACTGGATCCAATAGGACTTGGCACAAAGCTCTTGGGGGAAAGGGAGGGAACTAGATCCATTGGGACTTGGCACTAAGCCTTTGTGGTGAAGTGGTGGTGGAACTGGATCCATGGGGACTTGGCACGAAGCTGTCGGTGGGAAGGGAGGGGGAACTGGATTTATTGGGACTTGGCACGAAGCCGTTAGGGTGAAGGGAGGGGGAACTGGGTCCTTTGGGACTTGGCACGAAGCTGTCGGTGGGAAGGGAGGGGGAACTGGACCCATAGGGACTTGGCACAAAGCCTTTGGGGTGAAGGTAGGGGTAACTGCCTCCATTGGGACTTGGCATGAAGCTGTCGGTGGGAAGGGTGGGAGAACTGGACCCTTTTGGACTTGGCACAAAGCCTTTGTGGTGACGGCAGGGGGCACTGGGTCCACTGGGACTTGGCACGAAGCTGTCGTGGTGAAGGGAGGGGAAACTGGACCCATTGGGACTTGGCACGAAGCCGTTGGCGTGAAGGGAGGGGGAACTGGACCCATTGGGACTTGGCACAAAGCCTTTGTGGTAAAGGCAGGGGGAACTGGGTCCTTTGGGACTTGGCACGATGGTGTCGGTGGGAAGGGTGGGGGAACTGGACCCATTGGGACTTGGCACAAAGCCTTTGGGGTGAAGGGAGGGGGAACTGGCTCCAGTGGGACTTGGCACGAAGCTGTCGGTGGGAAGGGTGGGGGAACTGAACCCTTTGGGACTTGGCACCAAGCTGTTGGGGGTAAGGAGGGGGAAATGGATCTATTAGGACTTATCACAAAGACAACTAGCGGAGGGGTGGGGGATATGGACCCATTGGGACTTAGCACAAAGCCTTCGGGGTTAAGGGAGGGCGAACTGGGTCCATTGGGACTTGGCACGAAGCTGTCGGTGGGAAGGAGGGGGAAATGGATCCATTTGGACTGATCACAAAGAAAACTAGGGGAAGGGAGGGGGATCTGGACCCATTGGGACTCAGCACAAAGCCTTCGGGGTGAAGGGAGGGCGAACTGGGTCCATTGGGACTTGGCACGAAGCTGTCGGTGGGGAGCGAGGGGCAACTGGACCCTTTGGGACTTGGCACAAAGCCTTCGTGGTGAAGGGAGGGGGAACTGGATACATTGGGACTTGGCACGAAGCCGTTGTGGTGAGGGGAGTGGGAACTGGATCCAATAGGACTTGGCACAAAGCTCTTGGGGGAAAGGGAGGGAACTAGATCCATTGGGACTTGGCACTAAGCCTTTGTGGTGAAGTGGTGGTGGAACTGGATCCATGGGGACTTGGCACGAAGCTGTCGGTGGGAAGGGAGGGGGAACTGGATTTATTGGGACTTGGCACGAAGCCGTTAGGGTGAAGGGAGGGGGAACTGGGTCCTTTGGGATTTGGCACGAAGCTGTCGGTGGGAAGGGAGGGGGAACTGGACCCATAGGGACTTGGCACAAAGTCTTTGGGGTGAAGGGAGGGGGAACTAGGTCCATTGGGACTTGGCATAAAGCTGTCGGTGGGAAGGGTGGGAGAACTGGACCCTTTTGGACTTCGCACAAATCCTTTGGGGCGAAGGGAGGGGAAACTGGGTCCATTGGGACTTGTCACGAAGCCGTTGTGGTGAAGGGAGTGGGAACTGGATCCAATAGGACTTGGCACAAAGCTCTTGGGGGAAAGGGAGGGAACTAGATCCATTGGGACTTGGCACTAAGCCTTTGTGGTGAAGTGGTGGTGGAACTGGATCCATGGGGACTTGGCACGAAGCTGTCGGTGGGAAGAGAGGGGGAACTGGATTTATTGGGACTTGGCACGAAGCCGTTAGGGTGAAGGGAGGGGGAACTGGGTCCTTTGGGACTTGGCACGAAGCTGTCGGTGGGAAGGGAGGGGGAACTGGACCCATAGGGACTTGGCACAAAGCCTTTGGGGTGAAGGTAGGGGTAACTGCCTCCATTGGGACTTGGCATGAAGCTGTCGGTGGGAAGGGTGGGAAAACTGGACCCTTTTGGACTTGGCACAAAGCCTTTGTGGTGACGGCAGGGGGCACTGGGTCCACTGGGACTTGGCACGAAGCTGTCGTGGTTAAGGGGGGGAGAACTGGACCCATTGGGACTTGGCATGAAGCCGTTGGTGTGAAGGAAGGGGGAACTGGACCCATTGGGACTTGGCACAAATCCTTTGTGGTGAAGGCAGGGGGCACTGGGTCCATTGGGACTTGGCACGAAGCTGTCGTGGTGAAGGGAGGGAAAACTGGACCCATTGGGACTTGGCACGAAGCCGTTGGCGTGAAGGGAGGGGGAACTGGACCCATTGGGACTTGGCACAAAGCCTTTGTGGTAAAGGCAGGGGGAACTGGGTCCTTTGGGACTTGGCACGAAGGTGTCGGTGGGAAGGGTGGGGGAACTGGACCCATTGGGACTTGGCACAAAGCCTTTGGGGTGAAGGGAGGGGGAACTGGACCCATTATGACTTGGCACAAAGCCTTTGGGGTGAAGGGAGGGGGAACTGGGTCCATTGGGACTTGGCACGAAGCTGTCGTAGTGAAGGGAGGGGGAACTGGACCCATTGGGACTTGGCATGAAGCCGTTGGGGGGAAGGGTGGGGGAACTGGACCCATTGGGACTTGGCACAAAGCCTTTGTGGTAAAGGCAGGGGGCACTGGGTCCATTGGGACTTGGCACGAAGCTGTCGTGGTGAAGGGAGGGGGAACTGGACCCATTGGGACTTGGCACGAAGCCGTTGGGGTGAAGGAAGGGGGAACTGGACCCATTGGGACTTGGCACAAAGCCTTTGGGGTGAAGGGAGGGGGAACTGGGTCCTTTGGGACTTGGCACGAAGGTGTCGGTGGGAAGGGTGGGGGAACTGGACCCATTGGGACTTGGCACAAAGCCTTTGGGGTGAAGGGAGGGGGAACTGGCTCCATTAGGACTTGGCACGAAGCTGTCGTGGTGAAGGGAGGGGGCACTGGGTCCATTGAGATTTGGCACAAAGCTCTTGGGGGGAAGGGAGGGGAAACTGGTTCCATTAGGACTTATCACAAAGCCGTTGTGGGGAAGGGAGGGGGAACTGGATCCTTTGGGACATGCACAAAGCCGTTTGGGGGAAGGGTGGGGTAACTGGAACCATTGGGACTTGGCACAAAGCATTTGTGGTGAAGGGAGGGGTAACTGGGTCCTTTAGGACTTGGCTCGAAGCTGCCGGTGGAAAGAGTGGGGGAACTGGACCCTTTTGTACTTCGCACAAATCCCTTTGTGGTGAAGGGAGGGGGAACTGGACCCATTGGGACTTGGCACAAAGCCTTTGGGGTGAAGGGATAGGGAACTGGGTCCATTGGGACTTGGCACGTAGCTGTCGGTGGAAGGGGGGGGGGAACTGGACCCTTTGGGACTTGGCACCAAGCTGTTCGGGGTGAGGAGGGGGAAATGGATCCATTAGGACTTATCACAAAGACAACTAGGGGAAGGGAGGGGGATCTGGACCCATTGGGACTTAGCACAAAGCCTTCGGGGTAAAGGGAGGGCGAACTGGGTCCATTGGGACTTGGCACGAAGCTGTCGGTGGGAAGGAGGGGGAAATTGGTCCATTTGGACTTATCACAAAGACAACTAGGGGAAGGGAGGGGGATCTGGACCCATTGGGACTCAGCACGAAGCCTTCGGGGTGAAGGGAGGGCGAACTGGGTCCATTGGGACTTGGCACAAAGCCTTCGGGGCGAAGGGAGGGGGTACTGGGTCCATTGGGACTTGGCACGAAGCTGTCGGTGGGGAGCGAGGGGCAACTGGACCCTTTGGGACTTGGCACAAAGCCTTCGGGGTGAAGGGAGGGGGAACTGGATACATTGGGACTTGGCACAAAGCCGTTGTGGTGAAGGGAGTGGGAACTGGATCCAATAGGACTTAACACAAAGCTCTTGGGGGGAAGGGAGGGAACTGGATGCATTGGGACTTGGCACGAAGCCGTTGGGGGGAAGGAAGGGGAAACTTGACCCATTGGGACTTGGCACAAAGACTTCTAGGAGAAGGCAGGGGGAACTTTACCTAAGGCACTTGGCACAAAGCCTTTTAGGGGAAGGCAGGGGGAACTCGATTAATTGGGACTTGGCACGAAGCCGTTGGGGGGATGTGAGGGGGAACTGGATCCATTGGGACTTGGCATGCATCCCTTAACTAGGTGGTGATGGGTGGGGAATTGCAGTAATGATTTCACCGCCTACATTTTCTTACATTGCAACCCTTACATTTTGTGTCTCTTTATGTATTGAGGTTATTTTTGTGGCGGCACAAATCATTTTACTCAATCTTTCGGTGTTCTCTGCCCGTGTGCTTATTTAAAGTTGCTCTGCTTAGTGGCCAAAGATAAAGGTATATTTTCCTTTGGCTGCAAGCTGAGTTTTCAGCCCAACACATTTTCTTTCAGTTTGATTGTTGAGCACTAATTATTTACCCTCTCTTCCGCAGTTATGCCTTATACTCTCACTGGCCGTGACCACCGAGGAAGACAAATCCGCAGGGTTTCCTTCCGAGATGAGCAGCTATTGGAATCCTGAATCGAGATACCGACATGGCCCTCACCCCCGGCGGCTGTCCAGCAAGGTCCTCCAGGTTAAACGGATTGCGTTAGCTGGATGAAGCACGAACGGTGAGGCTATTGATGGACAACGACCGCGCTTCTGGCGGAAGGTCAGTCTTTTATTCTTGAGTCGAAACCGTGTGTCGCTATGCATCGTGCTAATCACAAAGAGACCGCGCCGATTGGCTGAGTGTCCGTGTGCAATCGCTGAGACAAAGTCTTGCCGTTGGCAATCCAAGTTTAACCCTGGGGGGCTGGCGGTCTGCGGCTGAGCATCTCGGCTCCGAGGACCGACCGTGGAGGGAGGTCCTTTTTCCACCTTTAGGTTCCTTTGGGCCTGGATCAAGCACAGATGAATCCACCTCTGGGCCAGGCTACTATCAAGCTTCCGCATGGCTTCGTTTGCGGCTAGCTTCTTGCAGGAATCATGTCTGAAGGGAGGTACTGTACTTGGGATTCCTTTTGATGTAAAATCCAGGGTAAGTTTGTCTAGCCGAGGTATTCTTGTTAACGGGGGATCTAAAGTGGGAAAGTAATTTAAGACAATGTTTGTGGATTTGTCAGGTTCCCCAGTGAAGATGTGATCTCACTTTACTAATCGAGTGCATCTGCATTGCATTTGAGATGTCCATTGGTTAAATCCCAGTGGATGGCAATTCTATCCGTGGTTTTTCTTTACTTTCCGCAACTTTTTAATGCAATGCTATCATTTTGTTGCCCATTGAGGTTCAGTAGCCACAAATCCACCACAAGGGACTAGAAGGGAGCAGAGCCGATGCCCTAAAATGCCAGCGGACACCATTAACACCTTGTCAATAATTCTCAACTTATTCGATTAGATCAAGTTGCTGGGTCATCGATGCAAGGTTTTGACAACATGCTTTGTGGTTATGGCCTAATACTGTCTGTGTATGATTATAACCTGATATGGATTTAAATATGCCTCCCTGAACCAAGAAGGGAAGAGGAATCCTGGCAGTGGCTTTTACCGCGCCTATCAATAAGCATCGAGTAATCGATGGCTTAGCGTAGTTTCTGACTGATGGTGCGACTTGATTGACATGGGTTCCTCCACTTATCCATGAATTATTCAAGTTTAAAAGATTGATTTAAGATGCTAGTGTACTAAGTCTAGTCCCTACAACATTTCTCCTGTATATGATTGGGTATTGAGTTTGGTGGTCACCCACTCAATACGAGACGCAGCACGGTGTTGCTTAACCTTCGTGATCGCTGAGGGCCAGTGTCGCCAGCATGCTTAGCATTGCAGGGAGGATGAATGGACCCACTGGAACATGGCACAAAGCCGTTGGGGGGAACGGAGGGGAAACTGGACCCACTGGGACTTGGCATGCATCCCTTAACCAGGGGGTGATGGGTGGGGGAATTGGAGCAATGATTCTACCAGCTACATTCTTTAAATTTGCAACCCTTACTTTTGGTATATCAATTCAATACGTGGTTATTTTCGTGGCAGCACAAATCATTTAACGCAATGTTCTCTGCCAGTGCGCTAATTTAAAGTTGCTCTGCTTAGTGGTCAAAGATAAAGGTATATTTTCCTTTGGCTGCAAGCTGAGTTTTTTCTCCAACACATTTTCTTTCAGTTATATTGTTGAGCATTAATTTGGTACCCTCTCTTCCGCAGTTATGCTTTATACTCTCACTGGCCGAGACCACCGAGGAAGACAAATCCGCAGAGTTCCCTTCCGAGACGAGCAGCTATTGGAATCCTGGATCGAGATACCGACATGGCCTTCACCCGGCGGCTGTCCTGCAAGGTCCTCCAGGTTAAACGGATTGCGTTAGCTGGATGAAGCACGAACGGTGAGGCTCTTGATGGACAACGACCGCGCTTCTGGCGGAAGGTCAGTCTTTTATTCTTGAGTCGAAACCGTGTGTCGCTATGCATCGTGCTAATCACAAAGAGACCGCGCCGATTGGCTGAGTGTCCATGTGCAATCGGTGAGACAAGGTCTTGCCGTCGGCAATCCAAGTTTAACCCTGGGGGGCCGGCGGTCTGCGGCTGAGCATCTCGGCTCCGAGGACCGACCGTGGAGGGAGGTTCTTTTCCCACCTTTAGGTTAGGTCGCCTGGGATGCCATGGGATGCCATCGACCAGCTCTTATTCTGGTGCATGCCTGTCGGACGTCCGAGTCATTGGTCCGGTCCTGCGGTTTCGGACTCCTCCCGGGCCAGAGTCGTAAACACCGCACCAAGTGATAAAGCTGCTGCAACCAGCGGTGGTACTTTTGATCCCTTGGACGATCGGTGAGCCAGGGCTATAAATTTTTATAATTTGGAAGTTACAATTAATTTTCTTAATATTACTGGTAAAATACATTTTTGGAACCAGTTTCGTTAGCGCTAGTAGCCGATTTTGTTAGCTCGCCGATTCCCGCAGCACAAGGACTCAGGATTCAAGACTTGAAGCAAGAACAACGTCCCAAGACTTCTGGAGCCTCAGGATTCAAGACTTGAAACAAGAAAAACGTCCCAAGACTCATGGAGCCTCAGGATTCAAGACTTTAAGAAAGAACAACGTCCCAAGACTCTTAAAGACTCAGGATTCGAGACTTGAAGCAAAAACAACGGCCCAAGACTATTGGAGCCTCAGGATTCAAGACTTGAAGCAAGAACAACGTCCCAAGATTCTTGGAGCCTCAGGATTCAAGACTTCAAGCAAGAAACACGTCCCAAGACTTAAAACCATAACAACGTCCCAAAACTCTTCAAGCCTCAGGATTCAAGACTTAAAGCAAGAACAACGTCCCAAGACTCTTGTAGCCTCAGGATTCAAGACTTGAAGCAAAAACAACGTCCCAAGACTCATGGAGCCTCAGGATTCAAGACTTGAAGCAAGATCAACGTCCCAAGACTCTTGGAGCCTCAGGATTCCAGACTCGAAGCTAGAACAACGTCCCAAGACTCTTGGATCCTCAGGATTCAAGACTTGAAGCAAGAAAAACGTCCCAAGACTCTTGGTGCCTCAGGATTCAAGACTTGAAGAAAGAACAACGTCCCAAGACTCTTAAAGACTCAGGATTCAAGACTTGAACAAAGAACAACGTCCCAATACTCTTAAAGACTCAGGATTCAAGACTTAAAGCAAGATCAACGTCCCAAGACTTCTGGAGCCTCAGGATTCAAGACTTGAAGCAAGAACAACATCCCAAGTTTTCTGGAGCCTCAGGATTCAAGACTTGACGCAAGAACAACGTCCCAAGACCTGAAGCTTTAGGATTCAAGATTTGAAGCAAGAACAACGTCCCAAGACTCTTGTAGCCTCAGGATTTAAGACTTGAAGCAAGAACAACGTCCCAAGACTCTTGGAGCCTCAGGATTCAAGACTTGAAGCAAGAACAACGTCCCAAGACTCTTGGAGCCTCAGGATTTAAGACTTGTAGCAAGAACAGCGTCCCAAGACAGGAGCATCATGATTCAAGACTTAAGCAAGACCAATGTCCCAAGACCCTTTGAGCCTCAGGATTCAAGACTTGAAGCAAGAACAACGTCCAAGACTCTTGGAGCCTCAGGATTCAATACTTGAAGCAAGAACAACGGCCTAAGACCTTTGCAGCCTCAAGATTCAAGACTTGACGCAAGAACAACGTCTCAAGACTCTTGGAGCCTCAGGATTCAAGACTTAAGCAAGAACAACGTACCAAGACTCTTGGAGCCTCAGGATTCAAGACTTGAAGCAAGAACAACTTCTCAAGACTCTTAGAGCCTCAGGATTCAAGACTTAAAGCAAGAACAACGTACCAAGATTCTTGGAGCCTCAGGATTCAAGACTTGAAGCAAGAACAACTTCCCAAGACTCTTGGAGCCGCAGGATTCAAGACATGAAGCAAGAACAACGTCCCAAGACTATTTGGGCCTCAGGATTCAAGACTTGAAGCAAGAACAACGGCCTAAGACCTTTGCAGCCTCAAGATTCAAGACTTGAAGCAAGATAAACGACTCAAGACTCTTGGAGCCTCAGGATTCAAGACTTAAAGCAAGAACAACGTACCAAGATTCTTGGAGCCTCAGGATTCAAGACTTATAGCAAGAACAACTTCCCAAGACTCTTGGAGCCGCAGGATTCAAGACTTGAAGCAAGAACAACGTCCCAAGACTCTTGGAGCCTCAAGATTCAAGACTTGAAGCAAGAACAACGTCCCAAGACTCTTGGAGCCTCAGGATTCAAGACTTAAAGCAAGAACAACGACCCAAGACTCTTGGAGCCTCAGGATTCAAGACATAGAGCAAGATAAACGTTCCAAGACTCTTGGAGCATCAGGATTCAAGACATAAAGCAAAAAAAACGTCACATGACTCTTGGAGCCTCAGGATTAAAGTCTTGAAGCAAGAACAACGTCCCAAGACTCTTGGAGCCTCAGGATTCGAGACTTGAAGCAAGAACAACGTCCCAAGACTCTTGGAGCCTCAGATTTCAAGACATGATGCAAGAACAACGTCCCAAGACTCTTGGAGCCTCAGGATTCAAGACTTGAAGCAAAAACAACGTCTCAAGACTCTTGGTGCCTCAGGATTTAAGACTTGAAGCAAGAACAACGTCCCAAAACTCTTGGTGCCTCAGGATTCAAGACATGAAGCAAGAACAACGTCCCAAGACTCTTGGAGCCTCAGGATTCAAGACATGAAGCAAGAACAACGTCCCAAAACTCTTAGAGCCTCAGGATTCAAGACTTGAAGCAAGAACATCGGCCCAAGACTGTTGGAGCCTCAGGATTCAACACTTGAAACAAGAACAACGTCCCAAGACTCTTGGAGCCACAGGGTTCAAGACATGAAGCAAGAACAACGTCCCAAGACTCTAAGAGCCTCGGCATTCAAGACATGAAGCAAGAACAACGTCCAAAGACTCGTTAAGCCTCAGGATTCAAGACTTGAAGCAAGAACAACGGCCCAAGACTCTTGGAGCCTTAGGATTTAAGACTTGAAGCAAGAACAACGTCCCAAGACTCTTGGAGCCTCAGGGTTCAAGACTTGGAGCAAAAACAACGTCCCAAGACTCTTGGAGCCTCAGGATTCAAGACTTGAAGCAAGAACAACGTCCCAAGACTTGAAGCATGAGGAACCAGTTCCATTGGGCGCTCGGCACGAAGCTGTTGGTGGGAAGTGAGGGGAAACTGGATCCATGGGGTCTCGGCACGAACTTGTTGGGAGAAGGGAGGGGGAACTGGATCTATTGGGAACTGGCACGAGGCCGTTGGGGTGAATGGAGGGGAAATGGATTTATTAGAACTTCGCATGTAGCCGCTATGATGAAGGGAGGGGAAACTGCAACCTATGGGACTTGGCACGAAGCCTTTTGGGGTTGGGAAGGGGAACTGAATCCATTGGGACTTATGACGAAGCTGTTGATGGAAGGGAGGGGGAACTGGTTCCATTGGGACTTGGCACGAAGCCTTTAAAGGTTGGGTGGGGGAACTCAATCCATTGGGATTTGGCACGAAGCCTTTTGGTGAAGGGAGGGGGAACTGGATCCATTGGAACTTGGCACGATGCTGTTGGGGGGAAAGGAGGGAGAACTGAATACATTGGGACTTGGCACAAAGCTGTGGGGTAAAGGGAGGGGGAACTGGATTTTTTTGGGAATTGGCAGGAAGCCATTGGGGGGATGGGTGGGGGAATTGGATCCATTGGGACTTGGCACGAAGCCTTTAAAGGAAGGGAGGGGGAACTGAATCCATTGGGTCTTGGCACAAAGCAGTTGGGGTAAAGGGAGGGGGAACTGGATTCATTGGGACTTGGCACAAAACCTTTGGGGGGAAGGGTGGGTGAACTGAATTCTTTGTGACTGGGCACAATGCTGTTGGGGTAGAGGGAGGGGAAACTGGATCCATTGGGACTTGGCACAAAGCTGTTGGGGTAAAGTGGGGGGGAACTGGATCCATTGGGACTTGGCACAAAGCTGTTGGGGGGAAGGGAGGGGGAAGTGGATTCATTGGGACTTGGCACAAAGCTGTTGGGGGAAAAGGAGGGGGAATTGGCCTTTTTTTTGACTTGGCATGAAGCCATTGGGGGGCAGGGAGGGGGAACTGGACCCATTGGGACTTGGCACAAAGCCTTTGTGGTGAAGGCAGGGGGCACTGGGTCCATTGGGAATTGGCACGAAGCTGTCGTAGTGAAGGGAGGGGAAACTGGACCCATTGGGACTTGGCACGAAGCCGCTTTAGGTGAAGGGAGGGGGAACTGGACCCATTGGGACTTGGCACAACGCCTTTTTGGTAAAGGCAGGGGGAACTGGGTCCTTTGGGACTTGGCACGAAGGTTTCGGTGGGAAGGGTGCGGGAACTGGACCCATTGGGACTTGGCACAAAGCCTTTGGGGTGAAGGGAGGGGGAACTGGCTCCATTGGGACTTGGCACGAAGCTGTCGGTGGGAAGGGTGGGGGAACTGAACCCTTTGGGACTTGGCACCAAGCTGTTGGGGGTAAGGAGGGGGAAATGGATCTATTAGGACTTATCACAAAGACAACTAGGGGAAGGGAGGGGGATCTTGACCCATTGGGACTTAGCACAAAGCCTTCGGGGTGAAGGGAGGGCGAACTGGGTCCATTGGGACTTGGCACGAAGCTGTCGGTGGGAAGGAGGGGGAAATGGATCCATTTGGACTTATCACAAAGACAACTAGGGGAAGGGAGGGGGATCTGGATCCATTGGGACTCAGCACAAAGCCTTCGGGGTGAAGGGAGGGCGAACTGGGTCCATTGGGACTTGGCACAAAGCCTTCGGGACGAAGGGAGGGGTAACTGGGTCCATTGGGACTTGGCACGAAGCTGTCGGTGGGGAGCTAGGGGCAACTGGACCCTTTGGGACTTGGCACAAAGCCTTCGGGGTGAAGGGAGGGGGAACTGGATACATTGGGACTTGACACGAAGCCGTTGTGGTGAAGGGAGTGGGAACTGGATCCAATAGGACTTGGCACAAAGCTCTTGGGGGAAAGGGAGGGAACTAGATCCATTGGGTCTTGGCACTAAGCCTTTGTGGTGAAGTGGTGGTGGAACTGGATCCATGGGGACTTGGCACGAAGCTGTCGGTGGGAAGGGAGGGGGAACTGGATTCATTGGGACTTGGCACGAAGCCGTTAGGGTGAAGGGAGGGGGAACTGGACCCATTGGGACTTGGCACAAAGCCTTTGAGGTGAAGGGAGGGGGAACTGGGTCCTTTGGGACTTGGCACGAAGCTGTCGGTGGGAAGGGAGGGGGAACTGGACCCATAGGGACTTGGCACAAAGTCTTTGGGGTGAAGGGAGGGGAAACTGGGTCCATTGGGACTTGTCACGAAGCCGTTGGGGTAAAGGGAGGGGGAACTGGACCCATTGGGACTGGGCACAAAGCCTTTGGGGGGAAGGGAGGGGGAACTGGGTCCATTTGGATTTGGCACGATGCTTTCGGGGTGAAGGTAGGGGGAACTGGACCCATTAGAACTTGGCACGGAGCCTTTGGTGGAAGGGAGGAGGAACTGGGTCACTGTGACATGGTACATAGCTGTCGGTGGGGAGGGAGGGGGAACTGGACCCATTGAGACTTGGCACAAAGCCTTTGGAGTGAAGGGAGGGGGATCTGGATCCTTTATGACTTGGCACTAAGATCTTGGGGGGAAGGGAGCGGGAACTGGATCCATTGCTACCTGCCACGAAGCTGTTCAGTGCAATGAGGGGGGAACTGGGTCCATTGGGACTTGGCACTAATCAGTCGTGTGGGAAGGGAGGGGGAACTGGACCCATTGGGACTTGGCACGAAGCTGTTGGTGGGAAGTGAGGGGGAACTGGACCCATTGGGACTTGGCACAAAGCCTTCGGGGTGAAGGGAGGGGGAACTAGATCCATTGGTACTTGGCACAAAGCCTTTGTGGTGAAGGGAGGGGGAACTGGATCCATGGGGACTCTGCACGAAGCTGTCGGGGGGAAGGGAGGGGGAACTGGATACATAGGGACTTGGCACAAAGCCTTTGGGGTAAAGGGAGGGGGAACTGGACCCATTATGACTTGGCACAAAGCCTTTGGGGTGAAGGGAGGGGGAACTGGGTCCATTGGGACTTGGCACAAAGCCTTTGTGGAGAAGGCAGGGGGCACTGGGTCCATTGGGACTTGGCACGAAGCTGTCGTAGTGAAGGGAAGGGGAACTGGACCCATTGGGACTTGGCATGAAGCCGTTGGGGGGAAGGGTGGGGGAACTGGACCCATTGGGACTTGGCACAAAGCCTTTGTGGTAAAGGCAGGGGGCACTGGGTCCATTGGGACTTGGCACGAAGCTGTCGTGGTGAAGGGAGGGGGAACTGGACCCATTGGGACTTGGCACGAAGCCGTTGGGGTGAAGGGAGGGGGAACTGGACCCATTGGGTCTTGGCACAAAGCCTTTGGGGTGAAGGGAGGGGGAACTGGGTCCTTTGGGACTTGGCACAATGGTGTCGGTGGGAAGGGTGGGGGAACTGGACCCATTGGGACTTGGCACAAAGCCTTTGGGGTAAAGGGAGGGGGAACTGGATTCATTGGGACTAGGCACAAAGCTGTTAAGGTGATGGGAGGGGGAATTGGATTCAATGGGACTTGGCACGAAGCTGTTGGGAGGGGGGGAGGTGGAACTGGATCCATTGGGACTTGGCACGAAGCCTAACTGGACCCATTGGGACTTGGCACGAAGCCGTTGGGGGGAAGGGAGGGGGAACCGGACCCATTAGAACTTGGCACAAAGCCGTTGGGGTAAAGTGAGGGGGAACTGGATCCATTAGGACTAGGCACAAAGCTGTTAGGGGAAAGGGAGGGGGAACTGGACCCATTGGGACTCGGCACAAAGCTGTTGATGTAAGCGAGGGGGAACTGGTTCCATTGGGACTTGGCACGAAGCCTTTAAAGGTTGGGTGGGGGAACTGAATCCATTGGGATTTGGCACGAAGCCTTTTGGTGAAGGGAGGGGGAACTGGATCTATTGGAACTTGGCACGATGCTGTTGGGGGGAAGGGAGGGAGAACTGAATCCATTGGGACTTGACACAAAGCTGTGTGGTAAAGGGAGAGGGAATTGGATTTTTTGGGAATTGGCAGGAAGCCATTGGGGGGAAGGGTGGGGGAATTGGATCCATGGGGACTTGGCACGAAGCCTTTAAAGGAAGGGAGAAGGAACTGAATCCATTGGGACTTGGCACAAAGCTGTTGGGGGGAAAGGAGGGGGAACTGGATTCATTGGGACTTGGCACAAAACCTTTGGGGGGAAGGGTGGGTGAACTGAATTCTTTGTGCCTTGGCACAATGCTGTTGGGGTAGAGGGAGGGGGAACTGGATCCATTGGGACTTGGCACGAAGCCTTTAAAGGAAGGGAGGGGGAACTTAATCCATTGGGATTTGGCACAAAGCTGTTGGGGTAAAGTGGGGGGGGAACTGGATCCATTGGGACTTGGCACAAAGCTGTTGGGGGGAAGGGAGGGGGAATATGTTTTTTTATTACTTGGCAGGTAGCCATTGGGGGGAAGGGAGGGGGAATTGGATCCATTGGGACTTGGCACGATGCCTTTTAAGGAAAGGAGCTGGAACTGAATCCATTGGGACTTGGCACAAAGCCGTAAGGGGTAAAGGGAGGGGGAACTGGATTCATTGGGACTTGGCACAAAGCTGTTGGGGTAAAGGGAGGGGGAACTGGATTCATTGGGAGTTGGCACAAAGCTGTTGGGGGGAAGGGAGGGGGATCTGGATCCATTGGGACTTGGCACGACGCCTAACTGGACCCATAGGGACTTGGCACGAAGCCGTTGGGGGGAAGGGAGGGGGAACTGGACCTATTGGGACTTGGCACAAAGCCGTTGGGGTAAAGTGAGGGGGAACTGGATCCATTGGAACTTGGCACAAAGCTGTTAGGTGGAAGGGAGGGGGAACTGGACCCATTGGGACTTGGCACGAAGCCTTTAAAGGTTGGGTGGGGGAACTGAATCCATTGGGATTTGGCACGAAGCCTTTTGGTGAAGGGAGGGGGAACTGGATCTATTGGAATTTGGCACGAAGCTGTTGGGGGGAAGAGAGGGCGAACTGAATCCATTGGTACTTGGCACAAAGCTGTTGGGGGAAAAGGAGAGGGAATTGGCTTTTTTTTTGACTTGGCAGGAAGCCATTGGGGGGAAGGGAGGGGGAATTGGATCTATTAGGACTTGGCACGATGCCTTTAAAGGAAGGGAGCGGGAACTGAATCCATTGGGACTTGGCACAAAGCCGTTGGGGTAAAGGGAGGGGGAACTGGATTCATTGGGACTTGGCACAAAGATGTTGGGGTAAAGGGAGGGGGAACTGGATTCATTGGGACTTGGCACGAAGCTGTAGGGGTAAAGGGAGGGGGAACTGGACCCATTGGGACTTGGCACGAAGCCTTTGGGGGGAAGGGAGGGGGGAACTGGGTCCATTGGGATTTGGCACGAAGCTTTCGGGGTGAAGGTAGGGGGAACTGGACCCATAAGGACTTGGCACGGAGCCTTTGGTGGAAGGGTGGAGGAACTGGGTCACTGTGACATGGTACATAGCTGTCGGTGGGAAGGGAGGGGGAACTGGACCCATTGAGACTTGGCACAAAGCCTTTGGGGTGAAGGGAGGGGGAACTGGATCCTTTATGACTTGGCACTAAGCTCTTGGGGGGAAGGGAGCGGAAACTGGATCCATTGGGACCTGCCACGAAGCTGTTCAGTGCAATGAGGGGGGAACTGGGTCCATTGGGACTTGGCACCAATCAGTCGTGTGGGAAGGGAGGGGGAACTGGACCCATTGGGACTTGGCACAAAGCCTTCGGGGTGAAGGGAGGGGGAACTAGATCCATTGGGACTTGGCACAAAGCCTTTGTGGTGAAGGGAGGGGGAACTGGATCCATGGGGACTCTGCACGAAGCTGTCGGGGGGAAGGGAGGGGGAACTGGATACATTGGGACTTGGCACAAAGCCTTTGGGGTAAAGGGAGGGGGAACTGGACCCATTATGACTTGGCACAAAGCCTTTGGGGTAAAGGGAGGGGGAACTGGGTCCATTGGGACTTGGCACAAAGCCTTTGTGGATAAGGCAGGGGGCACTGGGTCCATTCGGACTTGGCACGAAGCTGTCGTGGTGAAGGGAGGGGGAACTGGACCCATTGGGACTTGGCACGAAGCCGTTGGGGTGAAGGGAGGGGGAACTGGACCCATTGGGACTTGGCACAAAGCCTTTGGGGTGAAGGGAGGGGTAACTGGGTCCTTTGGGACTTGGCACGAAGGTGACGGTGGGAAGGGTGGGGGAACTGGACCCATTGGGACTTGGCACAAAGCCTTTGGGGTGAAGGTAGGGGTAACTGCCTCCATTGGGACTTGGCATGAAGCTGTCGGTGGGAAGGGTGGGAGAACTTCACCCTTTTGGACTTGGCACAAAGCCTTTGTGGTGACGGCAGGGGGCACTGGGTCCATTGGGACTTGGCACGAAGCTGTCGTGGTGAAGGGAGGGGAAACTGGACCCATTGGGACTTGGCACGAAGCCGTTGGGGTGAAGGGAGGGGGAACTGGACCCATTGGGACTTGGCACAAAGCCTTTGTGGTAAAGGCAGGGGGAACTGGGTCCTTTGGGACTTGGCACGAAGGTGTCGGTGGGAAGGGTGGGGGAACTGGACCCATTGGGACTTGGCACAAAGCCTTTGTGGTGAAGGGAGGGGGAACTGGCTCCATTGGGACTTGGCACGAAGCTGTCGTGGTGAAGGGAGGGGGCACTGGGTCCATTGAGATTTTGCACAAAGCTCTTGGGGGGAAGGGAGGGGAAACTGGTTCCATTAGGACTTATCACAAAGCCGTTGTGGGGAAGGGAGGGGGAACTGGATCCTTTGGGACATGCACAAAGCTGTTTGGGGGAAGGGTGGGGTAACTGGAACCATTGGGACTTGGCACAAAGCATTTGTGGTGAAGGGAGGGGTAACTGGGTCCTTTAGGACTTGGCACGAAGCTGCCGGTGGAAAGAGTGGGGGAATTGGACCCTTTTGTACTTCGCACAAAACCCTTTGTGGTGAAGGGAGGGGGAACTGGACCCATTGGGACTTGGCACAAAGCCTTTGGGGTGAAGGGATAGGGAACTGGGTCCATTGGGACTGTGCACGTAGCTGTCGGTGGAAGGGGGGGGGGGAACTGGACCCTTTGGGACTTGGCACCAAGCTGTTGGGGGTGAGGAGGGGGAAATGGATCCATTAGGACTTATCACAAAGACAACTAGGGGAAGGGAGGGGGATCTGGACCCATTGGGACTTAGCACAAAGCCTTCGGGGTAAAGGGAGGGCGAACTGGGTCCATTGGGACTTGGCACGAAGCTGTCGGTGGGAAGGAGGGGAAAATGGTTCCATTTGGACTTATCACAAAGACAACTAGGGGAAGGGAGGGGGATCTGGACCCATTGGGAACCAGCACAAAGCCTTCGGGGTGAAGAGAGGGCGAACTGGGTCCATTGGGACTTGGCACAAAGCCTTCGGGGCGAAGGGAGGGGGTACTGGGTCCATTGGGACTTGGCACGAAGCTGTCGGTGGGGAGCGAGGGGCAACTGGACCCTTTGGGACTTGGCACAAAGCCTTCGGGGTGAAGGGAGGGGGAACTGGATACATTGGGACTTGGCACAAAGCCGTTGTGGTGAAGGGAGTGGGAACTGGATCCAATAGGACTTGGCACAAAGCTCTTGGGGGGAAGGGAGGGAACTGGATGCATTGGGACTTGGCACGAAGCCGTTGGGGGGAAGGAAGGGGAAACTTGACCCATTGGGACTTGGCACAAAGACTTCTAGGAGAAGGCAGGGGGAACTTTACCTAAGGCACTTGGCACAAAGCCTTTTAGGGGAAGGCAGGGGGAACTCGATTAATTGGGACTTGGCACGAAGCCGTTGGGGGGATGTGAGGGGGAACTGGATCCATTGGGACTTGGCATGCATCCCTTAACTAGGTGGTGATGGGTGGGGAATCGCAGTAATGATTTCACCGCCTACATTTTCTTACATTGCAACCCTTACATTTTGTGTCTCTTTATGTATTGAGGTTATTTTTGTGGCGGCACAAATCATTTTACTCAATCTTTCGGTGTTCTCTGCCTGTGTGCTAATTTAAAGTTGCTCTGCTTAGTGGCCAAAGATAAAGGTATATTTTCCTTTGGCTGCAAGCTGAGTTTTTAGCCCAACACATTTTCTTTCAGTTTGATTGTTGAGCACTAATTTTTTACCCTCTCTTCCGCAGTTATGCCTTATACTCTCACTGGCCGTGACCACCGAGGAAGACAAATCCGCAGGGTATCCTTCCGAGGTGAGCAGCTATTGGAATCCTGGATCGAGATACCGACATGGCCCTCACCCCCGGCGGCTGTCCAGCAAGGTCCTCCAGGTTAAACGGATTGCGTTAGCTGGATGAAGCACGAACGGTGAGGCTCTTGATGGACAACGACCGCGCTTCTGGCGGAAGGTCAGTCTTTTATTCTTGAGTCGAAACCGTGTGTCGCTATGCATCGTGCTAATCACAAAGAGACCGCGCCGATTGGCTGAGTGTCCGTGTGCAATCGGTGAGACAAAGTCTTGCCGTTGGCAATCCAAGTTTAACCCTGGGGGGCTGGCGGTCTGCGGCTGAGCATCTCGGCTCCGAGGACCGACCGTGGAGGGAGGTCCTTTTTCCACCTTTAGGTTCCTTTGGGCCTGGATCAAGCACAGATGAATCCACCTCTGGGCCAGGCTACTATCAAGCTTCCGCATGGCTTCGTTTGCGGCTAGCTTCTTGCAGGAATCATGTCTGAAGGGAGGTACTGTACTTGGGATTACTTTTGATGTAAAATCCAGGGTAAGTTTGTCTAGCCGAGGTATTCTTGTTAACGGGGGATCTAAAGTGGGAAAATAATTTAAGACAATGTTTGTGGATTTGTCAGGTTCCCCAGTGAAGATGTGATCTCACTTTACTAATCGAGTGCATCTGCATTGCATTTGAGATGTCCATTGGTTAAATCCCAGTGGATGGCAATTCTATCCGTGGTTTTTCTTTACTTTCCGCAACTTTTTAATGCAATGCTATCATTTTGTTGCCCATTGAGGTTCAGTAGCCACAAATCCACCACAAGGGACTAGAAGGGAGCAGAGCCGATGCCCTAAAATGCCAGCGGACACCATTAACACCTTGTCAATAATTCTCAACTTATTCGATTAGATCAAGTTGCTGGGTCATCGATGCAAGGTTTTGACAACATGCTTTGTGGTTATGGCCTAATACTGTCTGTGTATGATTATAACCTGATATGGATTTAAATATGCCTCCCTGAACCAAGAAGGGAAGAGGAATCCTGGCAGTGGCTTTTACCGCGCCTATCAATAAGCATCGAGTAATCGATGGCTTAGCGTAGTTTCTGACTGATGGTGCGACTTGATTGACATGGGTTCCTCCACTTATCCATGAATTATTCAAGTTTAAAAGATTGATTTAAGATGCTAGTGTACTAAGTCTAGTCCCTACAACATTTCTCCTGTATATGATTGGGTATTGAGTTTGGTGGTCACCCACTCAATACGAGACGCAGCACGGTGTTGCTTAACCTTCGTGATCGCTGAGGGCCAGTGTCGCCAGCATGCTTAGCATTGCAGGGAGGATGAATGGACCCACTGGAACATGGCACAAAGCCGTTGGGGGGAACGGAGGGGAAACTGGACCCACTGGGACTTGGCATGCATCCCTTAACCAGGGGGTGATGGGTGGGGGAATTGGAGCAATGATTCTACCAGCTACATTCTTCAAATTTGCAACCCTTACTTTTGGTATATCAATTCAATACGTGGTTATTTTCGTGGCAGCACAAATCATTTAACGCAATGTTCTCTGCCAGTGCGCTAATTTAAAGTTGCTCTGCTTAGTGGCCAAAGATAAAGGTATATTTTCCTTTGGCTGCAAGCTGAGTTTTCAGCCCAACACATTTTCTTTCAGTTTGATTGTTGAGCACTAATTATTTACCCTCTCTTCCGCAGTTATGCCTTATACTCTCACTGGCCGTGACCACCGAGGAAGACAAATCCGCAGAGTTCCCTTCCGAGACGAGCAGCTATTGGAATCCTGGATCGAGATACCGACATGGCCTTCACCCGGCGGCTGTCCAGCAAGGTCCTCCAGGTTAAACGGATTGCGTTAGCTGGATGAAGCACGAACGGTGAGGCTCTTGATGGACAACGACCGCGCTTCTGGCGGAAGGTCAGTCTTTTATTCTTGAGTCGAAACCGTGTGTCGCTATGCATCGTGCTAATCACAAAGAGACCGCGCCGATTGGCTGAGTGTCCATGTGCAATCGGTGAGACAAGGTCTTGCCGTCGGCAATCCAAGTTTAACCCTGGGGGGCCGGCGGTCTGCGGCTGAGCATCTCGGCTCCGAGGACCGACCGTGGAGGGAGGTTCTTTTCCCACCTTTAGGTTAGGTCGCCTGGGATGCCATGGGATGCCATCGACCAGCTCTTATTCTGGTGCATGCCTGTCGGACGTCCGAGTCGTTGGTCCGGTCCTGCGGTTTCGGACTCCTCCCGGGCCAGAGTCGTAAACACCGCACCAAGTGATAAAGCTGCTGCAACCAGCGGTGGTACTTTTGATCCCTTGGACGATCGGTGAGCCAGGGCTATAAATTTTTATAATTTGGAAGTTACAATTAATTTTCTTAATATTACTGGTAAAATACATTTTTGGAACCAGTTTCGTTAGCGCTAGTAGCCGATTTTGTTAGCTCGCCGATTCCCGCAGCACAAGGACTCAGGATTCAAGACTTGAAGCAAGAACAACGTCCCGAAACTCTTGGAGCCTCAGAATTCAAGACTTTAAGCAAGAACAACATCCCAAGACTCTTGGAGCCTCAGGATTCAAGACTTGAAGCAAGAACAACGTACCAAAACTCTTGGAGCCTCAGGATTCAAGACTTGAAGCAAGAACAACGTCCCAAGTTTCTTGGAGCCTCAGGATTCAAGACTTGAAGCAAGAACAACGTCCCAAGACTCATGGAGCCTCAGGATTCCAGACTTTAAGCTAGAACAACGTCCTAAGACTCTTGGAGCCTCAAGATTCAAGACTAGAAGCAAGAACAACGTCCCAAGACTCTTGGAGCCTCAGGATTCAAGACTTGAAGCAAGAACAACGTCCCAAGAATACTGGAGCCTCTGGATTCAAGACTTGAAGTAAGAACAACGTCCCAAGACTTCTGGAGCCTCAGGATTCAAGACTTGGAACAAGACAAACGTCCCAAGACTCATGGAGCCTCAGGATTCAAGACTTGAAGAAAGAACAACGTCCCAAGACTCTTAAAGACTCAGGATTCAAGACTTAAAGCAAAAACAACGGCCCAAGACTATTGGAGTCTCAGGATTCAAGACTTGAAGCAAGAACAACGTCCCAAGATTCTTGGAGCCTCAGGATTCAAGACTTCAAGCAAGAAACACGTCCCAAGACTTAAAACCATAACAACGTCCCAAAACTCTTCAAGCCTCAGGATTCAAGACTTAAAGCAAGAACAACGTCCCAAGACTCTTGTAGCCTCAGGATTCAAGACTTGAAGCAAGAACAACGTCCCAAGACTCATGGAGCCTCAGGATTCAAGACTTGAAGCAAGATCAACGTCCCAAGACTCTTGGAGCCTCAGGATTCCAGACTCGAAGCTAGAACAACGTCCCAAGACTCTTGGATCCTCAGGATTCAAGACTTGAAGCAAGAAAAACGTCCCAAGACTCTTGGTGCCTCAGGATTCAAGATTTGAAGAAAGAAAAACGTCCCAAGACTCTTAAAGACTCAGGATTCAAGACTTGAAGAAAGAACAACGTCCCAAGACTCTTAAAGACACAGGATTCAAGACTTAAAGCAAGAACAACGTCCCAAGACTTCTGGAGCCTCAGGATTCAAGACTTGAAGCAAGAACAACATCCCAAGTTTTCTGGAGCCTCAGGATTCAAGACTTGACGCAAGAACAACGTCCCAAGACCTGAAGCTTTAGGATTCAAGATTTGAAGCAAGAACAACGTCCCAAGACTCTTGTAGCCTCAGGATTCAAGACTTGAAGCAAGAACAACGTCCCAAGACTCTTGGAGCCTCAGGCTTTAAGACTTGAAGCAAGAACAGCGTCCCAAGACAGGAGCATCATGATTCAAGACTTAAGCAAGACCAACGTCCCAAGACCCTTTGAGCCTCAGGATTCAAGACTTGAAGCAAGAACAACGTCCAAGACTCTTGGAGCCTCAGGATTCATTACTTGAAGCAAGAACAACGGCCTAAGACCTTTGCAGCCTCAAGATTCAAGACTTGACGCAAGAACAACGTCTCAAGACTCTTGGAGCCTCAGGATTCAAGACTTAAGCAAGAACAACGTACCAAGACTCTTGGAGCCTCAGGATTCAAGACTTGAAGCAAGAACAACTTCTCAAGACGCTTAGAGCCTCAGGATTCAAGACTTAAAGCAAGAACAACGTACCAAGACTCTTGGAGCCTCAGGATTCAAGACTTGAAGCAAGAACAAATTCCCATGACTCTTGGAGCCTCAGGATTCGAGACTTGAAGCAAGAACAACGTCCCAAGACTTTTGGAGCCTCAGATTTCAAGACATGATGCAAGAACAACGTCCCAAGACTCTTGGAGCCTCAGGATTCAAGACTTGAAGCAAAAACAACGTCCCAAGACTCTTGGTGCCTCAGGATTCAAGACTTGAAGCAAGAACAACGTCCCAAAACTCTTGGTGCCTCAGGATTTAAGACATGAAGCAAGAACAACGTCCCAAGACTCTTGGTGCCTCAGGATTCAAGACATGAAGCAAGAACAACGTCCCAAAACTCTTAGAGCCTCAGGATTCAAGACTTGAAGCAAGAACAACGGCCCAAGACTCTTGGAGCCTCAGGATTCAACACTTGAAACAAGAACAACGTCCCAAGACTCTTGGAGCCACAGGGGTCAAGACATGAAGCAAGAACAACGTCCCAAGACACTAAGAGCCTCGGCATTCAAGACATGAAGCAAGAACAACGTCCCAAGACTCGTTGAGCCTCAGGATTCAAGACTTGAAGCAAGAACAACGGCCCAAGACTCTTGGAGCCTTAGGATTTAAGACTTGAAGCAAGAACAATGTCCCAAGACTCTTGGAGCCTCAGGGTTCAAGACTTGGAGCATAAACAACGTCCCAAGACTCTTGGAGCATGAGGAACCAGTTCCATTGGGCGCTCGGCACGAAGCTGTTGGTGGGAAGTGAGGGGAAACTGGATCCATGGGGTCTCGGCACGAACTTGTTGGGAGAAGGGAGGGGGAACTGGATCTATTGGGAACTGGCACGAAGCCGTTGGGGTGAATGGAGGGGAAATGGATTTATTAGAACTTCGCATGTAGCCGCTATGATGAAGGGAGGGGAAACTGCAACCTTTGGGACTTGGCACGAAGCCTTTTGGGGTTGGGAAGGGGAACTGAATCCATTGGGACTTATGACGAAGCTGTTGATGGAAGGGAGGGGGAACTGGTTCCATTGGGATTTGGCACGAAGCCTTTAAAGGTTGGGTGGGGGAACTCAATCCATTGGGATTTGGCACGAAGCCTTTTGGTGAAGGGAGGGGGAACTGGATCCATTGGAACTTGGCACGATGCTGTTGGGGGGAAAGGGAGGGAGAACTGAATACATTGGGACTTGGCACAAAGCTGTGGGGTAAAGGGAGGGGGAACTGGATTTTTTTTGGGAATTGGCAGGAAGCCATTGGGGGGAAGGGTGGGGGAATTGGATCCATTGGGACTTGGCTCGAAGCCTTTAAAGGAAGGGAGGGGGAACTGAATCCATTGGGTCTTGGCACAAAGCAGTTGGGTAAAGGGAGGGGGAACTGGATTCATTGGGACTTGGCACAAAACCTTTGGGGGGAAGGGTGGGTGAACTGAATTCTTTGTGACTTGGCACAATGCTGTTGGGGTAGAGGGAGGGGAAACTGGATCCATTGGGACTTGGCACAAAGCTGTTGGGGTAAAGTGGGGGGGAACTGGATCCATTGGGACTTGGCACAAAGCTGTTGGGGGGAAGGGAGGGGGAAAAGGATTCATTGGGACTTGGCACAAAGCTGTTGAGGGTAAAGGGAGGGGGAACTGGATTCATTGTGACTTGGCACATAGCTGTTGGGGGGAAAGGAGGGGAAACTGGATTCATTGGGACTTGGCACAAAACCTGTGGGGGGAAGGGTGGGTGAACTGAATTCTTTGTGACTTGGCACTATGCCGTTGGGGTAAAGGGAGGGGGAACTGGATTCATTGGGACTTGGCACAAAGCTGTTAAGGGGAAGGGAGGGGGAATTGGATTCATTGGGACTTGGCACGAAGCTGTTGGGGGGAAGGGAGGGGGAACTGGATCCATTGGGATTTGGCACGAAGCCTAACTGGACCCATTGGGACTTGGCACGAAGCCGTTGGGGGGAAGGGAGGGGGAACTGGACCCATTGGGACTTGGCACAAAGCCGTTGGGGTAAAGTGAGGGGGAACTGGATCCATTGGGACTTGGCAGAATGCTGTTAGGGGGAAGGGAGGGGGAACTGGACCCATTGGGACTCGGCACGAAGCCGTTGGGGGGAAGGGAGGGGGAACTGAACCCATTAAGACTTGGCACAAAGCTGTTGGGGTTAAGTGAGGGGGAACTGGATCCATTGGGACTTATGACGAAGCTGTTGATGTAAGGGAGGGGGAACTGGTTCCATTGGGACTTGCCAAGAAGCCTTTAAAGGTTGGGTGGGGGAACTGAATCCATTGGGATATGGCACGAAGCCTTTTGGTGAAGGGAGGGGGTACTGGATTCTTTGTGACTTGGCACAAAGCCGTTGGGTGAAGGGAGGGGGAACTGGATCCATTGGAACTTGGCACGATGCTGTTGGGGGGAAGGGAGGGAGAACTGAATCCATTGGGACTTGGCACAAAGCTGTGTGGTAAAGGGAGGGGGAACTGGATTTTTTGGGAATTGGCAGGAAGCCATTGGGGGGAAGGGTGGGGGAATTGGATCCATTGGGACTTGGCACGAAGCCTTTAAAGGAAGGGAGGGGGAACTGAATCCTTTGGGACTTGGCACAAAGCAGTTGGGGTAATGGGAGGGGGAACTGGATTCATTGGGACTTGGCACAAAGCTGTTGGGGGGAAAGGAGGGGGAAATGGATTCATTGGGACTTGGCACAAAACCTTTGGGGGGAACGGTGGGTGAACTGAATTCTTTGTGCCTTGGCACAATGCTGTTGGGGTAGAGGGAGGGGGAACTGGATCCATTGGGACTTGGCACGAAGCCTTTAAAGGAAGGGAGGGGGAACTGAATCCATTGGGACTTGGCACAAAGCTGTTGGGGTAAAGTGGGGGGGAACTGGATCCATTGGGACTTGGCACAAAGCTGTTGGGGGGAAGGGAGGGGGAACTGGATTCATTGGGACTTGGCACGAAGCCTTTGGTGGGGAAGGGAGGGGGAACTGAATCCATTGGTACTTGGCACAAAGCTGTTGGGGGAAAAGGAGGGGGAATAGGCTTTTTTTTTACTTGGCAGGAAGCCATTGGGGGGAAGGGAGGGGGAATTGGATCCATTGGGACTTGGCACGATGCCTTTAAAGGAAGGGAGGGGGAACTGAATCCATTGGGACTTTGCACAAAGCCGTTGGGGTAAAGGGAGGGGGAACTGGATTCATTGGGACTTTGCACAAAGCTGTTGGGGTAAAGGGAGGGGGAACTGGATTCATTGGGACTTGGCACAAAGCTGTTGGGGGGAAGGGAGGGGGAACTGGATCCATTGGGACTTGGCACGACGCCTAACTGGACCCATTGGGACTTGGCACGAAGCCGTTGGGGGGAAGGGAGGGGGAACTGGATCCATTGGGGCTTGGCATGAAGCTGATGGGGGGAGGGAGGGGGAACTGGATTCATTGGGACTTGGCACAAAACCTTTGGGGGGAAGGGTGGGGGAATTTAATCCCTTGTGACTTGGCACACTGCTGTTGGGGTAAAGGGAGGGGGAACTGGATGCATTGGTACTTGGCACGAAGCCTTTGGGGGGAAGTGATGGGGAACTGGATTCTTTGTGACTTGGCACAAAGCCGTTGGGTGAAGGGAGGGGGAACTGGATTCTTTGTGACTTGGCACAAAGCCGTTGGGTGAAGGGAGGGTGAACTGGATCCATTGGGACTTGACAGGAAGCCTTTGGGTCAAGGGAGCGGGAACTGGATCTATTGGGACTTGGCTCTAAGCAGTTGGGTAAAGTTAGGGGAAACTGGATCCATTGGGACTTGGCACAAAGCCTTTGGGGTGAAGGGAGGGGGAACTGGATCCATTGGGACTTGGCACGAAGTTTTTGGGGTGAAGTGAGGGGGAACCAGATCCATGGGACTTGGCACGAAGCCTTTGTAGTGAAGAGTGGGGGAACCGAATCAACACAGGGACTGGGCTTGCTACCATACACCAGGAGGTGATGGGTGGGGTATTGGAAGCTTTGATTCCACCAACTTCAGCCTCCAAAATTGCGACTCTTACATTTGGTTGTGTGTAATATATTTGTTGCTTACTTTTCTATACCTGTAGAATTGGTGGTAATTTGCGTGGTAACACAAATCATTTAACTCAATCTTTTGGTGTTATCTGCCAGCGCTCTAATTTAAAGATGCTCTGCTTTTTGGCCAAAGATAGAGGTATATTTTCCTTTGGCTGCAAGCTGAGTTTTTACCCCAACACATATTCTGTCAGTTTGATTGTTGAGCACTAATTTGGTACCCTCTCTTCCGCAGTTATGCTTTATACTTTCACCGGCTGTGACCACCGAGGAAGACAAATCATAGGTTCCCTTCTGAGACGAGCAGCTATTGGAATCCCGGATCAAGACACCAACATGGCCTTCACCCGGCGGCTGTCCAGCAAGGTCCTCCAGGTTAAACGGATTGCGTTAGCTGGATGAAGCACGAACGGTGAGGCTCTTGATGGACAACGACCGCGCTTCTGGCGGAAGGTCAGTCTTTTATTCTTGAGTCGAAACCGTGTGTCGCTAGGCATCGTGCTAATCACAAAGAGACCGCGCCGATTGGCTGAGTGTCCGTGTGCAATCGGTGAGACAAAGTCTTGCCGTCGGCAATCCAAGTTTAACCCTGGGGGGCCGGCGGTCTGCGGCTGAGCATCACTGCTCCGAGGACTGACCGTGGAGGGAGGTTCTTTTCCCACCTTTAGGTTCCTTTAGCCCTGGATGATGCAAAGAAGACTTCTGGGCCTGGTTCCTGGCTGTCTTCCACCGGTTTCCTCGGCAGCTAGCGGTTAGTGTTGATTAAGCTTCGAGGGAGGTACTGTACTGGTGTAAGGATTTAGACAATGTTTGGGTTCGTCAGGTTCACCTGTGAAGATGGTAGGGGAAAGGTAGGATCTCTTGCGTTTTGACTCGCAACCGTTTATCGTGGTATGGAGAGATGGTTCCTATTGTCGTTGGGATACTACCTTACATTAGGGACATCCTATGGAACTTGGGAATATAGCGATGGCAAAGAAAATCCAGAATTGGGGGCACCCCTACAGACTAGATTTCCTCTAACCCTACAGCGCCACTTCGTCACAGCAATTGCCGCTTTCAAGCCACGTTCGAAAAGAAGCGCCCGGAAGAGCTGCTGGCGCTGTCTGGCGAGAGAAACTGACACTTCGGGTTGCGGCCTCGGTGGCTACGCAGACACCCTAGCATTAGCGGTGGGACTCTGTCGAACTATGAACCCAATGGTTTCACTGTGAAAGTGGCCAAACAGAAACTAGGCCAGGCCTG
This sequence comes from Nemoura dubitans, assembly GCA_921293005.1. Taxonomy (NCBI): domain Eukaryota; kingdom Metazoa; phylum Arthropoda; class Insecta; order Plecoptera; family Nemouridae; genus Nemoura; species Nemoura dubitans. The sequence continues at coordinate 69,808,652 of OV121074.1, forward strand.
GGCTTTCGATTCAACTTAATTAATGGCTTCACTATGTCCAACAAGAGCCATGAATGTGTCCATCAGGTTTCAGAACTTTATCTGCTGTTTAATTATTGAAGGCTGACCGATTCCTGAAATGTCTGTGCCATTCTCCAGTTTGTGTCTTCGGGGGCGTTGTTGACGACTTTGATTTCGGAGCTCCAATCTCCGAGATCTGATCCGCTGCTGTCGTCGACTAGGCCAGAACTCGACTGCCGCGAGATACAAGTTTCATCCGAAGCTCCGCAATTTGGTTTAGATCAATTTTATTCCTAGCATTTTAAAACACAGCTTCATTTGTGCAAACATTCAAATCTTCACCATTGAATTGTTAGTTGCAGGTCAGCAGTCCAAACAAAATGTATTCCAGGAAGGTCTATGCTGATGCTATTTTATCGGCTACATGAAATCTCACCCCCTACATTTGCATCCGGCATTCCTCTCACCTACAAGCCGAGAACATAGAATTCAATTTTGTACAGTTTTCTCAACTTGACTTGAAATAAGTCGTATCCACGAGCTAAAACTTTCCTTATTTTACCATAGCATTATTCAATGAATTATGTGTTACAGATACATCTGTGCTTATACTGAATTGATTCCGCAGGTCCTCGGCAGTTTCTTGCTGTCTGCTTTCCACACGTCGCCAACGCTGCGGGCGACGGAGAACCGCAACGGAAGGCAACTCGGCGATTCACAATGCGACAGGGTTGCTTCTAGCGACGCAGCCTGGGTCAGGAAAGACGACAAACGCTGACAGCGGCAGGAGTCGGAGCACCACGAATACGTGGGAATCAGGTAAATACCCACTGCTGTGTGACTCATTTCATACTTGCACCATCTTCATTTGATAGTGAATACTGTACATAGGCTTACACTTGCCTCATCTTCTATTACATCACATTTTCCATTCCATTTTGAAAGTGCCAAGTAAAACAACTTTTTCACCCCCCAAAGCAATTGAGATGGTATGTAATGGCACTACTGTTTTGGTATCTTTCTTTCAAGCATTTGCCACAGTAACAAGAGATCCAAATTTCATAATATTGCCTACAGATTTTACCTATTGTTTCCCCCCCAATTTTTTTTTTGGAAGGAGCCTCACAGCCACCTTTTTTTCCAGCGCTCTACCAATGGCCGCAACGCCTAATGGGGCAATTCGAACAATGTTAAGAGATCGCCATCGCCATTTTCCAGCGAGTGAAAGGGCTCCTGTCCTGGGAAGCTCGTAACATAATCACTACACCACAACATTACTGTCATCTACATAATCATCATTCGACATCACTCCACCACCGTCACCAACATCATTGTCATCGTCATCGCAATCATCACAACGTCACCACAACGTCTTCATCAACAGCAACGCAACAACCAAGGTGGGTTTTTTTAAAGTCATTGTTTGTAAATACCTACTATTGGGAAAGGTGTAGCAAAAAGAAATGTAAAACTTAACCAGGATATGGATTCATGAAAGCAACCCTCGAAATTTCTTGTCCAAACCAATTTGCAAGTGCAAATTTCCACTTGCTATAGGTGCTCAATAAAACTAAAACGAGGGGTCAAAAACTAAAGTGCACCTACTTACAAATCCGCGACAGCCCACTTGGGCGTTGAATGGCGGTGGAATTGAATTGTTGCCAGGGAAAACTCTACACCACTGGTGCAGAAAACCTCCTTGTTTCCCTTTCTTAAACGTTGCAGTAGGTTAGCTTTTTCAACCTGCGAAACTTGCGGTTGCAATGAAGGTTCTACTTCTAACGCAGCAGTCTCAACCGGCAACTGTTCGGTTCTATTAGTCACATTTTCTTGCACTACGATACTAGCCTTTTTTTAAAACGAAAATATGTTCGATTGCTTAATTTTTACGTATAAATACTCGAAACTTTCCTCGTGGCACCACGAGGAAAGTGTCGAGTGCTCTTGATATACCACGAGGGCACTGACATTTTTCAAACGCATCAGAGATGGCGAGGCGGACGCTCCGGAATTACGCGATAGCAATTCCGCGCGAAATTTGAATATGGCAGCTGGCGCACCACAGTAGAAGTTATGACCTAGTTTTCACTCGCAAATTGGGAGCGTGCGAGTGGGATTTTCGAGGGTTGCATGAAGGGTTATTGTCGCAGCCCCAGAGAGTTTTATGACCGTTGGCTTGGTGACAGTAAATCACATCGAAGTCTCTCAAATGCTGTCAGTGATTGACTATTCATCGTCAACCCCGGGGTTATGCCATTACACCGCACTGTGCATGCACAGTAAGTCGGTAGAAAATAAGAATCTGAGTTGACGTAAACCTATAAGGAAAACCTTGTTCACCTCGGAGGTAAATTGGTGCAATGGTGGCATTAATTAGCCAGGCGATACTGCGGGAATACGAGTGGCCGCTGAAGGTGAGGCCCCTGTTTTATATTGGAACTGCACAGAATCTTACACCATTGGTTGTTTTCTATCTGTGCAGGATGACCCCCATATCGAAGAGCTGCCAATCAACGCGCGTCTTCTGCTTGAGACGCCGCTCCTCAAGAGTTTACCGCTCCGATCTTCGTCAAGGTCGGGCAAGAAGGTCGGGCAAGATGGTCTACTGGTTCTACTCGTTCTTACTGTAATTGCGAACATTTTCCGACGTTGCAGCGGCCAGTACTACAAAGGTGCTCTAAATATTCACGTCGTTCTGTGTTTCAACTACATTAGGCTAGAGTCACAGATACACAGTTGCCCAGATAGTTGACTACAAAGTTCAAGCTGCATGCCAGGGAAATCTTGGGATGCTGCTAAAGTCTGACTCCATAAGATTCTATGGCAGGGCCGTCTCGTCTATTAGCTAAAATGATGTTCCGGCGTTTCCTGGATAAGTCACTGTTGGCTTAGCTGCATGTTTTACTTTCTCTGCTGATCTTTGCTGTACCTACTGTTTGCATAATCTCGTTTGCTGATATTATTCATCGAGATGCCTTTTCACTCGTGCGAAAGCCGTGCCAAAAAAATTTGCTACAGTCTGGACCAGATTGGCTGGTCAGCAGCATACCGGTTTCTTCAATGTTGTGGCATTTGCCCAACACCCCAAGGCCCCAATGCTCTGAGGCGCTGACAAGCCAACCTGGTCCAAACTGTAGATGATTGGTTATCTGGGCACGGTACGCATCATGATCTAACTGCCAAATGTAAAGACCTTTGCATAGATCGTGGACAGGAATGTCCAGGCCAAAGGACTAGGTGGTTAAATATTACAATTGATTAAGAAATTAATGTTAGGAAGAGGATTTCATGACATATGTTTCGAGCTATCATGTGACTTTTCCATTCGATTTGGCTCGCAATCGCTCGATTTCAATCCATTGCCCGTGTTGAAACATCGGCAGTGACGTTGAAAACGAATTATTTTGAAATCGCCAGGTTACATAATAGTCTCCCAGATATAAATTGCATTCCGTTTTATGTTAAATTGCTGGACTGCAGGACAGTTTTAAATTCCAATCTTCAGGAAGCATGAGGTTTGAGTTAAAACTTAAAACCTGATTGTTTTTAAGATTTTGCTAGTTATGATCTGGGCTCTTAGCGCTAAATTTAACGCCAAATGTAAAGTACTTTGCATAGATCTTGAACTGGAATGTCAAGACCAAAGGGCTTGGTGTTAAATTTTACAATTATAGATTAGGAAATGAATGACTGGAAGAGACCAGTCTGACTGATTTTGTGGCTAAAACCCAGACAAGGATCATGGCAGATATATGAATTGTGTACCGATTTATGTTCAGGCTATACTCAAAGACCAGTTTTAAATTCTACACTTCAGGAAGTATGAGGTTTGAATAAAAACCTCATGGTTTCTAAGATTTTGCTTGATATGATCGGCTACCTGGGCACTTTGCGCTAATTGATTTAACGCCAATGTTAAGTCCTTTGCATAGATCTTGTACTGGAATGTCAAGACCAAAGGGCTTGGTGTTAAATACTTCAATTATAGATTAGGAAATGAATGACTGAAAGAGACTGGTCTGACCTTGATTTTGTGGCAAAACCCCAAACAAGGATCAGATAATTAATTGTGTACTGAACGGTCTTCAAACCCAGCCTGAACATAATATGCATTATGTTCAGGCTGGGTTTGAAGACCAGTTTAAAATTCTAAGCTTCAGGAAGCATAAGGTTTTTACACAAAAAAGGATGGCTTCTAAACAGCATGGAACGTATTACTATTTTTTAATTGGCAGGCCAGATATCTGTTTTTTTTTAAATTGAACATTAGATATCGAAACGACAATATATTGTAAGTTGTAACCACATTGCTCTATAATGTAATTTAATTTAAACATCGCCGGGATAAAAGCAATGTGAATGTTATACCGTCGTGTACCATTCTTTGATTTACATCCAACTCTGAATATCATTGTATGTAGTTGTACTGTAATCTGTAAAATTCCACTTTGATGTGGAATCCATTGAACCTGCAATATCAGTTTTCTTACTCATCAGTAGGTGATTGAAAGTTTCAAATAATTTCAAACATAATTGTAAATTTGCACATAGTGATTACATAACTCATACGTTATGCCGTTATCGGTTCCGATGGATAAAAACTCTATTGTTGACTGTTGTCGGTGTAATTTTTTAACTAATTGCAACCGAGAACGGCGAAACCCGAGTTACGTAATCACAGCGCAGGGTGACGATTGTGTAACTTATTACCTGTCGGTATGGATAATGATCGGTATCTAGAGATGTTTTAATGATGTTGGCTTGAGATAACGCACTGTAAACCCTGTGAAAAATCTTACATAAATTTTACGACTGAGCTTTTTGATTATACATTAAATAGGTATTATACAAGTTTTTGATAACATTGTTGTAGCGTGATCCCATGCTTTCCACTCTCAAAAGTGGCATGATCTGAACTCTGAAGTCATTTTCCCCTAACCAGCCAGAAGGGCACTGACAACTCTCTTTTCCCATGGCATTCCCTCACCACAGGATAAATTAAAATGGGTTGATTACCTATCAGCAGGGATCCAGTTTACACTGGAGCCTCTAGCAGGGATCGCGTTTACCCTGGACGAATTCATGGGTCCAAGTGGATTTCCCTTAGGTACTATAACTCACATAAGAGAACTAGAACTACGTACAATAAAATTCGTTACATATAGGTCTCTGTAATTCATATTTGCCCCTTTCGACAACTTTGGGATCAACTTTTCTCGGGAAGAATATAAGCTCGAATCAGAGCGTTTTGATGGCAGCAAAATTCAGCTCAAAACAATGAACAAAAAAGTTTCAAGATTTCAAATGTTGAGCATTTGTCTACTTGGCCCCCCACTTTGGAAAGCGTTTTCCTCAGAAATGGTATGAGCTCAAAACATTTCCAAGGCAGCACACAAGACGCTCTGAACGATGAGAAAAGTCTCGTGATTACATGAGTTGGCCAATCGTCTACATTGCCCCCCAATTTTCAAACTAGTTTTTCACCAAAACGGGATGAGCTCAAAAGTTTTTAAGGCAGCACAATTCAGCTCAAAACAATGCACAGAAAAAAGACAATTATTTTAAAAGCGGGAGAGTGGGCCAAGTTCGGCCGGAGGTGCACGATCTGCTCTCCCAGCACCTCCCCCATGCCGCGGACTCAACCTCGGGATAGAAGGTAAGGGGCAGGAGATGTGTTAGTGTATTGCACTGAAAGTTATTTGGCACCGCACCTTCGCTGCTCACTTTTGTGAATTGAATTAGGTATACTCACCGTCACCACCAGGCTGGAAGGTGCTGTAGCAGTCAATTCTTTCTTGACCAAAATCAACAAGTCACTGTAAACAAATGTGTTTTGAAGAAAATAATGATTCTTTTACGCATGGAGTATGGCGATAACATTTTAGTTTACGATCTTCTGTTCGTGGAAGGGGCAAATTCTGTAATAAAGGAGGTATAAGTTTCATTGAAAAAAACGTGTTTCATAAATACCCCAAAAACATATTTGAAATCAAACTGCTTAATAGGTTTGTAGCATGAAAACTCAAACAAAATTCAACAACTCAACATACAAAAACTTTTCTGGTGTTAGTGAAACTGATCCCAAGCTTCACTCACTGCACGCGCTAGATGCAACACATATTGGTTCCAGAATATTTACAGAATTTACTTATTATTTACAGCACTATAAAAAAAAAATGAAGGAACAATATTGGCAGAAGGAACTGTTCGGCATGGCCACACAGATACATGCAATGTCGTTTTAGACACAAATTTTGAATTTTGAAGTTCATTCCTACCACTACCGACTCGATTCCTACAATTTGAGCTAGAGCTGTCATTTCTTTGGTATAATTGAGGTGATATAAACGACATACGGCTACGAGTAGAGCATTATCTAATTATTTTATTTTCAATAAGCTTTAATAATGCCCTATACCTAAGTGCGGTGTTATTTTCTGCAAACTATCTTAAGCCGTAAGGTTGAAATAAAGTCCAAATGGTTCCCAGTTTATATTTAAAAGTACCTAACAGAAAACTTTGCAATTAATTGGTGACTTCAGTGTTATCAGTCCTCCACAATAGGTTCCAAATATTTGGATTGTGAGATGCCATCAATCAGGATTTTGTGGTCCTAATTTCTGACAAATGCAGAGTGCTGTTGGGTACACATACACTACACACACAAGTGATCTTCAAGATAAGTTGTTAGGTTTAACTCGAATTTATCTTAAAATAAATGTAGGATGAACTGACTTGATTTATCCTGTCAAGCACAGTATTAATTAAAAACATTCACTTATGAAGGTAGGTGTCAGATAACACTTTTTACTCCAAAACTATTCATGTATTCCAAAACTATTCATGTATGTATTACCTACTTTTTAAATGTAACCAAACATAGGCTATATTTTGAACCTCAGTCCAATCGGTTATTACTTATTAAGTTATTATGTTGGTTCCTCTTTCGTAAACTATAATAAATAAAATACCTAGTACACAAGATGTGTGAAAGGCCAAGCCTGCGAGTGAGCACCAGCCGACGCTGTTCAACGAGTATCAGAACTCAGAAGTCATGATTTGGAAATTAAAATGTAACTAAATGTAGTCAAACTTTATTTGTGTGATATTTCAATTTTAACTGTGCCTTTACACAATAATCTCTTCATTCCTGCCTGTCAAACATTTTTTGTATGACATCCCAAAGTGTCATTTTTTTCGAAAATCAGAACCAAACAGAGCCACTGCTTCTTGTATACCTGGTCGTTACAAACGGAAAAGTCATTATACTGGGGGCCGTATGGGTACAGTTAGTCACGTAAACCGAAAAACGTGTAAGTTCAATGAAAATGCCCGATCGAGACAACCTGGGGAAGTAGTATATTATTATACAAACCTTGACATGACTCGATGTTTTAAATTAATTGAGTGTGGCACAGCCTTCCAAAATCGTTGTTTGGAAACTTGGAACTTGAAAGGAAACTTGAACGATGTTTAGAACATGTCCTAAATGGGAAACATTGATTTCAATTGTTGTTTAGACGGTTCAATGCATTCAATTCACCCTTGAAATCAATGCATCGAACAAAACATAGAATCGTGTAAACCCAACTAAAGACAGAGGTCCCTAATCTTGATCTTATCGGCTCTAATTACAAACGATGACGCCAGGAACATATCCCGCAGAGATGTGGAGGCAAGCTGCAAACACGTTTGAGGTGGACTCTGGATCCATTTTCTTGGCGCTGAGGGGGGTCGCCACGAGCAAAACATTTTGCTACTGAAAATAACTATTTCAAACTGGGATATTGTAACAATTTGCCACTGGTCTACTATGTTTATAGAACTCAAAATTCATGTTCTTAAAATTAATGCTCTAGTTTGTTTGTGAGGACTGGGGAAAAAGACTGTAGCTGAATGAACACTCCTAGTTGAAGTATAGGGCCCGTAGATTTATTCAAGATGTTCCCCCCAGCTAAAAAGGTAAGTGCTGACCTCTGCAAGACTTCCGTCAAATCAGAAGCACCATCTTGCGCGGCCACATCTCCGAAGCAGTCCTGTCCGTACACAGCCGAAGCCACACGTAATAAAACAGCAAAGCACACGTAATAAGATCTAGCATTTAATGCCTTCGCAAGCGGCTTGCACAACAGCGGTTTTACATACACAGTTAACGAATAAATAAACAAACATTATTGTCTTCCTAGAGTAAACAACGAATAAATATACTCATTCGGGCAAAGACCCCGACTAGAATTCCAAACTGGCTTCGAAACGACGAGCCAAAACAAGCACCGCTCCGGAAACTTTAACAAGATCTCTTTTCGCGACCGACGCCGCGAGACACTCGGCGCTAATACTTACCGCCGGCCGCGGAAAACTCCGCCGAGCCTATCGCTCCCGACCCTCGCCTACTTCCCGGACTCGATCTTGCGGCAGATCTCGTCCGTGAACTCGGAGCACTTGGCCTTGCCGCCGAGGTCCCCGGTGCGGAACTTCTCGTCCTTGATTGTGTCGAAACACGCCGTCTGGATCTTCTCGGCGTGGTCGTTGAGGCCCATGTGCCGCAGCATCATCACGGCCGAGAGCAGCAGCGCGGTCGGGTTGGCCTTGTCCTGGCCGGCGATGTCCGGAGCGGTGCCGTGGACCTGCCGCAGAACGCACGCGTCACGCTTATGTATCGCTGAGCGCTACAAGCCGGAAGCAGCTGCTTCCTGGCTCGGGATTCCCTTCTAATCAACTTATGCCCTGAACTTATAACCCTTTCTTTACAGCCTTTGTCCTTTCAGGGTCAATTACCAGCGGCACCTGATTTCCATAGGTATCATATCTTCAGACAGAATCAGCATCAATCAGACAATTTTTAATTTCATTGTGATTAGAATACTTAGTTTTTATGTTTCAAAGATTCTGTACGTTCGACTGTTCCCAAACAGTATGAGAATTTTTAGACTTAAATAATAAATAAATAAATAAATATTGACCCTCTATCACTCTGTTAATTGCTGCTCTGTTCCTTCAAGCTGAGCTTAGCAATGCTAATGCCATTCTAGTTGTTTCTAAACCCGGCAATTGGCAACTGTCTCACACCCAGTGCCGTCTTGGCCAGATAAAGTTTATCACCGACACTTCTGTTTCCGCCTCCGAGCTCTCTGGCTAAACACAGCTCGTGTCGTCTAATTTCAAGCCAGCATTCGTTGGAATACGACGCAAGCATCACCCGCGCATCAATTCAATGCTCCCACCGGTGACTTCCCGAAAGCTTTATTAAATTTTTGAGACTTGTGAATTCTGTTTCCTAACATTTGTACAACTAGTCAAAAAAACATAATCGAATGCATTGAATTGTATTGAATAATTGAATAAGGTATTTAGTGCAAAGCGAATATTTTCCTAACGTTTTTAACTTGCAGTCAGTTGTGGTTTTTCCGTTCGAGCTCTTTTAGTATTAAATATCGGTCTTAGAAAGGAACATTAATCAACAGGTCCTTACCAGAACCTAAATCAAATCCCAAAAGAGCTCAAACAGAAAAACCACAACTACCATGGCTCACAAAGCCTACGAACTACAAACTCGAGGGTTTACGCACCGACTCGAAGAGTGCCCCGTTGAGCCCGATGTTGCCGGACGCGGTGAGGCCGAGGCCGCCGACGAGACCGGCGCACATGTCGGAGAGGATGTCGCCGTACAGGTTGGGCATGACGAGCACGTCGTACTTGGCGGGGTCCTGCACCATGTTCAGGCACACGGTGTCCAGGTACTTCTCCTCGAACTTGATGTCGGGGTAGTTGCAGGCGGCGTCGCGGCAGCAGCGCAGGAACAGGCCGTCGGACATGCGCCTGCAAACGCGGAACCGAGGTTATATCAGACGTGGAACGAAAGCACGGACATAAGGATGCCCAGATATTCTACCATGCCTAGCTATGGCTACCAGGGCATAGGACCCGAACCAGTAACATAAAAAAACCGTAATTCTGTGTTCAACCCGAACCCGAACCGGAATAAGCAAAATGGAATAACGCGAACCCAAACCTGAACCGAAATTTCAAATTTACCAAACCCGAACCTGAACCTGAACCTGAACCTGAACCAGAACCAATAAATACCCTGATAGCTACAGCAAAAATTTGACGCTATTAATTTCGCCGGCAATCGCTGGGGCGCGTTGGCAACCTGTTTTACCATCATTTACCAGGCCATGGCACAAGGTCAATTATAATCAAGGGACCCAATGTTCCTCAGGTGGTTACAGTTATGGCATGGCTTTATCTACCAAGCCATGGCACAAGGTCAATTATAATCAAGGGACCCAATGTTCCACAGGTGGTTACAGTCATCTACCAGCCTAGCGATTTTGTAACTTTTACGTCATGCCGTTATCGGTTCTGATGGATAAAATCCCTATTGTTGTCCATGTTAATTTTTAACTTTGTAACCGAGAACGGCAAAGTCAGAGTTACGAAATCGCAATGCTGGCCATTGCCTGAAGGGAATTGAAATCATTTAACCATTAAATTCAAATAGGTATCTTACCTATTTAAATGAGTCTCTTACAGCAATTAGTGGCCAACGGTTTGTAAGTAAATTTGCTTCTGAAACTCTAGGTCGAAGTCATTGCCGATGCATTTTTTGCTAACCCACACTTTCTCTAGCGATCCTCGTAATACCAACGAATGTCACACAAAGTCACATCGACGTGTATCCCGCGCGGCACTCACATGATGTTGGCTTTGTGCACTGCGGTGACCTTGCAGCGGCCGTTCTCCCTCGCGTACGTGAACGCAAACTCCGCCACGCGGCTGGACGCCTCCTCGGTGATGAGCTTGATGCTCTGCACGACGCCGTCCACGATCTCGTGCTCGATGCCCGAGTACTCGCCCTCCGTGTTCTCGCGGATCGTCACCACGTCAACGTTGTCGTACAGCGTCTTGTAGCCCTCGAGCGAACGGCACGGACGCACGTTGGCGTACAGGTTGAACTCTCTGCGAACGTAGTTACCAAGGCACGGATCAGTCACACTGACTTGGGCTGTACAAGAAAGCATTCGGTTCCCTGAGAGATGTACCCGTTTGTTTTCAAGTCTAGCATCAAAAGGAACAAGAATGTGTGACCTCAAGGTTTTACTATTCTAGCACCTAATGATATACTATTTCATGATACCAGGGTACTGAACTTACTTCTTGAATGATTATAATTGTTCAAAATCACATGTTAAATTCTCTTTTAGAAATACCTACAGGCACAATGTAAGCAGAATTTTTTGTTTTTCCATCTACTGAACTTTGAATAAATAGATTTCCTCCCAACACTTTCCCAATTATTACTGACATCTTGACTGACAGCTTTGAGCTCAATTACAATGACAGTTTTTTCTAACATGTGACTGACCTCCTGTGGTAGCCATGACCTTGTCAGAGTTCAAAAGAACATTACTGTTCACTATTTGCATTTGCACGTCAACTCTAAGTCATCTTTATTACAAACACTAAAGAAACAGCAACTTGATGCATTTTGTGAAGAGATAATTAGATCCTTCAGTTTTCACTCACTTTCTTAGAGCCAAGTTAAGGGAACGATGTCCCTTGCCGACAGGAGTCATCAAGGGTCCCTTGAGTCCAATCTTGTTCTTGTTGACGGAGTCGATGGCCGCCTGCGGGATGCCGAACTTGCCATCTGGTCCCTTAACGGGTGTAACGTCGACGGTCTCCCACTCAATCGGAACTTTTGCCGCAGCAAATATCTTCTGCACAGCAGCGGAGATCTCGGGTCCGATGCCATCACCAGGGATCAGGGTGCAGACGCGGCCTTCGCTGCTGTAGCGCCGGCTCAAAGGCACGCCGCTAGACACCTAAGCAAAAAGATAAGGCTAGTCAGCGCAAATAAAAAACGTATCCCATTTCGCAAGCGAAAAGATGACCAAGGAACTAGTAAAAAAGGCTAGGTCGACGTATGGTTGGATTTATGACGAATATATCAACATTGGACCGTTAAAATGTTATTGAAATGCATTCTGCAACATAATAGTGTGTGATTTACTACCTCTCAAACTATAATTTAAGCTTGCAGATTGAAATTGCAAGAACTTACGACTCGTTTGATAAAATGGGCTGCCATCTTGAATCGAAGAGGCAGAGGGTTGTAGAAGACGTAAGTGGCGCCAATCAGTCGTTGTGGTAGATCGACGCAATTTTAGAAACCAAATTTAAATTTCCTGCATTCTGAACATAATTTGCTTATTTTATTTTTCTTCCCGAACTTAACAATGTCTAGACAGAAAACGAAAATTATCTTTTTATACCATGTATGCTTCTGTCAAGGGTGCAATAAAGATTCCAACGAATCGACCACCAACGAAACAATGTACCTAAAAGATCTAGATCGCTATTCACAAGTTTGTTTAGAATGAGGAAAAGTAAAACTCAACCCGGTTCTTGATAGTGCCAAACCTTTTCAAAATTGTTTCAACCCTCAATTTTTTAAGTTATTACAAAAATGCTGTGAACATTTTCAAGTTGTGCAGTCGCAATATCCAATGTCATAAATAAAACAACGCAAAAATTACGCAAAGAATCGCAAATAACGCAATGTCACGACAATCTTGGCGCTTGGATTTTCACGGTTTTCCTCCTTTCGGTATGCGTGCATGCGTGCAAGGCTGCCGTTGGCATCATTCAAGCTCACTTTTATAGGGGGGTAGACAAAGCCGCTTACGGCACTAACCAGATGGTGGAAAGTATGAAATCCCTATAGACATTAGAAAATCTTCGAGAGGCTCAACCACGCACGAATATGACAATCAAACGTTTGTTGCGCGCTGCAATAAACCAGCCGAAATCTCGCCCCGAGTCTTCATTATCAACTTGTTTGAAGTTCCGGCAACAAATAACAAGGACAAACCGGAAGGCGTATTGTCTGCTGGGCGGTGAACGACAAGCGAAGAAGCAACGCGAGCAAACAGCAACGATCGCGGTCAGTGCGAAGCAAGTTTCTACCGACAAAGCCAAAGCCCCGCGGTATTAAATCTAGGGAAATTGCGATCCAAGAAGCAGCACAACAAGCGAGCGATATGCACAGACTCGCGAGACTACTTATCCAGGCTTTATCCCCAGATTCTGTCGTCCCGAATCCATCTCGAGTCCTCGCCACACATAATCCGACTCTTTGCAGATTGACAAACATTGCCGGCGACGACGAAACGCGCCAAGTCGCACTCGATCCCCCCCCCCCCCCCCGTCGAGAACCAATTTGACTAATTAAAAACAAATAGCACGACCCTTGGCTGGGCGACAATCGGCCGGCGATCTCGCATTTCACTGCAGTCGCAGTCTTTTGTTTCCCCCGAAGGAGAGTCGGCTAATTACGAGCTACTTCGTTATTTGCGGCCGAGCGTTGCAGCTTTGCGTCCTGCGCTCATCTACATTTATATGTTATTATTTAGTCACTTGCCGGCGTTTTACGCCCGAGTGGAAATCCTCGAGCGAGCCGACGAAACAAATCAGCTAGAGGAGTTTTTTGCCAGACGAGAAATCTGATTGTTATTAAACGAATTCGAGCCGCTACATCAAACTTAATTCCATCACATCTATACGTAGGTAGTCGTCTATACAATATCACATTTCTCCATTTTCCATTGTGAGTATAAAATGTATGTTTCCATATTATTTCCTCGCGAGCAGATTGATAAAACGAGATGTTTTCTTTTGTCCTCGCTCCCCGCATCTCGCTTGCCGTGATCACGGCGCGCCAATAATAAAGAAAGCACGATTTCCCATGCCCCCCCCCCCCCCCGCCAACCCCACCACGCCACACCCGTTCCATATTTGCGCTTTCCACCGTTGCGAGCGCGACGGGCGTGCAAAGGGCCCAATTCCCCGGCTTGCAGATGCTCGCTTCGCCGACTATACGTATACCGGCAAACGTACCGGCAGCGTACCGTCAGTGTACCGGCATAACGCGCGGCAACGCCATGGAACGCCTGCTATATAACAAATCACATCATGGTCGACGGCGTCGCTTTCTGTACACACACACACACACACACACACACACACACACACACACACACACACACACACACACACACAGATCGGATTGCGCCGCGCCTCGGTGTCGACAATAACGCGATAAGCCGCCGACGCGCGATCGGCGTCGGCGTCGGCGTCGGCGTCGCGGGCGCCGATCTAATTGAAGCCATTTCCGCGACCGAGAATTCGCTCGTCGGCGAGCACCCCTTTGCCGCGCGCTCGCTGGGGAGAAAGTCGAGCAAAGGGAAATAATCGAGGGGTTTTTCGCCTTCCTCCCCCCAGCAGCCAGACCCTGCACCTGCAGCTCCAGCCGCGAGGATAACCGAGTTTCTGGGATCGGATCAGCAAGTCGAGCGTGCCGCGCCGCGCCGTGGGTGGAGGCGTCGAGAGGACCGCGTCGAACGTCCCCCGCGTGCCATCAGCCCGCTGCATGCTGCGGGCGAAAGGAGCGTGGCAAAGCAGCGTGCGATCAGACAGACGGAGCGATCGACAACTATAACAATGGCGAACAAGTTTCGCGTTCGCCTGGCTGACATCGCGCCCAATTGTTGCCGAGAGATGTAAACCGAATCAAGCTGTTGAACAAGTTGGCACATTGCAACTCGGCTCCGTTCCCCACCATGATCCATCCTTCCCGGTGAAAGCTTCCTGGAGTGCTCCTGCTCACGGCACATTGATCGCATCTGTAAACAACGCGAGGTGAGAAAATCACGTCCCCTCGCCTCTCTCCTTGCCGCCGTGCGAAAACACTCGAAAGTCGCAGCGCAAACATCACATAAAGACAACGGGCACAACGGCAACCATCATAATCAACCCGCCGTCGCCTCTCCGTGGCAGGCAGCGGTGATAGAGCCGAGTTGACACAGTAATTCGACGCCGACGTCGCGGTGCATCTTTGCTCTCTGCGTCCTCGAGAGGCGTCGACGCCGTCCCATGGATTGTGTGCCGAGCCCTCGACAGAGGCGACGTCGTCGTCGTACTCTGTGTGAGCGGTGGGCGAGCGGGCATGACGTGCACTCATCTCCATTGCGGCGAGCACTCGACGCGGCCGGGCGGACGCCGATGCAAATGACACAGAGGCGTCAGCAACTAGACACTCCAAGACGGGATAATTGTGTGCGAAGTGCATCCCCCCCTCCGCCCCCTGCCCCCGCCCCGGTGGCCCGCGACAACGGGGGTGTGGCGGTGCCGACGGAATGCAAATAAAAGCCGCTTTATTCCTCGGCGTCGACGACGGCGTCGCAATTAAAAGCGTCGCTGCGCGTGATGGACGTCGAGTGGCGTCGCGACGCGTCAAGCGTGGCCTGTTCTTTTTGCCGGAACAAGGGTCGACTTCGGCGCGGGAGACGACTCATCTCCTTGGCGGGCGACGTTGTTGATTTTGTATGTAACTATATATACCTACATGTTCTGTTTGCGGTTTTCGAGGAATGACGCTGTATGCCTGCCACTGATTCGGTTGCCAGCGACTTCGTTCGGTTCAAGACATCCGAGATCAAGGGGAGTTTGAGTACTCGACAGTGATTGGGGGGGGGGAGACTCAACGCAGATTTACCGAAACTCAACGACCCAAAACCCGACCCAGAATTTCACATGATGCCCACCATTTCGCGACGGCAATTTCCACTGCAGCAAGGAACGCCGTATAGGTGATTGGCTATCCATCATTTCAAACTTGGAACTTTGTAGAAATTGCGCTCTGCTGCAGCCACGAAATAATGAAGAGACGATTTAAAACGAGCTTCAATTTTTCACAGCTCAAAAATGATTTCCAATATGATGATTGTCATATACAAGCGGGGGTAGGTTTATAATACTCGAGCCCAGCCAACATAATCTCATCATTGGCGACGGCGTATTGAATTCACAATGTGCAGGTGTTGATGCGTGAGGTGTAGAAGGACGCATGCGATCACGCCAACCCCCGGCAGCCGCACAAAGAACCCGGCGGGGCGCGCGCGTTATTGGCAACTCGGAAACAAATATAGCGCCCTCGCAGCCGTCGGTGCAGTCGGCGTCGGTGCAGGCGTCGCCCGGTGCCATTACTGCCCGGCGGACGCCCTGCACGCTGCAGCACAGCGCGTCCCGACGCCGCGTCCACACAATGGCGTCGACGTCGACGTCGACGTCGACGTCGCACAATACGACGCCGTCTGCTTGGCGGCGCGGCGCTAACACGTTCCAACGCTGCCACCGCGTCGATGCGTCGGTCGCGAGTGTGACTGCATCGACGGTCACCAGTGGCGGACAAAATGGCACGAGATTGCATTCTTGGCTGAGGATGGTTGCTGGTCACTGGATCTTTCGAGGCTTTGGCTACATCGGGGGTTGGGACTGGTCGTGGATGTCTTGACTCGATTTTGTAACTCTGACTTTGCCATTCTCGGTTACAAAGTTAAAAAATTAACATCGGCAACAATAGGGATTTTATCCAACAGAACCGACAACGGCATAACGTAAAAGTTACAAAATCGCTAGGCTGGCCATCAATAGCCTCCTATATAGGGATACATCATGCGTTTTACAAGTCCCCGTTTTAACTATTTGCAATGGCCCACAGAAAGTGAGTGATCGTTAGGCCTGACGTTCCAATATGACAAAATGAACACATGCAGCCAATATCAATTAATGACGCTGATGACGTCACATGACCCAAGTGCCCATCACGCAGGCTGTGTACCTAGTCTGGCTATTTTCCTGCCAGCCTTTAACCAATACACTCCCGTTACCCGATTTATATTTCCTATAACATTCTTAAGCTTTGCTCGGGCATGTTCGGACATGTTCGAGCGGTAGACGTCTTCGTCACTGTCCGACGCCACTGGATTGCTAATTGCCTCGACGCCATCATCGAGGCGTCGCGACGCCGATGTGTGGACGCCGTCGCGCGTGACGGCGCGGGGTGCAGACATGGCGCTGCAGTCGCTGTGTGCGTTCAAGTTATTAAGCCTTGGACGCTTAGAACGGGTCAAGAGTCCAGCGACAATCGAGCAGGTCTTTTCTTAAGTGGGTCTTTATCGGCACTTAATATGACATGTCGAGAACAGAGTCTTTGTTTGACAAAACTAGAACAAGATCAAGTCCACCGATTGCGCAGCGCTTCTTTTCATTACATTTTAGCAATTCCCTTCGTGACCAAATTAGCGCCATCACGTCGCGGCCGCCGTTTTGAGATCAAACGACTCCACCGTCTAAAAACCGCGACGTCGCCGCCATGAAATTTTATGCACATAATAGACACATTTTTACCCCTCCCCCTTCCCTAACCAGGCAGATCGGAATAAGTATCTTGAACACCAACTACGACGGCGTCGTCCGTCAACAACCGCCCAATTCCCCCACCCCTCCCCAGCCACCCCACGCGGACGTCGACGTCGTCCTCTCGGCATGGAAGGACAATGCCGGCCGCCGGGCCACGGGGCCCTTTTTAATTATTCCAGATCAGCTTTTTTCCCTGTTCCTACATATCGTTTCCTTGCCCCCCACCCCCGACCACCCCGACATCGCCTAATGCAAACGGGTGGATAATTAAAGTGGAATTTACTCTCGGCTCGGCTCGGTGAGGGCGGGTGGGTGGGGGGAGGGGGGGGAGCGAGCGAGGCGGAC
Source organism: Nemoura dubitans (assembly GCA_921293005.1). Taxonomy (NCBI): domain Eukaryota; kingdom Metazoa; phylum Arthropoda; class Insecta; order Plecoptera; family Nemouridae; genus Nemoura; species Nemoura dubitans. Next base: position 69,826,262 of record OV121074.1, read on the forward strand.
AGACAAAAGCGACGGAGACAGAGTGCATTCGGAGAGAATGGATGCTGGGGCCGCGCATTGTGTCGCGCACGGGAGTCGAACGGGGGACCGAGACGGAGCGAGCAGCGAGGGACGCGCGGGCGACGGAGACAGGAGATGTGTGTGCGGACTCCGCGGAGTTAATAATTGATTTGCAGCCGGAGTGATTCGCGCTGCCAAGAGAGAGAACGATGGATGGATGGATGGATGGATGGGGGTGGTGGAGGGTTGGGGGTAATAATTGGGGATGTAAAATGGGAAAAAGAAGGACGCGCTCGCGCGCGAAAGGGTTGGGGGAACGTATGTTTTCGTGTTGCTATAGAGGTATGGGGGGCTGTGGTGTCGATTTCGACGTCGACGTCGTCGGCTCGATTGGCCGTCTCGTGACGTGGGCAACGGGGGACGTGGCGAACGTGCTCGACCTCGTGGGAGGCGTTTGTCTGCTACGATGGTCAGCCGGTTCTCGGGGCTGGTTTTTGGGGCATCGAGCGACGAAGACGTCAAGACATTGCAGTTTTTTGGAGTTTGTGACGCTGTTTCGTACAGGTGTCAACAGTGCCTTAGTATCCGAGTTGATGAGTTTAGATCTCTGTTTTGGAAACAAAGATTCTCTTCATTGGGGGATGTCACAACTCACAAGGCACTAGGATATGTTATACGAAATCTACTCAGATGTGATATCATGCAAGATCACTAACAAACCTGAGAGCATTTCTAGCCCACGTTTAATTTTATTTCCAGCCCGTAACACAAATGCTATATAAACTTTACCCCCGAGAATTGATAAAATGATAATCGATTATAAACTCAACTGGCACCTAAAGAGCGCCTTGATGAACCCAAGGGGCATGTGTCAAAGACGACAGAATTCCAATAAGATTGCAAGTCGCGTATCCTAGGACCTCAGAATGATTTAGTCCCTTTGGCCATCATTAGCAAATTAGTGGCTAGAAGGTCTACAGGATCGGCCGGTTGTTATCCTATAGAGGAAGCCATAAGGCCATTAGCGGAATGCAGGGAAGGGAACACTCATAGATATGAGGAGTTAGCAGTTAGCTCATAAATGTCTCATTGTATATAAGTAGGTATATGAGAGCGACGTTCCATGGTGGAAAAATAGTGCTTTCCCGGTCCAGTGGATGCTGGAAGCGTGCACCTTCCAGACGGCGGTGGCCGCTCACAGGACTCGGAGTGCAGTGCAAAGCGCCAACAAAACAATGACTAGTCGTCATGGATTTGCAGCATTCTCCCTAAGCCGATTAACTCTGCGTTGTGTGTGCGGTTGGGGGGGGGAGGGGGGAGGGGGCATTGGGGTGACCTCGGCCCCCGCGATTGACGCTAGCGCCCATCGGTAAAGAAGTATTTAGGTTTCATTCTTGGCATTGAACCATCGCGTACCATAACTATTCTATATGGGATAAAGAAAGGCATGGGTATGCGGATGCCACACAGATGGAGATGGAATGGAACATAACCAATTAATAGTTCTCAGCTCTCTAGCTATAATTCAATTAGTCCCAACTTTCCCTGAGTTTGTTTGCTCGTCAGATCGGCGTACCAAGATAGCAATAGTTCGACAGTCGACGTCGTGAACTCGCTTCGCCAAATGAATGGAAGTGGAGGTAGCTTCCAGTTCCATCTGGAATGGAAAGGAATGGAGCGAGAACGAGAACGAGGTCCACACAATGACTCCGAGCGACCGCCACGAGCGCGTCGGTTATAAAAGTGAGCGGATGAAATCAGAGCTCGCGACGTCGACGTCGACGTGTGCCCCAGATCCCCGGCCGTCCGACCATCCGTCGCGAGCTGACAACATTTACATGGCTAATTCCCGCAAAACTTTGTCCCCCCGGCGTCGACGTCGGTCGCGAGGCGTCGCGACGCGCTAACGGGCAACTTGTAGCTCCCCCCCCCCCCCTATCGCCCCGCCGACGCGATGAAAGCATTGTCATCGCACCCCGGGGCGAGCGGCGGGGACGGGGGTATGGGGAAAGAATCATCTCCAGCACATGGGATATGAGGGGGACGCCAGCGAGGGTCGATTTCAATAATGTCGAATTTCTCAAGTGATTATATCAAGTTGACACAATACGGAGGAGCGCGGCGTTTTGCTGCGAGCCACCGACGCGACGGCATCGGCGAAGGGATCGCTTCGGCGGGGCGTTATAATCTCTGCGAATTATGCTTATTTTTCACTTAAAAAACTTTTTTCTTCTTTCGCGAGCTGGCGATATAAAAGTTTGAATGAAAAATTATCAAGCACTCGAGAGGAGACAAATTTCTTGCTCGCGTCCGAGAGGAGGAAAAATCAAACCGCGCGTCTCCCGGCGCCTGCTTCGCCGACTGATTTATCTCGGCAGCAATCTGAGAAGATGATGGAATAAATCTCCCCCTTTTCAGTGAACGGGGGTCGGGGGGGGGGGGGGGGGGGGGGGGGGCGTTGTGCGGCTATTGGCAGAAAACTTTGTGTCGTCGAAACGACAAAAGGGAAACGCGAGACTCATAACTCGTGCACGCGGCTTATGGATTCTCATAATTCTTACAAGTCGCCGCATGATGACAAAGATTATAACCAACAAGAGAAAACTTCTGTGTTGTGTGCAGCCAAACAACACGAGGCTGCTGCTACTGCAAAGAAACCCGGCGAAGAAACTTATTAATTGTTATTTATTACCGAGTATTACTCCCCTTTATAATACGGGGGACGGGTGAATAAGACGCTCTCTCGTCGATGTAACGCAAATCCCGGCGAGAAGTTTCGCAGCGGGAGAAAAAGTGGCCCATTGTTTGACAAATGCAAATTAATCCTTCCGTCTCTCGTTTCGTCGGCAAAGCAATCTCGCTTAAATCATAACCTAATTGTCAATTTTCTTAGCAACATCTTTCTGCGATTCGCATTCGAAACAACTGCCTCGCCGTCGCCGAAAGCGGGAACCTAGAAACAGTCGCCGACGCAATTCATTCCGACGTCGCTCTCCAAATTCGGCTAATTCGAATTGATTCGTCGCAACAACTCGCGGGGCCAGGAAACGCGAATGTAAATCGCGGACGTCGTTTGTTTCTCCGTCTGGCAGCGCCGTGGTGACGTGTCGACGCCGGCGTCGCGACGTCGATTGATTGCCGCGGCGAGTGAAGGGTCCCCGACGCGGCGTCCCGTCACTCAGCGCGTCTCGAGGGGCGACGACGGTGCTTGCGTCGTCGAACCAATCCGAGTGCTAAAGGCACGAGCGTCGCGGCGTCGGTGCAGCGCATAGCGCCGGGCGGGCAGCGGCGAGAGAGTTCGATGCACGGGTCAGACTGACCCGTCCTGCCAATTCGCTTGGCGTAGGTTAGATACTATCAATTCTGCTCTGTTCAGCTATGTTCTCAAAGCTCATGTGTTAAAATGTTTAACATAATCGGGGCTCACTTTATTCTTTTACGGATTTTCAGTATTAATAAATGTGTGCTGCCAGTGCGTTGGACTAATGTGATTAGGAAATCGGTAATATATCAAACATTTTGTATGAACACGTATGTTCTTGCATTGTAGAGTGTGAATCTCTATGGTCTATGTCCATGCCATTGGTCAATGTTAAGAAATAACAATGGCAAAACTATTACATATAACATGAATACTTTCACCTAGTCCAGCTCATGAATCACGTGCAGCCTGGTATAAACTGAGAGATAGACAACCCCCCACCAAAACATGCAAGATCTGGAGCCCCGGGAATGTGTCTCGATATTCGCGTGAAGTCGTTAGCGTTATTGGGCCAATCCCGCCGCCTCCATGCCGACGAGGTCTGGTCGGGGTGGCTGCACTGCTGCCATTACCAAGCACACCAACAGCAGCGAGGATAATTGACCCACACCGAGGGATAAGGAATTGGTGACAGACAGACAGACAGACAGACAGGTGATGCGAGAGTGAACACTCGACAATTCGTTCTGATGAAACAAGGAATTATTTATTCATCAACATCGTTAGTATATCATTATAGAGCCAACTCCACTCGCTCGCTATACACATATAATAAGGTAGATGAAAGAGCACTCTCATCATAATGCAGGTTCGCTATATTATGTACAGTTATAAACCATGAAACATACATTATACATCTTCGAGGCCAAATGCAAACAATTAAGGTAATTGTAATTTGTGTAATTAATTGTGGACTCAAGTGATGTTGATCCGAAGTATTACATTGATGTCGTTTGTTTATATTCAATTCAATGGAATGTATCAGACGATTGTATAGTTGTAGGGTGTTGCGTAATTTTTAATGGTCCTCCAATGAGGTATGTCGTTGCAACATGCCCGTTAATAATTTTAAATTTAAAATCCATTGCCGGGTCGCGTCATTGCTTTGAAAATGGTGTCCAGTCCACTTTAAACATTATTTTAGATTCATTGCATTATTTCTGCCCAACTGGGGAGAGAGTTTAATTTCACAAAGAAAGACAGGAAAGAGCAAGATGGATCCCACCACCGACCACCCCTGAAGAAGTACAGATAGAGAAAGAACTAAAATTACTACTCGTGTTCTAATCAAGGAATTGAGCTACACCCGACTTTGAGTAGCTTACTTGAACGTCGAGAGGATGTTGCGAGTGGCTGGCCAAATGAGCCAGCCCATGCCTGTGCCAACCGCGACCTCCCCGAGCCGTGGAAGCGAGAAAACTGACTCCACGCAACCGGCACACGACTCGAGGCAACCGTTTGGTCAGGCCACCTTCGAAACATGTCTCTCGGGTTCGTCACTGGACAGAGAAACGTGGCGACATCGCGGGCTAAGCCTGGCACGACGTCGACTTGCTCAAATATAATAACATTGTTTGTACAGAAATTTACATTAATTACATTCATAGTGGACTAGAATTAAACGCGATCGTTTCGCCGAGTCGATGGCTCAGTTTACACCCACGAAGTGCGTCAACTCGTTCAGTGCACGAGGCGGTAATTTTGTAATGTTGTCAGGACATTGGAACTCACGTTTCTCGACCCAAGAGAAAATGCGATCGGAGCCTGAAATGGCTTCGCATTTGAGATTTTAAATGAATTCAAAATGCGAGACATATCGCTGCTGTTCCCCGGCCTGCCCCACGCAGAGGGGAGACCGTCGCGTTGCCTCGAACGCTGACGACAAGACGCTCTCCGTCGTCGCGACCCTGGGGAGCAAACCATCTCAGCCCGCGACCTTTTACAAGGAAACTGCATTTGCAGCGATCAAACACCTGGAGAAAACGGTCCGGGACACCAACGTCGAACTCATGACGAGCCCGTCGCCGCCAGCACAACGCGGTCGTCCTCCTCGTCGTCGTCGCGCTCCTCCTTTACGACGACCGGTGCTTCGAGCTCGACAGCGTCGTCGTCGTCGCAGACGTCTTCGTCGGCAGCAGCGGCGGCGGCGGCGGGTGGAGGCTGCTCGCTGTTCATGTAGTCGACGACCAGCTCGAGGCCGATGACGGCGCGCAGGTCCCCGCTAGCCCTCCCACGCGCCGCCGCCGCCGCCTCCCCGCGCCTCGCCTCGGCCGCCCGGTAAATCCTCGCCAAGTTCTGCAAGATGTAATGAGTCCCACATTGGCTCGGCGTCGACTTGGCCCGCTCGACGCCGAGCGCGTCCGCCGGGGGCCGGGCGAGGGGCAGGGAAAAGGCCGAACAATGCTTACTTTGTTTCACGGTCGCCGTCTCAGTCGTCGACGCCGTCGCCGCCGCCGCCGCCGCCTCGGCGTCCTTGTTCTTGCGGTCCCAGATGTGACCGGACACCCGCAAGTCGATGAAGAAGTGCAGCGGGTCGACGCCGAACGGGGGCGGCCCCGGCGGCGGCGACAGCGGATAGAGCGACGGGTACCAGACGGGCGGCGGCGGCGGCAGCATGTCGGGGTCCGACGGCGTCATCGGCGGGAAGCCGCACGGGGGCAGCAGCAGCGGCGGCGCCGGCGGCAGCACGGCCGGACTGGCCAGCTTGGCCTCGTCGACGCCTCCGCCTCCGCCGCCACTTCCGCCGCGCGACGTGGTCGTCAGCTCGAGCGGCTTGTCCAGCGGCTTGGTGTAGCTCGCCTCGCGCCACGAGCGCTTCCTGGAGCGTCGCGGCGCCGACGGGCGGTGCAGCGACGCGGCTGCGCTCACGGCCTCCTTGTTCTGCACGAAGCTGCGCAGCATCTCGCTGAAGAAGAACGAGTGCGGCGCCAGCGGCATGCTGTAGAGGTAGGGCGGCGTGGCGGCCAGCAGGCGCGAGACCAGGTCGCCGTTGTGCAGGTCCAGGGGGGTGCGCGACTTCACCGGCGGCCCGGGCGGGGGCGGCGGCGGTAGCTCGCCCATCGAGTTCATCTGCAATAGCATGGAGGCGCTGTGTTAGCATGTTAGCATGCAGGTGCCTTGCTAGCATGTTAGCATGCAGGTGCCTTGCTAGCATGTTAGCATGGAGGTGGCGTGTTAGCATGTGAGCATGGAGGCGCCGTGTTAGCATATTATCATGGAGGCGCCTACTGTCAGGGTCATGGACTGAGATGGCACGCGACTCTGCAGGCCGACTGCCTCTCAACCGCTGTTCAGGTGGACCGAATTTTGGGCATCTCAGTCAGAGGCTGAGTGAAGAGTGTGTTTTTCTTATTACCAATACTGCCCAATTTTTTGTTTATAATATTATTAAATTCTTTCACAATTTACCACACAATTTAACAAAAATTTACCTATGATGATGGTCTTCCCGACTTGGTAGGCGACCGGGTCGTAAAGCATTGGAAGCAAGGCGCGTAAGGAAAGAGATTCGAAGGAGAAAGGAGCCTCGAATCACTCGAACAAATTACCAAGAAGAGTCGTTCCCTTCCCAACGTTGTCTCGGGAATCGCGGGCAATAGAACCCAGCTGCTGCCGCGCGCTCCGCACGAAGGCGTCGGCGTCGCTGTCCGTCGCGGCGTTCGGCGCCCTGCTCGCGCTAATTAATCTCGGATTAGCGACGGGGGACACGCGTTAGACGCCCCCCCCCCCTCCGCCGCCGGCAGGTTTCGTGACAATTCGACGCCGCATCGAATTAATTAGCTTTTAAGAAAGTCACGGAAACGCGGAGAGCGACGCTAATTACAGCAAACAGCTCGACGACGCTTTCTTTAATTGCTGTTTGTTCGCGTCGGCGTCGTAAGGGGGAGGGGTGGGGGCAGCAGAGGACGCTTATAAGGAACGTTTGAAAGAAGGGAACCATCAGAGTTTGTTTGGAATCTCGGCACCGAGAAGTTTGGGATTTTGACTTCCCCTATAATTGTCAAGTTGAAAATAGTAGGTATGGTATAGGTATATATTTCAACCGAAATTTTGAGACGCTTACTCCGATGACATTGCCGTCACGAATTTAATTTTGAGAGGAACGAAGTATACCTACTTCGTTCGCCGCGTCCAAATGGTACTGGATACATATGGAAATGCCTCATGCCTGAGAGATAATTTGATGATTCAACTAGGCAAGCCACCTACACAGCACTCTCTCGTGTTCATCAGCCTTCTAAAAAAACAAAACGCGCAGGCACCGGTGCGGAATAACGCACTGTTTCAACAAACGCCATAAAACCAAACTCGGAGCTGCTAGTGTCTTGCATTGCCGCCGCCAGTCGACGCGCGTCAAATTAAATCGCGCTCCACATGTTTCGGAGGTACACGTCGTACCCCCTCGGCGTCATGACAACGTCCGTCAAATCAGCTAAACCCCTTCGTAACAAAGTCCTCCCGCAGACGTACAACGACCTTTTCATTCCCCCCCCCCCCCCCTTCCACTACAAACCCCCCGAGTGAGAGTACACAAAACAGTGCATGAAATTTCATCGGGCAGCCAGCTCGGACGGCGCTTTCCACCCACGTATATCTACGTTCGGCCAATGGCCAAAACAAACAGATAGCATCGCCACGAAACGTATACACTGCTTGTCCTCCACATCGCTGCTCCATTCAGTCGCCGCTCAGACGTCTCTTCCGACGCGGCGCGGATATCCGAGAGCACCCTTCACCCCAACCCTTCGCTGGCCAGCACCCGCCCCCGCCCCCGCCGCGCTGAGAGTGGAATTAACATGTGCCGGGCATTGTTTGGACGGGCGAGCGAGCGCGCCAAGGCGGCATTGTCTGTTTGCTTGCTCTCTGGACGACAATGGCTTTGTCCTGCGGGAGGCGACTATAGCGAAAGGGGTAAGATAGGGTGCAGCGACGGAGGCCAAGACGCCTGCAGACGACGCTGACGTCGTGGAGGTAAGATGTCCGATGAGATATCGCCGTCGGCGGGGATTGTCTTCAAGTACTTGTCGATTGGGTGCAAGGCGGAACGCGAAATGAATCATCTACCACTTTGGGGACGGGGTTGATGTTTATACCTATGGGTGGGTGAAGCAGTGATGAAATGTTGGCAAGGAACTCTCCATATACATTGCATTTCGGTATAATATGAAGCGAGAAATAGTGCGACTTATAATCTCAAATTCCGAACAATAGAGCATCGATCCTGTTAATCCATGCCTTCTTGAACAAACACCCTCGTTGATTCTAACCCTTCTTGATTAAAAACGCCCTCGACTTTTTATTTTGAACTGCAAATTTTGTGTGCACAAATTGATCGACTCTGACACGGAGTCCTGACATATGCGAGATTCACCCCGGAGGCCGTGCCTATTCGCGAATACCTCAAACAAAAGCAAACACGCGATCTCCGTCTATATCCGCGACGCCGAGCGTCGATGTCGGCGTCGGTGCATGCATGATGCGATCTGCAGCGTCGCGACGCTAATCAACACACGGGGCCGCGACGAAGACATGACGCGACGCCGTCGCCGTCGGTGGTAAACCGACGCCATTGTGCGGGCGTCGCGCGACGGGAGCCAATCTGTCTTCGGCGTCCGCACGTCGTACGGCAGGGCAGCACTCGTCTACTGACAAGAGACGCGATGACCGCGAGCGGGTCGGTGCGCTACGGGACTGCCGCAGTGCCGAGAGGTTGCCGTTTCAAGGGACTTGTCAAAATACCGTATATCTACAGTATTTTTCACGTGTAGAAGGAGACTCAAATCACTCAAGATGCTTCCCTGCTGTACGAAGAGCCAAAAGTGTTAACGTTCGCAAGGCCGTCCAATTGTTTTGCTATGATTGACAGCGCAATGTCTAGACAGAAGGTCATTCATTGATGGTTGTTGAGGCAAATTGAATTAAACTTTTTAAGGATTACCAAGAGATATTTCGAAGTTCTGGAATATTCAATTGGTTGTCAAAAGTGTGAGAATTCCGCAGATATTTGTTTCGTATTCATATCAATCGGATAACAGCTGATGTGGCCTGGAAAGTGTATACGGTAAAAGGTAAATTCTGCTGGAAGAGAGTACATCTTTCAACGAACCAGCTGAACACGGTTATTTTAAAACTCTTGGAAGCAATTGACGGGTGAATCTTGCGAAATGAAAATGGTTCAATTGGTTGTCATAAGGGTGAAGATTCCGAAAATATAGGTTTCGTCGTGATCCGACGAAAGGTGTGGCCTGGAAAGTGTATATGTATACCTTACGAGGTGAAGGAAACGGCTCGACTTCAGAGCTCATTTATGGTATACCATACAGGTATTCCTATGGAAGATGATTCTGCTGAGTTCAAGGAGCATTGTTGGTACAATAGGTACATGATATTCGGGTCGGGGCATTACTTCAATGATTCGGTCATTGCACCGAGCCTGAAACTGCACCCGGGCACAGAACGACGTGGCAGTTGCTGGCGCAATTGAAGTGGCCTCGATTCTGTCTGGGCGTTAACAAAGAAAGAAGTGATAATTATTTTGGCTCTGCAAGACCGAATGAGCTGTCTGCACTTATTGTAGGGAAACACACGCCGCTGTGCGCCAATTTCAAAGGAGAACACTAGGCCTGATTTTCCCTTTAGCCGTAAATATCCATTCTACCTTCACTCAAATACAGACACCGTTCATAGTGGCAGGAAATCTCGAAAACCTTTCGCGCGCGTACCAAAGTCCCTTTGATCTGTCAAGTTGACTCGCCAAGGCATGTTTTGTGCATTACCTACATATTTTATACTTTAAACTTCAGAATTTATTTATACTTTATGCAGATTATTATACGATTACACTTTATGCAGATTTTACACAAATAAAATAATTGGTTTATCTGTCACAAAATCGGGTATTTATTTGTTTCATCTCCCTTTCTTCATAGAATTGCAACTAAAATAAATCATATTACGTGATTTCGGATGTTACTTGTAGTGAAATCGTCACTCTAAAACTTGAGCCCTTGGTCTATTCCATGCCGCCGAGCGAAGTTGCACCCGAAGCTTCCGGCCACAGCATGCCGCATAGTGATGCAGCAACGCAAGGATATGTTTCCCTCGCCGCGGGACGCCGTGCGACCGACGCCGGGTTTCGCGGCGTCCCCGCGCGGCGTCGCGGCCAGAGCAACGGCGTCGCGACGCTTCCGACGACACGGGAACACACTCCTGGCCGGAGTCGTTACTCACCTATCGCTGTCATGGCGAGGCAAGCCGGAAGGTCTGTCGTTGCCACGTTCAGGACCAGGCAAATTTGTGTGCCTTCAACGTGGTTTCCCTGCACATCGCTCAAAAGTTGACAAGAAAATATGAACAAATTTAAGCTCGAATTTTTGTTGGTGTTGTTGCGGTTCAAAAGAAACTGTTGTTTAGATAGGATAGGCGAACCACATAGTTGAAGTGTAAGCCCAAGTGAAACTCTATCCAGGCCCGGATCCACGAAGCTGAGGTCAATACGACCACGAATATGAGGTCATGGGGTTCAATGATGAACACCCAATCACCGACGGGCGTTTGCAGGTTTTCAGGGGTAATCACCATGGTGATAACAAACTTACTCCTATTTTTGCACTAACTATGCTAACTGGATAATTACTGGAATAGAGAATCATTGAAAAAATTTTGGTTCAATCATCAATCATCAATACTCAAATCGTTTCATCTGAAATTTGCACATTACATGACGGCCAATGGCAAAGCGGAAACATCGAGCACATGGAGCAGAGGCATAGCGGCTCGAATCATTCTCAAGTGAATTCGGGTGGTTTTATATAGGTAGGTATATAAAATCTCTTATCATAAATACAACTTTCGTTCGCTTTGGTAATCAGCCGGTGTCTATTACACCAAAACAGGCAATCCAATTCACGGACAACACGGAATGAGAATGGCAGCTTGCTTCTAAATCCGTAAACGCAGAAGTCTAACTTTCGCATCTAAGCTCCTTTCAAACGCTTCCTCCTGTGCACTTACAAAACGAGATCGCTGTCAAGTCAACACAATAAATCTCCATCCTACTCGTCGTCGTCGATGACAACGGCTCATCATCGTCACCCCAACCCCAAACCGAGCCCCTTGTTGCCAACACCACGGAGATCCCGTCACCCCGTCTAACATGATCATGCTCATAGTCATATCTCCATGCCCGCGGCGAACGAAATCACGCAGCGACAACCTGTCCCCCCAAAACAGCAAAACGCGAGCCCCATCTGGCCGCCGCGACGCCGGGGTGACGCCGTCGCGGCGTCGACGCGACAAACGAGATGTCAACTGTCAAGTGAGTGCGCGGCCCGGGTCCCGAACCCGGGTCCGCGGTCTCATCTGCCCCGCGTCGGGCAATCGAGCTAATTGCCGGACGCGGTGATGGTAATTGCCGTGGCCGGCGCTCGGCGTCCAATCGGTGGCCGCGCCGCGCGGTTGGACGATCGGAAATTGAAATTAACGATAACCCGGGACGCGTGGAAAGTTGGCTCGGCGCAAAATGAAATGCAAAAACGGACGGGGGGATGGGGGAGCGTATTAATATGTATGCGTGTTGCCGGCGGGCGTCGTGGTGGCATGTGTTACGCGATGTGTCGACGCCGACGCCGACGCCGTTCGGCCGTTGGGGCGAGGATTAGCGATGCATGTGTGTGTGTGTGTGTGGAAAGCTTGGGCGTCGCGCGAGACTTGCCGCGACCGGGTCCCGTGGGATTTCGGGCCGGACGTGGGGGCCAGGACGACGCCGGGATAATTCCTAGCGCTGAGCTTTTTAATTGAAAGTCGCGGTCGTGGGTTTCGCTGTGGTGTTCGTGGCCCGGCGAATTTGTTCGACGTTCGCGCGAATGAATTTCATGTCGTATGTATAATGTGTGCGTCGATTTAGAGCAAGTCGTGGCATTGTCATTTTGTCAGGTGTCGGCAAGAAAAGCGGGTTTTCCAGAGATTTCCAAGGATTCTTTAAACAGCTACCATTTGGCTGACGGGATGTGGCAGTTTTCGTTACGATCGATTCGAATGGATGGTATACAAAATAATGTGAATCTCTAAAGCAAAGAAATAGCAGGCAAAAAGTTAAATTCCTTGCACATTAATTGCTTATTCTTGTTTGGGAAGCCCATGGCGAAGGGGAACACGTCAGCAGGACAGCAGGACTCGTCATTGCCGTCGGCAAGAGTAGCCACTGCCATCGCTTGTCTGGACGTCGGGTCGGCGTCGAATTCCCGGCTCCTTTCGCCGAGCCCAGATGGGATGGCCAGAGAGGTATAGGTAGGTACAGGTATATTCGCGGGGAAATTTCTTACTTTTCTCAACAATTTCTGGTGGTGTGTTAGCATGTGTTCACACTTCTCTTCTGCAGCGCGTGTCTTCTTGTTTATTAACAAAGTTACAGCTCAGATGCGAAGACGCCGCCAAGTTGTCTTCAGATTCACCACAACGAGCTCGGCTCCCCGAGACGATTCACGGCCGCACCGGGAATAAATCACTTCCCCCGGCTCCATGCGTCGCAAGAAGGGGCGCGCCAAAACGAGGGACTTCTGCGTGCTCAGTTTGCTGTCGCTTTGCCTTGCTTTTTCCTGTTTTTCACTTCTCTCCATTAATTATTTCGAATCATAAATTAATGAGCGGCATTGCAGCGAGTAGCGGCGAAAAGCTGCTCATTGTTTCCAAGACGCCCCCCCCCCCCGCCCTCCATCTGCCCCCGCGGTGGCGAGGAAATCGCGCGGCGGTCGAAAAGCGATGGGAAAAGTTTGCCCGAGTCGGTCGGGCATCGCCGGGTGCGGTGCGGGGAGGTAGACTCACTAATTCCGTTATTTTAACTTACGCCCGTGATTTCGCGGCCGCCGAATTAAAGAATAATATAGCCGCACCCGCTCGCTAACTCGAGAAACATCTGCTAAGAATGGAACGTCCGTGGGGTAATCAACGGAAGGTCTGCTTCGCGTTTTTGGGACGAATCTTTCGCTTGGGACCTTCACTTATATTATGTCAACTAAATAGATCTCATAAAATGCCTTCAATTTATGTCAATATTTGCTTAGATTTGGAATTATAGAGCGTTATTACCTAAAAGATTGAATATTATACAAAATAATTAATTTTTCATATTATACCCTAAATATAGAATGTCTAAAAAAATAATGATTTGCCAGTGGCTACCAAAACTAAAAAAATGTATGACCGGGACGCGACTTTAGTTATCGAATATTAAAATGTAAATGTGATGCTAATTCCCGTGAAACTGTGCGAGTGACACTGTGACTCCGCCGCCGCCGGCGACGGCTGCAGGAGGGTCATCCGAGCACCGCACGGGGTGACATTTGGGGGCCCATGGGGGACCCGGGCACTCGACACACCCCCACGTGAGTCAGAGGGCCCGTCGATTACAGCCCCTCGTGTGCAGTGTGGTCGACCAGGTCACGACGTCGACCCCGGGGGCGTTTGGCAGCCCTCCGAACGCTAGGGTCCTCGGCGAGACCACTTGGTGTCATTATATAGGTTACCTCATTTGTTAGGACTATTACTGGGTAGCCTATACACTCTACCCTTCGATTACCTACCCGCGGAGTGACAGTGAAGTGGACGACTAGATTTTATGACAATTGGCCTATTTAGAAAATAATATACAGGCGCAGGTTTCTTCCAGCATCATCTTCGAGAGAAATAGGCGTTTATTATTGCATTACCTATCCAATCCAGTATTCATCAAATTGCCAGAAATTGTTAGCATTGCTTGTCAATTGTCCGGTTTATCCATTAGGTTCCTAGACATTTGCCTAAACCTTCCATGAAGTTTGAACCGAAATAATAGTCACTGAATTTTATTGTAAGTTGCTTAGAAAATAAGATAACTTTGTTATTGCTTTTTTTCAATGCCGGTAGATCCCATATAAAAGAATGAATCGAATGTAAATTACTATACTCGATTAGATATTCCAAAACAAAGACAAATTTATCTGAACAGATACTTCGCATACCACTTTACCTATGCCCTTAAATAGGAGCCGAGTAAACTCAATAACCTTGAAACATGAATCGCTGGTTGACATTAGATTGGGTCACTTTCTCGTGCAACAAATCCCCTACAATGCGAATACCAACAACGAAGGGGTGCGTGATTGACCCAGGGCCACGAACAAGTGCAGTCCTCAAGAGCCTTTTAACAGGAGGGCGCCGGCAACGGCAAGTCAGTTGGACTCGGAGCGTACTTACCTCGTAATATCTCTGAATGGTGCGACGGTCCGCTCTTCCGCCGGCACCCTCGCTACCGTCTCTCGTCGTCGCCTGCACGATGACTCCTCGACGGGCACCCTGAAGGCCAGTGGTCGCCGCGCGTATGTGCAAGTGCGAAGCGATCGGCAACGGCGACGTCCACTGTTGACGCCGGCGAGTGAGGAAAGAGAGTGCGACGCCGGGCGCCGGGCGTCGGATCGCACGACGACGTCCCCCGGATCAGTTAAACGACGCCCCCCACCCCCGTGCGATCCTGGGGGCGGGTTGTTGTGCATCTCTGGAGCGCGTGCCGCGCGGGAAGCGACGGATGCGGGTTTTATTTGCGTCTTGTTATATTGACCGAAGTCGAACACTATTCTGTGACAATTTCAGAAGGGGTTGGACTGTAAAACACGTTTTAATCGACTGCACCAATTACAGGGCTTTAATTGAAGACGCTACTCGATTGGATATTTATATAGCAAAAGTCCGTGGTGATGACTCGACAATTTATTCAAGTTTTTAAAAGCTACCGAATTAGAAGAAGAATATAATAAGGTTAATTATAAATACCTAAATAATACGTAAAGGGCTCAAAATGACCTTCTGGTTACTGCGCCAAAAAAGGTCCTTGGTTTGCTTTACTATGTCGCAAAATGTCGTAATTAGTCGGGTTTTGCTGGTTGCTTGGCAAAATATGGCAATGCAGCCTAACAAATACCTACGACATATACCTGTAAACAAACTTACAGCGGAGGGAATTTCCAAAGTGTGCTTAATTGACCTGTTTTGAAAATTTCTCTCCCCTGTAAGTTTTTAAAATACTACAAATAAAAATAGAACTAGCCAGCAACCAACTCTAGAACAACACATGTATTTTTTTTTTCAAAAATGTTCGTTCATATATTTGTAGCCAGGAAAATGTCAGTTTTAATGTTAAATCTACGAGAAAATTGACCAAAACCACAACCGTTCCAGCAACCAGAATAGTTGTTGGTATTAGGTGCATGCTGCATGCAATTGGTATTTGAGTAGCAGGCAAAGAGAATCACGTCATGATGCATAAATGCTAATTAGTGTCCGTCGTCTTTGGCTTCTTTTTGAGATAATTTAGCATTGTTAACCTCGCAATGCCCCATAGCATTTCATAAGGTCCGATTACGTATCGTGACCACGCGCTCTTTCATTCCAGCGTTCGAACAAAGCTCGCTATTGATAAACTATGTCGGATCAATGTCACGGGCGTGTATACATAGGCAGGGCAGCCAGGATTAACCCTTAATTAATCAAGGAGCGAAACCCGAGACATGAATCGCCGGAATTGAGCCGACAAAAGGCACGGGAATGTGACGGGAATCGATGTACCTCCTATAGTGATCAGATAACCACAATGGAAATCAGGAAACTGCAAGCACGTGTGTTAACTACATGAGAGCCATGCATGTATTGGATATATGCTATATGTGCTGGCCATGTGGCAACCAGCAAGGTAAAACATTTACTGTGACCACCTATACCCCAAGTGTCATCAGTTAGTTTCAAAGAAAATCATGAAGTTTGGGTAACGTGTAATTAGGAAAATGACAAAAAATCAGAATATACTTAAAAAATATCAACAATGTATTTTCAAAAACTCATGCTCTACTCCGAACAGGCGAAGCTTTTACTATCGGGATTTTGACACGTGGGAGATGAAGGGCAGTTTTGTTCCCCCGCCCAAAAGCTATGAAAAATATATAACTTCCAACACCTTTTGCATCCCCGTAGCTTCCCACGCCGGGAGCGCAGGCTCTCTGCCAGCAGAGTCCAGACCACTGGACCACCACGAGTCGCTACTGTTTCCAACGCTAATCCGAGCCCGACGATCGCCTCCCCCCGTCCAGGCCCAACGCGAGCGCCTGTGTTGACGGACACCCGGCGAGGCCGAGCCCGGGCGCCGCCAGAAACAATAAATAAATCACGGCGGAAAAACGCTGATCGCGGCGTCGCGGCGTCGATTGTTGTGATTTAAATCCTTTGGACGAGTGGCGATTGCCGATAGCAGGAGATTATCGGCGTCGGGGGATGGGGGGGGGGATTCAATTGACACGATCAGTGGGATATGGGACTTGGGGGTGGCCGACAGAGCGGGTACAGTGCGTTTCTTCCGAGCTGTCACCGCATACTGTCAGTCAAGGATATGGACTGCCATCTTTCAAGGATATATGAGCATAGGTAAGCCGTTTCTCTTCTCCTTTCTGGGCTATGGTTCAACATTCATCTTCTTCCCAGTCATCATGCATTCCACTCAAAGAGCGCCGTAACGATAAGGGTCACAGTGCCCCGTTGCGATAACACAGTGAGTCGTTAGACACCGGCAATATCAAAATCAAATCGTGGTATCCACGAGCCAGTATATCAATTACTTTCTGTCGAGGCAAAAATATTTGTCAATGGAGTAAAATGGGTTTGAATCAGGTATGCTTTCGCCAAGCTGTTCAAATCTTTGTTTGAAGTTGTTTGGGAGATGGTTGTAGTTGAAACATTGGCGGCCAGACGACAGCGTCGTGAAAACGTGACATCCTATAGCAGAGTCGTCGAGCGTCGTGTGAATGACACGTTTCAATCCCACCTGCTCAGAGGCGTGTTCCCGCACCGAATCCGCGGACAAACCCGTTGGGGTGGGGTGGGGTGGGGGTGGGGATGCAGGGAGCTGCATTTTCATATCGACGCGCGTGCTGAATTGGTAGGCAATAAAAATGACACAGTGTCATTGCGAATGCGATTTTGTTATTGCGTTGCAGTTTTTCGAGCGATGCGATCGAGTTTATGAGTGCAAATGATGGTGATCAGCGAGTCAGCGATAGAGATTACGAGTTGATTTTGTTTTTAACCACTGGACCTAGAAATGTAGCATGGAGTGCTGCGTGATTTACGAGATTCTGCGCGTGTTCTCAAAGAGTGGCGATCTCGTTGATTGCAACTATGCATGGGATTACGTACAGCTGTCCAGCGAACGGGCGGAATTCTAGTGATTGTGAACATCATTTTGTGGCCAAGTTGGCGCTGGCCTGCAAGGTCTGATTTAATTGCCAGGTCACAGCTGCATTTAGGGGTTTAAACTTTCAATGTCTGGACGTGTAATGTCTTCATCTCAAGGTTACAGCGGTCCTTGAGCGCAATAACTATGATACAATGGACTATAGTACGCACTTCATCGCACATCATCGGCCCACGAGAAAATTCATTTCCTAAAAAAACGTCTACCGAAACCCTAAAAAAACGTCGTGTCGCTCCTGTGAGGCCTTCCATCCAAAGCTGTTTGTTTCTTGCGTTTCGGACCACGAGGGCGGCCCCCCGCCGGTCTACCGGCCCCAAAACCTACCGGCCCCAAAACCTACCGGCCCCAAAACCTACCGGCCCCAAAACCTACCGGCCCCAAAACCTACCAGCCCCAAAACCTACCGGCCCCAAAACCTACCGGCCCCAAAACCTACCGGCCCCAAAACCTACCGGCCCCAAAACCTACCGGCCCTTCGGGCATCCAACCCTGCCCCTATCTGCAAGCTTGATAAACGACCACAAGCTCACGCTCAACCTCAAGGGCCTTCAAATGGGCCTTCAAATGGGCCTTCAAATGGGCCTTCAAAAGGGCCTTCAAAAGGGCCTTCAAATGTGCCTTCAAAAGGGCCTTCAAATGGGCCTTCAAATGTGCCTTCAAATGGGCCTTCAAATGTGCCTTCAAATGGGCCTTCAAATGTGCCTTCAAATTGGCCTTGAAGGTAGTGAGGGGGCGAGGGTACGATTTAGTTGTTGAATATCACTTTTTAGGCCGGGGCTCATGGAATAGTAGTACCGAAAAGGCTGCAAGTAGGGAGACAGCTTTTAGTTCAAGGTCATCACTGGGATAGCCTTTATATTCGCAAGAATCAAGATTAAATACTTTGACTTGAATTCGTTTCAGCCAATTAAATGGGTGGATTTGATGATTCGAACAACTTGGTTTTCCAACAACCTCTGCTGGAAAATCGGGGAAGGAGGGGAGGGTGGGGGGACGACAACAGAACTTCTAGTCTTGTCCATTTTAAATAACGCTATAAGTAAGTTCCACATGACCTGTTAAATTCAGTCATCCGCCATCCGGTAACATTTCATTTATATGCTTGCCAACAGAAAATCATACGCTTATTAGCATTTTGCTAGCATGGACTTATAATGTTTTCATTTTACCTGCACTCCGAACCCCGGCCTCCAGACTTGCACGTCATGTATCATGTACTGCCACTGTGCAGGCTAGGCTACGTCACAATTACCACCCTGGATCGCTCGTCGCGTTTTGTAGGGGTAGGAGGAGGCGGGGGGGGGGGGGGGGGTAATCTTTGTCGACTGCTCGGCGCTGGCTCAGTTGTCAGTGGCAACAGCGACTGTACGGGGGGGGGGGGCGCCTCTCAGCCCGTGCCCACACACCTACCCAGCACCCCGTCTATTAGAAGAGTGTTTGGCATGAGATTCATTATCCGCGCGTCGAGCGAGTGTTGTGTGGCGCGGGGGTGGGCCGCCCCCTCCCCTCCTCCGTGAGGAGTTGGAGGGGCAGGGGAACACGCGAACACATCCACTTGAGGACGCTGCGCTCCAGCGATCTCAAACAGGCTGGACCATATAGAGATGTGTAAGCGTTCAGAGAAAGGCAGCGGTGATTGTGGTCCGAGGCAATACTACGTTAATTTTTAGTCTATGATATATAAATTAAGTCTAAAAAAAATATAAATTACGCAACACCAATTTGAAAGTGACCAGTCATAAAATATCTCCCAAATTACCCATAAGCCCAAGTCTTAAAACCAAACCCAATACGACTTACAGTTACAGGTAAAATCCGAAGAAGATATGCTTATATTACTTTTGGTAGGGGAAAATTAGGGACTGAATAATGAGTTTAAGGCAATTCATACGTCAATATTAGCCAGTATGATTCGTGTCAGAGTCAGCGCACCCAAATCGAGATATTGCTCCAGATATGAGCGAGATAGCGCGACGTGGAATAGAGCATCTCCCCAATCGAGTACACTTCTCTATCTGCCGACTGGCCGCGCAGCGCAACGCGCACGTCGCTCTTCTTCCTCTAACCGCGCCAACACTTTTGATAACAACATTATTGTGCGACTCGAATCCGAGGCGACAGACAATGCGCCCTCCCGCCCCGTTCGCCGCCCGAATGGGATTTACAGGCGCCGCGCCGCGAAGCATCGCTACGCGACACACTACCCACCTACTCGTTCCAGCACTCACTCACTCACTCATTGTTGTGTGCTTCGGTTCTTGTCGGAGCCTTTGTAGCAATCCGCCAGATCGCAACAATCGCATTTCTATCCGCATCGGGGTCCGTTGTCGATTGAAAGTGTAGACTTACCGTACTGATGATTGGAAAACTATGGGACACTGCGCATCCCCCCCCCCCCCCCAACTTTTGCAGCGAGTGACAGTCGAGTGGAGGTGGGAGATAGAGGGTTGGGATCGTGTCATCAACGGGGTAATTGCGAGGCGGGGAGACACTTCCGCGTTTTGGGGGTCGCGATGTATGTATCACCCTTCAAGCTGCGCCAAGTGCTTTGCCATTTGCTTGTCTTGTCTGAACTGAAGAGTTAGGGCGTCACTGGCTGCAAGCTTTCTTTGGTGGCATGACGTCGATGAATGATGCGCGCAGTGGTCTTGGCGTGCCGAAATCTGAGTGTTCTCTCAAGAGTTGGCCTTGATTTTCGTTCCGTTACGGAGAATAAGGGAACGTATTTAAAGTATGTCACACTATTAATCAACTTTCAGACCTCCCCCCCCCCCCCTCCGGCACACTCCCTTAATTCCAGAAATTGTCTCACATTGGCAACCCACCCTCTAATAGTACAGTAGGTACGTCACAATCTACGACCACCCTCTCTCGATATTTAAAAAATATAATTCTTACTTTTGGAACTGTAGGTGTACAAAATTTACGAAAAACACCGCCCTTACAAAATTTGCACCGGACTGAACGGTGAACGGAAAACAGTGAGTTACATCAAAATCAAATAGAGCAAAGCAAAATAATTCAACAGTAATGTTTAAATTGATTTTGCAATGACAATTTTGGTCTTAAAAAATAAGCTTTTATCTACAACCAAGTGTAGGGGGGGACATAACGATTTCCCCCCTCCCCCGTGACTGGATCACGATTTGGTTTCAAACATTCCTTTGATCTGCCCAATGGACGACTACTGTTCTAGAGCCAACCACTTGTGGGCAAAATATCGCAATACTATTCTTATGGCAATTTCCCCACATAAGTGATTGGCTCTGCAATCGTCTATTGGGTGGTAGTGATGGCAGGCTGGTCCAGCTCAGGTAGTGAGGGAACCAAGGAAGAGCCCAACTTGAAAGTCTGGAAAGCCGACTATTTCTATGGCAGCCAGACTCGATTCCGCAAGTACAGAGTACAGCATAGAAAGACGATACATACAGCTCTGTCCAGATAAGCACTCACAATTAGGAACCCCAGTATCTGAATTCTACTGTGAAGCCTGGACAGTGGAAACCAACCTAGCAGGCATACTCAACACAAACAACCTACAAAAACTGCTTTCCGTTGGTTCTTTTGTGGCATGCGATGCAAAACAATGAACGGCAAGCAAACAACAGGTTGGTACAGTGCTTACAAACAAACCTCGAAGCAGCAAGCGCCAGCGGAACTATAATATGGGATGTATCGAGGACAAAGTGATGGGTGAACAAATCAATGCCAGCTAGGAAAAATCTTGCTCTTTATCCGACGCTTGGAGAGGCCTATTGCGCCAATATAAAACAAGTTACACGTAAAGCACCGCTGCCGTCGACTCAGTCTCATCGGCCGTCGTGCCCGGCGGTTGCCGGAAACCGCACTTTCGCAGCTGCGCCGTCGCTGGTTCTGCTCCCCGTCGACGAGAGGCGCTCGCCGTCGTACAACAAATCGAAATCGTACAAATATTCTGGTCCGGAACAGTAATACCAGGCTGATCTAACAAACTTTTTGAAATAAAAATCTACTTTGCGAATTACAAAGTGTCCCGTTTCTTTTCAGGAAGCGAAATGATCGGCGAAAAAGGGCACCGTGCCGCTAAATTTGCTCAGTGGGTACCTCGACGCCAATACAAAGACATAATAATAATAATAAACATCAACAAACAGTTTCTCTACCGATGATCAAAATCGAGACGAAAACGTGTCAAATGGGCGACGGAGTTGCTAAAGAGATGCAAGATGCCGAGTTGGGACTAACAAAGTGGAAACGTCGCTGAGCACAAAACTAGCATCTCTTCAAAAGTTTCCGCTTGGAATCGTGACACGATAAGAACCGGAATGAACCATCGTCTTCCTAAACTTTAAAGCATATTTGCTCGGAGCCCCCGAGGAACCGGCGAATGGGAACGAAAAGAATTTAGAGAACGAGTGTAAAAATAGTAGTGAATGCTTGCGCCGTAGGTGGTGTTTGAGCGCGGATGGGCTCGGAGACGCGCCAGGACAGTCACTGCGCGGAATCGCTCACAAGGCGCTTCTTGCTCTGGAAGGGAAACAACAGGGCTTCAGTCACAGAACAGTGGATTCAGATTACAGCGAGGAACTAAACTATATTTCACGTTAAGAAGGAAAGTGGATTTTCATCTTCCTCGAGGACCCACTGCTGCTGGATACGAGCTAAGAGTTTCAAAACTCACAAGCCATTTCTTGAGCCAGAATTAAGGCCCTATGTTCAGTTTTGAGACTCTTTAACTTATTTCAGCAGCAGTGGGTCTTTGAGGAAGCTGCAAATCCACTCCCCCTCTTAACATGCAATGGAGTATAGACAGCTATCAATTGTAATGGGCAAGAAGTTAGGATAATAGGAATTACATAAAGTAAAGTGAAACAGTCTAGGACTGGTTAATGATGATTACGTCACCTGTCCTGTGATTTATTTCTCCTATCCTTGCTTCTTCCTCAATGTATACATTGTCTCACAACAAAGATGGTAGATCTAGTCATTTGAACCAAGGCAAAGGGAAATGTACAAGAGTTCCACTCAGTTTTAAATAATTACTAAATAGCTGTTAAGGCTAATTGTTGCTCTCAATTCACGGAAAGTTTGTGCAATGTTGGCCTGCTCTAGAAGCTTTGTCCGCATGCAAAGACAACGCTAGTCACCACTGGCCGTACGATGACAATGAAATCAAAACATTAAAAAGTAGTGATGAGAGAAACGTACTACGGTGGGAGCACGCTACGGCCACAGGAAATTTCAGACTGCATGTCAAAGCGAACGGTCTTTTTCAAGAAGCCTCTCGACTGAAAAACAGTTTTAAGAATGAATTGAGATAGCTTTTCAAAAGCGACCATTGGGCTGTTGATGGTCCTTCTATTTCCTAGTTTGCACCCCGCTTTCTCCCTGTCATGGTCGCGGCCTACCACGGTGGAGGCAAACTGACGACATACTACTTCCAGCTTTAGGACCGTCCAAAGCCAAAGATTGTGTTGGTTGCAAGAACCATGTTATATGGACAGAAATTCTATGACAAGTTCCTTGCACATATTATTATTATTATATCTGCAAACTAAGCAGGAAGGTAAAGCATAAATTCCGATTAGATGCAAATTGCTGCTTGCACAGTAACCGATAAGTTGCAAGCTTGAAAAGCTCGATTAATAATGATGAAAGCTTGAAAAGTTTCAGTAGGTAGTCAAAGAGAAATTTCACACTTTTTAAAAGCCATGAAAAGTTATGAAAATTAGCGTGCAGTCGGTACTCCACTATCGAATCAAGAGTACCAATGGAAAAAACTGTTAATCGGACTGAAAAGTTTGGCAAAAAATTGCATGAAAAGTTTCAACAAAATCAAATTTCATGAAATTTAACTTCACTAACTTTATACTATCCAGTATCCACTATCCATAATGGTACCGATAGTAAGTCACTTTGTTGTGGCTTCCATGACAGAGGCCAGTGGCGTGGTGGAGGTCCAAGCCGTCCCCGCTAGGTCAGCCCAAACCGAGTTTTTGTTTTCAAAATGCAAAATAATTTCAAGAATGACTTCCAGCCGCTCCTTGGCTTGGTTAAAACAAAATTTTACTATGAACTGCAACATCAAATTTAATATCTAGATACACCTTAGACAAAACTAGAGGTAGCGTTCTTGGCTTTGAAAGAAACATTACTTTTCGTGAAACATCACTACTCAAAGCAATAGCAAAAACTCCTTAACTCAGTCAGTTTATAATCTGCAACTTTCGGGGGTGGTTCTTAGACGAAAGAAAGATCATGGAAATATGCTTCTTGTGAAGAGACGTGACAATTGCAATAAAAATAATGGGTTTTTAGAAAAAATATGTCAAATTTTGGACTTGCAAAAACAAAATCCCTAATTAAATTTTTACCCTGGGGGGGAGGGGGGGGCGATTTTACGCTACGCCACTGATAGAGGCTCAACAATTCCGAAAGCGTTGCTCCCTGGAGCCCGGAACAGCCACTGACCTGAGCCTTCTTGGGTTCGGCGGAGAGGGCGTGGCTTTTCGAGCGCTCCTGCTCGAGTTGCACGTGGAGACTCGAGACTTCGAGGGACAGCTCGTCCTTGACGCGGTGCATCTTGTCCAACTCCACGAGCAGCTCGGCCTTGTCCTTCACTGCACACGGCGAAAGCAAGCACAACAATAACGGATCACTCGATCGCAGCATCAGGGTTTTAGTTTCTCCACATGTTTGAATGCTGCTCATGCAACATATTTTAACAGAGACTAAAGAGGGATGCTGGTCATTCACATTGCTATTCGATAGCAATTGCTAATGGTCATCTCTCATCTGTCTGGCTCACACAAAATCGGGCACACACATTTGCAAGTTACATGACCTAATGACCAAGAATGTTTCAAACACATACATACATACTTGGGTATATTATATGCTATTGGGTGAATAGTTAGTTACACCGTGAATAAGGGATAATTTAATGATGAATGCCGGATATGGCAATAAGTTTCATCAACACTACTATATTCATCATAATCATTCATAATAGTCAACCTTGAAGTGATAAAACAGTACATAAAATTTTTATTTTTGTGCAACTAAAGCTGGGTTTACTGCTGGCAATGTAAGTGACACGATGTCATGAACATTGGCTCCGGACCAATCAGCGACTCTGGATGTGCATGACGTCATGTTAGCGACTCTGCCATGGAGCCGCTGATTGGTCCAGCCTAGCGTTTTCGTAACTCTGACTTCGCCGTACTTGGTAACAACGTTAAAAAATTAACAAAGACAACAATATGGATTTTATCCATCAGAACCGATAACAGTATGACGTAAAAGTTACAAAATCGCTAAGCTGAGCTACGATTCATGACATCGTGTCACTGACATTGCTGGCTGTAAACCCAGCATTAGAAGTTGAAATTACGTTACGAAACACTAATGCACTTGTAAAATGTCATCATCACAAAAGAACTTCTTCAAGCCACCAAGGCTGTATATTCGAGCATCACCTTGAGAAAGGAACTAGTGCAGACTAGGAAAATATGCTTCATTTAGAGCTAGGCAAAAAAGCTGAGGTTCAAAAGGTTTTACGTTAAGGGTCCGGAGCAGTTCAGATTGTTTATTTTTTTAAGAGTTGACTCAAACTTTGAACATCACTAAGTAGCTACAATATCACTCGAAAATAATCAACTACTTGGGTCTTATACTTTTATCGCATGAATGTTTCAATATCTTCATATATCTCTTAAAGTTTCAGATAGCTTTGCTTTCTGGGAAAAAAATTAATTGCAAAAGCGATATTTTTCAGCAAAAAGAGTATTGATTGATACATTTCTAATTTAAACTGACATCACTACATTTGTTATGCCGAATGGATCGTGGAGCAACTTGAATCGAACTTCTTAAGTCATTTTTGCGGTTCCTAAACGGCAATTTGTTCATGCGCCTGCCATAACGTGTTTTTAAATCCTTTATGAGAAATAATCTAGTCGAATGCAAGATAGAAATGTTTAATTACAGTTAGCTAATCACTTCCTTTCATCACTCCAGCGAGCGCGATAACGCAAGGCACGGAGTATCAACAACGTCTCATATTTTGACGAGAAGCAGTCGAAGGGTGTACAAAGTAAAAAATTGAACATGGAAAATTTTGAAACAGACCCATTTTTTCCACCGTTTGAGGGTCACATCGTTGAAGTAATCATTTCAATATTTCAGTATGTGGCAGACAAAAGACCTCAAATTGGGTAACCATGGCCCTTTTTTCGAATTCTCTATTGCACTTTTGTATACATGGCTCTAAAGAAGGTCAAAAATGAATAGTTTCGGGGTGGTTCTAGCGTTCCGGGGGGAAATTTTCGAAAAAAGGGCCATGGTTACCCAATTTCACATCTTTTGTTTACAACCTATTGAAATATTGAAATGATAACTTCAACGATGTGACCCTCAAACGGTGGAAAAAAGGGTCTGAAAGCCACTTTCTGGCAAACTGATCCGGCCACTTAAGTCTGAAACGTTTGCTCGTAAGTTGAGCCTCAGTATGTCGTGTGACCATATCACGGGTTGTGATTGGCTGGTCGCAAGCAAGGTTTTTGAGCCTGCGCTTTCTTGCCGGGCACTAAACGCAGCAGTTTTACACAAAATAGTATCCAGTACCGAGTGTGAAAAGCTATTATCTTCGAGGCCACTCACTCTCTCCGTTGGCGAGGATCTGACATAACTTCTTGTTGCGTGACTTGACGCCGAGCAGCTCGGCCTTGAGTCGTTCCACCTCCGCGGCCAGCGCCGCGATGACGACGTCCTTCTTCTCCAGCGAGTCGGTGAGTCTTGCCAGCGCCACCGGGTCCTCCGCCGACGAAGGGGCCAGCGCGCCGGCGCCGGGGGGCCCGCGATCGCTCTCCCGTCGCCTGCATTACGGCACATGCACAACACACCGCGGTGATTCATGCCAACTTCCTATGGTTTCAGCGAGTTCCCGAGCTGAAGCAAGAAGAAACCGATCTCTGGTGTCAAGATAATCGAATGCCATGTTAAAACTGTCTTGCAAAACCTTTTGGGATGGGTGACCTCACCTACAAACTAAAATAAATGAGAATCAATCATATTTATCCACACCTAACACCTAAAATAAATGAGAATAAAATAAACAAGAAGTGATTGACAAGCTCAAGCTCTATACTAGTTCACACCTAACAAGCAATAACCATTAATAAAGTAACTAATAAGTAATTAGCAATAACCAGCAATTTGCACTACATACCTACTACAACTTTGTACCAACTGTTGCCAATTTATCTGATATAGAAATCCGCAAATTATTGTCCGATTGTGAGCATTAGATCTGGTTTCTCAGTGGTTCGTAACATTTTATCTAATGGCCTGTTATTTATTATTTGTTTAGCAATGTCCAATCAGATGTTTTTTCAGGCTAAGAGGCTGTCTATTAAAGGACCACTGAAAAACTGGCACTTAATACACTACGTAGTAGAGATGTTGGCCCAGGTAGGGAGTGCCTCTGGTTCCCGGTTCCTAATCAGGACCAGGTTACCGCTCAAAACCAAAAAAATATTTTTTTGAAAAAAATTAGGAAAAAAATCATTTTTAGCACATTTGGGTTGTTTTGTTTTGTACCTACAGAACACATGGCCCAAGGATTGCAGAGTGCTGAGTGGTCTGGAGCCACTTGAACCTGTCCAGACATGTACCTTTGTATGTTTCCTCAATTCTAGTGATTTATTCACTTTGTAACCCAAGTAATCACTTTGTATGGCTTCACCACTCACAAATATGATTGACTGCTTCTTTTATTGGGGTAATAAAGATAAAAATCATGTCTGATAATATTGTGCTGACTTCTTCATAAATGTCTTGTCCACGCAAATTATTATCACACTATTTCGAACAACCCTGGAAGTACCAATATTCCATGTTGGTACACACAACAAAAATTGAAAGTTTTTTTGTGGGTTTTGAACTAACCCAGATACACGCGCAGGTAACAAATCTCTTACTACCAAGGCTCACCTGCGTGAAGCGAGCGCCTCCTCCCTGAGCATGGCCTCCCGCGTCTCCTGGCTGATGCTCTTGAAGAACTCCTCGTCGTTGGCTCCGTCGTCGCCGTTGGCAACCGCCTCTGTCTCCGGTGGCTCGTCGGTCTGCAAAACACGGGGCAGCGCTCAAGGGACCGAGTCGACTCAATGCCACGCGATGTCATCACGGGGAGACATTTACAACTTGGCATGAAAAAGAATTATATGTGTCGATTTGCCCGAAAACCAAAATTTTTTAAATTTGCAGGGCCGGGGAAAAAACTTCAACTGGCCAAATACTTTTCACAAGCTTTCTCAAACGTACTGTCGAGAATGTAAAATTTAAGGTGTAATTGGAGCTGAATTAGTGCATATAATCGGCAATCAATCACCATTATGACAGACAATTTAAGTGTACCTATACACTTTTTAAACAATAAACATCAAACAATCAGTTAAAAAATATAATTGTAGGTTCCTTTTAAAGATAACTTGGTTAAAAATCTTTTAAAGCAAATGAGCATTAATGTGAGGAAAATTAGACACAAGCCTCAAGAATTAAATTTGTTGACAGTGAACGGTGTTGAACCTGTCATCGGCTTGCCATGGCCACTGCTAGATTGAGCTACCATCATCTTGGTGGGACGACCGGCTGCCGAGCAAGGAACCTCTTTCGCTACTAACCCAAGACCTGAACACTTGTAGAGTTAACGGGCAACTTTACCGCAGAAGATTCGCAGAGCACTTCGTGGCGACATATCAAGCTTGAAATGTATTATTTAATCATGATGTCATGTAATAAACTTCGTTCAAACTTAAAACATTGTGTAATGACCGAAACGGAGAAGGAGGTACTGGCCCGTCAACCCTGGGCTAGAAGGCCTTCCAGCTGGATAGAAACAAGAACCCACCTCTGTGTTGAGATTGTTGAACTGGTCTAGGGACATGGTCTGTGGCTTGGCGTTCTTCTTGCCCTTCTTCGTGGGACGCTTCTCCTCCTCGGCGGCAGCTTTCTTCCGCTCCTCGTACACCTTCTTGTTCTTCTCAAAGTCGACCTTCGACAACAGAATGGCTTGGTGCAGGTCATCCTCAAAGTTGTTGTTGGAGACCTGAAATATCGACCACGTAATAGGATCAGAATCACCTTTCATACAAGAATGACTCTTACACTAGAAAGTAGGCTAGGTACATGCGCAGAGCTACATACAAAATACAAAATCAAAATGACCTGGAGAAGGATTTTAAGAACTTTTGCATTGAATGCAAAAACAGAGTTACGTAGGTACCTAATCGTGTAATCACCTACCACGTAACTTTGTGATTTCCAAACCATTTGTTTTCAATTTTACTGCCAATGGTACAATGAACAAAGGTAATCAATTGATGAAATCAAATATTAAAAACACATGTAGGTACAATGTGGCTACCGAGACTATTCTGTATCATTTTTTAATTGCGAGGTGATATGACATGACATGATAACTTTCCAAAATATCAATGTATCTTGAACAAATCTCATGTTATGTATCAAACGAAAAATGTTAAAGAAAAGCCCCACTGTCGCAAAATACCCTGGAATCGTAAAAATACACCCACGGGCCTATTTGAATTTGCCTAGAATATTATTTTAAAATCTACTGAATTATAAAAGGGAAATCCACCTCCTCATCCTTCTTCTGCCACTGATGCCATTGTTGCTCAGTCACCACGGGCTTCTTTTTCGACTGTTGATTGGTAGTTGGTTTTCCTTTGGCCTTTGTGTTTGCCTGGGTCCCCTGTAGACAAAACAACCAACAACGCTGTAAGGAATGGTCTGAAAAATTTGGCATCCCCTTGCCTTTAAGGTGAAACCACCACCAACTTCAGTATGGCATTTATATTTGTCAGGGACTGGAGTGGATAGGTTGACAATATGTACCAAATGTTTTATTACAGATGCATGATTATGGGACCAACAGCTAGGTACCTAATCATATTGGCTCTCTTTTGATAATGGTTGCACAACAATTTGCGTCAGTAGCCAAACACGCTGGAAGATAATAATATAGGTAGGTATCCATTGCTTGGGCTTGTCAACCTGAACTCCATAGTCAACCTCTCACAAAACACCTTGCCCAATGCCCATCCACTTTTATAGGCCTCCTTACAACCATACAACAAATTACACATAAACTACTGGAAAACAATCATTCAGAGGATCTTGGATCGGCTGATTGCAACCCAAGCGAATATGTGGAATATGAGCTTCATTTAGGCCCTGAAAACAAAGCATTTGCTTGATGGCATGCACTCACTATTAAATTGAGAAGATTTCTTATGAAAGTACTTACTAGTACCATTGACTAGTACAAACTATTATCATTCCAGATGCAATAAAAATATATTTTTCAAAAACACAATAGGGTTAATGGAGTCCTCACCTTCCCAGCACTAGCAGCAGGCTTGGCATTCTTCTGTTTGTTCTCAGATTTCTTGGGGTCCGCGTTTTTCTTACTCTTTTTCTCCGAAACGTCGTCGTCAATTCGTAGCACAGCAAACCTCGAAGCAACCCCTAAGGACATGTTGGATGGTAGGTAAAATTGGGATTGGGAAACTAGCACGAAATGATTATTGTCAGAAAGGATAGATGAGAATGGATGAATTTAAAGGAACTTTGGTGATTAGTACAAACGATGAAACGATAATTAGATAAATCAGGTAACTAAATGCGATTGATTCAGACTTTTAAACGGAGACACTTCCAACAAAGAGTTCCTTCGCTGCGGCTGCCGGAATCGTTTCGAACCTGCCAGTGCCAGTGCCTGCCAGTGCCTATCAGCTGTGCTCCTGTGCGACGCCGGCAGAGTGCCATTTTGGGAATGTTGGCTCGCGATTTGAACATTTTTTTGATCTAGGAACTTTTTCTTCGTAGCACTTTGGCAGCTGGAAACCGTTAAAATTTCTTCAGGCTTAGCCAGTAAAGGTTAGGAGGCTGGGAATAACGAGAGAAATGGAAATTTGACAAAAAAATATCTTTAATAATCATCTTTAAATCTGATATCATCAAGAAGTACATAAAATCAAGAAGCAGTAGCAAAATATTGAATATTCAACTATTATTTAATTGATACAAAAACATTTATTTAATGTAGCACCCCTCGGCATGCAATATAAACTCCCCAGTTCTATATGTTGACATTAATAAACCCAGCACCGTGTGTGTGAGAGTGTTAGCGCGTTCAAGCTTAGAGGTTCGCCCGAGCGTGAACTTTGAGACTGGACGCCAGCATCTGTCCGAACTCGGGGCTGACAGAAGCAAAGTTCTTGACCTGGCGCTCCTGAATGAAGTCGGCGGCGCCCTTCAGATGGTCAGCCACGTTCTCGACAAGCCGCTTGCGCTCTTCGGCGTTCAGAGTCTTGGACCAGAACAGCTGCGCTTGGCTGACATTGTCTTCGTCGCCCGTCTGGTATCTGCAACCGGTGAGTACAGAATTCAGATCCTATCCTGCCGTTTTGCTTGACCACAAATGCGACTTGAGCTTGAAGCATCGGGGGACAAAAGTATAAGACTGCCAAACAAGACTTCACTTTGTACTATAATTCTTGCAACATGAACACTTTCTGTTAAATTGTATGTTCCCATCATTACCTACTTCTTTCCCATTATTATAATTATCCAGCCTATTGCACCCTGCTTCCAATATTAGTTTATCACTCACTTCTGGCTATGGTACCAACAAGGAGAGACATTACTCATTTGACAATTTCACATCAAACATTAAATGCCACACTGGTTTCCATAGTAGCTAATGAAAATCAAGGCTTCCCAGCGAATACGAAACACCAAATCCCCACGTATCTACCGCGCTATCCGACCCAAATCGGCACCGACAATACGCCACGACACCAACGCACCTAGCGACGTCTCCCGACACGGGGTACTTGGAGATGGCGGCGGAGGGCAGCTCGGTGGGCCCGTTGAAGCTGTTGGGGAAGTAGTTGGGCGCCGACGCCTGGTTGTGGATCGCCTGCGGGCCGTCGCGCTGGTAGTTGGCCACGCGCGCGCGGTACGGGCAGTTCACCGGCAGCTGCAGGTAGTTGGCGCCCAAACGGTGGCGGTGCGTGTCCGAGTACGAGAACAGGCGGCCCTGGACGACGGGGACACACCGGTCAGAGAGATGGTTGCGTTTTCGACCTGGGCCTCCGGCATGACTATTTTCACAGCCAGATTTTGACTTAGCCAAAAGGTTTCCGGCATTCCTCATTTGGTGTTATAGCTCGAGACCAGGTGCAACTTGTGTAACGTTTTTGATGTCGGTACCTATCCCTTGTTTTCTACTCTATTGCCCATTTTAAAGCCTTGGCAGTGAGATAGAAAATGGGTGACATCCCAGGTGGTGTCTTTACCAAGTCTTTGACTCTTCAATGCCTGAGGTTCAGATGCAGAAGTAAGCATGGTGCTCTTGAGAAGGATCTGTCAAAACTCTAACATCATATTTGGTAGTTGCAAAAATTTCTTACATTACATTTCTATATGTAATTTTAAAGAAAAAGCAATGCCAGTATCTAATTCCCAAGCATGCATCAAGAAATTTATTTTAAAGGCGATTTAAAATCTTAAAACAACTTTCAAAACGTTAAAATATTTGGAAATTACTCGTCACACTGGTTGTACTTGAGAGTAAGTGTCGTACAAAGCTAGAGCGACATCCAGCTCGAGGCCAGCAAGATTTGCACCCTTAGCGGCTGCATTGCCAGGCAGCGGGGGACGTTTCGCCACCGATCAAGCTCGTACCTGCAACATCTTGTCGGGGCTGGGCTCCACGCCGGGCACCATGTGTGCGGGCGAGAACGCGATCTGCTCCACCTCGGCAAAGTAGTTCTCCGGGTTGCGGTCCAGCACCATCTTGCCGACCGGGATCAGCGGGAAGTCACCGTGCGGCCACACCTTGGTCACGTCGAACGGGTTCCAGCGGAACTTCTCCGCCTGCGCAAACGTCATGATCTGCACCTTCAGCGACCACGACGGGAAGTTGCCTGCGGAAGCCAACAAACGCGCTTGTTACTCGTCCAGAGCCAATTAATACGTTTCCGATTGGATCGAGCCAAGCTGATGATACCAGACTTCTTGAGCAGGGTTTGCCAGTCCATTTTAATTCGTACTTATGCTTTTAAAACAGTCGGCAATCAGCAAGTTGCTTTAGGATCTGCCAGGGGGCCAGTGAAAAGCTGGATTCGTTTTCCGTGCGTCATCACATTCCCTAGCACTGATTCATTCCACAAATTTTTGAATCGAGATTATAATTTGAAAAATATGAATTTGAAATGAGCAAGATTAGACAAAATGGCTGTTGGGGGACTAAACGCAATATATGTGTTTTGTTTGCTTCTGTACATGGGTAAGCCGACAATCTTTCCGAGACGAGCGCTGAAAGCGGTCAGTCTTTCCGAGACGAGCGCCGAAAGCCGACAATGTGCGGGGCGTACCCGAGGCGATGTTGTTGTACAGGTCTCGGATCGAGTAGTCCGGGTCGGTGGCCGAGAGTTCGGCGGCGCGCGCGGACGACAGGTTCTTGATCTTCTGGTCGGTCTTGAAGTGGAACTTGACGTAGAACGCCTCGCTCTGCGCGTTGACGAACTTGAACGTGTGCGAGCCGTAGCCGTTCATGTGGCGGTAGCCGTCGGGGGTGCCCCGGTCGGAGAACAGGAACATCACCTGGAACAAACCGACGACGTCAAGGTGTTTGAACACGCGTTTTATTGCTCCAGATCGAGATACGTCACGCTGTTGGATGACCTACTAATTTGGGGGCTTGCAGACATTAAGCATTATGCTCCTGCACATGCTTTACAATATGTCCCCCATTTATTTCAGTGAAATTCTTCCCTTTTTCTCTCTTATTTACCATAAGATAAAGCAAATGATTTAGCACATAGTTTAACACCACAGCTATCAATTATATTTTAGAGACACAGCTTAATTGTTTTATGGATATGGGAGTGATATATTGGATTAGTAAATGGCATGACATACACTATCAGTCTACCCTGCTGTAGGTACCTACTGACCAACTTAAAATTGTAATAATTTATTTATGTAAATACAATATAAGACATACTAATGTCAGTATAGGCACATTTAAAACATACATTGCTAACTAATTTCATCAAGATAAAATCATAGGCGTGCGCAGGGTTCATGGTTCGATACGGCCAAAGAGTCTCTAAGTGGATACGGTCTTGAATGGGGGGAGGGGGGGGGGGGGGGGGGCAAAATGATGGTCACAAAATGCAAATCGTTTTCGAGGCCCATGACCCCGAAAGTAAGTGTTGTGAGAAGGCATAGCAGCCATCGACCACACATTGAATTTCATTCGAGCACACAACCAGGGCCTTCTTCATGAAAATGTTTCCCATCGCTTTTATGACGCGAATGTTGCTAGGAGGCTGTGGAAAATGGCAGAGTCAAAAAATACTTGAGTTGAAACTCGCTCAAGGTCAAAGACACCTAGAGACGTGTTTTTCCAGACGGGCAAATCGAAACAAATCCATTCAGAGGGCGCTGGCAAGTGGCTAGGTTCCTTCACTTGAATTCTTGTCTAAATGGCTAATTAATACAAAACAATCAGTCCTCGAAATCACACAACCCCTGCAAAGTATCTAGATTTTCATTTAGCTTGCACTGTGGATACTAATTTATATTTCCACTTCCCAGTGCAATAAGATGTTGAACAACGAAACTTGCTGTCACGATTTTAGATACGGCCAATGCCGCGTCTGCCGCACCGCTGCGCACGCCTATGGATAAAATAGATAATGTTGCAAAGTCACATCAGGTGCTATCAATTTAAAATGGACCAATTACATAATATAAGAAGAGCACCTTTCTTTGCCAGACCCCAGGTTCTACCCTGGGGTCAGGGGTTCTATCCCCAGGTTCTATAGTAATCTTCCGTATCACGTTTCATAAGACCGAGCTGTCGAAAAAGGAGGGGTCACCTCAGAACAGAGCCATGATGCCAAGGATGAACGTCAACGAGGGGGCGGGCAACGGTACCTGGTGCAGGGTCTCGGGCCGCAGCGAGATGAAGTCCCAGAACATATCGGCGTCCTTCAGATGGGTGGCCGGGTTGCGCTTCTGCGTGTGGATGAAGCTCGGGAACAGGATCGGGTCTCGGATGAAGAAGATCGGCGTGTTGTTGCCGACCAGGTCCCAGTTGCCTGCGCAAACCAAACCACGATGTTTATCGGATTTACATTATGTGCATAATGTTGTTAGATCAGAAGGACACGAATCTGTGAGTGTGAATTCCGTGCCACAGCAATGATTAGTAAAGATTTGTGAATGAGGAAAATCTTTCCCCGGTCAATACAAAGTATATTCATTTTGTTGTCATCATTGAACAATATCTCAGCTCTTTTAAAACTTGAATGCAGCTTAGAAAGGGTGTGAGCAAGAAGCTTCATTGGACTCACCGTCGTCGGTGTAGAACTTGACGGCGAACCCGCGCGGGTCTCGCGCGGTGTCGGCCGAGCCGCTCTCGCCGCCGACGGTGGAGAAGCGGGCGGCGACGGGCGTGCGCTTGCCGACCGCCGAGAACACGCTCGCCTTGGTGTACTTGCTGATGTCGTGCGTCACCTCGAAGTAGCCAAACGCGCCTGCAGCATTCATTAACGCCGGCGTCATTAACGCGCTTCACTTCCACACTCTTGTTACTAGGTACTAAAAGCTTCGGAAAGCGCCTTGTTGGTACAGAACTAATGAATTTGCTGGAGGATATACGACCTACAGAGCATTAGGTACAGGACTGTTTTGAGGTGGAAATTTGTCGTTTTGTGGAAAATGTCCGACCCACGGTCAGATGCCCCTTTTTTTTTGGCGTGTGGTTCCAAATACTAATCAAAGCATAATGGCATAGAGCAAAATCGCGGGGTACCTCCGCCAAAGAGATTTGTGCCCCCCCCCCCAAGTAAAAATTTGATCAGAGTAGGTAATTGTATTTTAAAGCAAAAATGTGGCATCTTTAGCTAAAAACCATTCTCTTTATTGCATTTGTCACGTGTCATCACAAGAATCATCTTTCCTTCGCCTATGAACCATGCCCCCGAGGGTTGCAGCTTATGCAATTGAGCTATGGAAAATTTGCTATTGCATCGAGCAGTGCTGTTTCAAGAAAAATGATGTTTCTTTTGAAGCCAAGATCGCCACTTCTGGTCTTGTACTGTGTACCTATTTACTTGTACTCTCTATAGTCTTCGAAACTAAAGGCCTGAATTCTGCAAAGTTTGTGGTCGTACAGTAAAGCAGTGTAGGTACCTAACTTATTTCAGCAAAATTTGATGTTGCAGTTCACAATAACAAATTTTTTAAAGCAAGGCAATTAGAGGCTTGCAAGTCATTCTTGAATTTATTTCGCATTTTAAAAACAAACTATGTTTAGACTTGGGGGGCCTTGCGGGGGTGGCTTTGGCCCTATGCCACTGCCAAGGGATGAATATAAAGTCCAATAAATAAAAAAATGGGTAGGGGGACACGAAATCCAGGGCCTAGATCCACAAAGCAGGGTAGGGTAAAAACAGGGATACAAAATACAAGTTTGTTATATTACCACTGTTCTTAGTACCTCTGTAATCTGCAAATGCCTTTCTGTGAATGGCTCGTTGATCATTTTTCTAGGAATACTAGGTGGGTAAATTCCATATTCCTGTCCAACCTTCAACAGCCCACTCTGTATGGGAAGGGGCGGGGGCGGGGGAAGGCGAGACGGGTGATAACATCTCGCACTTGGGTACACGTATTGAGATGGACATCTATTGCAAACACACAAATATTTTGATTCATACTATTTATGGCAAGTATTTATATATTTATACCATAACTAGTAGGAGATATACTAGGTATAGATAGGTAAATGACTGGAGGCAGAAGTGGTCTGGTGGGTGAATGCAGAAGTTGATTGTGTAGTTGCCGCAGCCAAGAGCCGATGTTAGAGAGGTCATGGGCGACCTGGATTACTGTTAATCTTTCTCAGCCATGTCTTTGTCCTGCAACGAAGTTCATAAACAAAGGGCCGCATCTGAGCTAGAGCTCTGTCGATCACAGAAAAGCAAAGACAGATTCGCAGAGCCAGGGATTGGGGTGTGTGGGAGCGGGTGGCAATCTTTTGGGCAAAGAAATCCTTTGTCTGTCACGGCTCACAGCTGCACTGGATTGCGCGCAACGCAAGTGCAACAAGCAACGACTGTGACAAATCAGCGAGCAAAACAATCCAATTAAAATCGCGCGGAAACTCTTGCAACAGAAAAACGACTCAGGCTTGCTGTGGAATCCTATTTTTTTCCCCAATAGGTTGGCGATCGCAGCAACCACGTTCGCGGTTTCTCAGCTGCATTCCATTTCATTTGCTAGGACTTAATGATTGCATTTCCTGGTGCATTTCTGTTGCAATGCTCATGTGTCCGGTATATCTGCAGAGCTATGACGAACTCTTCACGTCACGACACGTCCTGAATCAGATTCTCAGCTACCACCACAACGCAGCAAGCAACTCGCAATCCAATTGTGCAAGATCGCGATCGTTACGTGACTACGGGGGTGACTGTTTAGCATTGTTGTGCTTGTGCTCCATCTACGTCGTATGGGACAGTTACGTAACGTACTTGTAAAATGATTGCAAACCCACGCTGAACCGTTAATTGAACCATTAACTTGTCGAGTGGCTATTTCTTACTACGCAATTGGGGGAAAATTACATGTACGGGTCGTCGTTCTCAGTTTTATTTTGGAATTATCGTCGTTTGACTTTGATGATGTTTAGACATACAGGTGGCATTGGCATAGGCATAAGTAATGGTTATCTTATAGACATACTAATATTTAAATTGTCAAGCACTGACCTGCTCCCTTGGCGTGGACCACTCTCTCGGGGATACGCTCCCGGTCAAAGTGCGAGAGCTCGTCGATGAGCGTGTGGTCCTGGAGGAGCAAGGGTCCCTTGGGACCCGCCGAGAGGCTGGCGTTGCGAGCGTCGACGGCCGCCCCGGCGCCGGTGGTCATCGCGCCGGGATCCCCCTGAAAAGCGGACGACGTCGGCGTGACAACAGGGACGACGTCGGGCGGTTTGACTCGGCACGAGCAATCGCGGTCGCTCATCGTGCAAGGATAACGGTTAGCAGAGTTTTTACGAGTTTTTCGAGTGGCAAACTTCGCCCAAAACAACCGCTGACTTGATTCTTTAGCTGCGCTAGTGTAGCGTCTCTCGAATCCAGTCGGTGGTGGTCAAAACCGTCAGATGTCTTTCAGCCATCATTTCAGAGCCACCCGGATGTGTTTATTGCTCAAAACAAGGCCGGCAAAACATCACGCAAATCTTCCTAGAGAACTCTTCCATCACAATCCAACCATCATTTCAATCCAACATACGTCAAAGTCGAAATTCGTTATTTCTTTTATGATTTGAATTCAATCGGGAATTCGTCATTTCCGAAGTTCCGAACGACTCATTTGCGGTAAGCGTTTTCCCTTCGCTCGCAGGCTCGTTACGTAACGCAAGTACCGAGGTAGGTAGGTATTTACGCCATATCGTCGTCTGTCCCAAAGTACCCCGACAAGATTACACGCTAGCACGTCGTTGTCGGTACCGCCAAAGTGAGGCACCGATGTCCGGGCCCGAGGCGACATCGGCACCGGACTACGAAACCGAATCTACGCGTCATTCTGCCCTCGCTCGACTCGGTGTACGAGATAATACGTCTGCGTCGACGGGCACTCGCTGGGCAGGTCGTTGCTCCGCGGTCGCCTGATGGGCCCGAGATCATTTACCTCTCATCGAACCAGCTCGCCAAGGACTCTCGCTCTCTACCCTGTACCATAGAGCCTAGATTCTATGCCTGTACCAAAGAGCCGGTACAGCTCTAGGCGCCGTGCCCTGCACAGCCATGGCGTTACTTATCCGAAAGGTAACTGCTGAAAGGGAAAAACTATCGGGAACGGGAATGACCGAAAGAAAATAGAACATCTTTGCGATCGCCGGTAGCTTTTGCATCTTCGGTCGTCGCTCATAAAATGTAGCTAATCTATTATTGAATGTCATTGTATAAGCCGGACAATCGGCGCAGCGTATCGGAACTACAAGCAAGAAATTCAAGATTTTTCCACCGAATAAACTCGAAGTAGGAAGAAAATGTCACGGATGATGGTGTAGGTGACTGGCCAGTGGAAAATTGGTCACCGTGAGCAGAAAATCGAACAATGTACGAGTGATAGGGTATAGTCGTATTCCTGCAATCGGTGCAACGCATACATTAATGCAAATGACTCAAGTTTCAATGCCGACTTTAATCGTGCCAATTAACATTTCAACCAACTGGTTTTTGTGGTTACATAAGATACACTGCAGGTGTGTAGTACAGCCATTATCACAATTTATTCTTTGTATTTGTAGGTATGGTTATGCTCAACTTGCAGAATACAATGAGACACTTTATCTGCGCTGAGATTCAGAATCGGGGCCGATATATTAGTGATCAGTGAAGTGATTTTTGATTGATCGTTTATTCACTAGGTCAAGATATTGCCACCCGACCGGCCTAACATGAAGTGAATTGCACGTTTTTTTAGCATTTAGGCAATCTGGCACTGTTGCTCGCCTACATAGGGGTCAAAGTTTGTGTTTACTGATAATAAATGTACATGAAGAGGACTGGCATTAAGTAACCAAACAAGATAACCACTATCGCTGTAGTTGCTAGTGAAAAAATAAACTATCACTAGTCGAATCGAAAGTTTAAAAAACACCTCGTCACTACGCGGCCAATGATAAATGCAGGCCGGTCACCGGATCAATCGTCCTCTACGCGACATCCATCCATCTACTTTCTACGCCGCTATGTTACGGGGCTCTCGTTGCTTGCGTAACGTTTTCGGCTCCAGGCCTTGGAATATTTGACTGTCATTGACATTCAAAGGTCAAACAGAATTCGTAAACAACGTTGTTTCTTGAAAATCCCTGCAACGATCAACACAGGAGAATGATCTACAAAATTCACGGGTCAATCTACGACGAGATGGCTTTAAAAACTGCCGGCCTTTGTGTGCAACTGCAGCCAGCATGGCCGAATTTTGCTGACGACGCAAAGGACATTATGTAATCAAATTTGGTAGACCCTTCAGTTATTTTGAATGATTTTCTGCCATTTGTTTAATTAAATAGGCTTCAAGCAGCGTGACAATCATAACAGTTTGGTTCGCGGAGCCAAAAACGAATTTAAGCCCCTCTCGAAAATGTGTCAACACGGCGTACGCCCCCTTTAAAAGCCAGCTCGACCCCTGTCAGACAGGGTGGCTGTCAGGCCGTGCGGGGGGTGCTTCTTACCTTGAGGGTCTTCTTGTAGGTGTGCATCTGGTCAGTGGCCGGATCGCGCGATGCCATGATGATGCAGATTTGATCGAAGTACGGTGGTTGTCACAACGAGTCGCAAGGAGCAACAAACGCAAAGTGAGCCGGGTAGCGAATGAGCAAAGGCGACCGCAAAGCACGAGCCGATAGAAGGATGCCGACGACGACGCCGACAGTTGGACAGGGCGAGCTGGTAGCTAGCGCCATCTAGGAGCCACTACGAACCCCAAGACATCTTTATCGACGCGCATTGCCCGGGTGTTTAGGGTATGTTTGAATCATTTTGGGACTCGGTCTGGAAAGAAGGAAGAGATAACGGGGACAGGCTCACTGAACATATGAGAGTAAACGCTTCAGTTTCAGTTCATGAAGTGGTGGGGGAGCGGTATTCGGACAATATGTCAACAGGTACAACACTACAGCAATGTTATTTGCACTTGTAATTTGCCATTTTTATTTACCAGCAATAAACTAAAATATAAATGGCTAATTGGTTTGGTAGGTAAACCTGATGTACTTTTATGCAGTCATAATATAATATATGTATATAGAATTGACATTTAATCAACATACGTATAGATATTCTATTATTTATAAATACTTTCTTTCGTAATATATATTATTATT
This sequence comes from Nemoura dubitans, assembly GCA_921293005.1. NCBI lineage: Eukaryota > Metazoa > Arthropoda > Insecta > Plecoptera > Nemouridae > Nemoura > Nemoura dubitans. The sequence continues at coordinate 69,866,777 of OV121074.1, forward strand.
ATAGAGTATAGTTGAAATATAATATTTTGTAAATGTCTGTAAAGCATCGCAGCAAGACGATGTAGAACTGAGACTACATATTTTCGAGTCAAGAGTGGAGAGCCCTGACTTGAATTAATGGAAGGATTTCAAGAATTTCGCGAGCTTGTGTAACGCCCCTGCACCCAGGAAAGGTTACCCGTCGGTGCAGCTATATACCCATTCCCGCGCCCGCCCTCCGTTCCCATTCACTATCGACGGGGCAGCCAACATCAGCTCGCTGGTTGGGAGAAGTTGGTTGTATTCAAAATTACTTCTTCTTTGGAAAAATTCAAGAAATGAATTGTTTGCATTCACGAAAGGAAATTCGGGACTGGTATTATACTGGCGCATTGTTCGAAACTTGCTCCAGCAAAATGGGTAAAAGGGTTTCTTTGCCACAGGCTGGCACCTTTCGGGACTGGGGCAGAACCTCACATCAACCGATCACATCCTGAAAACGACTGCTTTTTGTTTCATTCCAGTAACTGAGCTCTCGTCCGCATAAATACCAAATTCCAAAGCATCGCGCCGACTTTTTCCTCTCGCCGTTCGAATGTTTATCGAATTGCTGTTGCAAACAAATAGATGAATTGGCATTCAGCGCACGGGGGACCCCGATCGCCGCGCGTTCAAGCGACGCCGAGGACGCTGTCGATTGGTCCCGACGACCCGCCGCAGGCTTGGCGTCGCGACGCCGACGCCGTCGTCGACGGCGTCTCGGCGGCACGCGTACGCCGCTACTTGTCGTTGGGCGCCGGCGTCGCGGGCGTCGGCTCGTCGTGGAATAGCGGGTTCTTCACCTCCATCTCCCCCGTCTGCAAACAGCCCGAGGTTCGCACTCAGCATCGCAAGGCGTTGCCGTGACAACGTCCACCTCCAACGCCCACGCAGCCCAGACAGCAGTCGCGTGAACACAAGTCAAGGCATGCAACTCTTGTATTTTCCATCGTATATACGAGAGGAGACTTCGAATACGTGACCGATTATAATATACTAGGTATATCATGGTTAATTCTGATGCACTTTATAATTGCAGCTCTAACTGTCTCTTTAGCTAAAATTTTGCTTTAGTTGACTGTTGCGGTAGGTATAGGTATATACGCAGTTTACGTTAGAGTTTAGACAGTTTCTGCCTAAATGCTATAACATTTGAATGCTGCTACCCAGGATCTTTCACCAGCAAGGGTGGAGGTCGTATCCACCGGTATTGACTGGAATTCTCTGCGTTGAGGTATGGGTGAGGTACGGGTGCTTTGGTGGCAATTCTCACCGGCGCCAGTCCCGGACACTCGTAGACCGTGTAGTCGCCCTCCTCGTTGTCGTCGTCGCTCTCTGCCGGCGAGCCTGCCGACGCCCGACGGTCGCCTGCCGCGCGGCTGCACGGGACCCACGGAAAGGGGAGGCGTTAGCACGGCACAAGGACAGGGGGGCGTTAGCACGGGACTGACTTTCTTGGCACTTTGGCTCCAGACATCAAATATAGCAAGGCAATCTGCAAACCTACTACGCATATTATTTAGGTAATGCCGTACCTATTCTGGCCATTGGGTCAAGTGTATTATTCTTTCACGTTTTTATAGAAGCTTCAAGACAAAGTGATTATATTAATTCCTGTTCGTATGACGTCATAGTATTACTACTTCATTAAAAAAGGGAACTTCACGTTCTACTCCTAAAACGAAATAAAAAGTCAGCTAATGCCAACTAAACTTGGTACGATAGACTTTTTGGTTTTCGGAATTGGTTCCAGCTGGAGCAAGATAAGTACACGTATACTGAATTGTTCTAAAGAAATTCTATTAAAATAGAGTCGCGCAAACGGCACATTGCACTGCTTTAATCACAGCGTGATGATGTGGGGGGGGGGGGGGGTGGATCTGTTACCTCTCCATGGCGATGATCTGCTGCTTCTGGTGCTGGTAGTGGTACATCTGCGCCGACTGCGCCAGCTTGCGGTCGCCGGTGGGCGAGGGCTCCTTCTGATGGGGTCCCGTCACGCCGTACGCGGGATACTCGACGTCGGCCGCCGCCTTGGCGCGTCGCGTCAGTCTGGAACGACGGGAAACGCGTCGAGGAGTCAGACAATGTGCTCAGGGGGGGGGGGGGGGGAGGGGATCCAAGCCAGAATCTCATATAGTGTTAACGGATGCACGGTGTGCTAGAGGATGGAACATGGCACTACTCTTTGTCCGTAGTTTTACTTTTAATATATCATTTTATGAGTGCCAGCCGTTCCCACACGAAAAAACGTACTAACGAGGCTAGGAGCAGTTCATATTACATTACAATTTTTGATGCCAACGTTTTTATCGACATGTCACAAGTTTCATCATATATAAATTATTTTTTGATAACTATACATATTATGAGGGTTTATTTTTGTGTGCTTATTTTTGTTTTCATGTGTTATAGCTGCATAGACAAAATGCATTGCTGATCTGCATTTTGTCCAGTCCTCTATTCTTGGCGTCGCGTTCTGTACTAGCGAATGCCATGACTTTTCATTTTATAGTTTCTTTTTGGTTCGTTTCTATCCTTAAGTACCGAGAACTTGGCACACTGGTGACCACCCGTAATCTGTTGTGAGGGCGGTAAGGGGGGGAGGGATGGGGGTGGTACAAGGGGTTGGTACTCACTTGACCCAAGCGAGCGCGATGACCAGCACGATCATGACGGCCACCGAGCAGCACACGAATACGATCGCTGTAACACAAGACCAACCGAGGGCGTTACACAGGCTCAGTTTTAAGTGCAACGTGTATGACTAGCAGTAGAAATCCCAAAATTGTCTCGGGAGAGTCGCTATTCTACTCACACAAAAGTTTTGCAAAGTTTCTGACTTTGCGTTCTGTTATTTTTATCCTCGTGCTTTCCATATTTTTCGTGTCAAAATTGATGTTCGTTCGTAATTGACGATGCGCCTCTTTGGTTCAAGAAATATATATATTATTGACGACGCCGCCGTCATCCTTCTATATGATTTTAATACATGCCAACCAATCCGTCTGGAACCTTAAGCTATACGTTTACAACGATGCTAAACGACGTCTACGACGCCCGTAGCTTCGCAACGCTGTAAACGATCCCGCGAATGCTGACATTGTATACAGACTGAGTGAGAGTAAGCAATACAGTAACTACTTCGTCTATGATATACATGGGAGTAATTTAAGAGCTATACAGTCAAGTATAATCGAACTCACCGAAGAACACGATGCCCGCCTGGTCGCTGAGCGCAAACAACGGCTTCCTGAGCACGTCGTCCTCCCTGGAATGTGCGCCGTCCAGCGACTTCCGCGCGTGCGGCAGGTCGCCGTCGATCCCCACGGCGGGCACCCCGGCGGGCAGCGCGTTCACGTCGCCGGGCAGTTCGCCGGGCAGTTCGCCGGGCAGGGCGTCGTCCGTGGTGGGTTTCGGGCTTGGGGTGGACGGCCAGACGCGAGGGGGCTCGAACACGTCGTCGTCTTGCGTCGCCGCCGAGCCTACGAGGCCGCCTGCACATGCGCAAAGCGGTCAGTACGCGTGCTCAAGACAGGCGCAGAGGTCAAGATTACGTCATTGGTCAGCAGAAGACGAAGAAGCTGAATGCACTCAGTTCCTTGCCAGTTGCCACTATTGCAAATGCAATAATGTTGTATGAGTATGTTTATGGGATGCATTATTTCCGATCTGAACTGAACAATTACATGTTTGAACATGTTGTACAAGAAGAAACCTCGCGCGAAAACTGTGGGAAAATCTGTGAGAGGCCCGGTTTTAGGTAGATACAGATTTTTGGTTCATTCGTTTGGCATCTGTCTGTTCAGTGCAGGACTGAAGGAATGGGACACTGTGCTTCCAAGGCAGCGATTGTGTAACATAAATACAAATTGACACGCAATTTTTAGCTTTCGATCGGTACCACTTAGTTGTACCTTTTACCATACCCAAGAGGCAACCTACCTACATTGAGTTTAGCAAAATTGACAAGACTTTGTTTCCCGCTACGTCGATGCCTATTAAAATGATACAAATTGCCAGAAGTCACGCGTATTCCCGGAAGTGAGCCATGGGCTGGGCGGTCATGGAACGAGGCGGGGCGTTGCTCACCGTTCAGCGGACGCCGCGTGTCGTGGTAGAAGCGCGGGTCCGTCGGCCGCACGAACGGCGACGAGTCGTCCAGCGAAGAGACGCCGCCCTTGCTCGTCGGCGGGAACTGGTAGGTGAAGTCCGGCTCGACGCGACCATCCTCGGCGTCGGCGTCGGCGTCGTCCTCGGACTCGATCTCGTCGACGGTGTCCCGGTAGATGGGGCGCTGCGGCGACCTCGGTCTGTGGAGGCGGTTGGCTAGACGCTCCACCAACAGGTCCTCGGGGATGTCTGCAAAGGGGACACAAAGAAGCTTTTTCAGACACGTTCGACACGATAAAAAGTTGGTTTTCTTTCTTTTAATCTTATTTAAATTACGAAAGCTCGTAATTGGCTATTCATTTTATTATTATGTACACAAATTAGCCTCCCAAAAATGTTACCCATTCCGGGATTTGAACCCGGGTCCCCAACTTTCGCGGCTGGTGCTCTAACCAGCTGAGCTAAACGGGCCATGAAATTTGGGAGAAGTAATTTGCATACAGGGTGAGAATTGAATGTCCCCAGGGGGGTATGGTCCAGAGTCTACGAATACTCATAGTGGCTCTGGTACCGCGTGATGCTATACTGCAACCACATTTTACATTCAACCTCGAGTAACTCCAATTTAACGTTGGATGCGTTGAATTCTCTTTTAATCTTATTTAAATAACTATAAAATTATTTAAATAACTATAATGTCCCCCCTGGGGACATTCAATTCTCACCCTGTATGCAAATTACTTCTCCCAAATTTCATGGCCCGTTTAGCTCAGCTGGTTAGAGCACCAGCCGCGAAAGTTGGGGACCCGGGTTCAAATCCCGGAATGGGTAACATTTTTGGGAGGCTAATTTGTGTACATAATAATAAAAAGTTGGTTTTCTTGTTTTTCGGAAGCATGCGTTCAATGACAGTAAGCCTTTGTCATTATCCTCCACATTGAAGAAAGGAACCGCTTTATCTTTACATTAAAATATTATCGTGCGTTATGCGTATAAGGTGTATGGAGGGTCATTTATAGTGGCAAGTTTTCCTCTTCTATTTATAGTTTGGTTAAACGTGAAACCGATTACGATCTATATATATAGTCTCCCTATATCTCCTTACTTTGGTTTGATTGCCTATTCAAAGGGCCTCACATTTAGTCCGTTTATGTAAAAAGACAAAGGGCCGTGTTATCAGACAAGAGGACTACAACGTGATATTAGTTTCTATATTGGATGTGTCCTCCTAATCTGGTCGCCCGCTATCAGCATCCTGCTCCTGGGAACGGGGCCGCCGCCATTTAAATCTCAAGGTCATAAGCGTTTAGCACACCCCTTTAGGGAATCGCTGAGTTGGAGTTGGAACTCCTCTTTATATGGAAGTGAGATCAAGTGATATTTCTCACTCTTAAATCGTATTACAGTCCTAGGTTCTTATCATCTTATGTCGCTCCAGCATTCCGACAGAATCAATCTTTCTGTCGAGCAATACGTTTGAGAGCACCGACATAGGACAGTTTCCCGTGACGTATTTCGGGGACCGGTGGGACGGCTCCCGCGGGACAAGCGCTCGTTCACGACAAAGTGACAAACCAACCTCTGACCTCGGCATCCGAACGTCCAATCTCAACTCAGCCACGCCACCCTGATCGTCCAAGACGCTTTGATCGAGCGGCCGTCAATCCCCCCCTCCCCCGCGACCACCTGTTACCCCCCCCCCCCCCCCCCCCTCGGACGGCGATCACGTGGCGTCGTCCCACGCGTCACGGCATGACGTCACAGCGTCGTATCGACCCGCACTCAAGGGCGCCGCATGACGTAGCCCCCCCGTTCGCCCCCCCCCCCCCCCCCCGCCCTCCCCTGAAATGGCCACCCCGGCGAGCGATGCCGTGTGAACGGCTTCCGCGACGGCCCGAGGACGACCCCGACGATGACCGACACGGTGACACGCGATCGCATGGAAATACCTGGGCCGGCGTCGCATGGGACGGCGTCGGTGTTCTAATTCGGAGTGTGCTGACCAAGCGAACGAAGTGTTCGCTCCCCCAAAGAGGCGCCATATGGAACTGTACGAGTCCGCGGTGTTCCCCAATACAATTCCAACAACATTGAACTACCGTTGCAAATGCTGACCCAACTCATCCCATAACGTGCATCATTAATTATGGAATGTCGATTGAACTGTATTTAAAAGCCTCTAAAGTAGTTTTCACGTTTATAGAAGGAGAGCATTGTTTCACTTTCAAAGAGACTCCCTTGCTGCTATGGAAGAGCCAAAGGTTGCAACATTCACAGGCTGTCCCATTGTTCCTCTAAAGGATTGAATGGTCTGAGCATCGAACGATTGACAGTGCAATGCACGGAGTCTACAGAACAATACTTTCCTTCTTAACGTGGAAAATACTATAAGAAGTCACAATCGTGTACCTTTATGGGTTTGATTGCATACGATACTCAAATATCGTTTATTACTATTGAAAGCGATGCGTACCATAACCAAGCGCCACTGACGCGACCGAGCCGTCCAAACGCCTCCCCTGCACTGCAATTATATACGTAACTCTGATCTTGCCGTTCTCGGTTTCAAAGTTAATGAAACAATCAGTAACAAGGGATTTGTCGATCAGAACCTTTAACGGCAAAACGTAAAAGTTCTACGATTGTGGCAGACTTGCAGCGTTGGTCGCCCTATGAATGGGGTTCCCCGTGCACAGAGTCACAGCGCCTCTTCTCGAGCCGGCCCCAGCAAATCACGCGGCTGCACGGCGCAAGCAGGTCGCCTGCCGTCGCCGAGTAATGAACCCGCGCCCCCATGATGTGGGCACGTCACGTGCTCCGTCGCCCGTCACCTGCCCAAACAATAGGGCGCGGGGGGGGGGGGGGGGGCGTTGCGTAACGAGCGGCGAGGACACAAGTGTGCGCACAGACGGTAATGACTTTGACGTGAGGCGTTGACGATCTTGCCGTTGTTGACGCATGGATTATAAGCTGTCGCCGGCTATGAGTATTTGGTGACGTGCAATTGCCATTCGTTGTTTTTGTTTATTTTCCTCTATTTCGCTGTTACACATTGCACAATGCATATGAATTGTTTGCATATAGTTTGTTTGTTTAGTGATTGTTTTTACAAAATACATTGTTTAACAATATAGAAATACTTATTACTTGTTAGATTCTAGATGGTACATATATTTTCTACAGTTAAAACTTAAAAGTTATTTTTCTAAAAATTCCTTAATGGAGTAAAATGTAAATTTAATCAAATGATCTTTTAATTTTGTGTACAGTTTCGAAGAGTCTTTTATGCATTTAAGTTCACTTGGAAGGCAATTAAATAATTTAACAGTTCCTTTTTTGGTGATTTTTCTGATAGTCGGACCCTGAATTGCTTAATAATATGAAAATTTTCTCTACCTCTAGTGTTATGTTCGTGTCCATTGGAATTTTTTTGTTTGGTTCAAGTCTGCTTGGCGTGTCTTTAGCACTAGTTTTGAAAAAAACATATTTCAAACGGTTATTATTGTTATTTAACTTTCAAAACCCAGGTGGAAATAGTTATTTCATGTTTATTTTCATACGAAGCAAGTTACCCCAAGTGAGTAGGGAATATTGCGTGACATCACTCTCATTGCTAATTTTATTTTTGGATGAATTACCATTCTGGAAATAACACGTCTACATATAGTGCAGCAGCAGATTAGCTCGGGGAGCGCATGCCACATGCCCTCAGCTCGTAAAGCGCGGCCACTCGGGCGTCGGGTCGGCAGCTCGCGGTGCCACGACCGACGCGATCCCCCCCCCCCCCCCCGACACCGACTCGACTTCCTTGTCAATCCCGTCGAAAGCCAAGACGACGGCGACGGCGATAAACCGACCGCGGCGAACATGGGGAACGTTTATACACTCAATCGCAATGCGGCACTCCTTTTCGTGATACGCCAATCGAATCGAAAGCAGAGTTCCTTCACACCAGAACGGTGCTGTCCACTTTGAGGCTTCCTGAATCGCTCCCGATCCTACTCCAGATAAGCAGCTTATTATAGCTCGATGGTCTGTACTCATTGCGGTGCCTGCATATTTTATATACGGACGTTGAAAAACGCTTGAAGCAATATTGCAAGCATGTGCCCCTCTTTGTTTGTGTATCAATCAATGTGGCGGCCGGTTTTATAGTATTGTCTGCTGCAACGACGGCGATAACGAGTGGCACAATCGAGGAGCGCTTCCGGTTCGGCGGTCGCACGCCCGGAAATGTTGTTCGCCTCTCCGGGGGGACTGCGTCGAACGCAAACAGGCCGAGGACGCGATAAGTACGCGCTCGGGATTACCTCATGACGCCGCGGTCTTTTTGTGGAGCTGACGCCGGGGTTCGAATTGCGTCGCCGACGGGCCAGTTGACATGCCAAGGGGACGTAATTCCGAAAGGAGCATCCATACCGTAGCTGACCGAAATGGAAGACCTATAGACCGCCGGCCTACTGTATCTGAGATTCCAAAGTGCAGAATCTTCCTCCAGCTCAGAGACGATGCCGATTCGGTCAATGCGTCAGACGGGATCGATACTTGAAATAGCGTCGGTGGCCGTTTGTCTGCGAGTTCCGCAGGAATATCGGCAAAGCTCGACAATGGACTCAGCAGATTGAATTTGCCCAACTGCTGTGTCGCAAATACTTATTTCTTCATATTATTATTGACATATTGTTAACTTGTTTAGCTTGCACATTTATTAAATGTCTAACATATTGGTTTTGCAATATCACTGCATGTTCGAACCAGGAACTAGATTCCAGGCTCGGCTAGACAGAGGTCCTTCCGTGACCTTTCACCCTCCATCAAGATCGCTGGGGTCCAACAGCCCACGTTGATATCCTCAATATGTTACACCGAGACGTCGATGCCAGCGGCTGCGACGCCGTCTCGACGACTAATTACTAATTACAGTCCTGGTCGGCGTCCCGTTGTAACGAAGACATAGACACGAACGTGCGACGCGAGATTAAGACGTCGACGTCGCCCGAGCGAGAGAAAGTGTCCTAATTGTCGGCGACGTGATTAGCGTATATCACGTCGCACCGCGGCGGGACAAAAGGGAAGTGCGTGACATGTGGACACGGGGGTCGCCGGCGAGGGGCTCAAAGGAGTCCGACATGCAGCGTGCGAAGCCACTCAGTGCGCTGACGGGGTGGCCGTATGGTTCACTTGCCCCGTGCAGTCTTAAGGGGGGGGGGGGGGGGTGGATCATCGACTTGATCTCTTTCGATGTAAAGTTGAAACTATTAATATAATCAAGGCTAGACGTGAGGTTAATATTAACTCTAGTATTAAGGCTGTAATTTCAAAATAATCACAGATGTAATCAGAGATGTGGATTTGCTTTTATCTTCATCTTGGCTCAAACCCATTGTTTAAGTCCATAAGTTTAAGTCTTTAGTTCAGCGTCTGTATAAAACGATTAAAAAAACACTGACGGTAAAGCCGTAGAATCTCCGAGCCTGACGCAAGGAGGTCACCTGTGAGAAACAAGGGATGGAAGTCAGGCCAAGGTGAACGTAACTAAACCATCGGAGGCTCCGCGGAAGTTGACATATGTCGGAGAAGAGACACTTTCTTTATCCCTTTCAAAGAGAATATTGTAATCTGGTAGTATACCTGGGATATTTTGCTATTATGAGGGAATCTATTTAGTTGAAATTTTGAAACAACACGAGTTTGTAATGTATTTACCGTTGCCGCGCTACCAGCGCCTATGCTGCATCGCGCCGCACGGCGGTGACATCGCAGAGGGTCACTCCCGACTCCCGACTCCCATGACATTGACAGTTACCTGGGTAGTTGTCGATGTCGACGGCATTGCTGACGGCGACCACCAACGAGAGTATCCCGAACACAAGCAAGCCCATCATTGTGCCGCTTCCATATGGCGTAGCTGTCAGTCGTTGGCGCGGACCATGGCAGAGGCGTCGCGCGATCAATACCCGGCGACGGCTTCCCAGCGGCATTCCATGAAAGCTGACGAGCGTGTGCCGACGCGGTGGGCGACGCGACTCAACTGAGCCGGGACGCAGCGCGGCCAGCTGGAGTCGCGCGCTCGCCCACGCGGCAGGGTCGATAGAACAGCGTCGATGGAGTCGGCCCGCGATCAACGTGTTGAGGGTCTGATCCCGTGGGATAGATGGCGTACGAGTCTGGAGCGCGGTCCAGGAGTCAAAAGGGTGGGATGGTAGGTGGCTGTCTGTACCGGGTTCGTGTTTGTTTTAGGGATAGTGTCGCTTGATGTCGCCACTAGGTGCTGGAGAGGTCGCGGGATCTCATGGAGAATTGTTTGAGGAGACTTCGCTCCTCAAATATGGGCAACAGCGTTACAAAATAAGCTCACCAATCCCATTTTTTTTCCAGAGGGAGCATATTATGAATGCAATTTCCAGGACACAAACATATAGGCTCGTTTATGTTATACTTGATAATTTATTCTCATATGAATATATTTATACTAAATAGCCTCAAACCCATATCACTTTTTTAACGCCATACATATTATATAACATAGGTGCCACACAACACAAATGCGGGCCAATGTCCAAACGGCCGGCATCGGTGTCGGCGGCGGCGTCGTCGTCGTCGTCGTCGTCGCTGCTGCATCACAAAGCTAGCGTCTGAGGCAGTGTGGTCGCCTCCCCCGTCCCGGTCGTGTCCTCCTTTTTGTCGTGCTTCCTGAAGTGCATCCACAGTCCGTACCGAACCTGCGAACACCAACATGTCATGTCAGCCGACTTCCTCAAAGCGACCCAAAAATGTTTAGACTTGCAATCCTTTGACCTCTGCCTGGAGGTGTTGCGATCGAGAATTGAACCCTGCGTAACGCCAAAAGGGGCAATTTTGGGAAATATCCATCACCCAATCATAAAAGATGATGAACCTTAGTCTGAGACCAGCTGATAATAGCATGGGATATAAGACAGATCATTTTAGCTTGATCGCGTTTAATTGGATTGGTAATTTTACTTTGGTGATGAGGGAAAACAACAGATCATTTGTGCAAGAAAAGGAAATTTTGAAACGAAGGTTCACAGGTCTGGATAAATGACCTTGGGTGGTCGAAAGATCCGCGGAATGTTCCGATGGCCCGATGCAACACATGGAACCGCTCGTGCCGGAACCGTGTGTGTCGGAACCGCTTGTGATGTGAACCGCTGGTGCTGTGAACCGCTGGTGCTGTGAACGCTAGCTCACCTCCCAGTTCTCGAAGAACAGGTCGTCGCGGTCCCAGCGCACCTGGTGCGGCGCGAATTCGTAGGCCATGCGCAGTGGCGGATTCAGGTTCGGCGCATCGTCCGCACGCCGCTTCATGATCTGCAACACACGGCGCAAGCGCGTCGCTCACAAAGCATTTCAACAAACTGAACACTGATAAACTGTACAGAGATTTTGTGCAAAACAGGCTGAGCAGTAGTTCACATGTTCTGATGAGCGGCTTTCCCATTTGCTCATTCCGAGCCGGAGTGGTTATAGCTTGTTTAAAAAGAAACTTACAGTAATCTAAACTCTCCGAGGCATTCTCTCAAAATGTTCCCTACCCATTACATGGTTATCTAAACGCCCGTGAGCGCGTGGCCTTGAAATGCAGTTTCGCCTGCAATTCCCCGGGTCCCCTACATGCACCGAGTTTCACTGGGGTGGCGGTAGTTCTAGTGCGGAGAGGGCAAAGGGAAAGGCACGATATTTGCTACCGCCTAAGGGTGGGTTCCCACTCCTCGCGGTTTTGATCACAGTTGCGTTCCGAGAAGTGACAAGTAACGCCACCATTGTCACCACCACTGGCGTAGGAACAGGGGGGGGGCAAGGGGGGCAATGCCCCCCCCCCAACTTTTAGGCATAGGGGGGCAACTGGGGGGCAAATTTTATAGTTGCAATCATTCATTTTGTCTGCTGCTCAGAGTTGAGTATACCTAGTGTTTCTGCTTAGCTGATGTTGAACGATATCTTTTGACTCGTAAAAACAAATCACTTCCAGGAATATGACTATAGCAGTAGCAGAAATGCAGACAAACACCGTTTATGTTATAGTCTGAGTCATACATGCATCCAGACTGGGAGAGGGAGAGGAAGGATTTTGTATTGCTAGTGTAGAGCTGGAATTCGCCACGGCAAGACGCTCTGCTGTATTCGATGTGCGATATTTACAGGCATAACAGAAAACGTGATAGTAATTTTCGTAATGCGTTAATTTGATATCTTTAAATTAAGTATTCTAAATGTATATTTCTTACCCCCATGTTCCCAGGCTGCAATTTTATCTCAAACCCTCAGATTTGCTTTAAAATATATAGCCCCCCCCCCCCCCCCCCACAGTCCGGGTTTCACCACTGTCTGTCTTGCAGCTTGCCCCCCCCCCCCCCAACTTAAAAAGCGTTCCTACGCGCCTGGTCACCACTCGCGCAGTTTTCTGCTCCGCGCAATTTTCTGCTCCGCGCGATGGAACGGTGCCTGGCGGGAGCTGTTCTAGAGCATATAGCACCAGTTATATTAGTGTCGGCTTCGTAACCCGGCACCACAGACATAAGGTTACCCAGACATTCTACCATATACCTAGCTATGGCTACGGCAAAAATTTGATGCTAATACTTTGGCAGCAAATCGCTGGGGTGCGTTGGCAACCTGTTTTACCATCATCTAAGAGGCCAGGCACAATGTCAATATAATGTCAATGTTCCACAGGTGGTTACAATTAACTGGTTACAGGTGAAATAACAAACAGTTGCTCCATCCCTTGACTGCCGGCGAAATTTTTACAGCGGGCTTTCCGCGTTGCTGTTTTAGTATGGGAGTGGAATATCTGGATAACCCAATTCTATCCATGTGCTGGCACCATGTTTTAATAATTTACATACCAAATGACACGAACGAAACTTGAAGTATACCGAACCTAACCAGGAAACAAAAGACTTCCGCCGATATCGGACCATCTCGTATCGGAAAAGTTGAAGTAGGCGCAACTTTTCACTTCCGATGCTTCACGACTCTCGACAGACTCCGATATGGTATCAATGCAATACTCGACTGTGCTTGGTCGAGCACCGAAAATCGTCTCCTCTCCGAGTTCGAAATGGTCGCGGTCGTCTCACCAGGTTGATGTACGTGTACAGATCGACGGCGTTGTTTATCCAGGCCAGCAGCGACATGACGGCCATGACGACGGCGTGCAGATGCCAGCGCAGACGCTCGGTGGGCGCCACCGACTTGAGGGCGCGCTCCTGCAGACTCATGAGCATGCAGACGGTGGCCGCCGCCATGTACCCGCACGGCACCTCGATGGCCAGCAAGCACACGGTCGTGTACGTCGCCTCTGCAGCGGATGGACCAGCGATCGATTGGCATTGGCATGGCTTTATTTGGACATCGGCCATGCGTACAATAAGGCTGCATGTAAATATGGAGGACTGGTGGTTGGATGGACAGCTATGTGGGAGGTTTAACTATGGACAAAAAACATATACATTGCCAGAATATATTTTGTTTGAAAGCAGCAGAAGCGTTTAAAAAAGGTAAAAAGTGAATTTACAGAATAAAAATACCTACGGGGATATGTAACTAACCATGCGGTAAGTCAATGATAAATGTGAAAAAACATTTTATTATTATGTACACAATAATTATGTACAATAATACACAATTATACACAATAATTATGTACACAATAATTATGTACCCAAAAAGTTGGGGACCCGGGTTCAAATCCCGGCATGTGCAACATTTTTGGGAGGCTAATTTGTGTACATAATAATAAAATGAATAGCCAATTACGAGCTTTCGTAATTTAAATAAGATTAAAAGTGAAAAAACATATTTTCGAATCTTGCAAAGTTATTTGTTTAACATTTAATCCACACAAGCTCCAAAGTACTTAGACTTATCTCGAGCGGTTGGTTGGTATTCATTAAGGGATGGAGTTATAGGACGACGACCGTTCCCACTTCAATGGAGGAACAGAAATCGCGGAAAACAACGACCACGATATCTGGTCACCAAGAATCGAACTTGGCCTCCCAAATGCAACCTTGTCCGCCACCGTGCTCAGTGGCGCTAGCTGTCTAAACGTCCATCGCCGGCGAGCTTGTGCACGTACCGAGGTTGAGACGATGGTAGCCGTGCGTGAGGAACGCCTTGAGCAGGCTGTCGTGTATGAGGCCGCGGTTGACGCGCAAGTAGTTCTTGTCCTCGGAGAAGTAGCAACCGATGTTCAGCGGGAAGCTGGTGTCTTGATAGAAGATCTTCGGGGTGTCGAACGCCCGACAGTTGTTGTTGCGGTCAAGGAACTGTTGCAGAACTCGGTTGCCTGCGGGAAGTAGAGGGAGTGTCACAAGGCACAATGCTTGAACTACGGAACTACGGGAAGCAAGGAGCTCTAATAGAAACTTCTAAAAGAATTGCTCTAATTTAACAGCATTGTCGAGTTTTTAAATGACTGTACAAATGTTAAATGACAATTCCTTATAGCACAATACGTTTTCGTGGAAATAAAATTGAATTGAATTGAAAGTACATTCGATAGATTTGCCTGGCTGTGGATTGATTCTGTCGCATTAAAATGTGTCAAATACCTATATAGAAAAATCCACGTAGAGACAAAAATAAATACAGTCTTTAAACCGATCGATAATACTTCGCCAAAAAATCGTTTAATGTTGGCTACATTTAAATTACTATTCGTTGGAGATCAAAATCAGCCAGTACCTTTGTTACGTGTCAGGTTCGAATGTCAACTCAGTAAACCGGTATTCTACGATGCTAGAGTGTCTGCCCAAAGCCCCGAGGCGCTGACAAAAGAACCTGAGACAACCTGTAGTTGGCAGCTCGGGTCTCCTGGCTCCCTCCTAGGCTAGACTAGGTTCTCACCGAGCAGACTGACGACGCGCACGTCCGAACTGATCATGCGCATAAGCGAGTAGAGCAGACTGGGCGTGAGCGTGTCCTGGTAGAGCTGGGTGGCGTGTCGGTAGGCGGCCAACTCCAGCAGATAGGCGAACTCCAGGACCGCCTCGTCGGGGAGGCTGCGGTCCAGACACCAGTCGGCCAGCGAGTCGACGAACTGCGAGGACGGGGAGCACACTTTCAGTGACATGGCCCGACACTTTGCAATCAAGGATGCCAGCGATTCGCAATCACGGACATGGGCCATAAAGCGCAAATCGTTGTACTATACCCCCTGTGTGATTTTGTGCAATCCTGGATGAAGTGTAGACTGATGAAAGAACGGCATTCATTGAAACACACTACTTCAAGTAGCCCAAGATGGCACCACTGAGCAACTCTATAAAGCGTGCAATGCTTCACCTGAATTAGTCTGGTAAAAGGTTTTAACTTCGAACAATTTCCCTGTGTATGCTATTCTTGTAGATTTACTTTGGATCGGAGTGTCCTTACGTATTTTGAACAAAGTATGTAGGACTTTTGTATAGTAGATTTGCAGTGATGGGAAACAATGTAAGCCCGATGACTCAATTGGGTTGCAACCGTGATCGTTTCTAGCCCTAAACTCCATTTTCACGTCAAGAAGGCCAGAGTGGAAGTGCATCTTCCTCGAGGTCCTACTGCTACTAGACACGAACTGCAGTTCTAAAACTGCTTATAAAGCATTATGTCATGCTCAAGACATGGCTTGTAAGTTTTTAAACTGTTAGCAGGTGTCTAGCAGTAGTGAGCTCTATTGGAAGATGCAAATCAACTCTCCTTCTCATCGTGAAATGGAGTTTAGTGGCGTGCGGTGCGGGCGCTATACCTGCAGCCGGTCCTCGTTGTGCATGCGGTCGAAGAGGCGACGGCCGCAGACCGCCAGTCCCTTGCCGACGGCGGCGTACTTGACGATGCCATCGGCCACCGGTCGCACGCTCGCGCGGAAGATGCTGAGCACGCGGCGCACGGTGTCGCTCGCCTCTTGCGTCAGCCGGCTCCACTGAACGCTGCATTGTCAGTAGGGAACGCGCGTGGTTAGGCAACACTGCGTCGAGTCGGGTGTTGGGTGGGTGACCGCATTGCAGAGTTTGGTGGGATCGAAGTTAAGCAACACTGCGTCGAGTCGGGTGTTGGGTGGGTGACCGCATTGCACAATGGCTGTTCGGGAGAGAGTTTGGTGGGATCGAAGTTAAGCAACACTGCGTCGCGTCGGGTGTTGGGTGGGTGACCGCATTGCAGAGTTTGGTGGGATCGAAGCTAGGCAACACTGGGCCGGGACGCACGACGGATGTCACTTGTTGAGGGTTGATGGTTCTTAAACCATTCTTGATGGCTTCCTGGGGTGTCGCCAAATTTTAAATGGTCCCATGCTTAATTCTGTATGTGCCTGTAGAAATAAGATTTGTTCTCAATTGACTGCAAAAATCCTTGTCTGTGTCAAAATAACAAATATTTTGACATGCATTATCTTGCACTTTTTGTCGGCGACTATCAAACGATATCGTGCACTAGATTTTTGGGTGACCGCGAGGGCGCCCAGACATTGCAGTGAACACACGAGAAATCATGTCTGTTGCAAAGTTTAAAACTATTTTTAGCACGTGGAGGGAACATCTCGTGTGCCGGACAGAGTGGGGTGAAGGTGAAGGGTATACCGAGCTCGTCCAAACTCGCACGGCTCCTCCCAGCCGTAGCCCACCGATTCGCGATCGACTCACTCGGGATTCGACCCCAGCAACTCGTAGAGGATGCGGATGACTTGACGCGCACTCTTGACGCGTCCGTCCTCGACCATCGTCTCCATGATGTCGAGCATGGGCGAGATGTAGACGGGCCCGGCGTGCGCGTGGTTCGTCACCCGCAGCAGCACCTCCGCGCAGAGCATCTCGCGGTCCCACGCGTCCTCCTGCTCGATCGTCGCGATCACCATCACCAGCATCTGACAATCACCATCATCATCATCATCACCATCACCTGACAATCACAATCATCATCATCATCACTGCATCTGACCATCACCATCATCATCATCATCATCACCATCACCTGACAATCACAATCATCATCATCATCACTGCATCTGACCATCACCATCATCATCATCATTATCACCATCACCTGACAATCACAATCATCATCATCATCACCTGCATCTGACAATCACAATCATCATCATCATCACCAACATCTGACAATCACCATCATCATCATCATCATCATCATCATCACCATCACCTGACAATCACAATCATCATCATCATCATCACCTGCATCTGACCATCACCATAACATGGGGCCTACCTAGAGCGGCCACTCGTAACTTCCCGAGATTACAAGCATTGTCCCCTTTATAATTCGTGTCACCATGTCAACAAGCAAAAGCCCGGACCTAGAGCGGCCGGGTTATGTAACACCATTTTCGGCCACTCTGACTCCACAAACAAACCATGAGATTGATTGATTTAACTTCTCTGAACAATGATGACCTTAAAAAAGCAGTATACGCCTTCTTGATAGTGCTATCATCGTAGCACCACCGTAATACTGTAATCCTACCAAATGGCCGCTCTCGGTAAGGCCATCAACTTCACCATCACCATCAGCAACACCTGTCGCAGGCAGATGGGTATGCCATCCGTGAACATCCCCAAGGATACTTGATTGTTAATTGCCTGGAAGTTAAGGTTTGAACAAAACTCCGCATAGACGCACAAAGACTCTGATGTAAACTGTTGTTGCCTTGTTGGGTTAGGTATTGGCATTGGCTACCTTCCAATTCTAGGAGCTAGCAGAGTTACATCGTCAGCCTGTGCCGGTAACAGACGTCCCAAAAACCGAGTCGTACACCACTGTTTTGTTGGCTAGTCCGACAACCTCGATAGTGCGTTTTTTGGGAAATCAACCACGGGATTAAAGTTTGCTGTCAAAGGGGGATGAAAAAAGAGATTTCTACGGTCTTATATTCACAATTTCCCTTTCTTATAAAACACAGCCATTTAGGTATTATATTTATATATATGATGAAGACTGATGAAAAATGTGGAAGAATTAATCGCAAATATGTTAAGAAACGTCGTGAAATCGGCTAGGTTTAATTTAGCGTCCAAACCCCAGTTTAATATGGTTTTTTAAAGAATAAGACGGAATATCTTTCCAGTTTCTCGCTGTTATTTTCGTTTGGTCCGTTTGCTTTGGACTAAGTTTGGAACCGAGTGCAAGACGGCAAGGCGGCCAAGATGGGTGACAGGTGTGCTACCTGTGGATGCTCCGTGGTCGCCAGTCGCTGGGCCACCCTGTCGAACACCCCGAGCGCCTCCTTGAGCCGGTTGTCGCGGGAGTTGTCCAGCATGCAGCTCGTCAACATGGTCTGGTCTTGGAAGTACAAGACCAGCATGATGCAGGCGGCCACCAGCACGCCCAGGTCCAGCGAGCTGAGGTCGGTGTCCGTCGCGGTCGCCTCCAGCTTCACCAGACGGCTCAGAGCTGTGCAGGGGTAAACACGGGATGACGAGCCGTTCACAGCCAGGCGACGCAGCGCTTGCTTGGGACTTGGGAGGTTATTTGCTGGGGTTGTTGATTTCTGTGATGATGGGCGCGGTGACCGGTATATCTTCGTTGTGGACTGTTGAGATGAAATTGGTCGTTAAGAATGGCAGAGCAGTCAAGTTGGGAACCTGCCTACAACAAACTTCAGAGTGTATTTAAATTATATTTAAAGAAAATGTTTGGCAACTCAAACATTTTAACGGTGGCAGCGTCTAGATAGAGAACAAATATCAGGTTCATTTGCTGACTATTAATGAGTTTCTCCCGAATTTAAGATAATATTAATGCCAATATCAAGATTCAATGTCTACTTGGATTGCACTAACAGATTAAAGTTGCCTTTTTGGTGAGTGTAGCGAGTGAAGCGAAATCTTCAATTTCACTACCCCAAAAAAAGTAACTTGTATGTGTGTGCGATTGTTTGTTTGTGTGTCTGTTTTATCGCGCTCTACTGGTCAAACGGCTGATCCGATTTTGATAAAGTTTGCAGAGGTTCTTCGCAAGGTTCTAACTTATATCCTGTGCTCTTTTCAGCAAAATCGATCGGATAGTTTTTAAACTATTCAAAGCTTTAAACAATTTTCATTATTTCCGAAAATTTGTCCGAGATGTACAGCCGAAAGTCGTCATTTCACGAAACTTGATAAAGTTATGAAGCGTGATGAAACCAAGCATTTCTGAAGTTTTCAGCTCTTTCCACTCTCCGTTCTCTTTTTATTAATATATTTCAAAAACATTTAAGTAAAATTTGGCGATTTGCAAGAAAATTTCAGTCAGAATAGCTAATAGTAAATATCATTGACCATTTTGTTAACAAAAAATCTATTTCATATATTGGCCTTCTGCTTCCGACGTTCTGCTTCCACTCTGTTATCCGCTACAAACTGCCACGCTCATCTTCAACCCAACACAAATTTCTTTCGCGAAGCCCTAGTTTTAAGACACACACCGAAATGTGTTGATTAACTTTTAACACCCAGCATTTGTATAATATTTCACATCGCATCGATACAAAGTGGAGCGCTGCTGTTACCTTCATCGAAGTTTTTTTCTGTCTTTAAGCCGATATTCTTCGAGACCGACGTCAGCATCTTGGCAAGGTCAGCCAGGCTTGAGTAGCGTTTCTTCCTGGTGATCCTCTCCCATCTGTGAACGAACTTCCCGTCATCAGACTTCCCACACATCGACAATGGCTGTAGAAACGAGCAGCAGACTTTGGCGGCGACAAGATTTGCAGACGAGGCAGCAGAGAGTGGCTTTGAGACAAACGCATATAGCTTTTACTTCCCCTCTGGCGCAATTGGTCGGTAAGGGAATAGCGGTCCGTTGTTTATTAATATTATAAATAGTTTGACAGGCAATGAGATGCATTTGACTCCAAGTAAACGAGCGGTCATAGTCTTTACACAAAACAGCCATTGAGTATAAGCGAGTTTTAGTGGTATAGCGAACCTCTTTATGTGGGCGATAGGACTGTGTTCCAGTCTTGTGAACTTTTTGTATAGATTACTAGAAATAGAACAGTAGAATGCAAACGCCTCAGAGAATAGCCCCCGTATAACGTGATGTTTCTGTGTCTACATTGCATCTAATCGTGCAGAAGGACTCACAGCGGCACTTTGAAGAGCTCGGCGGAGTTGAACACTGAGCCTCGACGATGGAACGACATGGTGGCGTCCCGACGCTCGGTATACCAGTTGGGAGGGTGTTAAAGGTGACAGGGAGGGCGGGACTAGGGGGGTGGGGGCAGGCGGCCCCGCAATGGTCGGGAATTTAGGTAACCATGAAAACTTTTCCAAAAGTCTAACGCTTTATAAATTAGTGCCAATAAACGAAGAATTGTTGCGAATTTCTAATCGATAGTTTGATATTGCTGTGCCCGGAGCTAAAAAGCAACTCATGAATTAGTCAAGTTTGTATTCTGTTTAGCCTTTTCCCACCTCTGACCTGCGCTATGCATCAGACTTCCACAAAAAAATGGATTTCGGTGCACGTGATTAGTTGTAGAAATAACTTTAAGTGAACTTTCAGTTTAGAAAGAGGTGATAACACAAGAAATATACGAAATCAAGAAACTAATGGAAACCGATGGGCCACACGACCGAACCAAATATGAATTCATTTGAAATATGAATTCATTTGCTGCCCCGAAAGAGGGGGAAGGACCGCCGGAGGCCCCGAATATCCTCTGGGCTGCCTGGAAGGGGGGGGGGGGGAAGCCCCGCCAGTTGCATCGGAGGAGGGGGAAGCCCCGCCGGTTGCCCCGGAGGAGGGGAAGACCCGCCGGTTGCCCCGGAGGAATGGAAGCCCCGCCGGAGGCCCCAGGTGTCCTCTGGGCTGCCTGCAAGGAGGGGAAAGCCCCGCAGGAGCCCCTGAGGACGGGGAAGCCCCGGCAAAGGCGCCGGAGAAGGGGGAAGCCCTGGCGGAGACCCCGGAGGAGGGGAAAGCCTCGCCGGAGGCCCCGGGTGTCCTCTGGGATGCCCCAGAGGAGGGGGAAGCCCCGCCGGCTGCCACGGGAGAGGAAGAAGCCCAGCCGGAGGCCCCGGAGGAGGGTAAAGCCCCCGCCGTCTGCCCCGAAAGAGCAGAAGCCCCGACAGAGGCCCCGGTGGAGGGGGAAGTCCCGGCGATGGCCCCGGAGGAGTGGGAAGCCCCGACAAAGGCCCCGGTGGAGAGGGAAGTCCCGGCGATGGCCCCGGAGGAGGGGGAAGCCCCGCCGGCTGCCCCGGAGGAGGGGGAAGCCCCACCGGTTGCCCCGGAGGAGGAAGAGGCCCCGGCAGAGGTTACGGAGGAGGGGAAGCCCCGGCAGAGGCCCCGGAGGAGGGGGAAGCCCCGGCGGAAACCCCGGAGGAGAGGGCAGCCCCATCGGAGGCTTCAGTTGAGGGGGAAGCACCGCCGGCTGCCCCTGTGGAGGGGTAATCCCCGGCGAAGGCGCCGGTGGAGGGGGAAGCCCCGGCGGAGGCCCCGGAGGAGGGGGAAGCCCAGTTGGCGGCCCCGTTGGAGGGGGAAGCCCCGCCGGAGGCCCCGGGTGTCCTCTGGGCTGCCTGTAAGGAGGGGGAAGCCCCGCCGGAGGTCCTGGGTGTCCTCTGGGCTGCCTGGAAGGAGGGGGAAGCCCCGCCGGAGGCCCCGGGTGTCCTCTGGGCTGCCTGAAAGGAGGGGGAAGACCCGCCGGTTGCATCAGAGGAGGGGGAAGGCAAGTAGGAGACCATGGAGGAGGGGGAAGCCCCGACTGGGGCCCCAGTGGAGGGGGAAGCCCCGGCGGTCGCCACGGGTGCCTTCAGGGCTGCGTGGAAGTAGGGGGAAGCCCCGCCGAGGGCTTCGGAGGAGAGGGAGGCCCGGACAGAGGCCCCGGTGGAGGGGGAAGTCCCGGCGATGTCCCCGGTGAAGGGGGAAGCCCCGGCAGAGGTTACGGAGGAGGGGAAGCCCCGGCAGAGGCCCCGGAGGAGGGGGAAGCCCCGGCGTAAACCCCGGAGGAGGCATCAGTTGAGGGGGAAGCCCCGCCGGCTGCCCCTGTGGAGGGGGAAGCCCCTGAGGAGGCCCCGGAGGAGGGGGAAGCCCCGCCGGAGGCCCCGGGTGTCCTCTGGGCTACCTGGAAGGAGTGGGAAGCCCCGCCAGCTGCCCCAGAGGAGGGGGAAGCCACGCCGACAGCCACGGGGGAAGGGGAAGTTCCGGCGGAGGCCCCGAAGGAGGGGCATGCCCCGGCGGAGGCTTCGGTCGAGGGGGTAGCGACGGCGGAGGGCCCGGGTGTACTTTGGGCTGCCTGGAAGGAGGGGTGAGCCACGCCGGATCCCATGGGGGAAAGGGAAGCCCAGGCGAAGGCGCCGGTGGAGGGGGAAGCCCCGGCGGAGGCCCCGGTGAAGGGGGAAGCCCCGGCGGAGGTTCCGGTGGAGGGGGAAGCCCCAACGGAGGCCCCGGGTGTCCTCTGGGCTGCCTGGAAGAAGGGGGAATCCCCACCGGTTGCCCCGGTGGAGGCCCCGGGTGTCCTTTCGGCTGCCTGGAAGGAGGGGGCAGCCCCGCCGGCTGCCACCGGGGAGGGGGAAGCCCTGGCGGAGGCCCCGGAGGAGAGGGAAGCCCCGGTTGAGGCCCCTGATCACGGGAAAGCCCCGGCGAAAACGGCGGAGGAGGGGGAAGCCCCGGCGGAGGCCCCAGTGGAGGGAGTACCCCGTCAGCGGCCCCGGTGGAGGGAGAAACCCCGGCGGTGGCTACGGGTGCCCTTTGGGCTGCCTGGAAGGAGGGGGAGGCCCCCTGGAGGCCCCGGGTGTCCTCTAGGCTGCCTGGAATGAGGGGGGAAGACCCGCTGGAGGCCCCGGAGGAGGAGGAAGCCCCGCCGGAGGCCCCGGGTGTCCTCTGAGCTGCCTGAAAGGAGGGGGAATCCCCGCCGGTTGCATCGGTGGAGGGGGAAGGCAAGAAGAAGACCATGGAGGAGGGGGAAGCCCCGCCGGTTGCCCCGGAGGAGGGGGAAGCCCCGACAGAGGCCCCGGTGGAGGGGGAAGCCCCGGCGGTGGCCACAAGTGCCCTCTGGGCTGCCACGAAGGAGGGGGAAGCTCCCCCGGAGGCTTCGGAGGAGGGGGAAGCCCGGACAGAGGCCCCGGTGGAGGGGGAAGTCCTGGCGATGTCCCCGGTGGAGGGGGAAGCCCCGACAGATGCCCCGGAGGAGGGGGAAGTCCCGGCGATGGCCCCGGAGGAGGGGGAAGCCCCGCCGGCTTCCCCGGAGGAGGGGGAAGCCCCGGCGGTGGCCACAAGTGCCCTCTGGGCTGCCAGGAAGGAGGGGGAAGCTCCCCCGGAGGCTTCGGAGAAGGGGGAAGCCCGGACAGAGGCCCCGGTGGAGGGGGATGCCCCGGCGGAGGCTTCGGTGGAGGGGGAAGCGACGGCGGAGGCCCCGGGTGTACTTTGGGCTGCCTGGAAGGAGGGGGAGCCCGGCCGGATCCCACGGGGGAAAGGGAAGCCCCGGTGAAGGCGCCGGAGGAGGGGGAAGCCCCGGCGGAGGCCCCGGTGAAGGGGAAAGCCCCGGCGGAGGTTCCGGTGCAGGGGGAAGCCCCGCCGGAGGCCCCGGGTGTCCTCTGGGCTGCCTGGAAGGAGGGGGAATCCCCACCGGTTGCCCCGGTGGAGGCCCCGGGTGTCCTTTAGGCTGCCTGGAAGGAGGGGGCAGCCCCGCCGGCTGCCACCGGGAAGGGGAAAGCCCTGGCGGAGTCCCCGGAGGAGGGGGAAGCCCCGGTGGATGCCCCTGATCACGGGAAAGCCCCGGCGAAAACGGCGGAGGAGGGGGAAGCCCCGGCGGAGGCCCCTGATCACGGGAAAGCCCCGGCGAAAACGGCGGAGGAGGGGGAAGCCCCGGCGGTGGCCACGGGTGCCCTCTGGGCTGCCTGGAAGGAGAGGGAGGCCCCCAGGAGGCCCCGGGTGTCCTCTGGGCTGCCTGGAATGAGGGGGAAGCCCAGCTGGAGGCCCCGGAGGAGGGGGAAGCCCCGCTGGAGGCCCCGGTTGTCCTCTGAGCTGCCTGAAAGGAGGGGGAAGCCACGCCGATTGCATCGGTGGAGGGGGAAGTCAAGTTGGAGACCATGGAGGAGGGGGAAGCCCCGCCGGTTGCCCCGGAGGAGGGGGAATCCCCGACAGAGGCCCCGGTGGAGGGGGAAGCCCCGGCGGTGGCCACGGGTGTCCTCTGGGCTGCCTGGAAGGAGAGGGAGGCCCCCAGGAGGCCCCGGGTGTCCTCTGGGCTGCCTGGAATGAGGGGGAAGCCCAGCTGGAGGCCCCGGAGGAGGGGGAAGCCCCGCTGGAGGCCCCGGTTGTCCTCTGAGCTGCCTGAAAGGAGGGGGAAGCCACGCCGATTGCATCGGCGGAGGGGGAAGGCAAGTAGGAGACCATGGAGGAGGGGTAGCCCCGCCGGTTGCCCCGAAAGATAGGGAAGCCCCTCCGGAGGCCCCAGGTGTCCTCTGGGCTGATTGCAAGTTGAGGGAAGCCCCGCCGGTTGCCCCAGAGGAGGGGGAATCCACGGCGGAGGCTTCGGTGGAGGGGGAAGCCTCGCTGGCTGCCACGGAGGAGGGGGAACCCCGCCGGAGGTCCCGGGTGCCCCCTGGGCTGCCTTTAAGGAGGGGGAAGCCACACCGGCTGCCCAGGAGGAGAGGGAAGCCATGCCGGTTGCCCCGGTTGATGGGGAAGCCCCGGCGGAGGCTTCGGTGAAGGGAAAAGCCAGGCCGGCTGCCACGGATGAGGAAGAAGGCCCGTCGGCTGCCACGGGGGAGGGGGAAGCCCCGGCGGAAGCTTCGGTCGAGGGGGTAGCGACGGCGGAGGGCCCGGGTGAACTTTGGGCTGCCTGGAAGGAGGGGTGAGCCACGCCGGATCCCACGGGGGAAAGGGAAGCCCAGGCGAAGGCGCCGGAGGAGGGGGAAGCCCCGGTGGAGGCCCCGGTGAAGGGGGAAGCCCCGGCGGAGGTTCCGGTGGAGGGGGAAGCCCCGCCGGAGGCCCCGCGTGTCCTCTGGGCTGCCTGGAAGGAGGGGGAAACCCCACCGGTTGCCCCGGTGGAGGCCCCGGGTGTCCTTTCGGCTGCCTGGAAGGAGGGGGCAGCCCCGCCGGCTGCCACCGGGGAGGGGGAAGCCCTGGCGGAGGCCCCGGAGGAGGGGGAAGCCCCGGTGGAGGCCCCTGATCACGGGAAAGCCCCGGCGAAAACGGCGGAGGAGGGGGAAGCCCCGGCGGAGGCCCCAGTGGAGGGAGTACCCCGTCAGCGGCCCCGGTGGAGGGAGAAACCCCGGCGGTGGCTACGGGTGCCCTTTGGGCTGCCTGGAAGGAGGAGGAGGCCCCCTGGAGGCCCCGGGTGTCCTCTGGGCTGCCTGGAATGAGGGGGGAAGACCCGCTGGAGGCCCCGGAGGAGGGGGAATCCCCGCCGGTTGCATCGGTGGAGGGGGAAGGCAAGTAGAAGACCATGGAGGAGGGGGAAGCCCCGCCGGTTGCCCCGGAGGAGGGGGAAGCCCCGACAGAGGCCCCGGTGGAGAGGGAAGCCCCGGCGGTGGCCACAAGTGCCCTCTGGGCTGCCAGGAAGGAGAAAGCTCCCCCGGTGGCTTCGGAGGAGGGGGAAGCCCGGACAGAGGCCCCGGTGGAGGGGGAAGTCCCGGCGATGTCCCCGGTGGAGGGGGAAGCCCCGACAGATGCCCCGGAGGAGGGGGAAGTCCCGGCGATGGCCCCGGAGGAGGGGGAGGCCCCGCCGGCTGCCATCGGGGAGGGGGAAGCCCTAACGGTGGCCCCGGTGGAGGGGGAAGCCCCGGCGGAGGCCCCTGAGAACTGGAAAGCCCCGGCGAAAACGGCGGAGGAGGGGGAAGCCCCGCCGATTGCATCGGTGGAGGGGGAAGGCAAGTAGGAGACCATGGAGGAGGGGGAAGCCCCGCCGGTTGCCCCGGAGGAGGGGGAAGCCCCGACAGAGGCCCCGGTGGAGGGGGAAGCCCCGGCGGTGGCCACGGGTGCCTTCTGGGCTGCCTGGAAGGAGGGGGAAGCCCCCCCGGAGGCTTCGGAGGTGGGGGAAGCCCGGACAGAGGCCCCAGTGGAGGGGGAAGTCCCGGCGATGGCCCCGGTGGAGGGGGAAGCCCCGACAGAAGCCCCCGTGGAGGGGGAAGTCCCGGCGATGGCCCCGGAGGAGGGGGAAGCCCCGCCGGCTTCCCCGGTGGAGGGGGATGCCCCGGCGGAGGATTCGGTGGAGGAGGAAGCGACGGCGGAGGCCCCTGGTGTACTTTGGGCTGCCTGAAAGGAGGGGGAGCCCGGCCGGATCCCACGGGGGAAAGGGAAGCCACGGTGAAGGCTTCGGAGGAGGGGGCAGCCCCGCCGGAGGCCCCAGTGAAGGGGGAAGCCCTGGCGGAGGCCCCGGAGGAGGGGGAAGCCCCGGCGGAGGCCCCGGGTGTCCATTCGGCTGCCTGGAAGGAGGGGGAAGCCCCGCCGGCTGCCATCGGGGAGGGAGAAGCCCTAACGGAGGCCCAGGTGGAGGGGGAAGCCCCGGCGGAGGCCCCTGAGAACGGGAAAGCCCCGGCGAAAACGGCGGAGGAGGGGGAAGCCCCGGCGGAGGCCCCGGTGGAGGGAGAAACCCCGGCGGTGGCTGCAGGTGCCCTCTGGGCTGCCTGGAAGGAGAGGGAGGCCCCCAGGAGGCCCCGGGTGTCCTCTGGGCTGCCTGAAATGAGGGGGAAGCCCAGCTGGAGGCCCCGGAGGAGGGGGAAGCCCCGCTGGAGGCCCCGGTTGTCCTCTGAGCTGCCTGAAAGGAGGGGGAAGCCACGCCGATTGCATCGGTGGAGGGGGAAGTCAAGTTGGAGACCATGGAGGAGGGGGAAGCCCCGCCGGTTGCCCCGGAGGAGGGGGAATCCCCGACAGAGGCCCCGGTGGAGGGGGAAGCCCCGGCGGTGGCCACGGGTGCCCTCTGGGCTGCCTGGAAGGAGGGGGAAGCCCCCCCGGAGGCTTCGGAGGAGGGGGAAGCCCGGACAGAGGCCCCGGTGGTGGGGGAAGTCCCGGCGATGGCCCCGGTGGAGGGGGAAGCCCCGACAGAGGCCCCGGTGGAGGGGGAAGTCCCGGCGATGGCCCCGGAGGAGTGGGAAGCCCCGCCGGCTGCCCCGGAGGAGGGGGAAGCCCCACCGGCTGCCCCGGTGGAGGGGGATGCCCCGGCGGAGGCTTCGGTGGAGGGGGAAGCGACGGCGGAGGCCCCGGGTGTCCTTTCGGCTGCCTGGAAGGAGGGGGAAGCCCCGCCGGCTGCCATCGGGGAGGGAGAAGCCCTAACGGAGGCCCAGGTGGAGGGGGAAGCCCCGGCGGAGGCCCCTGAGAACGGGAAAGCCCCGGCGAAAACGGCGGAGGAGGGGGAAGCCCCGGCGGAGGCCCCGGTGGAGGGAGAAGCCCCGCCATCGGCCCCAGTGGAGGGAGAAGCCCCGGCGGTGGCTACGGTTGTCCTCTTAGCTGCCTAAAAGGAGGGGGTAGCCCCGCCGATTGCATCGGTGGAGGGGGAAGGCAAGTAGGAGACCATGGAGGAGGGGGAAGCCCCGCCGGTTGCCCCGGAGGAGGGGGAAGCCCCGACAGAGGCCCCGGTGGAGGGGGAAGCCCCGGCGGTGGCCACGGGTGCCTTCTGGGCTGCCTGGAAGGAGGGGGAAGCCCCCCCGGAGGCTTCGGAGGTGGGGGAAGCCCGGACAGAGGCCCCAGTGGAGGGGGAAGTCCCGGCGATGGCCCCGGTGGAGGGGGAAGCCCCGACAGGAGCCCCCGTGGAGGGGGAAGTCCCGGCGATGGCCCCGGAGGAGGGGGAAGCCCCGCCGGCTTCCCCGGTGGAGGGGGATGCCCCGGCGGAGGATTCGGTGGAGGAGGAAGCGACGGCGGAGGCCCCTGGTGTACTTTGGGCTGCCTGAAAGGAGGGGGAGCCCGGCCGGATCCCACGGGGGAAAGGGAAGCCACGGTGAAGGCTTCGGAGGAGGGGGCAGCCCCGCCGGAGGCCCCAGTGAAGGGGGAAGGCCTGGCGGAGGCCCCGGAGGAGGGGGAAGCCCCGGCGGAGGCCCCGGGTGTCCATTCGGCTGCCTGGAAGGAGGGGGAAGCCCCGCCGGCTGCCATCGGGGAGGGAGAAGCCCTAACGGAGGCCCAGGTGGAGGGGGAAGCCCCGGCGGAGGCCCCTGAGAACGGGAAAGCCCCGGCGAAAACGGCGGAGGAGGGGGAAGCCCCGGCGGAGGCCCCGGTGGAGGGAGAAACCCCGGCGGTGGCTGCAGGTGCCCTCTCGGCTGCCTGGAAGGAGAGGGAGGCCCCCAGGAGGCCCCGGGTGTCCTCTGGGCTGCCTGAAATGAGGGGGAAGCCCAGCTGGAGGCCCCGGAGGAGGGGGAAGCCCCGCTGGAGGCCCCGGTTGTCCTCTGAGCTGCCTGAAAGGAGGGGGAAGCCACGCCGATTGCATCGGTGGAGGGGGAAGTCAAGTTGGAGACCATGGAGGAGGGGGAAGCCCCGCCGGTTGCCCCGGAGGAGGGGGAATCCCCGACAGAGGCCCCGGTGGAGGGGGAAGCCCCGGCGGTGGCCACGGGTGCCCTCTGGGCTGCCTGGAAGGAGGGGGAAGCCCCCCCGGAGGCTTCGGAGGAGGGGGAAGCCCGGACAGAGGCCCCGGTGGTGGGGGAAGTCCCGGCGATGGCCCCGGTGGAGGGGGAAGCCCCGACAGAGGCCCCGGTGGAGGGGGAAGTCCCGGCGATGGCCCCGGAGGAGTGGGAAGCCCCGCCGGCTGCCCCGGAGGAGGGGGAAGCCCCACCGGCTGCCCCGGTGGAGGGGGATGCCCCGGCGGAGGCTTCGGTGGAGGGGGAAGCGACGGCGGAGGCCCCGGGTGTCCTTTCGGCTGCCTGGAAGGAGGGGGAAGCCCCGCCGGCTGCCATCGGGGAGGGAGAAGCCCTAACGGAGGCCCAGGTGGAGGGGGAAGCCCCGGCGGAGGCCCCTGAGAACGGGAAAGCCCCGGCGAAAACGGCGGAGGAGGGGGAAGCCCCGGCGGAGGCCCCGGTGGAGGGAGAAGCCCCGCCATCGGCCCCAGTGGAGGGAGAAGCCCCGGCGGTGGCTACGGTTGTCCTCTTAGCTGCCTAAAAGGAGGGGGTAGCCCCGCCGATTGCATCGGTGGAGGGGGAAGGCAAGTAGGAGACCATGGAGGAGGGGGAAGCCCCGCCGGTTGCCCCGGAGGAGGGGGAAGCCCCGACAGAGGCCCCGGTGGAGGAAGAAGCCCCGGCGGTGGCCACGGGTGCCTTCTGGGCTGCCTGGAAGGAGGGGGAAGCCCCCCCGGAGGCTTCGGAGGTGGGGGAAGCCCGGACAGAAGCCCCAGTGGAGGGGGAAGTCCCGGCGATGGCCCCGGTGGAGGGGGAAGCCCCGACAGAAGCCCCAGTGGAGGGGGAAGTCCCGGCGATGGCCCCGGAGGAGGGGGAAGCCCCGCCGGCTGCCCCGGTGGAGGGGGATGCCCCGGCAGGGGCTTCGGTGGAGGGGGAAGCGACGGCGGAGGCCCCGGGTATACTTTGGGCTGCCTGGAAGGAGGGGGAGCCCAGCCGGATCCCACGGGGGAAAGGGAAGCCCCGGTAAAGGCGCCGGAGGAGGGGGAAGCCCCTGCGGAGTCCCCGGTGAAGGGGGAAGCCCCGGCGGAGGTTCCGGTGGAGGGGGAAGCCCCGCCGGAGGCCCCGGGTGTAATCTGGGCTGCCTGGAAGAAGGGGTAATCCCCACCGGTTGCCCCGGTAGAGGCCCCGGGTGTCCTTTCGGCTGCCTGGAAGGAGGGGGCAGCCCCGCCGGCTGCCACCGGGAAGGGGGAAGCCCTGGCGGAGTCCCCGGAGGAGGGGGAAGCCCCTGTGGAGGCCCCTGATCACGGGAAAGCGCCGGCGAAAACGGCGGAGGAGGGGGAAGCCCCGGCGGAGGCCCCGGTGGAGGGAGAAGCCCCGCCGGAGGCCCCGGGTGTCCTCTGGGCTGCCTGGATTGAGTGAGGAAGCCCCGCTGGAGGCCCCGGAGGAGGGGGAAGCCCCGCCGGAGGCCCCGGCTGTCCTCTGAGCTGCCTGAAAGGAAGGGGAATCCCCGCCGGTTGCATCGGTGGAGGGGGAAGGCAAGTAGAAGATCATGGAGGAGGGGGAAGCCCCGCCGGTTGCCCCGGAGGAGGGGGAAGCCCCAACAGAGGCCCCGGTGGAGGGGGAAGCCCCGGCGGTGGCCACAAGTGCCCTCTGGGCTGCCTGGAAGGAGGGGGAAGCTCCCGCGGAGGCTTCGGAGGAGGGGGAAGCCCGGACAGAGGCCCCGGTGGAGGGTGAAGTCCCGGCGATGTCCCCGGTGGAGGGGGAAGCCCCGACAGAGGCCCCGGTGGAGGGGGAAGTCCCGGCGATGGCCCCGGAGGAGTGGGAAGCCCCGCCGGCTGCCCCGGAGGAGGGGGAAGCCCCGCCGGAGGCCCCAGTGAAGGGGGAAGCCCTGGCGGAGGCCCCGGAGGAGGGGGAAGCCCCGGCGGAGGCCCCGGGTGTCCATTCGGCTGCCTGGAAGGAGGGGGAAGCCCCGCCGGCTGCCATCGGGGAGGGGGAAGCCCTAACGGAGGCCCCGGAGGAGGGGGAATCCCCGACAGAGGCCCCGGTGGAGGGGTAAGCCCCGGCGGTGGCCACGGGTGCCCTCTGGGCTGCCTGGAAGGAGGGGGAGGCCCCCTGGAGGCCCCGGGTGTCCTCTGGGCTGCCTGGAATGAGGGGGAAGCCCAGCTGGAGGCCCCGGAGGAGGGGGAAGCCCCGCTGGAGGCCCCGGTTGTCCTCTGAGCTGCCTGAAAGGAGGGGGAAGCCACGCCGATTGCATCGGTGGAGGGGGAAGGCAAGTAGGAGACCATGGAGGAGGGGGAAGCCCCGCCGGTTGCCCCGAAAGATAGGGAAGCCCCTCCGGAGGCCCCAGGTGTCCTCTGGGCTGATTGCAAGGAGAGGGAAGCCCCGCCGGTTGCCCCAGAGGAGGGGGAATCCACGGCGGAGGCCCCGGAGGAGGGGGATGGCGCTCCGGCTAAGCCACGCCGGTTGTCCCGGAGGAGGTGGAAGCCCCGGCGGAGGCTTCGGTGGAGGGGGAACCCTCGCTGGCTGCCACGGAGGAGGGGGAACCCCGCCGGAGGTCCCGGGTGCCCCCTGGGCTGCCTTTAAGGAGGGGGAAGCCACACCGGCTGCCCAGGAGGAGAGGGAAGCCATGCCGGTTGCCCCGGTTGATGGGGAAGCCCCGGCGGAGGCTTCGGTGAAGGGAAAAGCCAGGCCGGCTGCCTCGGATGAGGAAGAAGGCCCGTCGGCTGCCACGGGGGAGGGGGAAGCCCCGGCGGAGGCTTCGGTCGAGGGGGTAGCGACGGCGGAGGGCCCGGGTGAACTTTGGGCTGCCTGGAAGGAGGAGTGAGCCACGCCGGATCCCACGGGGGAAAGGGAAGCCCAGGCGAAGGCGCCGGAGGAGGGGGCAGCTCCGGCGGAGGCCCCTGTGAAGGGGGAAGCCCCGGCGGAGGTTTCGGTGGAGGGGGAAGCCCCGCCGGAGGCCCCGGGTGTCCTCTGGGCTGCCTGGAAGGAGGGGGAAACCCCACCGGTTGCCCCGGTGGAGGCCCCGGGTGTCCTTTCGGCTGCCTGGAAGGAGGGGGCAGCCCCGCCGGCTGCCACCGGGAAGGGGGAAGCCCTGGCGGAGTCCCCGGAGGAGGGGGAAGCCCCGGTGGAGGCCCCTGATCACGGGAAAGCCCCGGCGAAAACGGCGGAGGAGGGGGAAGCCCCGGCGGAGGCCCCGGTGGAGGGAGAAGCCCCGCCGGAGGCCCCGGGTGTCCTCTGGGCTGCCTGGATTGAGTGAGGAAGCCCCGCTGGAGGCCCCGGAGGAGGGGGAAGCCCCGCCGGAGGCCCCGGCTGTCCTCTGAGCTGCCTGAAAGGAAGGGGAATCCCCGCCGGTTGCATCGGTGGAGGGGGAAGGCAAGTAGAAGACCATGGAGGAGGGGGAAGCCCCGCCGGTTGCCCCGGAGGAGGGGGAAGCCCCAACAGAGGCCCCGGTGGAGGGGGAAGCCCCGGCGGTGGCCACAAGTGCCCTCTGGGCTGCCTGGAAGGAGGGGGAAGCTCCCGCGGAGGCTTCGGAGGAGGGGGAAGCCCGGACAGAGGCCCCGGTGGAGGGTGAAGTCCCGGCGATGTCCCCGGTGGAGGGGGAAGCCCCGACAGAGGCCCCGGTGGAGGGGGAAGTCCCGGCGATGGCCCCGGAGGAGTGGGAAGCCCCGCCGGCTGCCCCGGAGGAGGGGGAAGCCCCGCCGGAGGCCCCAGTGAAGGGGGAAGCCCTGGCGGAGGCCCCGGAGGAGGGGGAAGCCCCGGCGGAGGCCCCGGGTGTCCATTCGGCTGCCTGGAAGGAGGGGGAAGCCCCGCCGGCTGCCATCGGGGAGGGGGAAGCCCTAACGGAGGCCCCGGAGGAGGGGGAATCCCCGACAGAGGCCCCGGTGGAGGGGTAAGCCCCGGCGGTGGCCACGGGTGCCCTCTGGGCTGCCTGGAAGGAGGGGGAGGCCCCCTGGAGGCCCCGGGTGTCCTCTGGGCTGCCTGGAATGAGGCGGAAGCCCAGCTGGAGGCCCCGGAGGAGGGGGAAGCCCCGCTGGAGGCCCCGGTTGTCCTCTGAGCTGCCTGAAAGGAGGGGGAAGCCACGCCGATTGCATCGGTGGAGGGGGAAGGCAAGTAGGAGACCATGGAGGAGGGGGAAGCCCCGCCGGTTGCCCCGAAAGATAGGGAAGCCCCTCCGGAGGCCCCAGGTGTCCTCTGGGCTGATTGCAAGGAGAGGGAAGCCCCGCCGGTTGCCCCAGAGGAGGGGGAATCCACGGCGGAGGCCCCGGAGGAGGGGGATGGCGCTCCGGCTAAGCCACGCCGGTTGTCCCGGAGGAGGTGGAAGCCCCGGCGGAGGCTTCGGTGGAGGGGGAACCCTCGCTGGCTGCCACGGAGGAGGGGGAACCCCGCCGGAGGTCCCGGGTGCCCCCTGGGCTGCCTTTAAGGAGGGGGAAGCCACACCGGCTGCCCAGGAGGAGAGGGAAGCCATGCCGGTTGCCCCGGTTGATGGGGAAGCCCCGGCGGAGGCTTCGGTGAAGGGAAAAGCCAGGCCGGCTGCCTCGGATGAGGAAGAAGGCCCGTCGGCTGCCACGGGGGAGGGGGAAGCCCCGGCGGAGGCTTCGGTCGAGGGGGTAGCGACGGCGGAGGGCCCGGGTGAACTTTGGGCTGCCTGGAAGGAGGAGTGAGCCACGCCGGATCCCACGGGGGAAAGGGAAGCCCAGGCGAAGGCGCCGGAGGAGGGGGCAGCTCCGGCGGAGGCCCCTGTGAAGGGGGAAGCCCCGGCGGAGGTTTCGGTGGAGGGGGAAGCCCCGCCGGAGGCCCCGGGTGTCCTCTGGGCTGCCTGGAAGGAGGGGGAAACCCCACCGGTTGCCCCGGTGGAGGCCCCGGGTGTCCTTTCGGCTGCCTGGAAGGAGGGGGCAGCCCCGCCGGCTGCCCCGGTGGAGGGGGATGCCCCGGCGGAGGCTTCGGTGGTGGGAGAAGCCCCGGCGGTGGCTACGGTTGTCCTCTGAGCTGCCTAAAAGGAGGGGGAAGCCCCGCCGATTGCATCGGCGGAGGGGGAAGGCAAATAGGAGACCATGGAGGAGTGGGAAGCCCCGGCGGTGGCTACGGGTGCCCTCTGGGCTGTCTGGAAGGAGAGGGAGGCCCCCTGGAGGCCCCGGGTGTCCTCTGGGCTTCCTGGAATGAGGGGGAAGCCCAGCTGGAGGCCCCGGAGGAGGGGGAAGCCCCGCTGGAGGCCCCGGTTGTCCTCTGAGCTGCCTGAAAGGAGGGGGAAGCCCCGCCGATTGCATCGGCGGAGGGGGAAGGCAAATAGGAGACCATGGAGGAGTGGGAAGCCCCGCCGGTTGCCCCGGAGGAGGGGGAAGCCCCGACAGAGGCCCCGGTGGAGGGGGAAGCCCCGGCGGTGGCCACGGGTGCCCTCTGGGCTGCCTGGAAGGAGGGGGAAGCCCCCCCGGAGGCTTCGGAGGGGGGGAAGCCCGGACAGAGGCCCCGGTGGAGTGGGAAGTCCCGGCGATGGTCCCGGTGGAGGGGGAAGCCCCGACAGAGGCCCCGGTGGAGGGGGAAGTCCCGGCGATGGCCCCGGAGGAGGGGGAAGCCCCGCCGGATGCCCCAGTGAAGGGGGAAGCCCTGGCGGAGGCCCCGGAGGAGGGGGAAGCCCCGCCGGCTGCCCCGGTGGAGGGGGATGCCCCGGCGGAGGCTTCGGTGGAGGGGGAAGCGACGGCGGAGGCCCCGGGTGTCCATTCGGCTGCCTGGAAGGAGGGGGAAGCCCCGCCGGCTGCCATCGGGGAGGGGGAAGCCCTAACGGAGGCCCCGGTGGAGGGGGAAGCCCCGCCGGCTGCCCCGGTGGAGGGGGATGCCCCGGCGGAGGCTTCGGTGGAGGGGGAAGCGACGGCGGAGGCCCCGGGTGTACTTTGGGCTGCCTGGAAGGAGGGGAAGCCCCGCCGGCTGCCATCGGGGAGGGGGAAGCCCTAACGGAGGCCCCGGTGGAGGGGGAAGCCCCGGCGGAGGCCCCTGAGAACGGGAAAGCCCCGGCGAAAACGGCGGAGGAGTGGGAAGCCCCGCCGGTTGCCCCGGAGGAGGGGGAAGCCCCGACAGAGGCCCCGGTGGAGGGGGAAGCCCCGGCGGTGGCCACGGGTGCCCTCTGGGCTGCCTGGAAGGAGGGGGAAGCCCCCCCGGAGGCTTCGGAGGAGGGGGAATCCCGAACAGAGGCCCCGGTGGAGGGGGAAGTCCCGGCGATGGCCCCGGTGGAGGGGGAAGCCCCGACAGAGGCCCCGGTGGTACGGGAAGTCCCCGCGATGTCCCCGGTGGAGGGGGAAGCCCCGACAGAGGCCCCGGTGGAGGGGGAAGTCCCGGCGATGGCCCCGGAGGAGTGGGAAGCCCCGCCGGCTGCCCCGGTGGAGGGGGATGCCCCGGCGGAGGCTTCGGTGGAGGGGGAAGCGACGGCGGAGGCCCCGGGTGTACTTTGGGCTGCCTGGAAGGAGGGGATGCCCCGCCGGCTGCCATCGGGGAGGGGGAAGCCCTAACGGAGGCCCCGGTGGAGGGGGAAGCCCCGCCGGCTGCCCCGGTGGAGGGGGATGCCCCGGCGGAGGCTTCGGTGGAGGGGGAAGCGACGGCGGAGGCCCCGGGTGTACTTTGGGCTGCCTGGAAGGAGGGGAAGCCCCGCCGGCTGCCATCGGGGAGGGGGAAGCCCTAACGGAGGCCCCGGTGGAGGGGGAAGCCCCGGCGGAGGCCCCTGAGAACGGGAAAGCCCCGGCGAAAACGGCGGAGGAGTGGGAAGCCCCGCCGGTTGCCCCGGAGGAGGGGGAAGCCCCGACAGAGGCCCCGGTGGAGGGGGAAGCCCCGGCGGTGGCCACGGGTGCCCTCTGGGCTGCCTGGAAGGAGGGGGAAGCCCCCCCGGAGGCTTCGGAGGAGGGGGAATCCCGAACAGAGGCCCCGGTGGAGGGGGAAGTCCCGGCGATGGCCCCGGTGGAGGGGGAAGCCCCGACAGAGGCCCCGGTGGTACGGGAAGTCCCCGCGATGTCCCCGGTGGAGGGGGAAGCCCCGACAGAGGCCCCGGTGGAGGGGGAAGTCCCGGCGATGGCCCCGGAGGAGTGGGAAGCCCCGCCGGCTGCCCCGGTGGAGGGGGATGCCCCGGCGGAGGCTTCGGTGGAGGGGGAAGCGACGGCGGAGGCCCCGGGTGTACTTTGGGCTGCCTGGAAGGAGGGGATGCCCCGCCGGCTGCCATCGGGGAGGGGGAAGCCCTAACGGAGGCCCCGGTGGAGGGGGAAGCCCCGGTGGAGGCCCCTGATCACGGGAAAGCTCCGGCGAAAACGGCGGAGGAGGGGGAAGCCCCGGCGGAGGCCCCAGTGGAGGGAGTACCCCGTCAGCGGCCCCGGTGGAGGGATAAACCCCGGCGGTGGCTACGGGTGTCCT
Source organism: Nemoura dubitans (assembly GCA_921293005.1). Taxonomy (NCBI): domain Eukaryota; kingdom Metazoa; phylum Arthropoda; class Insecta; order Plecoptera; family Nemouridae; genus Nemoura; species Nemoura dubitans. Next base: position 69,902,773 of record OV121074.1, read on the forward strand.
CTGGGCTGCCTGGAATGAGGGGGGAAGACCCCTGGAGGCCCCGGGTGTCCTCTGGGCTGCCTGGAATGAGGGGGGAAGACCCGCTGGAGGCCCCGGAGGAGGGGGAATCCCCGCCGGTTGCATCGGTGGAGGGGGAAGGCAAGTAGAAGACCATGGAGGAGGGGGAAGCCCCGCCGGTTGCCCCGGAGGAGGGGGAAGCCCCGACAGAGGCCCCGGTGGAGAGGGAAGCCCCGGCGGTGGCCACAAGTGCCCTCTGGGCTGCCAGGAAGGAGGGGGAAGCTCTCCCGGAGGCTTCGGAGGAGGGGGAAGCCCGGACAGAGGCCCCGGTGGAGGGGGAAGTCCCGGCGATGTCCCCGGTGGAGGGGGAAGCCCCGACAGATGCCCCGGAGGAGGGGGAAGTCCCGGCGATGGCCCCGGAGGAGGGGGAATCCCCGCCGGCTGCCCCGGAGGAGGGGGAAGCCCCGCCGGCTGCCCCGGTGGAGGGGGATGCCCCGGCGGAGGCTTCGGTGAAGGGAGAAGCCCCGGCAGTGGCTACGGTTGTCCTCTGAGCTGCCTAAAAGGAGGGGGAAGCCCCGCCGATTGCATCGGTGGAGGGGGAAGGCAAGTAGGAGACCATGGAGGAGGGGGATGCCCCGCCGGTTGCCCCGGAGGAGGGGGAAGCCCCGACAGAGGCCCCGGTGGAGGGGGAAGCCCCGGCGGTGGCCACGGGTGCCCTCTGGGCTGCCTGGAAGGAGGGGGAAGCCCCCCCGGAGACTTCGGAGGAGGGGGAAGCCCGGACAGAGGCCCCGGTGGAGTGGGAAGTCCCGGCGATGGCCCCGGTGGAGGGGGAAGCCCCGACAGAGGCCCCGGTGGAGGGGGAAGTCCCGGCGATGGCCCCGGAGGAGGGGGAAGCCCCGCCGGCTTCTCCGGTGGAGGGGGAAGCCCCGGCGGAGGATTCGGTGGAGGGGGAAGCGACGGCGGAGGCCCCTGGTGTACTTTGGGCTGCCTGGAAGGAGGGGGAGCCCGGCCGGATCCCACGGGGGGAAGGGAAGCCACGGTGAAGGCTTCGGAGGAGGGGGAAGCCCCGCCGGAGGCCCCAGTGAAGGGGGAAGCCCTGGCGGAGGCCCCGGAGGAGGGGGAAGCCCCGGCTGAGGCCCCGGGTGTCCATTCGGCTGCCTGGAAGGAGGGGGAAGCCCCGCCGGCTGCCATCGGGGAGGGGGAAGCCCTAACGGAGGCCCCGGTGGAGGGGGAAGCCCCGGCGGAGGCCCCTGAGAACGGGAAAGCCCCGGCGAAAACGGCGGAGGAGGGGGAAGCCCCGGCGGAGGCCCCGGTGGAGGGGGAAGTCCCGGCGATGTCCCCGGTGGAGGGGGAAGCCCCGACAGATGCCCCGGAGGAGGGGGAAGTCCCGGCGATGGCCCCGGAGGAGGGGGAAGCCCCGCCGGCTGCCCCGGAGGAGGGGGAAGCCCCGCCGGCTGCCCCGGTGGAGGGGGATGCCCCGGCGGAGGCTTCGGTGAAGGGAGAAGCCCCGGCAGTGGCTACGGTTGTCCTCTGAGCTGCCTAAAAGGAGGGGGAAGCCCCGCCGATTGCATCGGTGGAGGGGGAAGGCAAGTAGGAGACCATGGAGGAGGGGGATGCCCCGCCGGTTGCCCCGGAGGAGGGGGAAGCCCCGACAGAGGCCCCGGTGGAGGGGGAAGCCCCGGCGGTGGCCACGGGTGCCCTCTGGGCTGCCTGGAAGGAGGGGGAAGCCCCCCCGGAGACTTCGGAGGAGGGGGAAGCCCGGACAGAGGCCCCGGTGGAGTGGGAAGTCCCGGCGATGGCCCCGGTGGAGGGGGAAGCCCCGACAGAGGCCCCGGTGGAGGGGGAAGTCCCGGCGATGGCCCCGGAGGAGGGGGAAGCCCCGCCGGCTTCTCCGGTGGAGGGGGAAGCCCCGGCGGAGGATTCGGTGGAGGGGGAAGCGACGGCGGAGGCCCCTGGTGTACTTTGGGCTGCCTGGAAGGAGGGGGAGCCCGGCCGGATCCCACGGGGGGAAGGGAAGCCACGGTGAAGGCTTCGGAGGAGGGGGAAGCCCCGCCGGAGGCCCCAGTGAAGGGGGAAGCCCTGGCGGAGGCCCCGGAGGAGGGGGAAGCCCCGGCTGAGGCCCCGGGTGTCCATTCGGCTGCCTGGAAGGAGGGGGAAGCCCCGCCGGCTGCCATCGGGGAGGGGGAAGCCCTAACGGAGGCCCCGGTGGAGGGGGAAGCCCCGGCGGAGGCCCCTGAGAACGGGAAAGCCCCGGCGAAAACGGCGGAGGAGGGGGAAGCCCCGGCGGAGGCCCCGGTGGAGGGAGAAACCCCGGCGGTGGCTACGGGTGCCCTCTGGGCTGCCTAGAAGGAGGGGGAGGCCCCCTGGAGGCCCCGGGTGTCCTCTGGGCTGCCTGGAATGAGGGGGAAGCCCAGCTGGAGGCCCTGGAGGAGGGGGAAGCCCCGCTGGAGGCCCCGGTTGTTCTCTGAGCTGCCTGAAAGGAGGGGGAAGCCACGCCGATTGCATCGGTGGAGGGGGAAGGCAAGTAGGAGACCATGGAGGAGGGGGAAGCCCCGCCGGTTGCCCTGGAGGAGGGGGAATCCCCGACAGAGGCCCCGGTGGAGGGGAAAGCCCCGGCGGTGGCCACGGGTGCCCTCTGGGCTGCCTGGAAGGAGGGGGAAGCCCCCCCGGAGGCTTCGGAGGAGGGGGAAGCCCGGACAGAGGCCCCGGTGGAGGGGGAAGTCCCGGCGATGGCCCCGGTGGAGGGGGAAGCCCCGACAGAGGCCCTGGTGGAGGGGGAAGTCCCGGCGATGGCCCCGGAGGAGGTGGGAAGCCCCGCCGGGTGCCCCGGTGGAGGGGGATGCCCCGGCGGAGGCTTCGGTGGAGGGGGAAGCGACGGCGGAGGCCCCGGGTGTACTTTGGGCCGCCTGGTAGGAGGGGGAGCCCCGCCGGATCCCACGGGGGAAAGGGAAGCCCCGGTGAAGGCGCCGGAGGAGGGGGAAGCCCTGCCGGAGGCCCCGGTGAAGGGGGAAGCTCTGGCGGAGGCCCCGGTGGAGGGGGAAGCCCCGCCGGTGGCCCCGGGTGTCCTCTGGGCTGCCTGGAAGGAGGGGGAATCCCCACCGGTTGCCGCGGCGGAGGCCCCGGGAGGCCATTCGGCTGCCTTGAAGGAGGGGGAAGCCCCGCCAGCTGCCATCGGGGAGGGGGAAGCCCTAACGGAGGCCCGATGGAGGGGAAAGCCCCGGCGGAGGCCCCTGAGAACGGGAAAGCCCCGGCGAAAGCGCCGGAGAAGCGGGAAGCCCCGCCGGATGCCCCGGAGGAGGCGAAAGCCCCGCTGAAGGCCCTGGGTGCCCTCTGGGCTGCCTGGAAAGAGGGGGAAGCCTCGGCGGAGGCTTCGGTGAAGGGAAAAGCCCCGCCGGCTGCCCCGAAAGATGGGGGAGCCCCTCCGGAGGCTCCAGGTGTCCTCTGGGCTGATTGCAAGGAGAGGGAAGCCCCGCCGGTTGCCCCAGAGGAGGGGGAATCCACGGCGGAGGCCCCGGAGGAGGGGGAAGGCGCTCCGGCTAAGCCACGCCGGTTGCCCCGGAGGAGGTGGAAGCCCCGGCGGAGGCTTCGGTGGAGGGGGAAGCCTCGCTGGCTGCCACGGAGGAGGGGGAACCCCGCCGGAGGTCCCGGGTGCCCCCTGGGCTGCCTTTAAGGAGGGGGAAGCCACACCGGCTGCCCAGGAGGAGAGGGAAGCCATGCCCGTTGCCCCGGTTGATGGGGAAGCCCCGGCGGAGGCTTCGGTGAAGGGAAAAGCCAGGCCGGCTGCCACGGATGAGGAAGAAGGCCCGTCGGCTGTTACGGGGGAGGGGGAAGCCCCGGCGGAGGCCCCGGAGAAGATGGAAGCCCCGGCGGCTGCCCCGGAGGAGGGATAAGCCCCGGCGGAGGCTTCGGTGGAGGGGGAAGCCACACCGGTTGCCCCGGTGGAAGGGGAAGCCCCGCCGGCTGCCCCGGAGGAGGGGGAAGCCCAGCTGGAGGACCCAGGATCCCTCTGGGCTGCCTGGAAGGAGGGGGAAGCCCCGCCGGCTGCCCAGTAGGAGAGAGGGAGCCCTGCCGGAGGCCTCGGGTGTCCTCTGGGCTGCCTGAAAGGAGGGGGAAGCCCTGGTGGTGGCCCCGGCGGGGGGGGAAGCCACACCGGTTGCCCCGGTGGAGGGGGAAGCCCCGGCAGAGGCTTCGGTGGTGGGGGATTCCCCGCCGGCTACCCTGCTGGAGGAAGAAGCCCCGCCCGTGGCCCCAGGTGTCCTCTCGGCTGCCTGAAAGGAGGGGGAAGCCCCGGCGGAGGCCTCGGTGGAGGGGGAAGCCCCGGCGGAGGCTCCGGAGGAGGGGGTAGCCACTTTGGCTGTCCCGGAGGAGGGGGAAACCACGCCGGTTGCCCCGGAGGAGGGGGAAGCCCCGGCGAAGGCTTCGGTAAAGGGGGAAGCCCCGCCGGCTACCACTGAGGAGGGGGAAGCCCCGGTGGGGGCCCCGGAGGAGGGTGTAGCCACTTTGGCTGTCCTGGAGGAGGGGGAAACCTCGCCGGTTGCCCCGGTGGAGGGGTACGCCCCTGCGGAGGCTTCGGTGAAGGGGGAAGCCCCGTCGGCTGCTCCGGTGGGGGGGAAGCCCCGCCGGAGGCCCCGGGTGTCCTCTGGGCTGCCTGGAAGGAGGGGGAGGCCCCGCATGCTGCCCCGGAGGATTGGGAAGCCCCGGCGGTGGCTTCGGTGATGGGGGAATCCCCGCCGGCTGCCCCGCTGGAGGGGGAAGCCCCGCCGGTGGCCCCAGGTGTCCTCTGGGCTGCCTGAAAGGAGGGGGAAGCCCCGGCGGTGGCCCCGGTGGAGGGGGAAGCCCTGTCGTAGGCCCCGAAGGAGTGGGTAGCCACTTCGGCTGTCCCGGAGGAGGGGGAAACCACGCCGGTTGCCCCGAAGGAGGTGGAAGCCCCGGCGGAAATCCCATGTGTCCTCTGGGCTGCCTGCAAGGAGGGGGAAGCTTCGCCGGCTGCCACGGAGGTGGGGGAATCCCCGCCGGAGGCCCCGGAGGAGGGGGAAGCCCCGCCGGAGGCCCCGGAGGAGTGGGAAGCCCCGGTGGAGGCTTCGGCGGGGGGGGGGAAGCCCCGCCATGGCCTGGTCGAAACATAGCACTCCGCGATCATAAACGCGCCCCCCCTTCGCGCAGTTGCAAGCCGTGAGGCCATCACTCACGGCGACCCATCAGATCGCGCAACACAGCACTTCTTCGACGAGCGACCACCAATTACGCCCGAACGCATCGCGAGGTCGCTAACTCATCTGCATGATGCTGATCACCGCGCGCCATGAATTACTTGCAACGCCGCCACGTCAGCATTGCGCGTCCGAGCTCGCTAATCGCCCTCCCTGTCTCCGATCCGCGTGATCGCGCCCTCTGTGTCCCGTGACCCGTCGCGTCATGAACCACCGCGGGGTGCTGACGAGGGCGTTTTGCCGCGAGGTCGGGCTTCGAACTGGGACCTCGGTGGCTCGTTGATATAGGACCTGGATTTACGAGCTGTGTTTCAGATATGTGTGAGTTATGTGTGTGTTGTGTTGTGTTCGCTTTGCGATGAGGGTTTATGGCATAGGTTGATGGCTTCGAATATTATGTAATGTATTGTGTGAATTATGTGCTGTGGTTTCGGCTATGGCTTGTGGCTGGTTCATAGTTTGTGTATTCGCTAGCTTGATGATAAAGAGGTGGGAATGGAATGGTGGGCAATCCAATAGTAAACGCTGCGAAACCCCGCATGGAAAAATTTGAAATGGCGATTAGATTTTAGCTATATATATATACCAGTGGCTATTTAGCAGAAGAATGCATATAGCTTCGATAAGATGTAACCATAGGAATAATTATTGAAAAGAAAAATTAATACCATCTATTTATTTATTTACTTTTCTATACCATATTATATAAAACATTAATCAATGTGTAGTTGTGCCATTTACAGTGTATGTTTGTGTGTATGTATGTACGTATATGTATGTATGTGACTAACAACAGAAGTATAACAATGATCTGCAGAGGACGCGAAACATAAAATGATGGCATCATTTGATGTACAGCAGAGTGAATGCATGTTTTCTGTGTCTTCGCTGCCCTTGACTCGTCAGGAGATCGCGGACAGCATGCATATCCGGAGCATGTGTATAAGAAAGGTCCATCACCTCGGGGCGTTGTTCACTCTCGCTGCTCTGGCTTGCAATTGGCTTGCTTTGCGGTGTCTTGCATAACACATCCGCACGGAGAGGGAGCAAGTGCCGAGCCGAAACATCCCTCCTGACTCTTGTGTTCGTGTCCCATGGAGATGTCAGCCTCTCAGAGAGTCGCGTCGTCGGCTTCTTTCGCCGCGAACCAGAACCATTCCCATTTGGCGTGAGGCCTTTGGAAGACGGCCAGTCACTAAATTTGCATAGGGAAGAGTTTTGAAGAGATAACGAATACGGAATTGAACCGTGGACTCTGCTGATATTTTAAGCAGGATCTTTAAGACACTGGACGAAATCTCAAAGGTCTATACGAACCTTGAACCATGTTGAAGACGTACTGAAATCGCCTTTCCCAACAAGTTCTTAATCGGATCTCAAACGCGCATTCGCTTTATACTTCCTTTTCCCCATGTCCTTGCATGTGAATTTTGAAAATATTCAAAATACACATCGTAGCGTAGTGTCTCGTTTAATCAAACTGCTATTTTGTCACGTGACACACTGATGCTCAGCTTGTGAGCGAACGTTTCAGACTTGAATCATGTTGAACTTTTTGAGCCTCAGCTTTTTCGCCTAGCACTAAAACGAGGAATAATGCTTGTTCATCGACGAAATTTTTGTCGCCAATTGAATGGATATATACATATCATCAGAAGCATCTCCCTGTGCGACATGCATCTCCATGCTCTCCCCCGCCCTGCCCTGTGTGGGGGGGGGGGAGGGGCGACACACCATGTTGGTTTCGGTGACGGGACTCGAACCGACAGCCCTCGGCGCGGTGTAATCTCGCGAGTCCCGCTCGGTTAGCGCCTTTGTGCGGCCACCGGGAAACTCCCCCAGCCCCCAATCCACCCCCTCCCTACCTCAGGGCACCCTGATCGGGGTGTGATACCGCGCGATCGACGACCGCGATGGGCGTTTCGGCTGATCAGAGGTGCCGGCGTACAGGTTGAAATGTCTCACGGAGAAACTGTTCATGTTTATTATTTGTTATAGGTTGGCAGAAACCTACAACTGCGAGAGCATGAACTATTTATATAATACCTGTATTTCATTGTAGTTCAGTTTTTGTCCACGAGAAAGATGATTACCATTGATACTTTGACTTTCGCATACTGTTACCTCAAAATGAGTTTCACGTTCGAATAAACCATGATCTGCAAAAGTCTGCATACGGTCTCATCAACACCGTACCCGATTTGCTCCTTAACGCTCCAGATAAAAATGAAATAAGTTAAGTGTATACATTACCATTACAAACTCGGAAAACCCATCTTGTAATGGTGGAGTTATTATTAACTGTAAAATGCAGTTTCCTTGATTTCGCATTCCGCCAGTTAGTTATAGGGTCTACGAACGGAACTTCGAAGTGATTTCCGCATAAAGATGTGCGTCGCTTTACTTTTTATCATAGCCGTAACTCGTAATCGATTCGTTTTAAACTCAAATCTTTTCTTTCATACGGCATGCTTCCCTCGAGTTTGTTTAGCGAAAGCTGCTGCGTCGAGCATTTCCTTTGGCCAGCAACGCAAGCAGGCAGACGGGAGATTGCGCCCGGGCGAGTCGTCCGTGAAATCATCCAACAAAGGGCGGTGATTTAAAATTCAATGCGACGCCAGCGTCGGTCGCGTCCCGACGTCGGCTCGCGGCCACGCGGAGACATTTTGTTGAAGAATTTCCAATTGAACTTTTAAGAAAGCCCCGCTGATTTCATTGTGTCTCAATCAAACCCCTCCCCGCCCCTGTGCCCCTCCACCCGGTGATCATCTCTTATATGCTACGTCAAATAAAAGGGATGTGATTTTGATTTTCTTCCGGCTTTTTCAGAACATCTTTGAAAATGTGGATAATAGCAATATTCTTCCAAGACGGAACCAGCGTTACAGTTGCAATGATAAATAACATGCTTCAGCGATTCTTTAGACAATACTTGCAGATTTTTCATTGAACCAAGCATTACATTTGATTACATCAACGTTAAACCATGACGATATTGGTTAATGCAGATACAAAATCACAAATTACAAAGAAGTAGTATTTATTAAGATCGAGCATTCAGGTCAAAATTTCAATCTTTATGCCGTTGATAAATGACTTTCAATTTCCATCAGCCAGAAAAGCCAAAGAGGAGAGTGTAAAACCTGTGATAAAACCGTTTATTCGAATCATCTCCCAATCTTTAATTACCGCTCACCATCAGATTAGTAAACATGTATTCCAATGCAAATCCGAGGCGACCCCACCACGTGATTGACAGGTCGACAGAACGGCCACGTCAACGCCGAGGGTGAGCAACCTGTCAGTTTGACAGCTGACGCACAAAGCACGTGGTCGCAATCAGCGATCATCAGCGCCACACGGCGGCGAGCGGATGAACCAAGTGTGTGCAGGCTCGTCGTTAATTATGGTCTTATCTGCTTGGGCCACTGTCCGACGCCCCTGCATGCCCCGACGTCGAGGGTAGACGTTGACAGCGTCTCCCTCGGGGCGTTGGCCCGAGACAGATGCTGCCTACTCCATGGGGATGATGCTGTGTGGTTTCAGAGGTTATACGTTCTGTCTGTGGTTCTGGTCTAATTTGCCTTACCGCTGATTCTTATCAACATAAGTCTCTGGAGTCTGGATGTGTCACTTTAACTGTAATCGCATGGGACTAGCTTAGGTTGATCCTGGGTCGAATCAAATGTGATATGCCTTGCCGTTTCTAGCCAAACCGGTAACACAAGCCGATAGAACTGCATTACGTTCCTCCTGTTTGCGTCTTTTCGAGAATGATGTTTTAGTAATTTTTATTATTATTATTTAAAGCTAACGTTGTAACATATTGTATCAAGCTGATATGTTATCTTTAATCAAATATAGTGAAATTGATTTATCAGTAAACTCTATAAGGCAAACGGCTTTGCAAAAGTGACGAACTAATGATTAAATATTGGATACTGCACAATTTTCCTTTCTATGTATCCCTGTACCAAGTATACGTACTTGACTCCCTACTATAGCATGACAAGAATGGCACTGTTACTCTTGTAAAGTAACAAGCTTATTATGGCCTGGTTCTTTGTTTCGCTACCCCAATTGCCCTCAGTGTATATAGAGTTGCTTTTGTAGTTGCACGTTCACGGGCATAGAACGCCCCTTGAGAAAGAATGCAGACTCGAGTCCTCATACACCACGTCTCGATCGAAGGTAATTATTAGCGGGTTTAAATTAGCACCTCGCGAGCCTAAGTGCCAGCATGAACAGTGTATATGCGCATGTGCCGAGACTCAGTACCTAACACCCATACTGAAGGAACCCGTGATTGTAGTAATCACTTTTACAAGTCTTGATGTATTATTTAACCGTCGCAAATTGTCTGTGAGTTCAATTTTGAATGTTTAATTGACAATAAACGAAAAATACACATAAAATAAAATCTCCTGCCGTCCAAGCAATGTCACCCCAGTCCACCCACAGCCCAACAATGATATTATCTTGCACCATTGTCGCCGGCATACTGATTGTGTAATTTCTTTTGTTCAGCGCTTCGTGCACGCTCGTGTGTACACCATTTTTAACCCCTAAACCATGTTAACGTCATCGCCGAGCAACCCCACCCTTTTCCCAGTTTTACCCCCTTGGCACGCAATAAACCATAACGGCGCGTGAAAACAGTTGACAATCTATTTGGCGAACACAGCTCGCTCGCTCGCCCACGGCGTCCACAGCCTTGCTGTTCCGTTCTGGCTGATAGCACCCGAGCACCCCTTTCCGCCGGCCTCGGCTAGAGGGCGCTGGCCTGCTGTGGACTGGGCAACTGCGGCACCCATCAACAACTGTATTCTTACATTTTAGACATACATGTATGGTACCTTCTACTCTAGTAATTGTGGAATTTTTTACATTCTGGTATTATTTCGTGGACCCAACGGCAGAAACATACATCCCGCTGCAGCGGTAGGATGTACAATTTAGTTTTATTATAATCATTACAATTTTACACAAAAATATTCACACTCATAAAAAAGCTTACAGATAAGTCTTGCCTATAGGGAAAAAAATATTTGAAGTGTTGAGATCTTGAATTTTGATGCATTCTTTCCCCGCTTTCGTCTAATTTGGACCAACAATAAAAGCATTGGGATAAACTAAAGATTGCGTTTTTCTAGCAAGTCATAAAAAGTACAACCCCTTCACTCGCTATTCGTTACACTTTTCCCTTGAAACCCTTGAATTTGTGTAAGGTGCGGAAAGTAAACAAAAGAAATGACATGAAATGCTTGTAGAATTTCGCCCCAGCCATGGCCCCAGAGTGCCACTCTCCACAACACCATCGCCTCTCCCTCGGCTTGTTGACAACCCTATCGCCATTGTCATGGAGATGACTTCATTAGCTCGCCCGTTACAGATCGGGGGTGCAGCTTCACACTCGAATTATCGGCGCTGTCTCGCCGTCTCTGTCTGCCACATGGCGATCGCCCTCTCGCCCTCTCTCTCGCTCGACTTGCGCTGTGTCTATGTACACGGCGGTAATAGGCAGTTTGTCGCGCGCGCCTGAAAATTAGAGATGTCGTTAGCGCTGTCGGATTGCCGCGTTCGGGCCTCGAACCTCGCTACGCCTAAGTCGTTGAGTTTTGTGTTCGCACGGCTGTGTTCAAACAACTCTTCAACTACAAGTTTCTAGGTCTGTATAGTTGGTTATTGGTATCTATTATTAAAGTTAGTTGAGCTAACTTCAATTTGAGCCCCAATAGTAAAATTCCTGCGTTCCTGTTTCTGAGTATGACCAGGGTTGAAACTTTTAGTACAGCGAATTATTCTGAATGTTTATCACCAATGTGAAGTAGGTGTTAGGTACTACACTAGCAGTATGGGCCGGTGGCCCGTGCTAATTGGTACTGCACTAGCAGTATGGCCCCGTGAAAAGGTACTACATACCAAAGCATAGGCAATTGTAGTACAACAATAAGCTGCAGGTCTCGTATAAAACTATGTCAAGTTTAAGTTTAGCAACATCATGTACCTACAGCAATCTTCTGGAGAATTGTTGATGAACTATAGAGCAAAAATATTCACTCAGCTCCGTCAGCCATCATAGAACCAGTCATGGTGCAAACATATAGGTATATGGCAGTTCTGCCGCAATGAGTTTGCCGGAACCAACCCCCGCGTCTCATAGCAGGTCCCACGGGCTAATTTAAAGGCGATGCGAAGAAATGCGGTGTCGCTTTGCCAGAAATGATGGGCGGCCGCTGTCAACAAATTGCGTTGCGGCGGTTTTGTGTTTGAGGTATTTGCCGCTGCGATCGCGGAGGACCCCGTGGGCTTGCTGTACGATATCACTGCCCGCAGCATGGAAAATGTTTGCACATATATTACATACTGAAAGCGGTATACTTCTGGAGCCAATAGGAAATTAGTATGTCGTAAACAGGGGCGCCTTTAGGGTTGGCGGGGCCCCTAGCCGCAGACGACTTTTGGGGCCCCCTTGCAAACATATAGGTATATGGCAGTTCTGCCGCAATGAGTTTGCCGGAACCAACCCCCGCGTCTCATAGCAGGTCCCACGGGCTAATTTAAAGCAATTTCACTACAGGACTGAAAAAATGGTACAGTGACAATGCATCTGCCGCGCTTTTACCAAACCTTTCCCACGTGACTTGGTGCCTTCCCTCTGATTGGGCTGCCTCGTGAAACGCACACACATACAACGCAACAAACCCGACCGCGGCGATGACATAACTCATTGGCGACGCCCAGCCCCGCGACCGGCGTCGACCCCCGAAAGCGCGCGACCGCGACGCCGATAAACCAACGCAACGCATGGAGGCGTCGAGCGTCGCGGCGCGGTTCGTCGTGTCGCCGCCGGCAGCGCGATACAGCGCCGGAAGCTTGTGACACGAGGGAACGACGGAATCGAGCGCACATCCGGCCGCTTCCGGAGCGATAGCGCTAGCGCTCTCGGAGCGGAGTGAGCGGCGATGCGAAGAAATGCGGTGTCGCTTTGCCAGAAATGATGGGCGGCCGCTGTCAACAAATTGCGTTGCGGCGGTTTTGTGTTTGAGGTATTTGCCGCTGCGATCGCGGAGGACCCCGTGGGCTTGCTGTACGATATCACTGCCCGCAGCATGGAAAATGTTTGCACATATATTACATACTGAAAGCGGTATACTTCTGGAGCCAATAGGAAATTAGTATGTCGTAAACAGGGGCGCCTTTAGGGTTGGCGGGGCCCCTAGGCGCAGACGACTTTTGGGGCCCCCTTCAATAAGTCCATTCTCTAAAAAAAATACCATCGCTTAATTTTTCTATCCATTTCGTAAAAAAACGTAATTTCGAGGGGCCCCTCGACCACCGGGGCCCCTAGGCGCGCACCTATGCCTAAAGGCGCCACTGGTTGTAAATGCGGTGCATGGATGAGTTTCCAAATTGCTATAAACTGTACAAACCCCATTAAATATAACAAACTATGGTATATTTCTGTTTCTAGTTGTAAGAGCAATGCTTTAAGACCCTAAAATATGCAAAATTTCCAAGTTTGGCCAATCTGCTTTGGTGACAATTTTCAAAAAACGCTCTGTGCTTGCTTTATACTGTTCAAACGCCACCATATATCTTCCGGACCAGGGTGCTATTGCTGTCTGTGGATGTAAATACAAATCGGTCTAGAACATGTCGAATTTCGAAAACGATATTTTTAATAATATCGCATATTATAAATCCCGTGCAAGGGAAATACAAGGAGAGCGTTTTCGAAAATGGCGGTGCGGCGATAGCACGTCACAATGTTCCCTGCGCTTCCTTTATGTTGTTAGATTTCACGGGGCGGCGGTCGGGCCAAGATAGCGCGACAGGTTTTTGTTGTTTTTGATTAATGTTTACGCGCGGCGCACTCACACATATTATAACGTGTCCATTGTTGCCACGGGTTTCGGCATTTTTCCGCCACGTAGCCGACGGCGCTGCCGTGCTGCATGCGATGCCAGCGCCGCGGCCCGCGAACGAACAACGCGCTGGTGCGGAACAAAAGATAGCCCGAGCGAGCGTGAAACTCGACGGCAATGCGCCACTATATACCAGCGGCGTCGGCGTCGGTGGCGTCGTTTTGCGCCGCGTCGTGGCTCGACTAGACAATCGACGCTGAAGACGCCGACCTGTGATTCGTACATTGAAATGAACCATTGCCTTCGACAATTCCCTATATCAGGCCAATACATATTCTCTGATTTTGCCATTCTCGGTTTCAAAGTTAAATAATTAACATTGCCAAAAATGGGGGTTTTATCAATCTGAACCGATAACAGCATAACATAACGTAAAAGTTAAGCGTAATCGCCAAGGAGGTTTTATAAAGACTAGGAGAATTAAAGGAGGTAGTATGCGACCTCCATGGTAATCTCTGGACGGGTGGAGGTCATGGGAGATCTCGGTGTGAGATCGCCGTTGCAGCCACCGATGTTTGACTGGCTCGACGACCTATGAGATTGCAAGTGTGGTTTGCCAAAGCAGGCACGCCGCCGTCGGGAGCTCGTCAGGCGAGTCAGGGGTCAGGAACGCCAGTGCATGGACGGGAGGTGAATGCCGGAGTAGATCGGCGGAAGCGTGCGTTAGGGTTAGCGGGGTGTTTTGTCGGTTTTCCCGGTCCGATGGTGGTCAGTGAATCGCTGATCCGATTTGCTTGATTGGGTTCCTCGTGCTCGCTGTGGAAATACACTTGCAGTGCCATGTGCACAGTGTATAAAGAATCGATGTTCCCCTTGCCAACTGCAGCGCAAATAAGGTATATATTATATGATGTCATTTCATAAATAACGGAAAATTCTACGGACATTTATTGCATTTATTTGAGACCATATATATTTTTTGCGTTGGTTTTATAATACTAAATATGATAAGCGCAGGTGGGATGAATGGAGGAGACCTGTTGGTTTGCCTAGGAATTTGTATCCAATTTGTGTTTAAGTATCTAAAAGTTAAAAGCACTAAAAGCTGGAGGAGCATTTCGGCGACATATATGAATGAAAATATTCCAGCCATGCTTTTCAAAAGTATTCTTCAGTGCTAGGAAACGCAGTAGGTATAGGTATATTATATAAAGCTTATAAATCAGTCATCGACACAGTCCGGCCGTTCAGCCGTGTGATTCCTTCAGTCGCAGGACTCGCGCTAATTCCGACAACGACCGGCAAATTGCTCGACGCAAATGCAATCCGCTTACAGGCCCCGATCCCATTAGCGCAACGTCGACCGGCTGTGCACCTCCTAGCGCACCCCCCGTCTAATCCACGACGGGCACCCCGGGGCGCGCGAGCGACGGCTACCTTCTTTCCTTCCCATGCTGCAGCGTCACCTTGCGCGGCGACGGAGGACCCCGCGGCATCCGGTGAATGGGCCGAGGCAGTCGCATTTTAGTCCGGGGACCCCGTCGCGACTGGCACTGGTCCTGGGCCATTATTTGCAGCGCTCATGACGCTTGGGGAATGTGGATCATTTGCTTTATGTATTGACAAATAATCAAATCAGCGTGTTATATGGAATTTGTTTACCTGTTTACACACCCTTAATTGTATATAATTAACGTATACTTACGCAGTATATACTTACATTTAAACGAAGTATATTTTTCACGACAAATATCAATTGAATTCGTAAATGTACCTTCTTTCCCTTACTATGGTTTAACCTGAAGATAGTCCATGAAAACCATAACATGAGACTGTGGCTTGGTGACCATACGACCAACGACTTGCCTGCCTTGCCTTGCCAGGATCTGTCTCGGCAGAACCTCCAGAAAGAGCATTTGGCAACCTTTGGCAACCTTTTGATTGACATGACATGCCATGGAATGCTTCGTCCCAACTCCCAAGCATTAGTACTTATACGAGTGCGCTGCAGAGTATAAATGGTTCGATTCGGCACAATATACGGAATGGACCAAATTGACGGCAACTAAAGTATATACCTACATCAGTTTTCTGTGCCTTTGTCCGCGAAAGCAAGTGTTGTGGCAAGGCATGGCAGCCGTCGACAGCACACATTGAATTTATAAGCAACCAGGGCCTTCTATGTGAAAATGTATATCATTGGTCTTATGGCGTGAATGCTTATAGGAGGCTGTGGAAAATGGCAGAGTCAAAAATAACCAGGGCTAGAATCTCGCTCAAGGTCAACGCCACATAGATTCTTTTTTCCATTGCGAGGAAATCGAAATAAATCCATTCAGAAGGCGCTGGCAAGTGGCAGGGTTCCTTCACATGAAAATGAATTCATGTCCTAATTGAATGATGCCAAATGGCAAATTGAAGCAAAATTATCAGTTATCGTACTCACAACCTCAAAATAGTACACAGATTTGCATTCAACTTGCATTTTGGATACCTATTTATATTTTCATTGCAATAAGATGTAGTATAACTTGAAAAGTACAAGGAAATCTGAAAATCTTATAGATACGCCTACGGTCCCAAAGAACCAAAATGCCAGCCTCAGTTAGCGAATGCAAGATTTCGCCTCGAAATCCGCCGTGACGCACGAAAAGCCTGAGAACAAACGCCAACGTCGACCCCCGACGGAACCCTGCCACGACGCAGCAACGAACCGTTCATTATTTCCCAGCCCCGCGGAGATTCCACCACACCGTACCCTCCCCGTCGCCAGTCGACGGCGTCCTGGCCTCGTCCTGAATGTGAAACAATTTCCTCGGGGCCTCCCCTCGCTTACCTACACACACCGCATCGCGTCACCCGCCGCTCTTTGCAAGTCTTTCACTGGCCGGGGCGTAGCCGGCCGGGTCTCCCCGGCAGGGGGGGTCGCCGACGACCGCGTGATTGCAGCCTCGGTTACAATAATTGCATGTGCTCGTCGAGGTTCTCACGCCTCTCGCTTGGCGCGCTGCGCGGTCGGTGCACGCGGCATTGTGTCCGGTAGCCGCACGGCAATCGCCCGTGGGCAGGGTGCGCGGTGAATGCCGCAGCCTCCGACGTGGTCGTCGATACAATGAGCTTTGTTGTCGATCTTTGGTCCGCGGCGTTCGCACGGCCGAGACGAAGCTTTGATTGAAGTCACTCATTTGACTCGCACCGTCCCCGGTTTTTCGACATAATATAAAATATTTTTAATTGTCTGCGCGTTCGTTAAGTAATTCATAATCATCATGTGTGCAGTGCCCGTTGATATATCGACGTCTTTGTCGGTGACTCGCGGTGGAGAAGTAACGCGACTGGGACGGCGACGTCATGGGACGCCCGGCGAGCGGGGAAGGGCGATTCGCATGATTGGAACACTGTGTGCAGTGCAGTGCAGCGCCGCGCCGGGCGGCTCGGGAAGTTACGTTCGCTAGGATGACTCCGATTGCCGGAATTAGACAATCGTCAAGTCGGTATTATTCGTTGGATTCGACAGTCGGAGGCTCACTGAGCGCGATCTATAGAGAGCTGGTAGGGCGGTTGGCTCTTGGGCATGAAGGTTGAACTGGACTAGGCTCCCCAAACTCGACACACCGAGGTTGTAACCGATTTTGTGATAAGCTTTGTTTTTTTTTCTTCTTGCAAATTGAATGCAGCGGGACAAACTTGTATGATAAAACACGAACTCCCCAAACGGTGACAAATGACGTATTTCTGCGGCAGGATTGAAATGATCAAACAATAAATGCTGTCTTGAAATGTGGAACTGGGGTGCAATCATTTATTACTTTTCTCGTTCGATTTGGCTCGAAATCACATGATTTAAAATCACTGCCCGCGTGCCAACTCCATAGGCAGTGATATTGGAAACGAATGACTTTGAAACCACAAAGTTAATGATCGCACCCCAATACTCAGGAAAAATACCATGATTGCTATTAATTATTTCACGAAATGACTGAATTCTACTGATGTATGGTACTATATCGGCACCTTCTTGATATGGTCCTTTGATATGGCATAAGTGTGCTGATGGGCATCCTGGATTATAATTCGCATTGGAAAATAAACGCAAGACGCTGCTCCAGCTGTCCAGCAGTGAAAACACGAACCATTTATTTGCTTTCCAGATGCATTATTCTCGGCTCTTGCTGGAAAAATCTTCGTTCGAGCATCATCGAATTCGCATATAGGTTTACACAGAGCAGAAAGGTTATTATATAGTATCTTTGGAGCAGAACGTCTGTTCGCCAGGAAATCTCATTTCCGCGCTGCGACGAAATCGCTAAAAAGTCACGCGCGTCTTTCGTGAAATCTCGTCCGACGACGCCTCACCTTCCCGACGTCGCCGACGCCGCGCGGACGAGCAAGACACCGCGGGACGGCAGAGGGCGCGGCGACAGTGTTCCCAACGCGTCGCGTGACGTGCTCGCTCACGGCTCGCTGGGCCCGTGCGCTCGAACGCTCGCCCAAGTGCGCTGCCTTTCACCTCTCGCCGGCCCACGGTAGCGTGCCGCTTTCTTTCGGGGCGTCGCTTTGAAGCCGACGCTCGGCGTCGAGCGTGTGAAGTGGAGGCCGTCAGCCGAGATAACGTGTGCAACGCGGCGAGCGCGCGAACGGCTTTGACGAGGAGGACACCGGAGCCCGACGGATCCGATAGAACGGATATAGACGGATGGAAAGGCTTTACTTTAACACTCTCCGGCGTTTATGCGCCGCACAGAGAACACAGAGAACACAGAGAACACAGCGAGTGCTGGAGAGAGATTTAGTTCGCGCCCTTTTGCACCATTACGCGCTCGGTTTGTGCGCACCGATTTGCTTTGAATTTACTTTGAAACTGAGTGGCAAGATGTCTTTTGTTTTGAGGTTTACTGATACGGAAGCCGCAAAAGCATACAGCCCTGTCGGCATTAACTCCAAAGGGATGTGAATTTATAAATTACATCGCATTTGAATATAATTTCGAGTCACACATGAACTGTATATACCTATGTAACATACGTCGATCAATGTTTTTTCTGCATAAAATAATCCAATTTCGTTGATGTTATCGAACATTGGTACGCAGCAGTTGGCACCGGGGAGTGCATTTCGTCCGCTCCAGTGCACCACGACGACGACCACCCCTGCCCCAAAGCCCGGGACTCAAGCTCGTGTCCCGTCGTCGCGACGCGAACGTTATGAAACGCCCATGTGCCCAACGAAGTCGCAGCAGCTCGCGGGGCCGCGAATGGAACGCACATTTCCATGCATGCATTAGGCACAGATCGGGCCATATGCGTGCGGGGCCGCGGACTCGGGGCCTCCAAATGTCCCCAAAGCGGGGCGCGGTCAGCCATGCGTGAGACGCTCACGCTGCGTGCCGGCGAATGGGGCAGCGCCCCCCCCCCCCCCCCCCCCCCCACGGTATTAATAGTAATCATCACAATAATGTTAACGCGCATTGCGCGACGCTGGACACATTATGTTTGTGCATGTACGTACGTGGCCTAATGGCACTAACGTCCACTCGTTTGGGCAGGGCGGTACGTTATTAAGGGGGGGGGGGGGGGGGGGGGGGCACGCGTGGACGTCGTACGCTTGCACTATTGACGCAATGAGCAGTCGATCTTTGTAGACACAACATTCTTGAAATTCACTTTGGGGGTTTGCATTTTACAAACAGCTGCTTGCAATGTTCTTGTCGCAATCTTTCCCCAGTTTTAAACTGAAGCTAACTTAGACAAAGAAATCAAATAATGAGTCTTTAAAGAGACAAAGGCATATGTCGTTCTTTCGTGATTCTTTTTTCCAATCGTTTTACAGAAATCCACATTCTGTGCACCAGTCAATCTTTGGCCGAGGAGTTGTCAAAAAAGTGTACCCCTGGTGGGACTCGAACCCACAATCCCCGGCTTAGGAGGCCGATGCCTTATCCATTAGGCCACAGGGGCGGATGCTGGGGTCACCCGCTCTCATACCGATGCTCCGTATGCTGAGAGAATGCCGATGGACACTGGTCACATAATGGGTTGACTCTTACTCTCGCTGAGTCGCTGACACGGGTCAGAAATTGCACCGAAACTTGGGCACCTATATGGGTGTGATGAGATTACTGGAATTTTCAGCTCTACTTTTACACGGAAATTGTCTCAAATTTGTAAGTGTTAGCCAAAAGTTAAAGTGCACAAAATGTACACTCACACA
Source organism: Nemoura dubitans (assembly GCA_921293005.1). Classification (NCBI taxonomy): domain Eukaryota; kingdom Metazoa; phylum Arthropoda; class Insecta; order Plecoptera; family Nemouridae; genus Nemoura; species Nemoura dubitans. The sequence continues at coordinate 69,922,058 of OV121074.1, forward strand.
AGATCCAAATCTTTATTGAAACTAAAATCTTAATTGGTATAATATCCAGTTATACAAAAATTTGCAACTCCTATTTGAGATCCCTACTATGGAGTTACAACTGAATTCGCTGCACGTGTTTGGCTGAATCCATGCTGTAACTCCTAGTTGGGATCTCAACTAGGAGTTGAAAAACTTGGTAATCGCTAACGTTAATTTTCTTCTTTCCAGAAATTCACATTTGGCTTGTCTGTCAATATTCGGTCGCCATGGAGATGTCAAAAGAAGCGTACCCCTGGTGGGACTCGAACCCACAATCCCCGGCTTAGGAGGCCGATGCCTTATCCATTAGGCCACAGGGGCGGATGCCGGTCTCATCTGGCATTGGTCACATCAACAAGGACGCGGGTCAAAACGTACACCACAACGTGTGCACCTATGTGGCTGTGCTTGTGAAAGGATTACGGTAATTTTCAGCACAACTTTTACTCAAATAGTTTTTCCAAATTTTGTGTGATAGCCCAACACAAATATACACCCACCCATACCTGCAACAAAAAAAAAATCAAAATACTGCCATCGCCTTCGCTCACCTAATTAGAATTAGAATTAGAATAAGAATAAGAATAGGTTTTTATTCCATAAAATAACACACTGTGTCTTACAATAAGCTACAAGGAAGTGACCCGGAGGTCTCGAAATGCTGATGATAAATGAAGCCGCTTTTCCGGTCGCACATTATACAGAGGTCGCCCATCTCCTACATTTTACTCTGACTTCTGATGCAATTTTGCAATATTCGATTTGTGATCGCGGCCATTTGATTCAACCAATGGTTTTGATTTCATCGACATGGCTTCAGTTGAATCCCAACAATATAGATGTAAATATCTATCATGTATCTTTTATCAAACAAGAGGCACCTACAGTGTCTCTAAAGAAGGCTGATGGAAGAATCTGCCCAAATGAGCCCTTCTCCCTTTGCAGATGCGTATGAATCCCGTAATTTCGAAAGTGTGTTATACAAATATTCTGTCACTGATTTGCCATGTTTTGGTTGTTTAAAATTCATGTTGGCACACATGTGTTTGAAGTTTAAACATCAAGGACCGTTACCAAAGAGCCATTGTACACTCGTTAGCCATCCCAGCGATTACGTCGAAGCGCATTACCAACCTCGTGCCGAGCCGACAGATCCACTCAAAACGCCTCCCCCCGGGACATAATCTCGAGTGCCGGCCGGCCGGGTCCGAGCTCGCCGCTAAGCCCCAATCCCGATTAAACAGATGCGCTTAGCCGACGAGTCGAGCGAGTGATCGCATTAGTGCGGCAGTGTGCAGATTGTCTCCGACGAAATCATCGGCACCGCTCGGCGCGGCCGTTCACGCATCGCGACCCGTCAATGCGTGCCTCGCGCGGACAATGTCGGGCACCCCCGGGGCGCGATCGACGGCGGCGACCCCCGCGGCGCGATGCACGCCCGATTAGGTACACAGGTAGCCGTCGTCGTCGTCGTCGCCGCCGTCGTTGAGGCGGACGTTGGACGTTCGACGGGCACATGCCGAGGCTGTTGTGCGTCGCGGAATATTGTGTTGACACTGCAAGGTTCGCGTCAGCGGGCAGAGGAGTGCACTTCCGTAAAGTAGGCATTGCGTCGAGCGTTATGCAAGGGCAAGAACTTTATTTACATACACCAAGTTTTGAATTTCTTTCTGTCGCTCTGAAACGAATTGTGTATATAAATGCCACAGTCGGCTACACAACGGAGACTCTAGGGAATTCATTGCTTAAATTTACAAATGACGGATATATCCCCTGTATACCGTTACCGGATACCTTTCCTAATTATAATTTAAAACGTACGTCAAAAATTCGGCAAAACATTAATGTTTTATGTTTACGGCCATGTTTACACCTTTGTTTACACCTCTCAAATGACATTTTATGAACTAAGTTCACAGCAGGTAATAGGTAATAGGTACACGTGTTACATAGCTTTCAGAGCTATAACTGATCAGAGCAATCAATGGTCCGTTTATGAACTTGGTTGAATCGATACAATACCGTGACCGCAGACGGCGCACGATGATTATTATAATCCGGTCTGTGTAACAGGATGACCGCTTCGTTTGACAATAACACATCCCGGCAGAGAAACATTCCCGGTTACGCGCAGAGAGCTCTCGATGGTTACGCGTGATTTCGGTCACAAAGAGCCGTCTGCAGTCATTCTTTGAACAAGTGGGGTCACATTTGCGGATTACGCCACACATTGTTGCGTACACACAGGGCGGAGGAGGGTCGTCTGTCCGTCCACCGCAAGGGAACATCGTTTCACTAATTGGGATAAGTGGCTGGCTTCTGGAGTGTAGGTACTTATACAAACTGCACGCTTGGAAGTTCAGGAACGCCGCGCCGCACGCTTTCAAGGGATAGAGACTCGTCATGCGTACGGCTGTCACTCCGGACGTGTGCACTGGGTACTTAATCAGGTGTCGAACCCGCGGTTTTCTGGCAATTACACCCTGATTGGACCGTGCTGGGGCGCGGCGCGGCGTCGCTCGAGCGGAGCGCTCGGGTTCGATTCCGCCGCGTTTTCCGGCCCAGCGAGCAATGGGCACATGCTTGGCGGACTCCGGCGAGGCGCACTGGGATGAGGTTGACACACGTCCTGGAAATCCTGGCGTCGTCCTGAGCGGCGACGTCAGGCGTTGGCCAGTGGACGCTGCTATCCACGAGCGGCTCTCCGATATTTGCACCGAACGCCAGGACGAATGCAAAGAAGAATTGATTGCCGATTGGCAATGTCTATAGTCATTTCAATTACACGACAATTAACCAAAGAGATGCGTCATCTCTTTGCTTTCAGAATGGTAGACCGGATCGTTGATTACAGGTAATTTGAAACACTAATTAAAGTGCAGTAATAAGCGATACCTCCATTTTACAAATATATCAGGGCCGCAGCGTACGCACGAGGGAGTGGATTTGCAATCGATAAATCAATGGGAGGAACTAATTGCTTTGACAAGAAATCGATATTGGGTTGATCGATCTGATTGGCTGACTGGTTTTCGACGGTGAAGATGCGCCATCCGGTGGCGCTTTGGCCGATGTGGTAGCCAACTTTGCAACCCAGTACGGAGAACCATGCCGAACAGGTGTTTTTATGTCATTCTGGGGCTAAGTGTTTGATCTGTTGCTATCTCTTCACGTAAATCTTGCTTATTTTGTTACGTTTGTTCAAGTTTTGCGCTTTTCTCTTTTGTTAAATTGACAACGAAACGAGGGTGTGAGATGTCATGAAAATCGCAACACGTTATCTACGAGACTTGCAAGAAGAATGGTTACAGCATCTGTTCTGACAGGCTTTTGGGTATGTTTTTTCTCTTGGTTTTTGATCTCTTGATCGAGATTTCACGGATCTTCGTTTGGTTTTTCCTTCATTCACATGAATTCCTAAGAATTCCCGTAATTCCCATAACACTGTGGTAACCCCACAAAATGAAGTTGTCTCTTCTCAGTTCTCATCGACATATAAAATAAGTTATACCTAAAGAGATCTTGCCATTCCTTGAATTCTAATATCTAATTGGATTACAAACTAATGAAAGTCAAGTTGGACGTAACGTAAGTACCTATAAATGTGCTGAAGATACTGAGAGTATGAAGTACTGTCTGAGGATTATCACTGAGAGTATGAGTCCTGGAAGTAGGATTCGAATTGGCTGGCCAAACATTCCATGTCTCTCTCTTTATAACTATAAGGCGATAACGGGGCTCATGATTCGTGAATATTGAGATGACATTTTCTTGCTCGGCAGCCATTGCAAGAGTAGCACATTATTGGCAGTAAAAGTACCTATCTATAGGTATGTTGAACGACGCCCACCCAGTCCTGAGTCGCCAGGCCCAGTCGCCACCAAACGACGCAGCCAAACCCAAATCCACCGCGAGTTTGTTCAAAAAGCACTCGAAAGGCATGAACAAGCCAAACGACCCTCGCCGCCTCCATATCTCCTCGACTCGGAGGGAAAAGAAGAGACACGCCGTGTCGCCCGAGAAACTATACACGAGTAAAATCGCACGGCAGAGCAGAGATAACGCCGACCCCCTCGCCCTCCCCCGTCGAGTCGAAACGGCTTCCCGGCACACACATATAACCAAGTATAACCGCCTCTTCTATGCATGCCACGACGTCGCACATTTCCCGAAAAGTCTAAAACCCACGCCATATCCCCATCCCCCCGTCGCTCGCTACACGGGGGAACCATCCGAAGTTATTATATTTCGAAACGAATATAAGATTCCACCGCCACCGCCGCCGCCGCCACCGCCGCCTTGTATAATGTAAGACGTAGCGAGACATACACACAAACTTTTGCATATACTGCGACGTCGTAACTTCCACAGGAATGCTTTTCTACCCGTTTGCCTCGCTCGCGCCAGCCATCCCCTAAAATATAATATGAAATCCGAGGGCGGGCGACAGAGACGGCGTCCCATTGCGTCGCACGCTCCCGAGAGAGACGATGCGCGATATCTGCACACGTTTTATATAATATAATACTACAACGTATTATAAATATCACCGCGTGCAGCGCTATCGCAGTCGCAAGTTGTGCCTCTTCTTCTTCTTCTTCTTCTTTGTTTCTTCTTCGTTCGTTCCTCGAGCGCCCGTTCATTCTCCGCGAGTCGAGGGAACGACTTTCGCGATTCCGCTTGCCTGGTTCCCGTTCCCGTATCTCGCATCTCCCCTCGACGGCGCCCCCGTGCCCCCCCCCCTGACAGGGAGGCGATATCTTAGTGTCGCATTATACAAAGTCAGTGTGTATCCTCATCCGCGTCCCGGCGAGCGGCTGCTGCTGCACCTTGCTCGGCGTCGGCGTCGGCGTCGGCGTCGGCGTCGTCTTGGAATCAAGATCGTGATATTTCACGTGGCAGCGTCGCGGGAGCCGCAGCCTCCGTCGCTAAGCTGGCATAAATATGTAGCAGGATTGCGAGCGCCGACGATTTATGTGCATGATGTACCGCAGGGGGTTGGGGGAGTCGGAAATATGAATGAGATTTCTTTAAAGTATTTGCGCTTGCCTTGCTGTGCATGTCGAGGCCGTTGTCTCAGGTTCGGCTTTGACGCCGCAGCCGGATATTTTCTGCCTTAACGCCTCCCATAAGCATCGGCGTTAATTATGACATCTCATCGATACTCATAACTGCTTGTCATCTTTCGCCAGGGAGCTCTCATACGTTACTGAGCTCCCTGTATTTAGCACAGTTTTTAGAAATACCTTGCAAACTGGGGTTTCGAAACCGGTGTTTTTGGTATTTGAATTTTTTTGCGTTTGGGACGAACACTAAACTAAAAATAAAATATAGAACCTTATTCGATGCATGCTTTATGCCTTTCCATCCAATAACCATTTTGCGAGCACACGTATATGTAATGCTGGTCGAGTTATATAAAAATCATATGCATTAACAAATTAAAGAGGTTACAATACAGTTTTCCTGGATTAAATCAGGATTTAATTAACACGGTTCGTCCGACAAACCCATAAGCATAGAAACCCCATTACGCAACCAAAGGTATACTTCCTCCTTTCAAAGCAAAGCTTCCCCAAACGCGAATCACACACAGCGAGCTGCTGTAGCGTCACGGCCTGTGATCTCTTCTCCGTCTTTGCAAGCCGATGAGTTTGATGGGATTCGCAGCGGATTTGTACCAATCCTTTAACTCGGCCCCTCGCGTGCGCCTCCGAAGCCCTCGCGGCGACCACCGATCGTGTTTGTCTGCGCGTCCGCCGATCCACCGCCTCGCGGCCGTCGGCGTCGGTGTCGGCGTCGACGTCGACTGGCACCTTGTCGGCCAGAAGGGTGTTTGGTCATGGGAAGCGATAGAAAGGCGTGGAGGTCTGGAAAGCATGGGAAAGTCATGGAAAACTGGGGAAAGCAAAGGAATGGTGGGGATGTTTGAAAAGCCATGGAAAAGCCAAGGAAAGCTGGGAATTTCAAGGAAGCCTGGAAAAACTGGGCAAGTAAGTAATGTAACCACGCAGGAGGTACGTGCTTGGAGTTCACGGAATTCACGTTCCATATCGTTCGCCAATCGGAAAATAACTTCGGTTTCCAGGCTGATGACCGGTACAGCACGTGTCAGTCGAAATCGAGCCAAAGAAATGGCGAAGTTAAGCAGCACTGCGCTGCGTCAAGTGGTGGATGGGTGGAGTCATCATACGCCAAAGGCCAAGGCTCTGTTCAGGCCATTTCCTTAGGTATCAACCTCTCGACAGCCTGGATTATAGGAGGAATCCTGTTATTCGAGGTGTACCGTCCTTCGGAAGGGACATAAAGCCTGTGGTGCTCTTCGTCAGGAGTATAATAGGCTATACGTGCCAGCGCCGTCTCATCCCTCCTCTCTTCTATTTCAGGCTAGGTTCATCCACATTCTTATAATCACCCTATCATGCTGTGACGCCATTTGTCCGGTGAAACAGGCCACAGGGCGGAGGGCCCCAATTGTCAAAACAGTGCGCCGTTAAACACCACCAAATATATCAATTAGAAAGCATCATCCACGCATACCAAATAACTGAGCTGCACATCAAATGCACTAATTACTACAAGTTTTATATAAGTCTTAGTCCACACACCTAACGAAACATCAACCCGACATCCTGAGAAAAAAAGCCACAGGCCTTGTCACTCAGAGAAACCGTCTTCCCGGCTCCGCCGAAAAGTCCGCCATCACGCCATTCTTCTAAAAGTTTCACAATTCAATTTGGCATTGGAATGCGATGAAATGGTAACATGCATGACATACACTAAAGACTACAAAAGTATATTGGCTATTACTAATCATGCATTATAACACAACATCATTCACACATCAAATACACATCAACATTATAAGACGATGCCAGCTATGACAATTACAAACATGTAACTATAAGGAGTTACGAGAAAACCAAGAAATGCAATCTCATACAACACATTTCATTTTACGGTACTTGAAAACTTCAAAAGGAGCCGCCAGCTTTCGCGGATTAGTACGTTTCCCCCACAAAATACAGCGCCGTGTTAGATGTCGCTACTGAGCCATCGCTTCCTAATCTCTGCCGTCGCCCTCAACACCCTCGTCGACAGTCGTCACGACGGCGTCACGCGGGCTGTGAACGCCGCTACCTCTGCACGGACGCCAGGACGCCGTTATCGGCGAGCGTCGTCACGGGGTGTTCGAGCAGTGGGCGGCGACGGGGGCCGAAGGGGGGGGGGGGGGGCGCCGTTGCCATGGGCACGACGAATCAAGTGGAAGTAACGTGCCTGCCGGGAGATAAGTCGACTGCCAATCACCAGTGGGAGTTAGGGGGCAGGGGGGGGGGAGGAGAAGTTGTCGACAATGTTTTAATAGAATTCTGCACGCGATATCGCGCGATTCGGTCTGAGGGGGAAAGGGGGGGCTCAACCCCACCCCAGACCTTGCCTGCTGGTACTCATTAAAATGATAGCTTATGTCTGATCAGATCTCGGCGATGTCTGCCGAAGCGAGCGTCGAGTCGCTGCTCATTTTAATGGAGTCGAAGCTGTCGGTAATGAAGTAGCGATTTCGGGAGTCGGCTTTGTCGCGATGTCGGGGCTTCGATTGCGGACGATAACGGGGGGGGGGGGGGGCAGACATCGGGTGCTTTTTGACAGCGCAGCAGGGTATGTGGGTGGTGGCTGGGGGGGGGGGGGGGTTGCTTGTTTTGATATATTGTCTATGTGTCCTATTTTTTTAGACACAGGAAAAATATGTTTTTTGGCTCTATGGTTTGCGTCCAAAGATAAGCCTTTAACGTGGCCCATTGTAGCACATTGCACTTTGTGGTTGAAAAGCGTACCTACCCTCAGCATGAAATTTGTCCATCAGGACGAGACGATATCTTTGAGAAATTACGCATTGCATTCAAAATTTTACCATGAGCACACAAAATATAAATAGAGTTGTTCAGATTGCTTTTATAGAACGAAGTGAATATAGTATGGGAGGGAAGGCTCTTAGAAATGGCATGTCATACTGAGAGGAATGGCATGTGAGATAGCGTTATGATTTTTTTACATCTTTATTTCTCTTTTCCATTATAACAGTTAAAGAAGTGTACAACACCAATATATGCAAGCGCTTTTTCGCGCAATGTGTATATACTCTAGCTATTTGACACACATTTTTACAATTTGAAATGATATTTTCTATTCTTAGTTCTTCATATATATTTGATTCTCTATTCACCAACTCCATGCCACATTTCCTTACTATTCCACAAATTTTCTGTATTATTTACTTCTTCTCAATATTTCTTCTCTTATATACTTCGACTCCTCTTCTCAATTCATCAATCAATCCATCTATCTCGTGGTCTTCCAGCTCCCATTTTTACATAATTCATTTCAAGTTATGAAAATACAAAATACAGTTATTGGTATTGCATCGAACTCGGCAACTCTGACAATTATGCATCCAGCTCTTGGAATAAGAGAGAGCTTAAAGTGACTGCGGCCTTCCATGTCCGGTGAGCCCCCAATAGCGCACGGCAAGCACCGACGCTCATCGCGAAGTCGGACGGCGTACCGACGCCCAATTTCACGGCGCGCTGACGCCTCGCCCGATGTCCGTGCGCGTCGACCCCATGGACTGGCATAAGCTACCCGCCTCCGACGAGGCGTCTCGGCGTCGGCAACCGAGGCTTGGGTGCCGGAGGGTGCTGGACGTGCCGGCACTGACGATTGCCCGGCAGGGTACCGCGTCGAAGTACTGCAACACATCAATCAATAAATCATCGGTAAGGAGCCTGCCCAACAACACTCTGATGACGCAGACTGCGAGCTGGCCCCAGCTGACCACCATGGGGCAATGAAATAGCTCCATATGTCATGAGCCAATAGACGACCACAGTTCCAGAGTCAATCACTGATGTGGGCAAATAATTGCCATAAGAAGAGCATTGCATTTATTTTCCCACACATAGTGATTGCCTCTGATCCGATTACTTCCTTTAAGCCTGAACATGGATTCTGATAAGGAGTATGCACATAGAGAGGCTCTATTTGGCAGTGAGCGGCCATGCTTGAAACCGTTTTGGACGCCATTAGTTGTCCAAATGAAATTAATCCATGTTTCATGGCGATTAAACATGATGTGACACGAGAAAATCGTTATCAAAACTGCAATTTTGCCTTTTAGCCTTTATTTAACCCAATTTAGCCTATAGTTTCCAGGTGACAGCCAGGTGTTTGGTCATAAAATGGCGTCTATGCAATTCATTGGTCGCTCTGCCAAATAAAGCCTCTCTATATAGTCTCATATATAGTAAGCATCAACGAAGCATCACGGAGTAAGCAACCAGCTGAGCAGGCTGCAGTCGCAGACAAAGACTCTCAAACACGGAAAGCTCAGTACACCCCCAACGTTAACGACGACGCATAGAGAGTTACGAATCCAAAACGATTCCCCCTTTTTGCCGCTTGTAATCCCATTAAGAATCGGATTCCAAGACACTGCAAGTCCTGTTTCCTCGACAGCGAATCCAAGAATTGCAAAGCTAAAAACTGTTCGCTTCACGCTTGGTCGGCGCAGCACCAGCGCGTCCTGACAAGTAATCTACTTCCCAGGACGCCGACGCCGACGCCGACGCCGACGCCGACGCCGACGCCGCGCGTTGTAGACGTGTGTGTGTGTGTGTGTGTGTGTGTGTGTGTGTGTGTGTGTGTGTGTGTGTGTGTGTGTGTGTGTGTGTGTGTGCCGGCGACGCGGGCCAAAGCAAACAAGACGCCGCCGTCGCGACGCCGCGCAATTAGCAGCGTCGTCGTCGTTGTCGACGGCGTCGCCTGAAATTTAAAACTAATTCGATTAGGCGAGTGCAGCGAGGTGGGCATCCCGGAGTTTCGGCGGGAACGGCGCAGCCAAGAGGAAGCGTGTGCACCGGGGCTCGAACCTACGGCACCCCCCCCCCCCCTACCCCGGTCGGTGGGGGCGGGGGGGGGGAGGGGGGGGGGCGCTTTCGTTCGACGACAGAGTCTTGAGGTTTCTTTGAGAAAGCTAAATGATGATTCGCGTAAATGGCAATGAGATCTAGAAGCAAGGAGCAATATTTTGACAGCGTTCTTGCGGGGTAGTTTTAAATTTTAATATGGGTTTAAGATTCTAACCCTAAAAATTGTGTTCTATTTCGTTTCATTTTCCTTGAACATCTGCAGATTGGTCTCCTTTTGCTGCTAGTGCTTGCTGACAAAGCACGTTGGATGAGAATATGGATTCTGCTCCGCAGTATATACTTAACAGTTAACACCAATATGGCACAGGAGAAACTTTAGGCATAAAAACGTCTAAACTGGAAATTGACAATCTCCGCTAATCCAGCATCCACCTCTCACCCCTTGCCTAGTGCCTACTTGCACGTACACAGCGACCGACCTATCGAAACGCCTCCCATACAACCCGTCTAATCTCGCGGCGACCACACGCCAGCGTCTCGCTTCTCCGGTCGACGTCGAACACGATTTAATACCATCGGGCGCCGCCGTCGATAGCACAAAGACACTCCATCTCGCCGATCAGCGGCTCCCGGAGCGTGCTCCTCGTCACGGGGGGCGGGGGGGGGGGGGACTCTAAGACGGGGGGCAATCGGTAACAAGGTCTCCTCGAGGAGAGCGCCGAGCGTCTTATCGCCGTCTTGCAAGAGCGCGCGCAGTCGATGAACGAGCCCGCGGAGAACACTTCCAAGATATGACAGGGGTTCCGGGAGGCTGGAATTAACTCCATACATTCATTTTCCGCTATTTTGACGAGCCACTGGTCCGGACGCGATCTTCTTAAGGGGCTTAGCGCCCCCCCCCCCCCCCTCAACCCCCTGGCAACCCTAGAACTGACGTCACGTCGCAGTGAGATGACGGAGGCTTGATGTTGCGATGTCGTTCAGAAGGCTGTGAATGCGATGAAGGGTTGGGGTGGCGGTGCTTGGGGTGGGGTGCACTTGTTTGTAGTTATGACACATGGCTGTTGACGAGCGAGTTGTGTTGCCACTGGGAATTATAACTGCGACAGTTTTCAGATTTCTGTCGGCTTGACTTGTTTCGGTGGCTCGACGGCGCTGATGACTGCGCGAGTCTGCGAGGCGCGCTGACACTGAATTGTTACTGAACGCGACGACGACGGTCTTATTTGCATCATGTGGGGTGGAAACTTGTACACTGCTCTTGCAAATTAACGTTATATCTTAGAATATAGAGACATTTTTCAACAGATCTTTCAGTATAGAATATTCAATTTCTCACAAACTTAGATTAAAATGTCGTTTTGAACAACGTGTTGATCTTTCTAACTAACTTTCTGGACAATATCAAATGTACAATCATTGGTTTAATGTAAAAGCAATGGTTGTAAAAAAACGGAACTAGTACCCTTAAAAAAACTCCCATGAATGTGCCATCATGCTGTACTGCAGATTAGATTTCGTGATACTCATGTCATAGCGCCCTCGGGGACATGTTAACATGGGCACAAAGCACCCCCCCCCCCCCCCCCCCCCCATAGGCAATCTCTGCCCGGCGTTACATCGGCGATGTGGTTTCGCGTGACGTGCCCCCCCCCCCCGCCCCCCCCCCCGTGTTATCGCAGGACGCCGTGCGTCGGGCGTCGCTAAACGACGCGGTAATGAAGTGTCGACGTCCCCGGGGCAGTGGTGTCCCTAAGGGAGGGGGGGGGGGCGATGTGATCAGCGCGTTATCGCGGCTGGCCGGCGGCACGAAGCGGTGACCCCAGTGTAATTAGAGTCTGGGGGATGGGGGCGATAAGGAAGTCATCGGGGACCTAGGCGGTGACGGCCCTGGGTGCTAGTCAAGTCCAAAGGGAGTTCATATGGACATTGACTGCACACTATTTATATGGTACGGGATATTTTGGGCGCAGCTTGATTCCTGCCCTGCTGTGATTTTGGAGTACTTGTTTTATCTCTTGTGAATTAGCCCTTATAAACATTTCATTGTGTTCACAAGAGAGACACCTTTTGTTTATTTACCTGGTTTTGCAGGAGTTTATCTTTCTACGGATTTTCTGGATTTGCTAATATGTTCGAAGACATCTTTCCAGTTGCCTGTTCCATGCCTGCAAATCTAATTACCTTACCCACTGAGGGACTGATGTCAATGTCATCAGCAGTGAATCTAACTATACAATAGTCCTCTCTATAAGAGTATGTGCAGACCAGTAATTGACTTTTGCTTTCTCATAATGTAATACTAAACCCCTCATTTTGCTATTATCCCCAACACTTGAAATGATTAGCGAGCACCCAAGCTCATTGTCCCGACATCCACACATATCATGTCACCGACTCGCAAACAACCCGTCATCCGATATGTACTTATCACATCCCTCAACTTCCAACCCCAACAATGTTCCAAACAGCGTCTGAAGCACGGGGCGCGGCCCATTCGCCGGAACCCATCATCACCTCTAAGTGTCTCGCCATACACGAGAAGAAATATTATATCCATACTTACACATTTATAACCAATTCACACTCGGGACACAGGGCATTCAGCAGCGACGACGGCGTCCCCCAGTGCGAGCCAATAACGCCCCGCAACCCCTCGACTCGACGAGACTGGAGGGTGCCTGTGTCATTATGTTGTCCGACTCGATCGCATTCAACGACGTTGTCGCCTACTGGGACCAAGAATGCCCGAACACAAGTTTTACTTGTCGATTCAAGAAGGGAAATAATGGACCAGCAGCGACCCCTGCGCGGTACGCACTACCATGAGAAATACGTCGAAGATGTCGAACAAATAACGTGCATTGTTGGCGTGGCATTGTTGTCTTTGAAAGGTGAAAGGCCATTGACGAAATCTTGCCTCTCTATCGAGGAGCTTGCGGCTGCGACACACAAGATTGATCCGAAAAGTCGCTCCAGTGCCCAAGGGCATTGCATTAATGGTTTGTACATTTTTTGCAATGATTGTTTGAGTACATCGCGTGTAACAGCTAAACAGTCATTAGGAACAATGGTAGGATTGAGGGTAATTAATTTCGACTCTATAATACGTGGTCCAAGGGGTGTCATTCCAATCACAATCTTCATTCTCCTGCGATAGAGAATCCTCTCTTGCCCTTGCGACCAAACCACTATGTGTAAGTAGCGATGTCAGTTCACCTACTCTTTATTTATACCGTGCTGATTGCAACCAATGATTACAATGTTGTCATGGTTTTGTCGATGTATCACGGGCTCAATTCGGCTTGTTTACGTTTCCGACTAACCCCAGACTGCGATCATTCGATCATTACCTTCGGACGTATATTATGTCGCTGTGCCTAGGTTAGGTTTCAATTCAATGCACGTATATTATGTTTTCCTTGACCCTCAGGGAAAGCATGCAGATGAGTGGCTAGGGACAGGTCACAGTTTCCATTTGGTGGAAGATGTAAGCTCGAGCTTGGGTGAACGTCGGCAAAATACTGGTAGTGGTGAGAGAGCTATTTTAAAAACAGTTCATATATAGAATGTTAGTGCCAAAAGTAATAGTGGTATACAATCTCGTGGCAATAACCGAGATACTGACCTGCCGATGACTTTTGTGTATCGTTACGTAGCGCGTTATGTGCGTGTCATTGGTGCGATTAGTGACGCACCGCACGCACTTGGAACGCACTCGGGTGGTCAGTAGAACCCACCCCCCTCTCAATTGGATTCCACACATCTAAATTCAGCAACATTTCTTTGCCTCTGGAAGGTGTTTCACGGTGCATTTCAGTGCAGAACGGTTCATTATTTCCCATAGACCATACGGTGTACGAAACCCACCCTTGATGCGAAATAAACAATATTGAACGACGCGACTAGCCCAACGTGATGTTCAATGTCAAAAACTCCAATCTGGACTCAGCCGGTTGGAAAATGTAAATATGTCCCGTGTTCGGGGCCGGGGTTGGGTTAACTCCTAGCCCTCGTACCTTGTAATGGGTAATACCTAGTAATGATCTTTTAAAGGCTTATATGGGTGATAAGTTATCACCGTATTGTGGGCCAACGCCCATAGAGAGGGTATATCTAATGGACATATATAAAAGTACACAGAGCTTATCGTTCCACGCATTCCTCGCATTTATTGCAGTGTACTTTCAATCAGTAAGGCCCACGTATTGCATTTCACGCAATTCAGAATTGACATTCTGTTCCCAATGTCTACTGGTGTATTACTGCCGTGCTGCTAGCGGACCGACGCCTCCTGACCACGCAGCGTCGCTCGACGTCGCTTGCCGGGCCGCCTGTTGCTCGCTCACACGACGCCGACGCCGCGACGCCCCGCCCCCCGCCCCTCCTCCACCCCCGCGGGGGCCGGTCTTCCACGCACCTGTCTTGGTGTGCCCCCATGGTGGGGGAGGGGGGGGGGGGGGACTTCACGGACACGTACTTCAACAAACAAAAGTATGGTAGGTTCTTTCAAATGACCCAAGAAGTTCTAGCTCTACCTCCAGGAGAAGTGTTTAACTCCGAAGGCACGATCCATTGCATGTAATGAGTATAAAATAATTACTGATTGATTGTTTGTAAAAGTGCGAGCATGGACAACCAGGTGTCCGCCAGAAGTTACGTTTAGGCAGATTAAATCAAGACACAATAAATGGATGCGGGATGCTCTTCCAATGTTTTACACGGAGAAATTAAGATTTTCCGAGATTACATTTCTAAGACTCATGCGAAAGACGAGCCATCTCCTTTGAGGACGAAACGTCGTAAAATTAATTAGCCTTTATTTGGCATTCAACCCCCAGTTGGAAATAGTTCTTCGAATGCATGCAGTGCAAGGTATAAGTAAACCCTTGTCCATGCAAGGGCTACTAATGTTAGCTCTGCACACATCAGCTGGGGGGAAATATTAAATTGAATTAAACCATGTAGAAGTTTTAAATGTTTTATGAGATTGTTATATTTTATTGTAAAAGTAACGTGAAGACAGGGGCATTCCACGCCAATTATGAATGCTGTATGGAAGTGATTCGTTTGCGGAAAATTGCAAAGGAATACAACTTTCCGTGTCATATGGATGCGCTGACATCTGGGACCAATTATTATTATTGCAGATGTATACCTTTAAAAACAGTTATATGAGCTACCCATAACCCAAGCTCTTTGGAGGTGAGCTCTGGCTCGCGGATATCGGGCAAAAAGTTCCGCTATCCACGCGACACAATCGTCGCTGTCCGAATTGTTCGAACGCCTCTCGGTCCCCACGAGCTGCCAACTTGACACGGACTACGCCGGGATTCCCTCGGTTACTTCCTGTGTCAGTCGACGGCCACCCCGGCTCCGCGTCCCGACGCCCGACCCAGCACTCGGATTACCCTCGCTTCACGTCGCTCCCATGCGGGGTGGCCGTCGATGACGTCGCGCAGAGAGCTGCGATGTTTGGGGAGAGGCTGACTGCCGTGCGCCTCGGGAAAGCACATCGGCTCTGTGAAAGGAAGTGGTTGTTGTTGGGGGTACTTCTTCTGCCAATTTAATTTAATTCGCGGTAATATGAGAAGACACAATATGCAAAATCCTTACACTGAAAGGTGTTTTCTAAAAATAATAAAATTCAAAGAGTTGCACAGCTTATTGACTTTTCCAATGTCCATGCATACAGTAGTCTACAATGTTTGAGTGAAAAACACAGTATCGTCAATCCAGTATATGTGTTTCGACGCAAATTTCATTGCGCCAATGTGAATTGTCAATCCATGCGCTAGAATCCACTGCAACCAAATCGAGTATTGCCAACGATAGCGTCCCAAATCGGTATATGTTGATGAAGAATCCAGCGTGTTGTCGCGTATATAGTTGACGTCGATCGGCCTCCTCGCCCTCGACGGCTCTCCCTTAGCCAAGGCAAGGGGTGCAGCGGTCGCTTCCTCCACGCACGAACGTCGAGGCACCCCCGCGACTCGTGAGTCACGCGTTATCCGCGCTCCGCCGCCCGGCGTCGACGGCCACGTGGGGGGCGACGCACTGGTCCGAGAGGACGCTGCCTGCTGACGTCATCCTGCCGTGGAGCTCGGGACTGGGACGGCGTGAAGCTTGCCGTCGTATTGGGACCATTCGTTGGGAGTTGGGACCATTCGTTGGGAGTTGGGACGATTCTGATTGTTGTCATTTCGCTTTGCGTTGTTGACAATGCAATGATTTTGACAAAATTACTATTTGTGTGTCCGATTCACGGATCGGTAATCTTGATGTGATGCAATTCCAGAACACTGTGTGTTGTCGCCTTGTTGTTTAACGACGCACTCCACGAGATTGCTGACGTGCATGTCACTGACGTCTGGTGGTGTTCCGGTATTAGGTCCAAATCCAACTGCACGGACCACGCAATCTATAAAATACATCGAAGTTTCATCACTGCTCCATACATGAATCGGGTTTCGAACCGGGCGATGGATTTTTGTCAAAGCATGTCTCCTGTTGTTCCATTAAAGTAGTTTTGGCAGGTCAGGTTAAATTTCTGGTCAGTTCGACGTACCCATTGAAATCACTGCAACACCATGAGCAATAAATTCCTATTGCGGGACATTTTATGGGAATTGTAATTAAAGACAAAGAAGTAAATCATCTGTGCTTATTTAAAATCACCTCCCTAAGTCTGAGCAGCTTGGCATTTAACAGACAAAAACGAGGCGTTTGACCAGCGTATTCGGATGATTAGGCTCTGGCCTCGCGATATATTTAGCCGGCCAGGTACTCAAGTCTAAAACACAAGCAAACACTTGAGCCATTGTGTCCGCGCTAAGGGGTCGCTAAGCCAGGCGCCTCGGCAGCCCACGAGACCGTCCAAGGTACAGTTATATAGGGATGCTGCTGTGGACGCGGTTACGCCGGAAGTCCCACATGTTGCGCTGGGACAGGTATAGGTAGGAATGCGAAGGGTTTGCTCATTGCCGGCATTGCTCGTGAAGGTGGTGCGTCGAGTCAGGCTCAGTTGGCAAGTGTCTTTGCTCGGGGAAGTTACTAGTGCAGTGAAGAGGAAGACCAAGTCAGAATGCGCTTCAAAACAGGTAAGGCGGACTGTTGATCAGTTATATCATCTAATTTATTCTTCTCAGCAGACTGCAGCGTTATATATTTTTATTGTGCACGTATTATCACAGATATGATCAAAATAGAGCGACGAGCGATACACAATAATACAGGGACGTTTGTTAGCCCGTGCCATGACCTTGAACGCCACAACAACCTTCAAAGCAGTAATGCAAACCAATGGTGCACACCACCGGCCTCGATTGCACATAGTCGATGGCTAGCGGCGTTGGTGCATGAAGCCAAATTAATTGGGCCAACGGTCAATCTGGGTCCTTTGCGCCCAAGTCGAGTTTTACAGCTTTGCATAACGCCTTCCGCGAGTTCAAGTGGGAATTTAGATAATCATGGTGTTGACATGGTAACATAAAATCAGTCGTAATGAAATTAATTTTTTACCGAGTATTAGTATTAAAATTGACTGGTATTGAAATTCATAACAAAACAAGAGTGCTGCCTATATATATACCTACCTATATACTGCCTGTTGGGCCAATTTTCCTTATAGAGGAAGATTGTCTCGTATTTTACCGAAATCTGGGTTGACTTGGACGTTTGATTATCCGAAACAATTAATATCATTGCATGTGATTGGTTGCTGTAATGGTATTTGGCAAAAACTTATTCCCAATAAATTTGGGCTTTGAGTATACATGATAGGAAAACCTGTCATATGGTCAGTTTACCGTCTGATCTTCTCAACTTGGAGTTAATAAAGCGGGAATTCCGCGGTGTTGTCATATCGGGAACCTTTGCAATCGTTGTTTCAGGAAGTCAGCCGATGGTATAATCAAGAGAAAGAATTGCAAACATAAAGTGATAAAATTGGTCATACCACTGGCCCGATTATTAACGGTAGTAACTGGGACTGGCTTGTCATCTTGGTGTTTCCAGTCGAATTGCGAACCGAACTGATCTTGAAAATGAAACCAAACCCGATGCGAAGACCGCTTGGAATTATCGAGTGTGAAAAGCATGGGGTGCTCGTTAAAGGTTGCTAAGGGAGTGCCTACATTTTTGGCACGGATTGCCGCCGATCGGCATCAGGTATATAACTTGTGCGACAATTTCAAATCGATTTTACAGATAATTAG
This sequence comes from Nemoura dubitans, assembly GCA_921293005.1. NCBI lineage: Eukaryota > Metazoa > Arthropoda > Insecta > Plecoptera > Nemouridae > Nemoura > Nemoura dubitans. Next base: position 69,940,221 of record OV121074.1, read on the forward strand.
GAAACTAGCGAACCGTGGCACGCGCTCAGAGACAGGAAAGAATCACTTGTAAATTCTTCGCGCGCGAGTTTGCAAGTCTCTCTCTTTCCACTTCCATCCCGTCCTCAAAGAGAAAGAAAAAAAATCTTATTCGCACACCGAACCGAAATTCCGATTTCGTAAATACGTCAAACTCGGCACCCCCTTCCCACCACCCACCCTCCCAGTTTAGAGTTAATCTTGCGTACACAGGCCACCCTCGCCAATTTGTCCCCGTCACTTCGCGCACCTTTACCACCCCCCCATCCCCCGTGCCCCCTTGCACGAGGGGTGCCTCGCCGTCCACGACACCCTCAAGCGGCGTTCGCCCGAACTTGGCGTCGCGGCGCCGCGCCCTCTCGCCACCATTCCGCGCGAATGAACAGTGTTCTGAGCGTTGATTGGCTGACGCGTAGCGTGGAACGGCACGCGATTGGTCGGCGGTGAGGGTCGCCGTCGTGGACGAGGTGCAAGGTATCGCGAGGTGGCCGACTAGTGAGGGACGATCCGTGTCGAGGAGCGTAACCCGACGCCGGTACCGAGTCAGCCAGCGCTGCGCCAGTCGTGTTCGGGGTAGCAGAGTGTCACGGTTTGTCGACGGGGTGCGGGTTTCTGAGAGTGTACGGTCATTGCCGAGCGTTTGGGAGTGCGTCGTTGCGTTTGTTTGGGACGTTGTCAGTGCGAGTTGCCATGGGACCGCGACGGGCAGGACGCGTTTGACGACAGGATCTGTTTTTTCTGTGAGTACATGTTGGTGTGACTTGCGACACGGGGTGATTTTGCAAACCCAATTTCTCGATTTTGTTCCATTCAATTTCGAATTTGTTTCATCAAATCATTCAAGGGAACGCTTAAGTGCAGGGAACATGTTTTGACAGTAATATCAAAGTGAGGATACACGCAGGTATTATAATTGTTTCCCATGGAATTGCATCTCTTGTATGTTTGTGTAACGGAGACGTCAGGGGTTGGCGTTGATGCTCGTGTTGTCATGTGATTCGAGCTGTTCGATTTTACTTCAGTCATAGAAAGATGCTCGTAGATGCATTCTAAATGTTGAGTTTCTAAGACAGGCTGTTTTCATATTTTGGTTTGATATTCCACAATATAATATATACAGTTTGTGCCTATATTTTGGACATGGAGGTGCTTATTATATACGCATATATCTAATTTATTTTCATTGTGAAAATCTCCGTCGAAACCAAATATCGGGTCTAACAAAAAATGATCACCTGAACGAAATGCTGGCCCTCAGCTGATCTTTGAGACGGTGTGAAGTGCGTTTTGTTGTTTCATATAAAGGTGATAAAAATTTGACTTCTGTGATTGGTATAGACTTAAAATGAGCATCGTAATGTCATTTGGAGTTCTAGCTACATAATATGAGCAAGGGTTCACAACATCATATTGGGTTTCAGTGCTAATATGGCAACGTCAAGTTTTATGTTACCTGGAGCATTCGAGTTAGATACTTCAATAGAATCGAGTTGAGTAAGCCAGGGTTTGTTATGAATTTCCAGTAGCACTAGGGGTCAATGAGTTGTGTTTATGTGGTTTCGGCATAAACAATTGGAATTATTGTTTGACTGTAATACACTCGCAAGTGGTATACAGGATAAGGTCTATATACGTAAATAGAGGGTTGCGTAGCATAACAAGTACTGTTCGTCAACTGAAGGAAGATTATGCATTATTTTTGAACCAATAAAAACCGAGTTAACTGTTAATTAAACACTCCGATAATAGATCATTTGCATTTGGTATAATGTATAAATATGCCTGTTTAGGTACGTGAAATGAGATAAACCCTTCAGTTTTCATGCAATTAGCAGGGGTGATCACAAGTGATATTAATGTTGCTATAGACTAAGTTTCTTACGCTTCGGTTCATGAAGCAAGTAATCCTGTTATCTTACCTTTAATCCACGAGATTATGTTCCCAGTCAGAGATTTCGTTTTATCTGACAATTTCAAGATTTTTCAATAAATCGTGAACATTCCACTTGCAACTCAGGTCGTAAATTACGAACAAACTGCTCAATAACTGGGAACAGCCAATCACACTCAAAACTCAGCTCGTTTGGGATGAATGATTTTTCTTCGGATGATGATGTTATTGTGATGCACTTTAGCGTTGAGGAGCGAATTAAATTGGCGATTGTTTACGAAATTGAATATTCGTCTATTAGGTACTATTTGAAATGTGTAGTGCAAAGTCAGTCAAAGTCAGTGCAAGTTCCCAGAGCACGGCGGCGCTGGCGCTGGTAGTGAGGGCAGGTAGCCGACGTCGACGCCGTCCCGGGCACCGATAGCCGGATGTCCGGCCAACGGGACAGACTGGGCCCGGCGCGGGCAGCCACACTTCGCGCGGACCCCGCTCAACGGCCTCCCTCGCACTAGGGCATTTCTCAGTTTGCCAAGATGTACCATGTCTTTTATTGGTGCTAGTTTTAGAACGGCGTGATATGTTTTAGGAGCATCCATAAAGCCAGCTCCATTTTCTGCAATTATTATGAAGTAGGTAAATATGCGACAAATAAATATAAATAAACAAATTAACTAGATGCAGCCATTATATTATACCACCGCCTTGAGCATGCGACACAGCTTGAACAGCTTTTCATGTTCATAGGGCACTGCCCACATTCGTACTTTTTGTACATCGGTATTGGTCTTTTGTATTCTAATTTCAAACCGAAGATTCCGTTTCTGTGTCAGTGTTGTGGGTATCCGCAATATACATCTAGAAGTGCTCATCAAAATAAATGTTATAAATGGCACTGCACAGCATATAGGTACACTAATAAGCATTGGAAACAAGTCAAGCAATGTGTTTTTCAGTGTATACATAGAACTCAAAATCAAGAGGGTTGAAACGCGCCTTGAATGCACTACGCCTATGTGCATTGATCAAATTTAGGACTGCAGAATGTTTCAAAACACGAACAGAAATAAACGAACAACACTCGTGTTATATTTCTACCAATTTAATTAGAGTCAAAAGCGTCCTCGATGGCAACTATATTATCCATTCACCAATTAATCTAAAAGCTCATTAGCAGTAAACAACCCCACGCGCCTCCACCGAGCATCCTCACATTCGTGAGGCGAGTGGTCCCGCCCCACGACCGCGAACACCAGCGCAGCGCACGGCAAGCGAGCAAACAACGCGCTACAGCGAGCACACCACGGGCACCCCCCGATGCAAAGCCGAATCGCGTAATGCGCCGTGATTGACATCGACGGCGCGTGGGGACAAAAGAGCGTCGCGTCGCACGGCACCTCGACGCTGCAGAACGACGCTAATTGGCGTCGCCGATCATCAAGTGTGCAGTGCGAGCGTCGCATTCACGAGCGCAGCGCCATCCCACGAACGAGCGGCCGCGGACAAAACGCGAATTAGCAATTAGTGATTTTAAACATTGCTTTAATTCAGCTCTCTCCCGTATATCCGCAGCACTCTTGAATCTCTATTGAAACATTGCCTATAAACAGAATCATGTCGTAGAGCGGATTTGTATAAGTGAGTGCTCGTGCGCTCGGTATGCCGCAGGCTGCGAGTCAAGAGGCTGCAGTCTGATCCGGTGGAGGCGCTACTCGAGGCGTTGTGAGGCGACGTGGCAATTGGCTGCCCCGACGCGGGTTCCCCCGGGTGCTCGTGGAGGCGCGCTTGCTTCGCGACGTGCCACTTCTTCGGGGACGCTAGACGAAGTCAGGGCGCGGGTCTCGGATTCCAGAACGTTAATCGAGTCGTGGCACGAGGGGGTTGGGGGGGGGGGAGCCTGGGTTGATTGGGCAACAATGGGCCGAGTGGCGGCAACAAGTTGACATCGGTGTGCGCCGTGGGGGTTTGGTGACGTTTCACGCGGTTGACTTTCTGCAGTAACATCACGGTGTTAAAGATTGTACATTAATATGTGACGAAAGTGCGTTTGTATTAAATGTGTCAGTATTTAACACTTTGGGAAACGCTCGTTCTGTCGTCGGCAATCTTTAGTGGCAAATTAATTCAATTGGCACCAATTGAAGTGGCTTCCTCTATAAAAGATTGAAGAGTGCATTTGAGTCTCATTGTGCGCTGCACAACACACATTGTCACCTACGGCATTGACATTCTTATACCTCTTTCGAATTATAGAGCGCCTATATTCGCTTAGGCTGCCATCATATCTTGTCATATTCTCCCGACAAACGAACGATTCAACTGCTGACCCCCAAATAGTTTGCTCTGAGGCCAGCGCTGCCCCCCTACCGTCTCATCCCCCCCCCCCCCGACTTCCCTTGAGGGCGAGTCGAATGCATATCGGTTTGTTTAACTCGTCAAGACGCAGCGTTCCTGTCGTGGCCTACACCCGACAGATGTGCTCTTGAATCCGACGTCGAGGGCATCGAGTACCCTACGCCGGTGCACGGCGCACTTGTGTCAACATCGGGCTCCTCGTTCAGGTGCAATTAGCCTCCAATTACCCGACGCGCTGCCTTGCACCGAGGTCGAGTCTGTGCCTCCTTGGGACGCGCATCTGCACGACGCAATGGAGTGTTGCGATAAGAGGCCACCATGCAACATGCTTTGTCAATTGCCCTCAGCGTTAGATGATTCCCGTTGCCGGCACATCTTTCCCTTGTGCGCCCGGGAGTTGAACCTTTAAAATATGTGTGTATGGGTCACCTATCCAAGCACTGTGTTACTTAACCATTGAGGGGTAAGACGAACTAATTGTGTGTTTGCCGGTTAGCATCATGGTGTAGTAAGGTACTTTACTGGTCACCCGTTAAAACTTTGGTCCAGCGCCTTGTTGCTTGTATACCATGCGAAAGAATTGGACGATGTCTTGCTAATATGATGCTATCTATACTCAGCCAGCAGTTTTGTTGGATGGTTGGTTACCCACCCATACTCGAGCACAGCCCGCGGTGTTGCTTAACTTTGAAGGACATTGATGCCATGCAGGGAATATATTTTATTGAATGTATTTAAACCACCTACATAAGCTACGTTTGCCGTTATGATTGTATAGTGAAATCTCATGATGCTTTTGAAACTCGCATCCGAAGCTAACGCATCATTGAGTGCTTATAGGCAAAAAAGCCGAGACTCAAGAAGTTCAGCATGGTTTAAGTTTGAAACGTTCACTAACAAGTTGAACTTCAGTAAGCCATGTGACCAAATCGCAGCTTTCTCGCCAAGCACTAAATGAGGCTTTCGCGTACAACGTTACTGTCGCCAACCGCACAACTGCAGTGTTGTCGTATTGAGTTTGACATAGGACTGGCGTCCAGTTTAGCGATTGAATATAAATGTATCGATCGGTAGCTAAGGGCAACCAATCCAGCCTGTCAATTTCAATGGGCCGTGCTACCGATAAACATCGATAATTTTACATAATCGCTATACCCATTGATTCGTTGTATGGTCACCCACCCAAAGCCACGTGCAAGCTTATTGTTGCTTAACCAGCTAACACCCGTGCTCTCTCTCCCCCGCTGGCGGCGTCCTGCAGCCGGACGTAGAGTGGCGCCTGTGTCGAGCGCCCCGGACGGCACCATTCTGCCGGCGGCGCAGCACTCGATGGGGCCGGGTCCCGCGCCCGCGCCCTGGTCGCACCACCATGGCCCGCCTGGCCACGGGCCCGTCGGACTGCACCACCATCCGCACCATCCGCATCATCATCCGCATCACACGCTCAATCCCGACGACATGCCGCACAAGGGTGAGTGCAGTGGTGCGGGGGCACTGGAGGCGTTTCGCTGGCGCTGGTTTGAATGGGGTGCATGCGAGTGTTGTTGTTGCATGGGTCATTGGATTATTGATGTCGACTGTGATTTACTCCCTCCTTATTCTGGCCAAATTATGGAAGTGTTGATTGGTTTCGTTCGAATTCTTAGAGTCGCAAATACGTTTTCATATATTTTGTTGCGAGCTGATCAGATCCAATATTATATTTATACACAATACAAGATTGAGTAATTCGTATAAATATATAGATATACCAACGCCAGAAACGAAATTTTAACAAACCAACACGAAACGAAAGTCATCACCTTGGTTTTAGGGTCCAGTTATATATTTTTCAATTCTATAAACCAACGTACTAGCAAAATGAGAATAGTAATGATCAATTGCCAAAATCCCAGAGGCTCTGTAATCGTGAAATCACTGTCGTTTCCTCTCTTACGGAATGCGTAAAAAAGAAAAGAAAACACACAGACGGCGGAAATCTGTAGAGCACACGAAAACCTCTGCCGTTGCCGCGTGACTGAGCGCTCGGAATTTTCCGACGGAATTTCCCGGCGAGCGTGGAAAAGCAGCGCGGCCGACGTGTACGCGGCGTCGAGTGCCAGGCTAGCAGCATGTAGGTCAGCGAGTGCTTCGATCCCACGTCCTGACTTCGGTTCGGGGCGGGCGCCGCGTGACGAGTGAAGTTCACAAACCCTCGGATGCGACGGGACGGGCGGGCGGGCATCGATTTCCCTTCGTCGCCGATCTCCTCGATATTGTAATTAACATAAAAGACGCAGCGACGAGCTCTGAGTGTGCAGCGAGCATCCAGCGACAGACTGATCTCGTGCTAAACGACAGCGCTCTCTGAGAGCAGGCTACGCAAACAGCCGAGTCAATTGACACACTCAGTACACTCGACGGCCATATACCGTCTAGTCGAAAGCAGTGCGGCGTTCTTGGGGTAGTTTCCTCCGTACCCCGACAAGTTATACCGTAAGGGTGAAGGGGTGCGAATGGTTAATTTGAGTAACGTGGCTTTTTGCTGGCTTTTGCGCACCTGCCAGTGGTTGCACACCTCCATTTTCGTGGCTGTTGACATTGCAAAGCATACTTTTATCATACGCACTCAGTTGCTGTAAACGTATATAACCATATAGAGCAATATGACATAGCCGAAATTGTTCTATTTAAATTCGGACTTTTAAATTTGAAAACACAAATAAGCAATGAAAATCATCGCGAACATCTTCTTCCTAATGTATAAATATTCTTATACCTATACCTATACATTTATTTTTATTTTTACTGCCTCATAACTGTAATAACTTAAAGCTCAAAAGGAAGTTCTCATCATTGTTGTTGACAACAGATCAGTACAAAAAAATGCTAAGAGCTTGACAAACGTATATAAAGATATCTCGTTTAGAACAGCGTTCAAGCTTCGATCATCAGTGATCGAAGGTTCAATTGTCCGCTCCTACGTCCCGTCACTCTCCGCGTCCATGCACACACGATCGACGTCGTCGTCGTCGTCGTCGTCGTCGTCGTCGTCGTCGTCGTCCTCCCGACGCCTATCCCGGATGACGTCACGAAGCGTCGGCGTCCAATGGCCCGTGAAGAGGGGACCAGTCGTCGCGGCGCTTGGGCTCTAATCAAATGCACCGTCGGCCGACGCCGGAGGGGAGCCGCGTCGCCGTGACAGTGTGTCCCTGCCGCCGAGAGGGCTGTGGGTTCAGACGAGGGCGTCGCGATTGATGGCGGGTGCGTCCGCCGGAAGACTTACACTTCGAGCGCGACACTCCGTTCTCATCCATGGCTATGCTCCATCTCATCTTGAGAGCTGGGCAGAGATGTTATAGGCACGCTGAAGGAGGCACCCGTTGCTACTATTATATATATCACACGCAAATTGAAAACAGTTCAAAACGCACCCTTAATTACAAGCTGTTGCCTTGCTGTACAAGCTGTTACCTGCTACAAGCTGGTGCACCTTAAGATATTTCTTAATAACTTTGCAACCGATAGTGTACCTATAACAACTAGCAGCGTCAGAGTGGAATCTCAGTGGATCTCTACTAGCGATAACAGAAATAGCCGTGCTTCATTCTAGATATAATATATAAAATATGCATTACCGGCACAAGCAAATTTTACCGATATTGGAATTCTGGAATGGATGCTCATGGTATTGGCAGAACACTGCGGAGAAAATATTCGAAGATTTACCAACTGCAATCTGTTGATGAAAAGCATGATAACCTTCTTGCAGCTATGGAAAGATCCAAGAGTGCCAAACGATGGTTGAGTCACATGGTGTATTCTTTCTTTATGCTCGTATCATATTCGTTTCTGTACCAACCGGTGATTTGAAAGATCTACGAAGGCGATCGATCCATCTCGAGTCATCTGAGCGAACTGTAACTCTTGGGTTACACAATTGACAAGCACATGAGGGACGCAAACATGGGCACGCTCAGTGAGCCTCGGCGTCAGGACAGGTAACCCCATATCGCCACATCCTTCTCCGATGTCCCGGCGTGCCACGCTGCTCGGGGGTTTGGGGATGACAGCCGGCCACGCTGCTCGGGGGTTTGGGGATGACAGCCGGCCGGCGACGACGACGGCGTCCCCGGCTCCGATTGCCGATCGACGGGCGTCGGTGGCCGGTCATGCGAGTAGACACCCGAGCCGCGGGGCTACGACGCCGACCGCCGCGACGGCAGCCGGTAGTCGACCACTGAGGGCGTCCGCCGTTCGGGCGGTCGACGAATCGGGTCCTCCATTGTGGAACCTCTTGGAGCATGTTTACTTTTAAAATTCTAGGTTGAATCTTTTCAAACCAAATCGCTTTCGTACATTTTATAAGATTTTGTCATGCATGTCATTATCTGAACTTCCAATGACCCCCTTTGTAATCATCATTGTCAATATACCTGATCAGTGATCATGTGTATACATTTCCAATGTAGTTACAGGACTAGCGAATCAATGATTAGCTTATATAACTTATAATTTACGAGTTATGGTCATTCACGTGGCAATTGCCAATACTTGAAGAAATATGTTTTCTCATTACTTAATCTAAGTTGACATTATTGGGCCGGAGTTTAAAACTTTCGTATATGTTAGGTACTTGGTGTACAATAAAACACCATGAGGTTCAACTTCATAATTGAGGGAAACTACAAGACTAGTGTACCTATCCGGTCGCGTCGACGCGACTATAGAGTGCTCTTTTCCTTGCCTCATCAGCTCGCAGCTCGCACTTCCAGTTGCTCGTTACTAAGAAATCATTTTGGGAATTGATTGTTTGTTTTGGATCCGAGGGCTGCCTGTATATAAGTTTCGAAAAGACTGTCTGGCGTAAAAATTCCAGTAACGTCGATTTGCTAATAAGGACTTGCCTATATATAGTTACGGAATGCGAATACCTAAACCCTGTCAGACTGTCAGGCTCACTGAGAGCGTTGTCACCGTGTGTGTCCGCCATGTTGCTCGCCGGGTGGTCGGTGTGGGTGACGCGTCGGTGGCAGACTCTGTGCCTCGCGGTCACCCGAGCCCTAGGCTCTCGCGTGACACCCGATCCGTGCGGGTTCGAGCCCCACCCCGCCCACGCGAGGGTCACGCCCACAGCACGCAGTGTGCAGTCATGCCGGCAATATGGCCGCCGTGCGCCCCCGACCGTCGCGTGGGTGGTTGGACGGGGCCCTCGAGGGCGTCGATGGTTAACCGTTTTTATTGGTTCGGCTGGGAGCAAGGTCACCTTTCAACGTTACATTTAATTATTGTTGTCTTGAGCTAAATTCTTTATGTTTCACGAGGTCAAATCGTTGTGTACCATACGGTCGTGGTCAAAATTGTGGCAGAATATTGGTCGGTCATCGAATGGAATGAAAGAACCCGGATTTATTGCACATGGAAATGAAATACGATGGAAAATAAAATGGGACCTTTTTTAAAACACTGAAGAGTGGAAACACATGTTTGGAAAATGAATTTCCTTTCCGCTCGTGGCTTGTTGGTTTTTTTGCGGAGCATGCTGATGTACAAATTGCGCAAGCAAAATATTTAAACGCTCCATTTATACTCCAGTCCATGCTCTTGGGCAAACTGCAATGAAAATTGTAAAGGAAAGAAATGTATGCCAAGGAAATGCATCATTTGAATCGTTTCACCCCATTCCATTGTATGGCGCTGTCTTGCAATATAAACGGACAGTACACTTTAGAATGCACTAGCCAATATCTTACAATCATATAAAACATCAATTCAAGAATCATATCTAGAACGACAGCGTCAAACTTTGATGGCAAAGACCTCGTAAGGTACTCCCGAAAGCAGTTTAAGCCCGTACAGCGTCTTTTAAATCGGCAACAAGCGTCACAAATCAGCACCTTCTCCCCGCCCATTGACGCTTTCGTCGCGCGGCCAGCTCGCCTCGACCTCTCAACGACATCCCCCCCCCCCTGGTCGCCCCGAGCCGAGGGTGCCCCCCGACGGCGATGGATGCGACGGGGTCGCCAGGTAGCACCCTCGGCTAGCACCTCACGCCGGACACCGTGATGCTGTACGGCTCGACGCGTGAACCTCTTCTCGCGCTCCACGCGACGACGCCGATAGCCGTTGGGCGTGCAGTGAGGACGGTCGCTGGCGGCTGGACCCCTCGTGCAGGTGCATAGTTTCAGAGTCCGAATGCTCTCATGCTATCGTGGATAGCCAAAGGTTTTCATGCTGAAAAGGAAATCAGGAGAGGAAACGGGAAATTGATAGTGCTATAGAACACCTGCAACAGAAGCGTTCTTTAAACTCACTGGTGGACAACCTCGATGTTAAAAACCGTTTAAAAACGATCCACATGTGTCCACTATAGTGAGATAACATAATATACCTTAATGTGCAGACTTCATAGGTCGAATTTCTTAAACATCACATCTGCAATATCGCGTGTATTAAAAGCACATGAAGTTATGAAATCCAGTTACTGGGTTGAATGTCAGTATCATTGAAAACTCTAGAAATTAGCATGAAGAGGTTCGCGCGATTCTCAAAAGCGTTCCGGGACGGCGTCGTCGTGTTCTCGCTCGCTGCGTCGTCTCGGCACTCGCATCCCCCTCTCCATCTGGGATCGCTGCGTCGAAGGGTGCGTGCCTACGTCGCGCGTAGGGTAATCAATAGCGCGCTGATCGACGAGCACTTCCGGTCCCCAGGGCATCTCAACGCCCCCCCCCCCCCCCGCCACCTCCCTCAGGACCGTGCAATCAGCTCGCGCTAAACGCCCCGCGGCGGCCTCGGGCACTTGTTGAATGGCGTCGCGACGCCGACGTCGAGTAATTGGGCGTCGGTCGGAGGCGTCGGTGTTTGTTGTTGTCTTTGGGGGTATGTGCTATGCTAACGCGTTTCGCCGGGTCGGCGTCTCTCTCTGTCGTGTCACGGGGGTTTTAGAGTTCGTTACCGACGGCGTGGGGTGGGGAGAGATGGGGAGGGAGTAATCGCTTTAAGGGTTGCTTTGCTTTCACTGAAATTGTCGGTAATCTACATCCTGTATGCCCCTTTGTCTATGCATAAATGTGGAACATGTTAGCGAGTTTAGCCTCATGCTTTGAAGTCTTCGTTAGTTAATATCGAGAGACGCCGATATTGACAAACAATTTATTATGATGTGATACTTCGTGAATTAATGCCTTGTGCATCAAGTATGATTTGCGTAGTTAACATGCACGAAGGAAGCTTGATATTTAACGCTGCAGGACGTTATTATCTGAATTATTATTATATGAAACACGCACTTTCAGTTTTATTAAACCATTGTTACGCACCTCATGCACAACTATTTTGTTCCATCATCAAAAGAATAGGTTTAAGCCTGGAAAGTGTTGTTCATGAGGACTGCATATTATCAACGATTATAGAACGGACACAAAATATAAAACCGGACAATGAGAATAATATCTGGCAAGTTTGTAAATATGAAACTGACATTGTTCAGCCAATTCAAAGCATGTTCGTCGCTACTCGCGGCAACAATACCCCGCCACTTTATAAACCTTCTGAGTAGCGAAGTCCGCATTTTATAATATTCGCTCACAATGCAATAAATATTTGCTCCAGCGTCCGGCCATTCACGGACCAAGCATGGTTTCAGTCCCCCGATGACCAAGACCGGACCGCTCGCATTTATCGAATCAAAGTCCCTCGGCGAAAACGCGAAAACGCTTCAAAACTACTCTATGTTATAAGCAAGGTTTGAAGGTACCACAATACATCCGCGCGACACCCGTTTGCGACTTACACACATTCATGAGACGACCAAAGAAGAGGAAAAAACATCGGCTTTACACTCTCGGACAGCCAGATGAATGGCTCGACCATCTGTCAACGAAATCGCAGCGGCAATGGACCCGTCCGTCGTCGGAGAGAGAGTCCAAGACGTAAACATCGGTCTCACGGCTGCAAGACCCGGATAATGGACGACATAAATATATAATAATTTGTTAAGCGAGCTGCTTGAGAGATCCCCGTTACAAAGCTACAACACAATCATCTCTCTCCTGGTGTGCAGAGGACGAGGGCATTGTGTGCCGGGGACCCAGCCACTTATTCGGGCACCGTCGTCGGTACCTTTGATGCCTGGTCGGCGACAAGGTGCTCGGTAAACGATGTAAACAGCGACAACAATGCTCTGCCTATTTACTTGGGCCATTGGGGCACCTGCTGATGTTGGGCATGTCGTGGCTGGGAAAGCGAGGAAAAGCGTCGGAGAGTTTTCCGCACGCTGTTTCCCGAGCGACATGAGGACGTACTGGAAGTGAGTCATGTGATGCGTGACTAGCGCTTTTCTCCCTCCGGTTGTGTGGCGATGACGGTGTGGAAGTTTTGCGTCACCACTGAAGATAAACAACACTCGGCGTTTTCACGTGATCATGGCGTCTAACATTCCCGTTTAGGTCGGATACCAAATTGCCAATTAATCCACTTTAAGATTGGGTTTTTTCTATCAAGTTTTCCTTATAAAACTTACCGGTGAACCGACAAAAACCGTGCAAAATATATCACAATGCAGACGTATACGCTCGGAGAAAGGTGCTGCACCCTAGTAAGGTACGACCCTTGACAGCTTTTTAGCCCATTTAGGAGGAAATTTGACAGTTTATACTTAGGTAGGTATAAGGAATAAATACGTTTACAGTCACAGCACATAAAACTAAGATATTTGATACAAAATGTAAAAAAATAAACATTAAACCAGATAAAGCATAAAAAGTCTGCTCGCCATGGTGAAGACACGACGTAAGAAGTTATACCAAAGCGCGGTAATCTTGACTAATTTCAATTCGATTCGTCCCGACATGACAATTTATAAATTACACAGCCATCCTCGAGCAGCCACTTTCAATTACCCAAAGCAGCCCCTTCCATGAAACTGCTTTCCTTGGCATTTTCTTTTACTAAAATATGTAATTGCTTCCGAATTCAGCCGTTACCTTATGGTATACCGAGTACCGTGACCATTCCCAAAACAGAACAAGGCCCTGACGGGCCCTCGCCCTCGGCGCACACCCTGCAGCATGGCGTGCATGGAAGGAAGCAGGCCACGGCCACCGCCGACCATCGGCGAGATCGGGCGCACAGATCGGAGAGATCGGGTTGGCCGGGACGCGGGCGACGCTAATGACAGTTGACACTCGAGCGCCGTCATCCGTGAAACGAGATCCCCCCCCCCCCTTCAGCCCCCACACACCGCCGCCCTGCCACCGGGTTACCAGGATCGAGTTTCACCACCGCCCTCGCTGGATGGCGATGTGCATGTGGTTTCCACTCCCCGCGTGCATTCTTGCTGCATTCTTGCACAAGTGCATGTCTATTGTCGTTGCGCTCGCGATTGTGTGTCGAAGCGGCGTGCCCGCGACGTTCGGGCAAAACGGTGGTCGAACGGTCGGCGGGAAAATAGAGGAATTCGAGACGATTTGGTCGCGATGCCATTCAAATGCGACCTGTTGGTTATTTTAATTAGAATAATACGTTCATTTATCGAGAAATCCTGTTTCTTTTCAATACAATGTTGTCTTCTGCTCCAACACGTCAAAATAAGTGTGAATTTCAAATCCATTTGATGCACCACTGAACACAATTATTATAATCGTGGTTTCCTTTATATATTTGGCGTTATCTCCATCTATAATAAAAACTCGAACTCGCAAGTTTGAAAACAAACACCCAGCTGCAGTGAATAATCAAAAGCTTGAAATGACACAACCATGGGACGCTTTAAATATGACATTATTTCAGACCAATGTGCATGTGACGTTAACAAGTTGACATCCATGGTTGTCACAAGTTTAATCAAGTATTCAGTTCCTTGTCTTTATGTTTATGCGCTCAATTCTTCGCCCTAATCAGGAAAATCTTGAGTATACAGGTAGCTGTTATTCTCCCGTTCCATATTATTTATATACCTAGACCATGCCATCCTACAAATATATAGGTACGTGAACGCCGAGAAATATCTTGAATCGCAGCGCTCTGCCGACTCCGCACGGGACCCATACGTCTCAGCCCCTGGCCAGCATCCCCCGACTCTCCAGAACCCCTCCCCCCCCCCTCGACCTCTGTAATCCCATTCACTGCGCGACATGAGAAGCCGTGTTTACACGGGTCGCCCTTTGGGAGGGCACCCTGCCCCCCGCCGAGCGTCCGGGCATTGTCCGCGCCGACCGCTTTGTGTCGCGAGACCAGCTCTCAGCGGCGGGGGTCGACGTCGTCCTCTCGACCGCGCGGAGGTCGCGAAACGCCCTGCCCGTGTGCGCCGGGGTGCACTTGGTGGTTAGTGCCATGGTTTAGACTTTAAGATGATCATGAGAAATTGGGGTTTCATTGACTAACAGCGTTATGTTTTATAATGAGCATTAGGTATTTGTATCATCACATGTGGGTTTGAATTCTTTTCTAACGATATGAAACGTGTTTGTAGAGTCCGTCTAGTGAACATGATATTTCCTTAATCGCCTATATTATGTCCTTCGACTATGGTTCAAACTCAAAGCATTTAGATTGAAACCATGTCAATGCTTAGTGATGAGCTATTTTGAGAATCGTTGCCTATATAGTTCGTTTCGTCATTATACCGTCGTATTACAGCCCTCGCTTTCATGGTAAATGACCAAATCCATGCTCCAGTTACAAAACAAAATAAAATGCGCGGAAATAAAACTCTGGAGCGTGTCGAGGGGCATAACGATGATTGATACTGGTCGACTTCGTGAGGCAGACCGTCAATCTCCCTCGTCCAGATTGCGTAGACGTCGATCACCATGCCGGATTGAACTCTGCCCCCACGCGAGGGCTGCCACTTCGCTCACCTCGCCCTTCAGCATGGCTTCTCAACGCCCCTGCCACGCAAATTGAGTTTGTGTCCATCGCCGAAGCAGCGAACTCGATTCCCCAGCTTCCTTCGACAGGACACCTTACGTGGGCCGACGCCTCACGTCCGTCATAGTGCGTGCTCACCCCGCGTCCAATGCGTACTGATAACGCGCGATCAATAATCCCTGCCCGTCGCGTCCGAATCCAGGGCCTGTCAGGGATATCAGCCGGGATACCTCGTTTGCATGAATCACGCGTTGTGATTCGAATTCGATAGCCATTGTGACAACTTGTCTTTGATGTGGGAAGATTGAAGATGTTTCTCATGAGAAGAAAAGGGTTTTGATTCGACAGCAGATAAACCAACGATGGTTCACGTTTTGCGGATTTATTCAACGATGAACTAGAATTCAAATATATATCAAAATTGAATTGTGACTTCAGTCGGAAGGTTTTCACGTCAATTACTGTTTCTTTTTAGCACATCATTCAGAACACACCATAATTCCAGTCTCATTTACAAAGAAATCGCCTAAAGTTACCGAAACGCAAACAGCTGCTGGCGATGCACACATGAATGCGAGTCACATAGACAGCATTCAACGCATCGCATCGCACAATGCCAATCTAAGAAAGTCTCTCGCGCCACAAAACTGTCCTTCACCCTCGCCAGAAACCCCACGTCTCCGTTCACCCTCCGTCACATTTCCGAAGCAGCCACGTCGTCGTCGTCGTCGTCGTCGTCGTCGTCCATTCACCGACGACCAGCGCCGCGCGTGAAAAGAGCATTTTCATCGACGTCGCTCGATTCTCAAACACGACCCCAGCGACTCCCGTCGGCCAGACAAAGACAACGCCACTCTGGGGCGGTACGCGTCGAACGGTGATAGCTGCCATGTGGGAGGCGCCGGCCGTTTGACACCCTGCCATTGTCGACGTCGTCCTCCCGTGCGTCGGCCGCGCGGCGTGCGTAATGCCAGGCTCTGGTTTCGTCGGTCGGTAGCGCGGGAAGGTCGGGGGTTGACGCCAAGAGTCAAGGGTCTTCATCTTTGTCCGCGAGCTTTAGGGGATTAGCACAATGACATCGCCGCGTAGAGAGAGCGGCCGGAGTGGCAACCCCCTCTGAAATATGAGCATGCATTTATCGTACGTCCTTGTCGCTTGAATTGCCGTACGATATATCGGATTTTTTGCCTGGAGAGTGGGGTGTATATTTAATATAATAACCTACAAGGGTTTCACAATATAATTGTTTGACAATGGCCAATACATATTATTGTAATGTCCACCTTTATGCCGGAGCTGCGTCGACATGGCACGGCACAAACGTATAGCTCTTGTGTGGAAACGTATACGTCACTCGGAGGTAGAATGGATGCGAAAACGGCCGCCTTCTTCAGCGTAGTACATGAGACGACGACGACGGAGGATAAAGTCGAGAGTCTCTCGGCCGACGGCGCTGGAGTGGAGTGTTATTGTCGGCCGCATAAAGCACCGTTCGCGAATGGCAATAATGAAACGTTCGTTTAAATGCGCCATTGAACTTTGTCAACTTGTTAAACGACTAGAAACTTTTTTTTAACGCTGTCAGATTGAACGTTATTGGACGCGACTTGAGATGTTAGCGATCTTTGGTCACAGGCTCGTTCAAAGGCTTGGAGAGATGCATGTCGTTCGAAGTGACCAAGAGTATTAACGGCGACAACTGTCAGATTTGCGTGGCAACGTTTTTATTTCAAGTTCTCGATAACGGAATTCTATATTGGCCAATTATTTTCTTAGGACATTCACCCTTTCAAATTTTCGACTCGTTTACATCTGTGTTGCCTAATAATTCTGTATACATTCCCCTAAAAGAATCCCACATTATGCATGTCTTAATGTGTTCCCAAACACCACCCTGCAAGACACTCCTGGAAATGTATACTTCCTCTGTAATCTATGTTAAAATTGGCCTCTCAGACCCACGCATGTAAATGCATTCCTCATAAGCATGACTCGTTTAAACTACCACATGAGAGTGTGAATTTCACAGTAAATTACAAAGACGCTCTTTTGCAAAAACAGGTGGCAGTACAATACAGCACTTTTAGCTTTAGATTTAGATATTTGAGCATGCACAATACATTTGAAATGTATAAAATGAATTTGTGTTTATCATGCATGTGTTGGGTGTTTGGAAGTAACTTCCATGATTTTCCATTGTCTTGTTCTGCTAACAATCACATACACACATAAACAGCTCATCTAGGTTTACAGAGAGGGCAAGGTTTTGCTCCCCGACAACAACAAACAAAACAAAAAACTATCCGACAGCCGCGTTCGGCGCTCCCACAACATCCCGGTGCCAGCACCGTGCCCCGGTGCCGGCACCGGTTGAGGGGCAGCGCTCTTCGCGGCTGTCCCGCGGACCAAGCGGTCCGGTTCGTCGACAAGATCATACCTTAGCTCGTCTCTCACACCGCTCGCCAATCGCCCCGTCGTCCGCGGAGATATGACGCGGCCCCACGTTGGGCGCCGGCCGCTCGCGCCCGCCCCGCCCACCAAGATGGCGGACGGGGGCGATCGGCTGGCCAGGGTGTCGTATGCCGCGGCCGACGGTTGCAATCGTCGACGATACTCTGTCGACAGCCTGCTCGCCGGCGCAACGCTCAAACGCCCATCCCAAGGTTGACTCCTGAGTTCCTACGGTCCACTTCCTGTGACCTTGAGATTCGATCTGTGTCCATCCAACGCGTCAAACTAAATTCGGAACAAGACCTAGCCGTCAGCGCGAAGCTTACATATTTTTGATAGAGAATAAATAGCCTAGATCGAAAGATAAACACATTTTTTTTTGTAAGGCTTCGTGGAAGAAATTATATAGGTACATAATATGGCTAATTTGAAGTGGCGATTTGACCAACTAGACAAGACTAGATTATAATTGTCATCAGAACTTTTAAATTAAATACGAAACATTTAGTTATGCAGACACGTGGTGAAAGATAATACTCTTCACGCGGCAACTTTTTGAGAACAAAGCAAAAAATAAATCTAATCTCTCTAGATCTTGAACTAAAATGTTCCCGCACCCATCAAACGTTGCGCAACGCGACACGTCTATTGAAGTCAAGTGCAAGAATTGCGTCCCGGGAGGCGGGGACCAAAGCCAAGAACATGATCGCAATCCGCGAACAACAGTCGAGCGTCGATCGCCGGCTGATCGGCCCAGTGCCGTCTGCCGACGACGCTAATCCGGCGCTAAGTCAACACGACCGCGCGCGGCACGCATCACGGGGATGGGATTAGTGCGTGTAATTGCCGGCGCCGCGAGCGCCCTTGTTTGCTCAGCGAATCGGGCTCTGCGCACCGCGTAAGCCAGCGCCGCCTCCGAGCGTAAGCCGATTGTCAGCCGGTGTTTACGCTGCGGTTTACGCGGGCGTGAGGCCTGCAGACTCGGCGCTCTTGGTACACATGCCCGAGGCGGGTCAGGGGGGGGGGGGCGTTGATTCAACGCACTGCTTCTTTTCTTTGTGTAATTGGATTTACCCGATCGATTCTTTTGTTATTAATCTCTCCGAGAGACCTGTGGCTCTGTGTCGGGGAGGAGTTGTCATGGGAACGGTGTAGTGAGACACATTCAGATTCTGTCGGTGACACGTCGCTTCTAACGAGATCGCTGAATGGATTGAGGCGGATTTCTTGTCGAATTCGGATTGACTCCTAATTATTCCCCGGCGATGTTTTACCCAAGGCATTAAACTCCCTGTGTTTTTACCACGAAGCTCTTAAAACCAATCCCTAACTGAGATCCAAACTATGCCCAGAGGCCAGAACGCTGGATTGTAATCCACTGTGTTTGCTGACTCGAAAATATATCGTGCAAGTTCATAAATCTCTCAAGAATCCAGACTGAAGCAACCTGCTCTCATTTACTCGCCTCCAACCCCCGTGGTCACCTCCTCGACCATCAAACCACCGGGCATGGACATCCACCATGTCCTGATTGTCCACCCCCGCTCCAAGCCCGCCAAACGCCTCCCTGTCCGACCTTGACACCACCTCGGCCGACTCCCCGTTGATCGCCATCCCCGCTCCAAGCCCGCCAAACGCCTCCCTGTCCGACCGTGACACCCCCTCGGCCGACTCCCCGTCGCGCCGGCGAGCAGACACCGCGCACGCACCGCGCGCCGGACCGCGCACGCACTTCCGGGTCGTGACGCGTCGTGGGTTGGGTGCGCGCAGGTCACAGCGGTGTGAACCAGCTAAGGGGGGTGTTTGTCAGCGGCCGGCCTCTGCCCGACTCGACGCGGCAGAAGATCGTCGAGCTGGCCCACTCGGGCGCGCGACCCTGCGACATCTCGCGCATCCTCCAGGTCTCCAACGGATGCGTCTCCAAGATACTGGGCAGGTGAGTCAGTCGTCGAGGGCCCATGGACCAGGAGTTTGCTCGTATAGAGCTGAGGTTACAGCTAGAATAATGTCAGTGACAATCAAAATACTCCGTGGCAGAGTCGCGAACATGACGTCATGCACATCCAGAGTCTCTGTTTGGTCTAGCGTCAATGTTCAGGACGTCGTGTCTCTGACATTGCTAGCTGTAAACCCAGCAAAAAGCTGCAGGGTGTACAGATTTAGCAATGTCAGTGGTATGATGTCATGAACACAGGCTCTGGACCAATCAAGCTGGGTTTCAGAGTCAGTGACACGAAGTCGGAACATGGGTCAGGGTGGTCCAGCCAGTGATCTTCATGACAGATTCGCGAACACGGCGCACATATATATATACATGGGTATCGGATTGTTCTAGATGCAATGTTGATGACATCGTTTCGCTGACATTGCTAGCTGTAAATCCAGGTTGATTATTCCAGAGTCTATGTCCGTGCAGACATCTTGGCACTGACATTTCTATCTGTAAACCCAGCTTTATAATAAATACATCAAACGAATGTCAGATTATATTGTAGTGTGTGGCCAAAATTATTCAAGTGAGAGGAACATCAGGATAGAATTATAGATTTATATGTTTATTGACCTCTTCTGCATTGTCGAAAGAAGGCCACCGAAGACAAAGTTACCCCAAGATAATTCGATTAATTTATTCTTGGACCTTGACCGTAAATCCTAAGATTTTAGAGCTGGGTGTCGTACAGAGATAGGCGTCCGTCAGTGCTATAGCGTCGATCGCGCCTCCCTTCAACGGTCGACGCCATCCTCCTTCGTCAAAACGGACGGCTTTGGCACCAAAAAACCCTCCATTCAGTAGTGCTGCAGTCTCTGGTGCCATAGTGAGTTTTAGGATACGTCTTAAGGTTGAAGTCGCCACGACGTCTTGAGGTTGTGTTGTGAGAGAGGCTTCGACGTCTCTTGCCCCTTGCCCGGGGTCGACGTGCCAGAGTGATGCACCTGCACTTACGTAGATTGCTTCTGCGACAACTGCACCACTAACGGACACCCAACGCGTTCGCACATCTTTAAGTGCGGGTCAAACCCTCGAAGCGAAGTTTATATGTCTTTCCTATATATATCGCGCTATAGGGCCGGCATGACCTATCTGTTGAAACGCCCCCCCTCCCATGTACATTAAATTAACATTAACCGGTCTCGCCGTGAGTGTATATCTATAGTGCAGCGCCTTGTATCTCCTATAAACATCGCGCGGGGTTTGGGTTGCGGACGGTGGGGAGGGTGGGCACGGGGGGGGGGGACGCCATTATCACGTGATGGAGTGTGCATTCTGCGCGCCCGCCCGGGCGGAAAACGCGGCGCTGCCATCTTCGATTCCGGGGCGAGTTACGGCCCAAGTTTGCCCCGCGGCGCGCGGAGGCGTCGTGGCTCTCTCTCGACGACGACGACGACGTCGTGAAATATGCGACAAGTTTCCAGAGTGCCGGGCCAAGAAAATCGAAGGGAAAAAATGAAAAACTCTTCTCAAAGAGCGATCGGAATGCGTTATCAATAGAGACATCCTCGGGGCGGTGGGGGGGAGGGGGGGGGGAGTGAAGAAGAGAAGGATAAGGGGGTTCGGTTTTTTCGGCAGATGAAATAGCGTTGGAAAAATCTATATAAGCGACAACTCGGTCGGGTTTGAAAAGTCGACATTACCGGGGTATTCTTCGAGAGTCGCCGCTCGCCGCGCTGCTTGGGAAAGACGGAGGGAAAGGAGGGAAAGACGCGCGTTGGACTTGAGATACAATGCTACAATTCTTGGGATGGGGTGGGGCGTCGTGCTTGATGCATTACCTGCGGTGACAACACTGCAACAGTGTTCTCTGGAACACTTAGGGCGCAGGAGCACTCGTACGTAAAAACCCGTACAAATCTAGTGCAACCAAAATCCAATAGAACTCGGCGATGTATCACTTCGGTATTGTCGCACATACGCACTCGCTGCAGTGTCGCTATACAAACTAATGTGTTGCCCAGCGGAATCCATCAATTTATTTAGTTTTGACAAAAATCCGCACTGGACCTGACGGCAAGAACATAACATAAAACCACGCTGCCAGCTGTGTATGAGAAACGCCATCCATATCAACAGTGGACGACTTAACTTCATTTCACGTTCATAGAAGCTGAGCATGGATTTGAATCATACTCGAGGACCCACTGCTGCTACAACACGAGCCAAGGGTTTCAAAACTTACAAGCGATCTCTTTCACTCGTCAAAAGGCTATATCTATGGACAGATTTGAAACTCTAGATCGTGTCTAGCAGCATTGGTTCTCGAGGAAGATGCAAATCCACTTCTCTTCTTAACATGAAATGGAGTTTACAGTTCCAGAGTCGAATCACTTTTGTGGGCAAATAATTGCCATTAGAAAGGCATTGCCATAATTTGCCCACATAGTGATTAACTCTGTAACTGTAGTCGTCCATTGAGGCCTTCAAGTCTCCCAATCTAGTCGATTGTGCGAATGTGTCTCGTCGTTGCGACCCAGGGTTTCCGACCGACTCCTGTCCTTCAGGTACTACGAGACCGGCTCGATCCGACCCCGGGCCATCGGCGGCTCCAAGCCGAGGGTGGCCACCTCGGAGGTGGTGTCCAAGATCTCGCAGTACAAGCGCGAATGTCCGTCCATCTTCGCGTGGGAGATCCGTGACCGGCTGCTGCAGGAAGCTGTCTGCAGCAACGACAACATTCCCTCGGTGAGTAACTGACCTATGCCTCTCGTGGATAAACTAAGTTCCTGCGACCGCTACATTGGTGGCAGTGGATGGGTTTAGACTTTAGAGGCTACATTGGTGGAAGTGGATGGGTCTAGAGACAACATTGATTAAGATGCCAACTCAAGTTGTGTGGAGGTAGGCTAATAAATGAGCTATTGTAGCACACTTATAGCTAAGAATAAGATTTGGTGTTTGAGATTGTGAAGAAAACACGCTGAACCAAACGTGCATCGCTTTTGAAACCCCTTCAACGAAGACGACGACGACGACGACGACGACGGCGACGGCGACGCTTGTCGGTTGCAGCCGGTGTTTTGTCTCGTCTGACGGGGGTGGGGGTTGATTGAACGACGCCTGCAGCGGCGGCACAAAAGATTGCACCCTACACGCGTGTGCATTAGCAATCTGCGCGCCGAGAGTCTGGCTGCTCCTTGGCGCCCCCCGAGCACCCTTTTGGGGGGGGGGGGGGGGATGTTGAATGGAGCATGCAGATTCCCATGGCAACTCGCGCCGAGCGACGGGATCCTCCTGCGCGGAGACCAAGACGAGGTCGCTGTTTTATTTCCGCCCCGCTCAAAGTCGGGCGCCGAAAATCATGCGCCCTGTAAACAGCGAAGTACAGTCCGGCCCGGAACTTGGAGCGCCTCGCGTAAATGCTGCCCTGCCCACGATATCCATGTGAACAGTGGGTTTTATATAAATTCCAGGCCGAACTTTATTAACCACATTTCATGGTATGATTTTATTTCAAATTCCTGGAATGGTGACTGCGGAGAAATGAAGATTCCAGCGCCCACGTTGGTGTACGTTTTATTTTGTGAATGAGGTTGGTGTCGCAAGCTCAAACTTCCTCCTGTTATTGAGTAAACAGCTAGAGTCGTGAGGAGATCAAGTCTATATCGTCCCATCCCATACTGGATGGCACAACTCAATTTCATTCGAAATTAGTGTTTTGAATTTTTAAAGCTTGCATCTTATAGCCTTAAGTAGCAAAGGAGCGGCTGAATTTGGAGGTGCGTAACTTATTCCTTCCATAAAGATAAATTTGAGTTTGAATCAAACGATTGTCGATTACAGCTTGGACAATGGTCAAGCGTTTACTCAGATCGACACCAAAACAGAATTATTGCAAAAGCTACACTAAAAGTTCGATGCGATGCGTATAATATGTGGAAAAAACTGGACGTTTATTTTTTTGCTGCAGATGTTTCCTAAATATAATCTAAATACTCCTTCATATGCTAAAATCATCGATTTGACGGCAAGCGACTTTAGCCCCCCCCCCCCCCCCCCCCCCCCCCACTTATCCACTTCTTCAGTAAAAAAGATCCATTCAAATGTTAACGACTGCCGGAGAGAGTGATGAGAAACTGACCTAGTGTAGCACAGTCGCACACTGTTGACCCAATGATGACGTGAACCCCAACGTCCACCCTCCTCCCTGCAAGCGTCGACGGCGTCCCCGCGTAATACTTCCGGCTCTCGTTCTCCGAGCCACCCTGTGCTTCGCCGCCGCTTGCTTGCGTCCCGCCCTGTGCTTCGACGGTGTCTCTTGAGGCAGAACAAAACTCTATAGATTTTTCCCGGGAGAATTGCACCCCCCCCGGCCCCCCCCCCCCCCCCCCCCCCCGTCGCTCCCTGTACCGCGCGACGCCCCCGCCCCCGCCGTCGACATTCGCGCCCGACGCGGCCGAACCGGTTCTCCGGTTCCATATCGCGCCCGAGCCGGTTCACGACGCGAGGTTTTCCGGTTCCCAATGGCACGCTGATGTTAGCGGCTATATCCTCGACGGTATTTTTTCCGGACGGGTCCGAGTTCATTTTTCTCGCGGCGCCCACGTTTTGCAAGCGCTTCATGGCCGGCGTATTCCGGGAGGTCACTTCCTCGTTGGATTCCAATTCCACGAAATGGATCCACGGATTTAATTTATTTGTTCAGAAGGGTGGGGTGGAATCTTCCACAGGAAAAACATGCACAGAGACAATCTTTTTTTATTTAATTAAATCTACGATTTTCTTTAGAATTCATAACAATATTGTGTTATGTTATTTACTGTGCTATCCTAAGATGTATATCAAATAGCAACTTCGTTTCTTATTGTCTTCTTGGCTGCTCGGAATCGCTAATATTATTTCATTATTTTATAGGAGTCTTCTTTACGTAGGTAGACCTGGTTTTTCAGTGGGACGTTTAATATCTAATGGTCTGTTAACTAGAGTCTTGTTATTTGCCTAGCAACGTCCAATCAGAGGCTTTAATTATCTGGATAATGGACCGTTAGTATCTTAACGGGCCTCTGAAAAACCGGCACTTATAGTCTCTTTAGGCAAAAATGACGCTAAGATATATTTGACGTACCTATTTAAAGATTGAAATAGCATTGTGTCTCCAGGCACCGCTTACCTTTAAATATAATAGTATTTAATATCAAGCCAGGTGTAAATCAGACTCAATTCACGAACCTCGTCGTAGGTTTGGCGCGAAACCAAACCTACGCGACTCCGAGGCTTTCGCGTCGTCGCGCGTAGAATTGCGTGCGGCGGCGTCGGCACGAGGGTGAGCGTCGGTCTCGCTGATTGGTGCACTCAAGCGTGAGCGCACGTGGCCGCGCCGCCTTCACCGAGCGTCGCGCGCACGCGCCCTAGGCGTCGCGACGCCGGGCGTAGTCATGGCAGCGGGCGTCGGTGCTACTCGCCGTCGCGGTCTCGCCCGCGTGCAGTACAACTCAGTTTGGGAATCTGCGTGGCTCTTGATTCTTGGTTATTTAACATTTTGGGCCGGTGTTCCAGTGGTCAGTTCATTGATAGGCTTAAAGCAGTCTGTTAGAAATGAAAAGATTGCTCACATGGCACGAAAGTACCCTTACATAAAACAAAACACAAGGAACAAATACGAAGCTCCAATATTTGAGCAGAAACTTACAATTGCTTCTTCTGAAATTTTCTATCCTGGTTTTATGCATCATTAAAGTATTTACTCGAAGACTATAAGTGTACATAAAAGTCATCCGGTCATAATATGATTTTTTATCTTCGGTGGTAAAAAAATGTCAGCTCATGAATACAATAAGTACTTTATTTTGGTCATGTTTTGTTACAAGCATTAGGAAATAGAAAGAGAAGAAGTATAGGTATAAATGCAGGCACTTCACAACCTCATGGGTTGGATGGCATAATATTATAATCCTGGAAATAAATAGGTGTGGAAATACGGCTGTTGCTATAACAGTTGACAAGTTATTTTAACAGAATCCGAATACAGAGTGGAAGAAATGGTATTAACCAACCCCACTTCTCAGTTGCCTCGGTGGTATATATTAGTGAGAGAACAACATGCCACACAACATGAAGAGAACACGTACTGTATCTACACTTGTGTGACGTGTACTTCGAGGCAATGCCACGCACGCCGTCCCGCGACCAGCAAGTTATAGTGTACTGAGGACTCCGTTAATGTGACGCCCTCCGCGCTAATGGAGAACTAATGGGGAAAGTTAGTTAGGCAGAGTTGGTGCCGTCAGGAATCTGGCTGGCACGTTCTTGCCCTGATCGAGTTGCCGCCGAGTTGATCAACTCACGACGACGACGACGACGACGACGACTACGGCCTTCTGGCTGTCTGTCTCAAGAACAATGGGACCACGCCGGCCGACGCTATACACAGCGCGGTCGTTTTCACGACGAGTCTATCCTAGCATGTGTCCAGTTGTAAACAGCCTTTCCGAATCGAGTAGTTGACTATTAGCTGACAGGACAGCTCATGTCAAACGGCAAAGTATCGAGTTAATTCTAGTAAAAACCTGAGCCTATATCTATTGGCGACATCGCATGCCGGTGAAACATAAAACCGACCCGGTTTTTTTCTCTATTTGCTCGCCCTCGCGTCGCCCAGCGAATAAAAAAAGAAGAGAAGTGTGACGATAAAAAAGACGGGGCGTTCGTTTCATTCGTCCAGACGGGCAGAGCGGCCGAGCGTCGTTTTTCCACAAATTGAAGATTCTTTTCCAAAGGGAAAAAAACCCTGGTCGAAAGAGAGCGAGAGTGCAGCGATGGGTTTATCACGGGACGCGGAATCGCCGGACAATGCAGATTCGTCGGAATTGATTCACGGTGATCTACATCTTCGGCCGCCCCCGCATCCCCGCATCCCCGCATCCCCGCATCCCCGCGGGGGATTTCACGCGTCGCCGCGCCATCCATAATGCAACGCGTCGGGACGCGCACGACGACGACGACGACGACGGAGGGGAGACGGCGTCGCGAGGAAACGGAAATAGCATCACCGAGACACTGACACTCTTGGCATGACGACGACGACGACGACGACTGCAACGACAACGAAGACGACTGACACTCTTTAGCAGGGATCCTGACACCGGGTGGCATAGGGATGCAGCAGTGCCGGAAATTTTGCCAAGCGCAAATATTGAATTATTTTGCAAGATTTTGCATAATTAGGACTCGAAGAAAATAGAAGTAAATCCAATGGCGACATTGTTTATTTATAATATTTTCTCAAAACATAACTTCTGCCCTTACAGTTAAAGGCATGGTACCAGAATTCACACACGGAGTTTATCTTTTTGCCTAATCTAGAAGATTCCTGTGCGTCCACGCAAGGGTATCGCTATTTCGGGATTCGGTCCCTTATCTCGCAACAGTCAGTTTGTTGTCTGATTCTTCGCAACAGCCAATGGCAGGTCGACGTTTTACGCCGTAAGCCTCGTGGGACTCGCGTCGCGTCGCGTCGCGTCGCGTCGCGTCGGTGAATATGAGGAAGGCGTCGAGGTGGATTCCCCCCCCCCCCCCCCCTTTATACGGTCTGTTAGCGTTGTCCCGACAACGCCGAGGGTTGACGGGATGTTGGGGGTGGGGGGGGGGGGGTGAGGGGGTGCTAATGACAGCGTCGCGTGGCGTCGCGGAAACAGTTGCCGAGCGCTAATCAGGCGTCGCGGCGCTCGCAAGGTCAGGGTGTCACGACGCTCCCCCTCCCCCTCCCCCCTTTAGTTGAATAAAGAGAGTGCAGAGAGGGTGCATTCTGAGATGCAACGGAGTGCATCGATCAGATCTGTGAAAAGATACTGGAATCATTGCTCCCTTATTTGATCTGGGCTAAGATATAGCGACGGGATATCAAATCTTTATTAACTCTGGATGAAAATTCTGGCTTGGACCCTACATTGGCAAATATTGTGAATGTTAAGTGTGATAGTATACTTTTGTCCTACAATTGCATCCGACTTTATACAATGGACTGCAGGACGTTTATATGAGTATAGGTACCTATAGATATATTGTTGTTTTGGTATTGCCGTTTCAATTGCTACTGAACAAAAACTACAGTCACATAAAAGCCACACTGTATGCAATATGCATATCATGATTTTTATCAAGTTTAAAGAGTAATATTACTAATGATCATTGCCGTTATGAAAAACGGACCCTGGATGATAGTGGATATTGTGTCAGAATTTCGAGCATACGGGCCTAGGATTGTTTGTGTGTCCCCGTCAATGCAAGCCATCGTCGCCGCGATCGGCAAGACGCGCGATCGCGACCCCTGAATCGACGGCGCCCCTCGGCGCGGTCCCCATGTGCGCGACTCCACGGCAGGCACATGCAGGGGATGAAAGGCGGGTTGATTTCGGCGCGCGATTGTCTGCCGCGAGATGGACAAAGCGCCCAGAGTTTGTTGAGTCGCGGGGGTCGCCGCGGGGCACACGGGTCCGCGGGGGGCGCTAGACGACAAGTCCCTGCCCCGCGGGGACGACTTGGTCGGTTCCCAGGGGTTTGGTGGGTAGTCCTTAGGTCCCTTGCACTTGCTGGGGACGACAGGCATGGTGCAGGTATGTGCACATGCGAGGTGCCCGCGGTGACGATCGCATATATCTAGGGGATAGTGGAAAGGAACTTGGGTTTTCTGTCACCTCCACTGCGTTTGTGGACGTAACCTATATAAAGAACAGCGCAGTATAAGACTCTCTTATGGGTATAGATTTACTGTTTGTATACTTATTTGTAATATATGTATTATATATAATTACATAATTTGCATATCTTCAAACTGTCTCTTCTCTCTATACTGAATTCTTGTTGACTGTAAATACTAAAAACTGTAAGCCATGCCGTTTCACAGACATAGTTCGTCGTATAGATTCTGCAAAAACGTGTTGTGGATAATATAAGCTATGTACTACCTATATGCACGTCTTGTTTGAAAATTTCCCTCTCCATTTGTACATTGTTTGCGACCGGGTTTCTCTCTCTAAATACGAAGAAAGACGTTTATACCATGACATGTTTTTTGGTGCCGCCAGCCTAGCGATTTTGTAACTTTTACGCTATGCCGTTATCTGTTTTGATGGATGAAACCCCTATTGTACCTATTTATGGTCCATGTTATTTAACTTGGTAACCGAGACCGGCAAAGTCAGGGCAGGACTTTGCAGGACTTTTTCAGTGCAGGAGCACTTTGGTCCAAACTTTGCCCCATGACCTCTCCCTCTCTAACCAAGCCCATTCTCTGCGCGCATTGCAGGTCTCCTCCATCAACCGCGTGCTGCGCAACTTAGCCTCGTCCAAAGAGCAGCTGTCTGCGCACCAGCCGCCGTCGCTGGCGTCGCCGTCGTCGGCCGAGTCGGTCTACGACAAGCTGCGTCTGCTCAACGGCCAAGGCGGGTGGCCGCCGTCGCGCGCCGTCAACCCCTGGTACCCGGCGCCGGGCGGGGGCGGCGGCGGCTCGCCGTTCGGGGGCGGCGGAGGTCTGCAGCCGAGTCCGTGCACGCAGCTGTCCGACCACGAGACGGACATTGCCGAGCTGCACTCCAAGAAGGGTGAGTGGAAACGATTGTCGAAGAGAGAGGGTTGTGGCATTCTCTGCACGCCGTTTGGCGAGCTGCCTCCGGTTTCGAATGACCTCTTTTTGAAGCTTTCCACATCTCCTCAAAGTCGTGGTGAATTCAAGCAAGTTCGTGTATAGATGTTAACCGTCTTCGAGCAACGCGAAGAAACTTGTGTTTGCGTTGAAACTTGAGTTGGAAACACAGTCGATTTCGCCCAAGGCGTTATGAGTTCAATCTCCATGAAACCTCCTTTATGTTACCTGTAAGTAACACGCCCAAGATGGCGGCGACATTTGCATAGCAATATCCTTATGCCACTCAGGACGTCAGTCGTCACGGTACTTGCATTTCACACGGCGTCCATCCGGCATGCCCCCGCCAACCACACACTCTCGATGGCAATCTCAGCCAATGGCAGGCCGCGCCGGAAGCCGAGGCCCTGGGTTCGAACCCTGAACCGACACGAACTCTGGCCGTGATTGGCCGAGACCGCGCGTCACCAGATCGCAGACAGCGATGCCAGCGGCGGGCAGGTCACGTGTTCGATGCTCCGTGCGCCAACTTTGACGGCCCAACGAACGTGACGTGGCAATAGCAAGGCGTCGGGAACGCAGGAGGCCGTGACGCGATCGTATGCAGAATGCTAATGGCTAATTTAACCAGATTAACGTAGGAAAAGAACGTCATGGCGTCGGCCAGGCGGAAACAGTTTCGCATATCGTCTTACTTGCGTGCGCAAGCGAGCGGTGTTTCGCAGCTCGCCGTTTTTCCTCGTCTTGCGTTCGCCGCGCATTCTTTTGTGCGCTGGCTCCTCGCGAAAACTCGCGACTGGCGGCTCGAGCGGCTGCTTGGCGAACTACCTCGCGAGGAAACGGGGGTGCCCATGGCGCTTGTTGGTCGGGGCCCGGGAGTGAGGCTAATTTCGTTGCTCTAAAGTTGTGGAAACTCCGCGGGAGTCACTTTTTCGCCATCGCCGCGTGACCTGTTGGCCTTTTAAAGTGGTGGTTAATATAGCTTGACGCCACAACACGACTCGAGCAAATTTGCTGAGATTTCATTGGCTTCGCTGGCATATAAATTCATCTGGGCTTGCTTTGCAACGACGCCTGAAATTCATCAAATCAGTAATGTATATATACACTACAATTTAATACTAGACTGACTTTTCTAGCATCCAAAAAAATTCATTTACCATCACTTTAATTGGTCTTGCGATGCGCCAAGTTTCTCGCGC
This sequence comes from Nemoura dubitans, assembly GCA_921293005.1. Lineage (NCBI taxonomy): Eukaryota > Metazoa > Arthropoda > Insecta > Plecoptera > Nemouridae > Nemoura > Nemoura dubitans. The sequence continues at coordinate 69,970,556 of OV121074.1, forward strand.
GGCCGACGAGTTGCTCGGAGCCCGGCGGTCGTTCGCCAGATCTTGGAGTTTGTGCCGCGCGTCTTTGCGGGCAACTTCCGCTCAAAGATCGCGGGGCATGCCGGCATGTGGCGCCGCACAAAGTAGCTCTCCTCGGCTTCGGACGCTTTGGGGCAGCGTGGGGTTTGTTCAAAGGAAAGCGCTGCACATCTTAGAAATCATAATGTGAAAATGTTTGGAAACTATATTATGTTGGTAGCAGCATACGAGGTGTCTTCACTCTGCAGCAATGCTGGAACGAAATCGGGATGCGTTCCTGATTTGATTCACAAATCATCATTATTTACCAAGGGGGTTACTTATACTTGTTTACAGATTGGGTTGCCTCCACGATTAGTTAAATTTTTGCGTTTGCGCCTGGGTTGGCTTTGGGTTTCGTTTATACCTTTGGCAGGTTCAGCAGCGCATTTCCGTTTTTCTCAAGACTTTCAGTTTATAACATTGTATATATACAAGGTTTGTTTTAACTTCAAGAGTGAACCGAATTACCTAATGCATACCAAACATTTTACATCCGTACAGATGCACCACCACATATGCGTTGACTATCCACCATTGTCCACTATCCGCCATTGACGTGGAGTAAGTTCAAGTTATCAACTACAAAACATAATTACCCCAATGTTATGTGTAATGAAGCCAACGAAGGTAAATTCAGCGACATTCGGCAACAATAATTGCCCACTCGATTTGGTTTAAAACGCTCAACGAGGATGCCTTTTAATTACATCAAATGCAGCGAGCATTCCGTTTACCCCCGCCCCCCCCCCCTTGGCTGAATCGCAACCCCCCCCCCCACTCACCCTCTTACGGGTATATTAAACAATATTACAACGCCACTCGCACATACCTCCCCGCCCCCAACCCTGCACACTGGTATCGGCAATCTAGTTGAATATGACGTCAGAGATTTACGTTTTACTTGCTCGGCGGAGTGTCAGTGGCGTGTGGATGGTGTGCGCAGTGTGGCATCGGCTTCCGTGGACCGGTAGGGATGTCTGAAAAACGCCAACTCACTATCCATGGAAACCTTGAGATCTCTGTGTATTATTTAACGAGTCTCGAATCTCGATAATGTTGTGGATGCCAATTGATTTTTTTACATTACTATATGTATTTACTTATAATTAAATTTTAATAGGTATCATCTAAGTTATAGCACTTATTTTCAATACATTGTCACAAAATATTCTAGATAGATTTGATCCTTATATATTCCAAACATTGGCAAGGCGCGGGTCTCAAAGGGGATATTTTTTAACATCATTATTGCCACACGGAAAACCATTGGAAACCACCGGACCTGGGAGCCAAGATTTGCAACTTGAGCCGTCATATACGACCTCTCGCTCCAGCGCCACTGCCCAGTGCATCGCGGCCAGCGGCCAACATCCACGATCCTCTCCGGCAAATTTACCCTATGCAGAGGGCGCTCTCGAATTAGGCGGCCGGTGCATATCACCCCCACGCCCCCCCCCCTCCCCTCCACCCGACTGGTGGTCGAACAATGCGCGGAATGAGCGTGCCGTCGGCGTCGGCCACGCGAAGAGGACGCAGCCGACGTCGATATTAAATCCGTGGAATTCCGTCGGCTGGTGGCAGGGCGCGGGCCGTGCCCTGTCGGGGCCCCCCGCGGGGGGAGATATTAAAAAGTCGTGAGGGTCGGCGATGTTCGTGGGGGGCGGACGGGGGGCGGCAATGCCAAGGGTGGAGGCAATTTGCGCGCTGGCTGCGTTGTTGTTAGGAGTCGCTTCTCTCAAAGGGTTGCTGCACTTCGCCACGTGGGGCGGCCAGTTTGATGTCATCCGAGTGCGTTCTGCTTTATTGGCTTGCTACACGCACTTTCGTGCACGCGTGACATGCGTGCCACACACGCCCTGCTCTTGGCTCGTGCGAACAGGGCTTAACGCGTTTCTACAATGGTATACAACTACAAATCTAGGAATACCTGCATAAGGTTGTAAAAAGTATTGCCCTTCACAATGCATTTTGAATGGAACTGAGGCAGAAAAGAACGGGTGAGGCTCCTTCGGGACGGACGATTGCAGCAGCGGTGGCTCATTAAAAAATTATCTCCAAAATATTTGCTTTTCTGAAAATTTTCGAAACTTGTGTTGAGATACCAAGTTCCCAACTTTTCAGAGCAGCAATTTGAAATCCACCGCACAGTCAGGAACTTTCAGCGCATAATTACCAACCACCACTTTACATGTGTATATACTTCAACCGAGTAAAGGCACGTCGGCATTGAACTCAAGGTCGAGTGACCATGACGTCACGATGTCCTCTAAGCAACGTCCTACGCGCCAATTTGGACAACGGTTCCGTCTTGTCCAAGTCCAACGCGCCGCAAAGACCGACGCTTTCCCGCCTTGCATTACGTCGCGACGCCGTCACCGTCGCCGTCGTCGCCGCGAAAGAAATTGCGGCGTTGCGAGCTCGCTGCTCGCGTTGCCACGTCTTGGCGCGATGGTCGCGGGGGCGGGGGGGGGGGGGGGTGAGAAGACAAAGGCGGCGAGATCAATATCCCCCGGGGGGATATTTGTCTCACGCCGCGACGCCTGCGGGGACGGCGTCGACGACGGCGTCGTCTTCATTAGCATCGTGTGGACGACGTCGGTCTTGAAGAGTGAAGGGGAGGCGTCGCGAGACGGTCATTTTTGTGCGTCGGCATGTTTAGCTGCTGTTCGATTAATCTCGCACTTGAAGTAATAACTTTTCCAGATCGCCTCTTGGAATCTCACAATAAAAGCTATTAAAAGTACCTTCCATGGATAATATTAGGTATAGGTACTAAGATTGCGTTGCACCAACTGATCAGGTTTAACTATTAGTAAAATTTCATTATTACTTAGCTCTAGATGGCCTTGCATAGGTTTAACTAATGATTAAATATTAATTACACGTTTAGCTTAACAAATCAATCTTAAACATTTTGCTATATTTTGTCTGTAGGTATATATCCAGGAAAGAATACGATTTATTTTATCGGACTAACCAGCAAAGATATTACACAATCTCAGTGATATTATTGAAGCATCAAAAAGGGCAAATTTACAGAAATAACTATACCACAGCCACAAGCCTGTCCACGACAGAAGCGAGGCGAATTGGTTATACACCTATTGTCATGAGTCCTGCACAAATTTGTCATTTTACACGCTGTCTCCAAAACCGGTGGAAAAGTGCAAAGAAAACAAGCAGCACTGATCTGGGTCTTCAATAATCATGTATAGTCAAAGCAGAGTGGTGCCTTCCTCATCCGTCATCGCGCGCGACCCAGACACGTTCGCCGTCTTGCCGCAATCCGAGCAGGATAAACGCCCCCCCCCCCCCTAGCCCTGGGCGTTCGGTCGCATCGCAACGCCGCGTTGTTATTCAACTGAGGTCGCCGCCGCCGGCCGCCCCTGTAAACTATGCAAATTGCAGCGCTGCCGCGCGGGGACGGGGGCGGCCAAATCACTTGGATGCAATAACCGCCGTTTGTCGGCTCGGCCGCAGTCTGCCCCCGGGGGGCGGTGGCCGGGGGGGGGGGAGGGCGCCCAAAGCACGTCGTGATGTATCGAAATCGGGGCCCTTTAGGGGCGTAGGGGGCTGCGATTGCGCGCTGTACGCACGCACAAGATGATTGTCGGGGATTTCTTTTGCATTTAGGTAAATTTAACTACAAAGGAAAGACGCTTCAGACGATGGTTTCTGTGCGCGGCAATAAAGAGATTTCCCTGGTAAATGATCCGTGTACGTATATACTTGCACATCTATATGACTTCTTTGGTAATGCAAAAATATATAGTTAACCTATATATGCAAATCGAAAAATAATAACCCTGCTTTGAATTCGTTGCTTGCGGAACGATTTTACCAAACGGCGTGGGCAAATTTTCCCCTCGTTTATAGTTTTCAGTTGCCTGAACAAATTTAATCGCGGTTATTGGTTTTTATCTCACGCGCAGAGTCCGACCGACGTACAGACACTTCGCCCGGCGAGTCTCGCCTCGCCTGCCGGGTATCGCGCATCAGAGCGCACGGCAAACTTAGAAATTATGCGACCACAGGGCCAACAAAACCAAGGTCAACCAGACGCGGTGCACCGAAATACGCACAACGCGGGGCTCCCGCACTGCAAACACGGCCTTGTCGACCCTTAACCCACGCCACTGCGCGCAGCCTCAAAGTGCATGCCAGCATTTTTCCGAGCCCCGGGGGCCGTGCATGTAATAACGTGCAATGCAGCCGCCACCGCCGAGCAGAAACCAATTAATGGATTAAGCAATTAAAATGTTTGCCGGTGCCGGGGGCGCGACCGAGCCGATCCACGGCCCGGTAGACTGGCAGTCGGGCGCTCGTTGAGGTTATGGTTAGGGCGCGCTTCAAAGCGCGGCGCGTGCCTTTGTTTCCGCTACGCCGACTCCGATTGGCCGGCTCAAAGCTGGCAGACGCCGCCGATTGGCTGCGTGTCACTGGCAGCAGCGCGCCCCGCGGCACAATTATCAGGCCACCGGCCCCGACTGGCTTTTTTTCACCGCGTGCACGTGAAATATGAAATCTGTGTAATGGCGCTGATATATAATATGTGTGTGTGTGTTCATAACAAATCAAAATTAATAATCGGCCATGTGGAAAGGCGCACAAAGTTTTTATCTGGATTCAGTCGGCGGTGGCGGGCTTGCGCGCCAAACAAATGAGCGCACGGTGTTTGTGAGTGTGTGTGTTGTGTGCACTGGGCCCGATATCACGGCCTATCGGTTGCAGGCGCCAACCAGCGTTCGAAACGCCGGCGGCGTCGATACGAGCGCGGTGCTCGCCGCACACAGCGCTGCGTTCGCTAGAGACACGTCTGCCCGAGGAAAACACGTCGGGAACTTTGAAACCTGAACGTACGTTTAGCTTATTTTCGTACGGGTTTAATCATAAAAATAAAAGGATAGCGGTTTGTCTGGTGCGAATTTTTGTTTATCCGCGGAGCTGTAAAGTTTCTACCAACTTCTGACGCAGAAAAACAGCTAAAGGGCATATTTTTACCAACACAAAGCATATAAATACATGAATCGGGAATCAGCGAGCCACTCCGAGTGCATATGGGGCTCGCTGACGCTCTAGCAGAGTGGCCTTGAGGTCGGCGTCCTCCCTGCTTGCCCTCGGCTCGAGTCACTTCAACGGGCATCGCCGTCGACGGCAACCTCGCATTTGGTCCACGCAGAATCGAAACTCTGTGGCAGTCCGAACCTCCAGCCGCCTCGAAAGCTTGCAGCAGCTCTTCTTGCCCCAAAGCTGTGCACATTTGAGGATCGGACATTTCTTCTGCCTGACCAGCCGCGCTCTGACACCACGCGTACTCGACTTCAGCGCCCGACGCCCTCAGTGACGTCAGTCGAGTGCCCCCCTGGCGAGCAGCTCGCTCTCGGTCTCGGCCCAATGGAGGCACTGAGGCGACGACGCAACAATGGCTCGCACAACGACAGTCGACGATCGGAGTCAATGACGCAATCGATCTCGAGAGTGCGATTGTGGCGCTGCGCACGAGACGCTGCAGCGTCATTGTTGCAGTCGCGGCCAGGTGGACTCGTTGACGTCGCGCGCACCGCCATCTTGACTGCAGGGCACCTCTGCCCCCCCCCCCCCCACCCCTAGGAGCGTGCGGTGGGTCCACGGCCACAGCGATCTGCGTTCGAGTCGCGCTTCAACTGTTTGTAGGCTCGGCGCTGGCGACAAGCCGAGTTATTGCCAATCAGAAACGGCTGGAGGGAAACAATGACAAAACAATACCGACATTGAGCCTTATGAACGGCCAGTTTGAGCCGGAAAAAGGTTGCGGCTTGGGCGTTTTGTTTGCAACTTTAGCTAAGCGAAGTCGTCGGCCGCGAAATTGCACTCATTCGTCGAGCGTTTCGCCGCGCGGTTTTCAAAGGAGCCGAGCTGGTCGCCGCGCTTCTTGCAGCGACTCATTACGGCGGTCGATTGCTCAGTTGGCGAACCACGGAGGTCGTGTTGACAGTTCGATGCGACCGTTCAAAGGTGGTGACAACATCTCGCTTGGTCGCCGCTCGAGCACGGCGACCACCCCTCGTGGAGACGCCGTCGACGGCGAGCTAAGAGCGAGTGGCCGACGTCGCTCACGCTTGGCAGGACGCCGTCAATGGCGCGGGTCCGGCACCCTCTTATATGTATGCAGTGTGACGCGCCAATGTAGCGAGACGAGAGCGACTCTTTCGGCGACTCTGCCCCCCCCCCCCCACTACCACCCCATTATGTCAGCCGGTCGCTGGTCGTGTCAACGAGGCGACGAGAATTGGAGACAAAGTGGTGGTCGCTTTTCGGTGAGACTTGGCGTTTAAACGACTTTTATTGCAGGCGCAAGACTCGGTTTTTTTGGCGCTTTGTTTTAGGCAATTGCTATAATATGGGCTGGCCAACTCACTTTGCGTGTTGGGTTAATCAAACGTCAAATTCAAAACGCACATAGACAATCATTTAAAACCAGCCCCCAGACATGATATACTATGTGCTTTTATTTCTGCGAGTTAAATAAAGCAACCTTTATGTCACAGTTAAACGTGATCCAATTCACAGGACGCCGTTTAACAAGATGAACGCAATTGAAAACGAAATCATGACTTAATTATCTCGGTCTTAAATACAAGCACCCTTATCGTAAACCTCGACGCCACCCCGTCCCTAGACGACGATCCTCAACGGCGTCGTCGTCTCGCCTCCGACCGTCGCGGGGACCGCTCATGCCTCACACAGCCCGGCACCCTAGCCTATAGGCCGACTCGGTCCCATGGTTATATACATGATATACATGTAGCAACTCTTTGCTAATAACGTGTCAGCTGTAGTTAAGCCTCGCATCCCTTGCCACGAACGGTGGTGGGCAGGGGGATGGGTGGGGGGGGGGGGGGGTAGAGCCCAAAGCAAATTATTTACACTCAAATGAGTCTATTTCAATATCCGAGCACAAAAGAAGTTCTCCGCCGCTGCCGTGCATGTATCAGGGTGCGGTGGGATGGGTCGGGGGTGGGGGTTGGGGCGAAGGGTGCAGGCACAACGCGCGGGGTGTGTGTAGCGAATATTGCTGTGTTTCAGATTCGGCCGACGAGATAATATTATATGAAATCGAGTAAGCGACGACGCCGCTGTCGTGTGTGTGTGTGTGTATATATGTTTGCAATAATAAGCTCTCCCATCGCGTCGCGGAATAATGAGTGGTGCTGCGGCGGGCTCTGCCTCAAAATGGCGTTGGAAATACACTTTTGCTACTGTGTAAGTTGCGCCTTGCCATGCCCCCTTTTGAAATTAAACGCGGGGAGATTGTGATAAGGTTTTCTTGTGGGCCGCATGCACCCCAAACGCGTTTGGATTGAATTTTCATATCTGTGGCCCCCATCGTTTTGACTCCATTTTGATTATTTGTACCTATACCTATATATCTATAGGTCTGAAAGTCACTTTGCGTGGACACGAAAGGGTCGGGTCGCTTTTTTTTTTAATCAAGATGGCTGCCGGTGATGTGATCTAGGGGGCTGGTAACGTGACGGTATATTATGGTCATCTGGTTGTTTTGCTTCATCGGCGACGCATGCAGACTTCTTTCATTTTGTAAGCGAGAAAAAGCTAGAATGCGATTTAGCAAGGTTCTGTTAAAGGTATGTGCAATATGATGCATTTAAAAAATGAAAAAAAATCATCTCTCACCGAAGAATCTGATACAAAAGCACTCGGCATTCCGTGCACATGCCTTTGCATTATGCATTTTGCATGCATAATGCTAAATACAGCGTCTCTGCCTCGTATCTAGATGAAGGAAATGCACGTAATTTGCCATCTTTCTAATTACCGTCATCATCCTAATCATTCCACGGAGTGATGGAAATGCACATCTTTTCAACGATCACCTGTCTGCCACATTGTGTATCAGTTTGCACACATAAGAGTTTTTCCAATTATCGAAAAGTGGCCATCTCCGGTCTGGCAGAAGACAACACAGTGCCAATGCGAAGACAACAATGGCTCGAGGAGCTCTCAGAAGATTACTCGATGCAACAATGCTCAAGTTTGCACGAAGCGATGCATGGCAGGAAGGGCCTCCATTCCTCGTTGACGTTGCTGACTACTGACAAAAGACTGGCGCTGTGTGCACGCTGAGATGTATCCGATCCAGCAGCCGTGATGATCAAGTCACGCTGGGACGACGTCTCTTGTTTTTAATCACAGATTGGCATTGTCTTCCTGCGAACGTGAGCTGACATGTGTGTGTGTGTGTGTGTGTGTGTGTGTGTGTGTGTGTGTGTGTGTGTGTGTGTGTGTGTGTGTGTGCTCCCGTCGCCGTCGCGACTGGGATAATGCCGATCCAGAGCTGCAGTCGAGCCTGGCGCGAGGAATGACAATGACGGGCAACGTGCGGGGTTTTCACGTGTTTGTTTTCGTGCTCCGCGCGTCTTGCCGCATGCCGAGACCGGGGGCGCCCGAGAAAACGGGTCGCTGCTTTGACTCGAGTTGATTCTCCCGGAGGATGCACAAGGACTCGGCTATCGCATACAGCTGGCCCCCGTATCACATGCACATTGTGACTTTTCCGGTATTCCATTCTTTGTGTTTGAACTTTTGATGATCGCGCCTTATCTCATATTAAACAAGATAATAGGTAAAACCAGCTTTTGAAACAACCTTATACCTACCAAGCCTTGGAAAATTTGTGAATATTATTTGGATGAAGCTGATTGGATTTTTATTTTTTTAAACGTCAGCAATATAGAACGTCAACCGTAAAAATAATCTAACAAGTAAACTATAGAAACGAAATTGTATAAAGGCATATATTAACACAAATTACAATTACCACAGTCATTTTGCCAGAGGGATAACAAACTGCAGTTTCCCATCGCCCAACGGCAGCCATGCCAAGCCGGGGCAAGGGGCGACGATAGCGGAGTGACAAATCTGTGTCGCCGCACCTAATCGAGGCCTCCCGTCCTGCAACCCGACGGCGTCGCGCCCGGAGGTGCGAGAAGCCAATGACTGCGCGACTGCCGCTGAAAGCAGCCCGTTTAGATGAGCGATTTAGGGGTCGGATCGGTCGGTAGGGGTCGAGGGTGCAGTCGCGCCCGTCTCAAGGAATCCGCGCGAGGGGCGCTAGATTAGAGCACCCCTTATACTTGTCTTGCCTTGCCTCGCCAGCCTCTCCCTGTCGTTATCTGCGAGTTCGGCGGGGAGGGGAGCTTCATGACGACTGTCAATTACAACTACATCACGTGATAAATATCTGCGGATCGTCGGCAGTTCGGGGTGGTTTTTGTCGCCCCGCTGCGTGGTGTTTTAGCGGGGGACGATCAGGGATGGCTTCTTTGGGCTGGGAAAACAGTCGGGAAATTAGCTACAGAACACTGGTGGCTAATTTGATACGATTTCGGAGCATTTCTGCTCGCCAAGGTCATTTCGCTGTCGTGTCAGCTCGTTTTAGGAACCCACAGCAATGTGAACAAATGACGTCCTGGAAAGTGATGGCATTCCTTTTCCATTAATTTTAGGTAACCCAGCAGGCCTTTTCGTTTCTGTCACTTCTTAGGTATAATACCTCGATAGTTTTGCTGTAACAAGTTGCCATGTTTCCCTGTGCCTTTAAGCCCCGACTTGAGCAAGATACACCAAGCCTGGTTTCTGCTAAAAACCGACAACCGACAAATATTTCATCACAGTTTCAGAACAGGGTAACCATCTACCCTACAAAGTGACAAATTTCGTGCCCAAATCAAGGGGCTAAAGCGAGTGCTATATGTACCTACCGTGTACAAACCACAAAACAGGATCAATTCCGCCGAGACAGCTCGAATTCGACCGGACCAAAATCGGCGTGTGGTTTTTGTCCGCGATTTTCCAGCGCCGCATTGAGACGTGTATGATTGTGGGGGGGGGGGGGCAGGGGGCCGTGACGCATCGCGTGGAGTGTCACCCCAAAGTGGCCGTGATTCGTCGCGGGGTAACGAGGTGTCGTGCCGGGGATCGAACGGGGACCGCGGCCGACGCGGGGACAATGCGAGCCCCGGCCGGGACGGGTCTATTACAGCTGCCCCCCCAAAAGGCAGAGGGCGACACAGAATGAGATTCGCGACGCCGAGAGGACTCGAATTTCACGCACCGATTAGGCCCTCGGGACTTGCGACAGTGACTTCTCACTCAGGGACTGCGTCGTCGCCCGGGATGATGTCGGGGTTTGGAATCACTTCGAGCCACGCGACCCTCGGCAATAATACAGATGTCCCGGTACGCGTCGCTCCTCCTATCGCGAAGGATGGCGAGAAATAGTGCGTCGTTAAACACCCCGTTTACCTGTATTTGTCTTCATGTCTCGCCAAATCCTCGTGGAAACAAGACTATATGTAGATGTTTGAAGAAAATTGATCCGTTGTTTTTCATGTTTACCTAAAGGTTCTGCTTTGAAAAAAATGTCATTGTCACAATGGGTATAAGTAAATCAGCTCTGCAACAATATCACGGCGGTGTGGAGACTGTTTATTTGCTTTGGTCACCGTTTCAACTTGGTATAAACTTAAAGTAAACTTGATTAAACTATATTATACAGGGTATTTATCTTCGGTTCTCGTTGGACGTATAATATAGTAGATGGCACATGGGGTGTACTGAGCCCAACCCTTTGCGCCGCGGCAGACATCAACATCAACACGAACCCCGTGCCATCCTCGAACACAACGTCCCATGGGC